>CM041761.1:8022857-9240000 GCA_023373885.1 Hestina assimilis | reverse complement strand
AATCCCATAGTTAAAAAGTTAGAGGGGGGACAAAATTTTTATGACTAGGAGCTTATATTTCAACAACTACTGACTTCATGAAAAAAGGCAAAATCAATCCTTCTTATTATTTTGAAAAACCTATGCAAAGATATCTCACACGTTCCCGTACGGATGGACAGACGGACAGACGGACAGACGGACGGACAGACGTACATACGGGCGGACATGGCGAAACTATAAGCGTTCCGTTTTTACGATTTGGCTACGGAACCCTAAAATGGACAATCCCATTCAAGATCCAATAAAATACAACGTTTTCACTGACGTGGCAAAGTATAGACTGTGGATTGATGCCTATTTAGAAAATTAAAGAGAAAACGAAGAATATCATTTGATCAAAGTCTAAAGTAAATAACTTTTGTATATCAGCGCCATCTTTGAGCGACAAACGCAACTATTACAAGTTTGAACTATACTAAATACATAACAATTGATGTTCGAATGCCTCTATAGATGGCGCTATTATGTAATAAATTAGTTCTATATTTTATTATCTTTTGAAATATTCTAATTTTATCACTACATAGTATAAAACAAAGTCGCTTTCTCTGTCCCTATGTATGCTTAAATCATTAAAACTACGCAACGGATTTTGATGCGGTTTTTAACAGATAGAGTGATTGAAGAGGAAGGTTTATATGTATAAAAATAGTGGAGAAAAAAAAATTTGAGGTTTCTAATGTGATGTCGTAAATAATTAAATTTAACGCGTGCGGGCCACGAGGAGTAATGAATAAATCAAAACTACTGGATCGATTTCAATCATTTTTTCAATAAATGACATAGGCTATATATTTTATACCCGTGCGAAGCTGGAGCGGACCGCTAGTATTTAATAAAACAAAAATATAAAATAAAATGAAATATAAGAGTTATTGGTATATAAACCTACCGAATAAAGATTTTTAATAAGGGCCTATCTGAAAATATTTGGTACATACCTAGCCGGCATCTTGCAATAAAAGTCTAGGCTGTAGGTTTACCAAAATTTCATTTAAATCGGTTCAGTAGTTTTGGCGTGAAAGTGCGAAAGACAGACAGAGACAGAGTTACTTTCGCATCTATAATATTACTAAGGATTGATAGTGTAGAAAAAGTGATTTCAGTGGCATTCAATTTTCAAGGTATAGGCTCTATGGTATAAGGTCCACCCTTAATCTGGTTAATAGAGGGAAACCTGTACACAGAAAAACCGTAACGCAGAATTCTTTTGATTTTTAAGAGGTAGACAAATAAAAATCGGTTCCCTAATTTACCGTTCCAAAACTCTGCCTAGGCTCAATTCTACTCAGCCTGCTGGTCTTCTTCTTATCGATTGGTTAGTGGCCAACCTAGTGTCAGAGTTGTTCAGGTCGCGCGTAGGCCTCTGACTTGACTTATCGACTGTTGTCTAATTGTCAACAGCCGGGACCGACTTTTTACATGCCCTCCGAAGCACGGAGACGCTCGGTTGAAATACCACTATGCGATCACCCATCTAGTGACTGACCGCGCCTAAAGTTGCTTAACCTACCAATCGTTTACTGATAAGTGGGTGCACTCGGCTATGAGTGACCCTGCTGGTAAATCCGCCAATGTGTGATTTACTCTAAATTATACTTCCCAACGGTATGTAGGTCTCAAAAGGCACGAGTCGTGTTCGAACTTAGATAACTACGGAACCAATATGGATACTGTAATGAGCATTCGTAGACCTTGTGTGGATATTGTTGGAATATGAAAATCGTTGCGCGTTACTAACAAACTTTTTTTTTGTATGAATATGTACTAAATTTTCATAACTTTACGCTCATTGCCAGTTGAGCTTATTAAAAAGAAATGTGCAAAAGAAAAGGTCTATGGATAGGTAGGGGATTGTGGGTTGTCCGCTTTGAGGGTCGCAGGTTCGATTCCCCCTCGATGACAATTCCCAAGAGGATATTTGCTACAAATATCGGTTTCTCGTTCTGTCTCAGGGAGCATGTCGGTCCCGGATTCGCTCTTATCCAATGAGTTACTGGTTCACCCTTTGTGTTGTGGAGGTCAGATGGCAAAAGCTCTGTGTAAAAACTAGTGAATTAAGAAGTCTATAGATGGGTCAGTGGAAGTGAGCGTTTCTATTAAATTGAGTTTTTGTATTAAATGAATTTAGTCACGCGGCAAGCGCCGTATAAAGACAAAAAATACTATGTAAAAACTAGAGGGGGACTTGGCATAAACTACGACACTACGAACCACACAATTTAATTTATTAATTTTAGCACTTTCACATAAAAAATAGTTTAGGGACAGTGACAAAATTGAACTTATTAATCAGTGGCGGGTTTACAAATTTTCAAGGTAAAGGCTGTAAGGTTTCGCCGCTCTTGCCGGATTTTCCTTTGCGAACTACTTAGATGTTTTACTTTAGAATACTGAATATGGAAGTTTGCTGCTCTGACAAGTGAGGGGAAAAATTGCAATTTTCTTGCATATTAAAACCACCACCTTAAAACATTAGAAAACCGAAATGTTTTTCACTGATGAGGTATCAAAAAAATCCTAAATTTGGCGGTCCAAAAATCTGCCGCCCTAGGCTTTTTTATGTCATGGCGGTTGGCAAACAAGCATACGGTCTGCCTGATGGTAAGCAGTCACCGCAACTTATGAACGCGCGCGATACTTGAAGTATCACAAGCGCGTTGCCAACCCAAGGAACAGGAGGGACGGGATGAGAAGGGAAAAAAAGAAGGGAACTGGGGGTGGGAGATTGGGACTCCGGCGCTCTCAATTATCGCACGAAACGCAACAGCAACTAAAGATACTGTTACTTGACGCCGATTTTCTGTGAGAGGGTAGTACTACCCCAGTCGAGCCGGACCTTTTGTGCTGAGAGAAGCATGGCTCTACTACCGTAAAACGTTTGTTTTTAATCAATAATACAAAGACGTGCCGATTTTATTCGAAGAATACGAATAAAAAGAAAAATGCCTTAAATTCAATGTTTTTAATTTCACTATCTGTAACACTATATGTAATAGTGTCTTGATTTTACATCTAAATTTATTAATCAAACTTTACCGATCTTTGTTATTATTGATTGTGAACAACAAAATGAGTGGAGTAAAAACACAGCGAAATTAATTAATAAAGACAAAATCAAACTCTAAATACCCTTTATTAAAGTAGGCCTTTAAAATATTTAATTTTTTTAATTTAAAAGAATCTACAGCCGATTAGGTGACATGTTTCTCTCTGCAGAAATGGGCCGGCTCGACTGGGAAGTACTACACTCTCACAGAAAAGTAGCAGAGTACTGTTACATTTCGTGCGAAGAGTGAGCGCGCCCGAGGTCCTATCTCTCACCCCCTCTGCTCCCTTCCTTTTTGCCCTCTTATACCTTGGGATGGCAACGCGCGTGTGATTCATAGGTTGCGTTCACTGTTTACTATCAGGGAGACCATATACTGTTGCCAACCTTCATGAAATAAAACAAAAATCACTATCCAGCAACGAATGCGATCTGTGGTGAATTTTGAGTTAAAATAGGAACAAACAATATAAATCTATGTACATTTAACTATTTTTTAAACGATTTTAAATAAAGCAGAAGGTTCTAAGTTTGCCTGTATGTATGTTTTTGTTTTCTACATTCATCGCACCGCCAATTCTGCACCGAATTTAATTTTTTTGTTTGAAAGGTTATACTATCAAGTTGTTCATATTTTAATTTCGTCAGGATCTGATAATAAGATAGGTTGATGGGATCTGACTAAGGCAGTCGATGGCTATGTAAATTATCGCCACAGTTGCCATCGATTTATAAAGAAAATATGAAAAAAATATTGATTGCTTTTTTGTTTTGTTAACTTACTATTTCTTCTAAAAAATATTTCAATAATAAATATTTTAGACTAATGACTATTCCACCGTTTCCTCTGTCCAATTGACAGAGGCCGAGGTCATTCCCCCGATATCAGCCAATATAACCCTAACTGTTAAGGTCCCCGTAATCTGCGTATCTCACACGGAAGTGAACCATTCGTGACTGGAGTGCATTTTAAATTAGATTAATTAATTATTTATTGCTTTCTAATTCTCTGTTAAAACAACATTATATAAATAAACGCTGCACACTCAACGGCCCCGATGTCGGGGGTCTGGAAACATATAAGGGACAAGGAAAAAGTGTTTTTTTCCAGACCGGAAAATATGCTTGCATGGTACAAACACACTTTGCTCGTCGCACAACCACTCTGTGGAATCTACTTCCGCCGGCGGTCTTTCCGAACCGATACGACTTGGGAACCTTCAAGAGAAGAGAGTATTGTTTCCTCAAAGGTCGGCAACGCGACTGCATGCCTTCTAGTGTTCTGACCGGAAAATATGCTCGCAAGGTCAATACAAACATATATGCTCCAAGTGGGAATCGAACCACGACCTGTAGCGTTTAAGGCATGTTCGCTACCGCTGCGCCAACGTCGTCATACATTACTCCATTACTTTACAAAGCTCCAAAAGTAAGGCGTCCTAAGCACGACCTGCAAGACCCTGACGATAGGATTACATTACAAAATGCCCCTTACAAAGCACAGACACGCACACAACACCGTCCTCGCCGGCGAGGACGAGGTCCTTTGTTTCGCACGTCGCGTCGCGCTTACACCGTCGGGTGAGTCTATCGTACAGAATGCGCTCGGAGCGCTGCCTCCATCTCCGATGACGTCCTTAGCCGTGGTTCGGCTTCGCAGGAGGCACCCTAAGGACGAAATCAAATTTGAGCCCCGTGAGGGCTGCCTCTTTATCACCTTTTCGCCTTTTTAAATAAAATAGCATCTTGTCTTTATATTGTTTTGTAGTACTATTACGAACAACAGTACATACGGGACTTACACATAAAGGCTGTTGCATCGTAGGTTTTTTTTTTTTTTTTTTTATGTTAGAAGTTGGCAAACAAGCATACGGCCCACCTGATGGTAAGTGGCTGCCGCAGCCTATGAGCGCTTGCAGCACCATTAGTAGGTGCCACTCACGCGTTGCCAACCTCGAGATATTAGTTCTGAAATCTCGTTCGCCCAGTAATTTCACTAGCGTACAATGCCCTTCAAACTGGAACACAGTAGTGCCTAAGCACTACTATTTGGCGGCAGAATATTGGACACTGCGGTGGTACCTACCTAGCCGGCCTCTTGCAACAAAAGACCTACCACCAGTGTGACTGATTGCACTGGTGGAATAATCTCTGTTGTGACAGAGGTTATCCCAACAGCGGGCGATGGGGTCGGCACATCCCGACGCCTTTAAGGATTATATAATTTTAGGTTATATAATTTTATATATTCTATTAAATTATATAAAACATTTAATATATAATGTTCATGACATACAGCAAAACTCGTTAATATCTAGATTATTGTATGTGGAGCTTTTTTAGGGTTCCATAGCCAAATGGCAAAAACCGAACCCTTATAATTTCGTCATATCCGTCTGTCCGTCTGTATGTCACAGTCGGTTTACTAGGAGACTGTTGGATCTAAACGTAATTTTGTAAATTGGTGTATTCTATGCACCGCACCATTAATGGTAGCTGTAACTGAGGGTTGAAAAAAACATATAGCAACGTGTGAGATATCTTGGGATAGATCTTTCAAAATGATAATGATAATTGACTTTTTTGATTAAGTCAGTACTTGTTGAGATATTAGCTCCTATAGTGATAAAAATTGTGTCCCCCCTTCTAACTTTTGAACTGTGGGATATAAAATTCTAGAAACATTTTAGGCTGTACAACATAAAACGAACTTTCATCCACATTTGCTTTGAAGAAGATAGGACTTTGATTTAATTTATTTGTATAGACGCGACCTAACAGTGTCTCAGGCTGTATCACTATTAGCGCGCCGCGTGTGCGGTTATCATTAGCCGTTAGGTTAGGACATGTCATGAATTAATTGTTTCTATTTTGGTGTTGGGTGATAGGAAGTATTGGTTATCGACTGGTTCAGTGAACTTTATAATTTAGTTTAAGTTTGTATGATCTTTTGTGTCGAAAAAGATATTAAAAATAAAGGTGTATCTTATGAACTGCTACGCAATTTTGTAGTTGTAGGACAGTGCTCTTTTTTATTTTACTAATTTGGAAAGTAAGCATACGGCTCACCTGATGGTAAGCGGTTGCCGTAACCTAAGCGCGCCTTCAACACCATTAGTAGGTGCCACTCACGCGTTGCCAACCTCGAGATATTGGTTCTTAAATCTTTTTTGCCCGGTAATTTCATTAGCCTACAGTGCCCTTCAAACCGGAACACGGTAATGCCTAAGCACTACTATTTGGCGGCAGAATATTTGACACTGCGCTGGTACCTACCTAGCCGGTCTCTTGCAACAAACCTACCAGCAGTGTGACTGATTGCACTGGTGGAATAATCTGTGCTGTGACAGAGGTTATCCCAACAGCGGGAGAAGGGGTCGTTCAGCACTTCCCGTCGCCGATGTATCTTCCTGGGCAATTGTTATTTTATTTTTTCGCTAAGAATTAATGCTTCCGGCAGAGGAGACTTAAGAACTAATATCTCGAGGTTGGCAACGCGTGAGTGGCACCTACTAATGGTGCTGTAAGCGCTCATAGGCTACGGCAACCAGTTACCAGGTGGGCCGTATGTTTGTTTGCCAACTTGTAACATAAAAAAAAGCGATCATTATTACTAACACATTTTTTTGTCAATATGGACTCTGTAATGTTTTGTCCGAAATAAAATTATTATTATTCCGGGATAAGTTAGGGCAACGTGGGATTATCAAAAAAGATATTATTCACATAGCATATACATTTAAACACACACACACACAGTACAGAATTCTCACATTCCCTGGATTCACCAATCGAAAGGTCAAAGCCAATCTTGGCGTTCATTCGCACTATCAACTGTGAGCAATCTCATCACAAATTGACCAGCCCTATTTCCTTATTGCACTCACGTCATTGATAACAAGGGGCCCGTTTTGTGGTTTAGGCCAACTACACACGAAGCGGATAAAGATTATAGTTGTTTTTTTATATGAAAACGTTTTGTATTTTATTGTCGCGTTTTTCTTTGTAAGTTTGTTTGTCTGTGTGGAAATACTTATAAGACTAATTCCATATAATGTATTGTATATTATAATTTGTATGTATAATATAATGTATTATTTTTAACCGACTTCATAAAAAGAAGGAGGTTCTCAATTGGGCTTGTATTTTTTATGATTGTTATCTCATAACTCTCGACGGGGTAAACCGATTTTAATGATTTTTTTTTTTTTTTTGAAAACCGGTGCTTCCCGTGTAGTCCTATTTGTGGAGCATTCATTTGGTCCAGTTCTATGAGAAAACCATATAAGTCTTCAATTTGCATTGTAAGTACTTACCTTTCGTAACTAAAAAGTATAAAATGAAATATTTTCAAGAAAAAAAAACACTGACTTCTAAGTAAAACATCGCCCCATGTGGCACAGACATTGTAGAAAATATTTATTTTTTCTTTTTAGTTTTGAAGTTGGTACCTTTTTCTTAAAATTATTACTTCAATATAAATAACAGCCTTTATACGGTGATTTGTGTTGGAAGGAGAAGAATTACGAGCTCATTACACCACGCTGCTTTCTTGTGAACTGACGGATGGCTCATGGTTTTCTTGCGATATTTTCCTTAGAATTTTTAAATTAAATTATATAATTTCAATTGTTTTGACCATTCAAGACTGTCTCAGTCGCATGTGTATCAACTGCCTTACGAAGGCGAAATAATCAGGTGTTTACGTTTAGAGATTGGCTCTGCTTGATTTGAATTCATACCTTGGAATTATTTAAGGCTCTAAGCGCTAATGTTTTCCTGAAATCAACTATAAGCAAGTCTTAATAGAAAACTAGCAATCTGACGTGCCTCCGTAAGGATTAAATGAAACAGTTTCTGGTACACTCGGTGAATTTACTGGTGGTAGGGCTTTTATTGCAAGAGGCTGGATAGGTAGGTACCGCCACAGTGTCATGCGTCTAATCAAACAGCTTCTTTTGTTGTAAGAGGCCGGCTGGGTAGGTACCGACCCAGTGTCATGCGTCTAATCAAACAGCTTCTTTTGTTGTAAGAGGCCGGCTGGGTAGGTACCGACCCAGTGTCAATTGTTTTACCATAAAACAGTATACTATGTGTAATGTGTTTCGGTTTGAAGGACACTGTAGCTATTAAAATTACTGGGCAAAGAAACTTCAAGAATCAATATCGAGGTTGGCAACGCCTGAGTGACACCTACAAATATATATGGCAAGTGCTTATGGGCGTTCTTTTTTTTTCTTGGGAAATCCTCATGGATACCTGGTTATGTCGAACTCTTACCGACTAAAACCCCTCCGTGTTCTACGGGACGCCTAATATCGGGATTGTGAGTGCGCTTTCGGAATCTTCCACACCTTCATCACCCTTCATGGGCCAGCCAGCTTGGGGAAGCGCTTATGTGCTACGACAACCGCTTACAATGATGGGTCGTATGCTAGCTTGCGCTAGGAGTGGGTACGACAACCAAGAGGTTCAGGATCGAACTCTCGTATTAATGGAATGGAGTCGGCTCTTTAACCGTTGAGCTATTGAGGCTTACGTTACTTTATGCCTTTATTGCACAGAACCGTAACTCTTTTTCTAAAATAAAAGAAACCTTTTTTTTATTGCATGACGATTGGCAAACAAGCATACGGTCTGCCTGATAGTGAGCAGTCACCGCAATTTATGAACGCTTGCGATACTTGAAGTATCACAAGCGCGTTGCCAACCCAAAGAACAGAAAGGACGAGATGAGAAGGGAACAGAGGGGGTGGGAGTTTGGGCCTCCGGCACTCTCACTCATCGCACGAAGCGCAACAGTACCTAATGATACTCTTACTTGACGCCGTTTTTCTGTGAGAGGGTAGGGTTTCCCCGATCGCGCCGGCCCTTTTGTCGCGTTACCGTTACCTTTGAAACCTATGTTAATTCTTGAAACATCAGCTACACCACGCGAACGGACCCGCGGGCGAAGCTAGTAAGATAATAAGGAAGTAAAAATAATTAGCACCACATTGCTCTTAACAAATCTCACAAACGAAAGTAAAATTTTCCTCAAGCCCTTCGAAGACACTACTGGGGTTTTACGGGAATGTTTCCATTTCTTTTTTTTAATTTTTTTTTTGTTAGAAGTTGGCAAACAAGCATACGGCCCACCTGATGGTAAGTGGTTGCGTAGCCTATGAGCGCTTGCAGCACCATGAGTAGGTGCCACTCACGCGTTGCCAACCTCGAGATATTAGTTCTTAAATCTCGTTCGCCCAGTAATTTCACTAGCGTACAATGCCCTTCAAACCGGAACACAGTAGTGCCTAAACACTACTATTTGGCGGCAGAATATTGGACACTGCGGTGGTACCTACCTAGCCGGCCTCTTGCAACAAAAGACCTACCACCAGTGTGACTGATTGCACTGGTGGAATAATCCCTGTTGTGACAGAGGTTATCCCAACAGCGGGCGATGGGGTCGTCACATCCCGACGCCTTTAATTTCTCTGAATGCAATCATAAAATGTCTTTGTTTTAAGTTATTGTGGCAAATTTTACATACCACTCGATTTTTGTTTAGTTTATGGGAATTTGCACACGGATGCCAATATCTGTTTAGGTCTGGGCGTTTGTACTTGTGCCCTCTACCGTGCCTCGGAGATCACGTTAAGCTGTCGGTCCCGTTTGTTATCACATAACTCGCTAACTCATTAATCGCTAACTCTTGATAAGTAAATTGCTCTTGTCCAATGGGGTACTGATTCGCCCTTAGGGTTGCGGAGATCAGATGGCAATCGCTTTGTGTAAATGAAACCTGTCAAATCCAAAAAAAAAAAAAAAAAAAAAATCCGGACAAGGCCAATAAGCAAACCCTTTGTAAATACTCGTATAGTACGGAGAATTTTATTTTTAGGCATCCGGATGTGACGACCCCATCGCCGGCTGTTGGGATAACCTCTGTCACAACAGAGATTATTCCACCAGTGCAATCAGTCACACTGGTGGTAGGTCTTTTGTTGCAAGAGGCCGGCTAGGTAGGTACCACCGCAGTGTCCAATATTCTGCCGCCAAATAGTAGTGTTTAGGCACTACTGTGTTCCGGTTTGAAGGGCATTGTACTCTAGTGAAATTACTGGGCGAACGAGATTTAAGAACTCGAGGTTGGCAACACGTGAGTGGCACCTACTAATGGTGCTGCAAGCGCTCATAGGCTGCGGGATCGATTTAAATAATTTTTTCAGTGAATGACATAGGCTATTTGCCAACTTCTAACATAAAAAAAAAAATAATGCTAGGAAGAAGAAGTGTATTATAAATAAACTTAAAAGGTCGTGTGCTAGTGGTGGGTTACTTATTTTCAATGTTGCAGATCCTAAATGAGGCAATTCTCGTTCGAGTTTTTTTCGTTTCCTTGAAGGACAGGAAACAAAACCACGTAACATAAAACGGATTCCACATAAAAATAAATATATTAAGCTACACTTACATGCCTCTTATATTGCGGTATATTATTTTGTGATATAAAACATAACTATTATAGATGCGAAAGTTTGGATGGATGGATGTTTGTTAATCTTTCACACACAAAACTACTGGACAGATTTAGATGAAATTTGGTACACACATAGCTTATTACCTGCATTAGCATACTGGATACTTTTTATCCCGAAAAAATTTTGAGTTCTCTTGGAATCACAAAAAAACTACATTCATAATCTAATATATAAAATTCTCCAATCACGGTGTTTGTTATCAAACTCCTCCGTAACGGCTCCACCGATTTTAATGAAATTCTGTGTCCATATCGGGTAGGTCTGAGAATGGCTCAGCATCTATTTTTCATACCCCTAAATATAAAGGGTGGTCCACCCCAATTTTTTTGTCAATTTTTTTATGACTCAGAATTGAAAAAAATAAAAATACATACAATTATTATTTTTCGCCCTTCTAGCACCAACCCATTTTTAATTGTGATATTAGAAATATGCGTCTACCAGTGTCACTTCTGTTCACAATTAGACTCAGGGGGCGCTGCTATTGGGTCCTAGGATTTTTTCCGCCACAGTACAACGTCTGCCGGACCCGCTAGTACACATACATATATAATACTTGCTTCAAAGTTTTTATTAAAATCGTTATTCACGCAGGCGAAGCCGCTGGTAGAAGCTAGTAATAATATTAATAACGCAACATGTAACCCGAATATCCGTCTCATCTCCGTCCGTCTGTCAAAATCCGTTCTGCCCCAAAATTTCAAAAACGCGGCGTAAAATTATTAAGGTTTAATTTGTTTTCTCGCGAAGATATATAGCTGTTAAGTTTTTGTTCGGAATTGTTGTTAATATCCTATGTATTGTCAAAGGCATTTTGAATATAATAGCCTTCTTGGAACCTCTAGAATATGATTATAAGTTCGTAAATAGATACTTAAAACTATATGTCGCACTAGCTATTGCCCGGGGCTACGCCCGCGTGATTTTTTTTTTTATAATTCTTTTTTTTATGTGAGAGGAGGCAAACGGGCATGAGGCTCACCTGATGTTAAGCGATCACCGCCGCCCATGAACATCTGCAACACCAGAAGGCATGCAGGCGCGTTGCCGACATTTAAGGAAAGAATACGCTCTTCTCTTGAAAGTTCCCAAGTCGTATCGGTTCGGAAAGACCGCCGGCGGAAGCTGATTCCACAGAGTGGTTGTGCGAGGAAGAAAATGTCTTCTAAATCGCGCTGTTGTGGATTTTTGATTTTTAATAAGCCATCTTTATTTGAAAAAGGGATTTACAGATCCCGTTCACGTCTGTCAAATAATAATTAATCTGGATGCCATAAGACCCATCACCGAAATTCAATAACTTTACAGCGTTTTTTGTTTAACCCCACGGGAACCTAACGCTTTTCCGGGATAATGAGTATCCTATGTGGTAATCCGGGTTATGAACTATCTGTGTCCCAAATATCATCTAAATCCGTTTAGCAGTTTTTGCATGACAGAGTAACAAATATCTATCCCTCTAAACTTCCACATTATATAAATAAACGCTACACACTCAACGGCCACCATTAGGATTGTAATATCTTCTGTCGGGGGTCCGGAAACATACACAATGACAAGGAGAAACACACCCAGGCCGGAACACATGCCTGTATGATCAATACAAACATCTGCTCCGAGCGGGAATCGAACTCGCGATCTGTGGCGCTTAAGGTAGGTTACCGCTGCGCCACAATGTCGTCAGTTACACGTCGTCGTCGTCACATTTATAATATTAGTTAGATCAGTAGGATTAATTGGAAGTAGGTTGGAAGAGGAGATTTATATACAAGTAGTCCCTCCGCACGCCATCGGGGCGGGAAGGGGTGCCCTGGGATACCTGGGTACCATTTCGGCGACGGTGGCCCGCTTAGCCGGGCCTTTCCGCCGAGGATAGTTATATACGCCGCGTATTTTACAATAATTAAGGAACCATTTTTATGGCAATAGAATCCCAAAAAAAAAAAAATACATGAGACACGGTATTTTACACAGTAGTAAATCTTTATATTATAATGAAATCTAAATTTAATAATTTTATAATTTGTCAATAATTTTTAATGATCATTATATATTTTTATTTTTATTGACTTGTTATCTGACTATATTTCATAATGTGATGCTTTCTAATGAATGATGTGATGACCTATAATTAGTAGAAAATTTATCGAATAACTTCTGATCTTTATTGAAATGTCTAATTGGACGCAAATAAGCAATACCATGTCAACCCACATGAATGTCATTTCGAGAAAAACACGTTTGAAAATTTTGAACAACTTGCTTTATATGAGTTTTTTTATGTATTGGTCAAGTTTTTGACAATTTCAGATTTATGTAAGTTATTTTACTTGATAGCACAAAAAATAAGTATACAAACTGCATATTTCGTATACAATATAACCCAAAACGTTTAAGATAATACATAAATTGCATGATTAAAAAATGGCTTTTTAAGAATACAAATATTAAATAAAAATGTTCTTCAGCCATTTACCAACGCTTCTGCATATATAACTCAGTTTTTCAATTTTGTGGGTTGACATGGTATTGCTTATTTGCGTCCAATTAATGTATCTATTGCTGGTTATCCTAAAATAAAATAAATAAAATAAATAAATAAAGAAATAGTAGAGCCATGTTCCTCCCAACACATGGGTCGGCTCGACCGGGAAGTGCTTCCCTCTCACAAAAATCGGCGTAAAGTAACAATATCAGTAGGTACGGTTGCGTTTCGTGGGATGAGTGAGAGCGCCGGACACCCAATCCCCCATCCCCTCTATTCCCTTCCTTTTTTCCCTTCTCATCCCTAACCTCCTGTGCCTTGGGTTGGCAAGGCACATGTGATACTTCAAGTATCGCACACGTTAATAGGTTGCGGTCACTGCTTACCATCGGGCGGACTGTACGCTTGTTTGCCAACCGCCATGATATAAAAAAAAACTATAAAATAAAAATACAAGGACAATCAAATATCAGTGTTGTGATTGTAATTATTTTAAAACTATAATCAAGGTATTCGTTAAAACAACTTACCTTGAAGTAAAATTGCGGATGTGCTGATAGCCACCATTGTCATGGCATCGCGTGCCTCGCTGCGGGAGTGGCAGAATGTCACGGCGAAAATGATAAGCAACGGGTATATTAAAAGATTACTAAATACACAAGGACTAGCACCGATTAGAATATCCTTACTAGTAATAAATAAACGCTGCACACTCAACGGCCCCCATTAGGATAGTAATATCCTGTGTCGGGGGTCCGGAAACATTCACAATGACAAGGACAAATACACACAGAGCGGAAAATATGCTTGCTTGGTCAATACAACCGTATTATGCTGCCGGAATCGAACCCGCGACCTGTGGAGTTTAAGGCAGGTTCGCTACCACTGCGCCACAACCTCGTCTATAATCTAATATATAAAATTCTCGTGTCACAATGTTCGTTCCCATACTCCTCCGAAACGGCTTGACCGATTTTTATGAAATTTTTATGCATATTCAGTAAGTCTGAGAATCGGCTACTATCTATTTTTCAAACCACTAAGTGATAAGGGGTGTCCACCCCAAATTTTATTATTTTATTTTTTGAATATATATATTTATTATTTTTTGAATAGTCGCATTGAAAAATACATACGGCCCTAAATTTTCACCCTTCTACCTTCAACCCCTATTTTATTAATAGCCATATTAGTATTAACAACTTTCACCGGTGTTACTTCTAGACTCGGGTAGAGGATGCTGCTATCGGGTCTCAGAATTTTTTCGGGGCAGGACAACGTCTGCCGGGTCCGCTAGTAGTTTATAATATTATAAATGCGAAAACTCGGTCTGTCTTTCACGCCAAAACTACTTAGCCGGTTTAAAAGAAATTTGGTACACAGATAGTCTAGAGCTTGAGAAAAGACATAGGCCATTTTTTATGAGAAAAAAATCGGACATCGCGTCCAAAATGTCAAATTCCCCTCTCACCACTTCGATGTCTGGAAACCCACTACTGCGTGATTTAGAAGGCATTTTCTTCCTCGTACAACCACTCTGTGGAACCAGCTGCCACCGGCGGTCTCTCCGAGACGATAGGACTGGGAACCTTCAAGAGAAGAGCTGATTCCTTTCTTAAAAAACGGCAATGCACCTGCATGCCCTCTGGTTCTGCAGATGTTCATGAACGGCGGTGATCACTTAACATCAGGTGAGCCTCCTGACCATTGGCCCCTTCTGGTATAAAAAAAAAGATTGAAATGAAAAGTTGTATGGAAGTATCGTCATTTTTAAAGCTAGAAGCTTGAAAAGGCTGTTGATTCGGTATAAATAAATATGACATTGAAAGTTAGTAAAAGTTTTACCCTCAAGGGTGTAAAATAACAATAGGGAATAGGGGATGAAAGTTTGTATGGAAATATGTAAGGTGGATCGCGGCGTGGTACATTGTAGCTTTTAAGTCGACTGGCATAGCAACTACAACAACACGGGTGAAGCCACGGGCGTTCCTAGTTAATTATAATATATTTTTTCGACGACTGTAGTGCTGAGCTAAAAAGAACAGCAAGGTAAAAGAAACAGCCTGTCAATATTTTTTTTTTTTTTTTTTTATGTTAGAAGTTGGCAAACAGGCATACGGCCCACCTGATGGTAAGTGGCTACCGCAGCCTATGAGCGCTTGCAGCACCATTAGTAGGTGCCACTCACGCGTTGCCAACCTCGAGATATTAGTTCTTAAATCTCGTTCGCCCAGTAATTTCACTAGCGTACAATGCCCTTCAAACCGGAACACAGTAGTGCCTAAGCACTACTATTTGGCGGCAGAATATTGGACACTGCGGTGGTACCTACCTAGCCGGCCTCTTGCAACAAAAGACCTACCACCAGTGTGACTGATTGCACTGGTGGAATAATCTCTGCTGTGACAGAGGTTATCCCAACAGCGGGCGATGGGGTCGTCACATCCCGACGCCAAAAATATCTTACTGTAGGGTTAAGGCCTCCTCTCCTGTTAGGGAGAAGGACATACCGTAACACGATTTTTTTATATATTAGATTTTAAAATCATATTAACAAATGAAAACGATCACAATTATCTGTCAAGTGCGTTGGGGATCACACACAGTCGAAACTAAAGGGTCCCGCAGCTTGATGAAGAAGAATGTTAAGAACTTTAAAAATAATAACGTATTAAAATCGATCGCAAAATTAAGTTATATTTCATAGTCGTTATTAAAATTAATATGAAAAACAAAGTTATGGAAACAACTTATATATCACTATACTTATATGTGGTTGAAAGTTCATTGGATGTTATACAACTTCAATTTTTCAAAATCGCCCCCTCTTATTTTTAAATTCCATAGTTTAAAAATAAGAGGGGGCAACACAATTTTTAGCTTTAGGAGCTTATATCTCAAACTACTGACTTGATGAAAAAAGGCAAAATCAAACCTCGTCATTTTGAAAGATCTATTAAAAGATATATCACACGTTGCCATACTTTGAAATTTTTTATCTATTTTGTTATTTCATTACAAAATCGTGTGGCGTTTCATAGATGACGCCTATTTACAAAATTTCGTATACACAGCGCCAATAGTCACCGAGTAAAATGACTGTGACATACGGACGGACGGACAGACAAACATGACGAAATTATAAGGGTTCCGTTTTTTGCCAATTGTCAACGGAACCCTAAAAATGGAAGATGCAAGTACTTTACGACCTATTCTCGTACCTACCAAATAAAAATAAAAAAAAAACTTAAATCTGTAGATCCGTCTCGACAGATTTTTATATATTAGATTATAAAATCACATTAACAAATGAAAGTCAAAAAAAAACATTCTTAAGGTGTGTACAGCTAATGCACAAGTGACATGTTTACATACAAAATACATCATATTTCATAGAACATGCGCCGTTATATGTCCCAATAAAAGTTAGGGTGTGTCTATGAGTCACTAACAGTGTATAATGTCCTAATGTAATGCCGCTTCAAATATAAATCACGGTTCAAAATTGTTTTTATTATTGAATTAGCTCTTTAGCTGCGACTTCGTTTGCGTGGATTAATCTATTAAAGTAAAAACCTGTATCTACGGTTATGCTTGTTTTTTGAAACCATTCATTTGTAGATTTCACTCACACGTTTTCAACCAGCGATAGTTTCTTAAATCTCTTTTGCCTAGATAATTCACTAGCTATAGTGTCCTTCAAAACGAAACAATGTTTACTGTTTTGCGGTAGAATAACTGATACTGCGGTACCTACCTAAACGGCATCTTGTTGTTCTTCCTTTTATCAGGTGGTTAGAGGCCAACCTAGTGTGACAGTTTTACAGCCCGCCCGCGTAAGCCTCTGACTTGATTTTTTGATTATCATTAAATTGATGACAGCCGGGACCGACTTTTAAAGTGGCAACCGAAGCATAGAAGTTGGCAAACAAGCATACGGCCCACCTGATGGTAAGTGGTTGCCATAGCCTATGAGCGCTTGCAGCACCATTAGTAGGTGCCACTCACGCGTTGCCAACCTCGAGATATTAGTTCTTAAATCTCCTCTGCCCAGTAATATTACTAGCGTACAGTGCCCTTCAAACCGAAACACAGTAATGCCTAAGCACTACTGTTTGGCGGCAGAATATTTGACACTGCGGTGGTACCTACCTAGCCAGCCTCTTGCAACAAAAGACCTACCACCAGTGTGACTGATTGCACTGGTGGAATAATCTCTGTTGTGACAGAGATTATCCCAACAGTGGGCGATGGGGTCGTCACATCCCGACGCCTTTGTCTCTTAAGAAGAGTCTCATGGGAGAAGAATAACGTTCTAACAACAATCAAAACATTTCAATGACTGGAGAAAGGAAAAAGGCGACGGAAGGGTTAGAACTCAACATTTTTACTTTATGCCAATTTTCTGTGAGAGGGTAGTATATTCCCGATCGTGGCGGCCCATTTGTGTAGGGAGCTCTACTATTTTAAGCCTTTAAATATTCAAACCATTTTATTCTACTATTGAGCTGTAATGAACTTAAAAACACCGTAACAATAGCAATTATATCAAACAAAATGTCAAGTTCTAAATATAGAGAATTTTAGTAGAACGTAATCGCGTTTTAGCACGGAATAAACTAATTAGCATACAAACAGAAATAAATTCAAAAACTTTGGGCAATTAGAAACTTTCCATAGACATTTTAAAGTTGTCTATTACCAACAGTTAATATAGAACTGCATAATTATTATCGATTAAGGTCAAACTTAATTGTCTTTTTAGGGCTCCGTAGCGAATGGCAAAAACGGAACCCTTATAATTTCGTCATGTCCGTCTTTACTCGGAGACTGTTGACTATATCTTTACGAAATTTAGTAAATAGGTGTATTCTATGAACCGCACGACCATTTGGTACTGAAATCTTAAGATATATAAAAGTTAATGGTTACTACCATACATTGTAACTGAGGGTTGAAAAAAAATTTCAAGTAATGGCAACTTGTGAGCTATCTTTAGATAGGTTTTTTTTTATGTTAGAAGTTGGCAAACAAGCATACGGCCCACCTGATGGTAAGTGGCTGCCGCAGCCTATGAGCGCTTGCAGCACCATTAGTAGGTGCCACTCGCGCGTTGCCAACCTCGAGATATTAGTTCTTAAATCTCGTTCGCCCAGTAATTTCACTAGCGTACAATGCCCTTCAAACCGGAACACAGTAGTGCCTAAAATTCTGGTCTTTCAAAATGATAACGAGGTTTGATTTTTACTGTTTTCTTCAAGTCATTAGTTGTGGAGATAATAGCTCCTAAAGTTATAAAAATTGTGTCCCCCACTCTCTAACTTTTGAACTATGAGATTTAAAATTCTCGAAAAATTATTTTGAAGAAGATAGGTCTACAAATTTCAGAGATATGTAAGTTGTTGCGATAAGTTTGTTTTTCATATTACTTTTAATAATTACTAGGAAATTACCAACTTATTTTTGCGGTTGATTTTAATTCGTTATTATTTTTAAAATCCTTAGGATTCATCATCATGCTACGTAGCCCTTTAGTTTCCACTGTGCGTGGTCCAAAACCCACTTGACTGATAATTATTTTCAAATTCTTAAAATACAGTATTCCAGACATTCGGAATAATTTCCTAAGTGCATTTAAATTATTTTAATTCTTCCATATGTAAAAGCGCTGTGGCATCTTTCGTGTAAATAAATGTTAGTGGTTAAAATACCTTTAGAGTTCAATACTATATTCTTAAGCAACACGGACACTAACAAAGCATCTCATTTGGCATTAAAGCTAACACTTTAACTCGCTAATTAGCTGCTTTTGAGATAATAGCCAGCCATAGACCTATAAACTTTTAGAGTCGTACAAAAATAATTTTTATATTTTTTGTAGATTTTTTATAATTAATATTCCCACTGAACACTATGAATAAGCCTTATATATAATATCCTGAACAGATAAGACGTGGTTTCTTGAAAGGAAGACTTTTTAGTATTATAGATTTCTCTACGAAAAATACCTTAATAACTTCAACATGGTACGAAGAAAGTGCAAATACAATTGTAGGAGAAGCGAAAATTAAAAAAAAATATACATAAACATGTACATTGAGTTACTTATTTGTAAAGGCCTGTATATACATGTTAAATTAAATATATATGTCGACCTTATTAAAGAACGAAAAGACACAATTTTATTTTTCGCTTTAAATTATCGATATAGGTATTAGAAAGCACGAGAAGAACCAACGAAGAAGATTTATGATAAAGGAGATCGTATTCTTTTATTGTAGTATGCTTAGACTATTCTAATAGATTTAAAGGTATATGTTTTAATATTGTTTTACTTTTAGTTTCAAGGGACGGTGTTAGCATATTGTACTAAAGAAGAATTTAGGGTAGTGACACAGTGGGCATAATTAAAGTTTAATTTTTCTTGTACCAGAATGTATCTTATATAGTAAAAGAAAGAATGTTTATGTGCCATATCATGGTAAGCAGTCACGACAGCGTCAAATCTGTGTTTCCTAAACCAGGAGTAGAAGGGGAGAGAAGAGTCCGCCTGATGGCAAGCAGTCACCGCAATCTATAAATGCTTGCGACACTTGAAGAATCACATGCGCGTTGCTAATCCATGAGACAGGAGGGAAGGGATGAGAAGGGAAAAATGGAAGGTAACAGAGGGGGTGGGGATTGGGTCTTCGTTACTCTCACAGATCGCACGAAACGCAACAGTATTGATACTGTTACTGTAGGTCGATTACGAGCTTAGGTCCATAAAAGGATACCTCCATCCAAAAAGTAGCATTCTCGACGGATAAAAATAAATTTTAAGCGATCGTTAGCCATAGCTTAAAGTTAACGAAGCCGACTAAATTGTAGTCTCACGTTAATGTAAGATATAATTTGTTTTTTTTTTTTTAAGTTAAATGAGCACCTAGTGTGCCCACAGCTTCACTATGCAAATTTAGATTTAACAGTGTAAGTTGGAAATGCATTTCGATTCGTTGCTTCCTAAGTGCGCTCGCGCAGGTGCGAAAATAAACAAAGGTATTTTCTAGATCACTGGTTTTCAAACTTATTTATTATCTCCATAATGCCTCATTAGTTGAGAATACCTTTATATTTATTAGAATTATAAATAAATAAATAAATGCTGCACACTCAACGGCCCTGATTAGGATAGTTATCAAGTGCCGGAGGTCCGAAAACTATCACAATGCCAAGGACAAACCTACCCAGACCGAAAAACATGCCATGCCAAACATTTATTGATCATACAAACATGTGTTCCGGTCTGCGTGTGTTTGTATGTGTGTTTCTGGACCCCCGACACCAGATATTACGAATGGTTGAGTGTGTAGCGTTTATTTATTAATTTTTTGATCATTACATGCGAATTCTTCGGATTTTCAGTGTTGTGTCTATTTCGGGAACCTCAAGGCCTCGACACACGATTATCCCAATGATTGGGGGACTAGGGTATAACGTTTATTTGAATTGTTTCATGGATATGGGGGTGTGTGTTTGAGAAACGCTGTTCAAGATAAGACATAGATATGGAGAGCTTATGACCTTACACAACAGTAGTTTTTACTAGACTTTCATGATCTTGATAATTCTCATAGTATTCATTTTTTTATCCGATACGACCATTACGCATCGTTTCAAATGGCTCCTGTTTTAGATCGCTATTTTGATATTTGTAAAAAATATAATCCTATAACGCCTATATGCATTTGTTGCCTACTATTATCAATATATATTTTTATAAACAATACTTTTCAAGAAATTACTAATATTCTTATTGCCCATCCAAATAAGCTGGAAGCTTATGGTAGGAGTGGGTACGACAATAGCCAAAGGGGGTAAGGATCAGGCCTCTCGCCGGAGAGTCGCTCGGAGAGTCGCGACTCTCGCCTTAACGAAGCGAAGTCGGTTCTTCATTGAGCTTTTGAGGCTTCACATCTCCTTCTATACCCTATCCTCTTCCGCTTATCTCAGGATGCTCCTGATGGTGACGATGATGTACAAATGGTAAGTGTACACGCTATAGTAAATAATTTCTATAATCCCATTGTCCATAATACACAAACATAAATTATTTGTATATGATGCAACTATATTCATAAGAGACGTCTTGATATATGTTGGGATAACCTCTGTCACAACAGAGATTATTCCACCAGTGCAATCAGTCACACTGGTGGTAGGTCTTTTGTTGCAAGAGGCCGGCTAGGTAGGTACCACCGCAGTGTCCAATATTCTGCCGCCAAATAGTAGTGCTTAGGCACTACTGTGTTCCGGTTTGAAGGGCATTGTACGCTAGTGAAATTACTGGGCGAACGAGATTTAAGAACTAATATCTCGAGGTTGGCAACGCGTGAGTGGCACCTACTAATGGTGCTGCAAGCGCTCATAGGCTGCGGCAGCCACTTACCATCAGGTGGGCCGTATGCTTGTTTGCCAACTTCTAACATAAAAAAAAAAAAATATACATACATTTAGGTTTTGGAATGAGAATTTGCTCGAGCTTAATTTTTTTTTTTGGAAAAAGTAAGACAGATTACTCTACTACACCTGATGGTAAGTGGAAATAAAGTCCAAACGCGAGGCAGCTAACAGAGTTGCGGAATGCAACCGCGCTAGCCACCCTCGCCCTACCCGCAAGATGCCTCTTCACGTCTCGTTTGAAGGAGCCCAGAATATAAGAACGAGGGAAGACGTGAGACTGCAATGAGTTCCACTTTTTGGAAGTACGAAAAAAAAAGGTAAACTTCTTTTTTCGCGAAGGAATTGATGCCACAGTTAGACGTTGACATCGGGGATCGGCACGTGCAGAGGGAGGTTAGTGATCGGTAAACGATCGGTGGGTTAAGCAACTTTAAGCGCAGTTAGTCACTAGATGAGTGACCGCATAGTGGTATTTCAACTGCGCGTCTCCGTGCTTCGGGGGGCACGAAAAAGTCGGTCCCGTCTGTTAACAATCTGGAAATAGTGGAAAAGTCAAGAACTGTATACAGGCGGCCTGAACAACTCTGACACTAGGTTGGCCACTGTCCCCCCGATAAGAAGGCGTAAATTTTTGTTTATTGGACTCAAATTTGATTTCGTTAAACTAACAAAAAGTAGAGATATAAAAATCAAAACAATTTTTTTTAGTTACAAGCTGGCATGCAAGCATACGGCCTACTTGATGTTATAAGTGGTTGCCGACCATTAGTAGGTGTCACTCACACGTTGCAAACCTCTACATATTGTTTCTTGAATCTCCTTTACAGTGCCCTTCAAACCGGAACACAGTAATGCCTAAGCACTACTATTTGGCGGTAGAATATTTGACACTGCGGTGGTATTTACCTAGCTACCAGTGTGACTTCTTCTTTTTCTTACCGAGTGGATAGTGGTTAACCTACTGTCAGAGTTGTTCAGGTCGCCCGTGTAGGCCTCTGACTTGACTTATCGACTGTCATCAAATTGATAACAGCCGAGACCGACTTTTTACGTGGCCTCCAAAGCACGACGCTCAGTTGAAATACCAGTATGCTATCACCCACCTAGTGACTGACCGTGCCTAAAGTTGCTTTACCCACCAATCGTTTACCAATCAGTGAGTGCACCCGGCTGTGAGCGTGTCACCAGTGTGACTGATTGCACTGGTGGTTAACAGCGGGCGATGGGGTCATCACGTCCACCGGAAAATTAACAAATTAAAACAATAAATAAGGTTACATTTTAAGCAACATTTTAACTTAAAGGAAAGTATTAAATAATCTGTTACATGCGAATAGCGAAGACGCATTAATGAAATAATACCCCCATACGAGTTCAAAAACCTTTCTGAGCCGAGCCTTCCTTTAAAAGTGTAAATTTATTCAAATTTCAAAAAAACAACCCGCACGCCTCAATGCAAGCGAGTGAGATAGATATACACAACTTTTCTAAGAGTGAAAGAGACGAATATCTTTCACGCTATTACTAAGAACCCGTTTAACAATAGGCAAGCTGGCGATGTGCACGCGCAGGATAAAAAGAAAACTTATTAAATAGCAATGGTTTGCTTAAAAATCAATCCAGAATTTTTTGCAAAATATATATATATTTTTTACTGTATTGACAACCAATATTTACAATTCAATACTAACTATATTTACCAATAATTACAACTGTACAAAGCATGTCCACGTGGAATTGTTACAGGAATGCTAGCTGCATTTCCACGCTGAATCAAAATCCCGATTTTTTGGGCCAAAAATGATTCAACCTTTAAAAACTTTTACTAGTACTAATTATTAAAATATTCTACGGTCGAAAAACAACTGTACAAAAAGGTAACAAATATTCAAAAACAAGATAAAATTAAAAGACTAGACAAAGAGTGCTTTTCGAGTGTCATTTACCTAGTATTTTTGCCATTAATTTCCTAGGTTTTGCCTATTGCTGTCATCCTTAAAATGAAAGTGATTGCATCTGACCTCCAGAACCATAAAAGGCGAAGCAATATTGAATCACTACATAGTATAAAATAAAGTCTCTTTCTCTGTCCCTATGTATGCTTAAATCTTTAAAAGTACGCAACGGATTTTGATGCGTTTTTTTAATAGAGTGATTGAAGAGGAAGGTTTATATGTATAATAACATCCGTTAAATAGTGGAGAAAAAATGTTTAAGGTTTCTAATGTGATGTCGTAATAGTACATTTAACGCGTGCGGGCCACGGGCAGTAATGAATAAATCAAAACTACTGGATCCATTTTAATAATTTTTTCAGTGAATGACATAGGCTATGTATATAAATTAGTGCAACCCATTCAACGGCCCTCATAAGAATAATTAGGTTTCTACCGAGGGTCCAGGAATATATATAAACAAACACAACCACCCTGACCATTACATATGACTGTAAGGTCAATAAGATTTCTTAGTTATTTATTTATTTGACAAGCACACTAACATTATATAACATTTTAATATTACACTTAAAACATGTCACATTCACTGATATGTATACATCAATAACAAGTGTACATAACATTGACCAATTAACACGCAAATTGCCCAAAACGGACTAAAACTATAAATATAAATTAAATCTACGTAACTATAATTAATTATTACAAAAATTTATCTCAGCTTCTTTTTAAAAACAATAAGTTAAACATGGAGTATGTCGACGCCAGTAATAGATTGTTTTTTTCGGAATGTGTTTGCTGTTGGCCCTACTGGCCTTGACAGCGTCACCGGGCAGGGGGGCCGAGTACAGAGACTCAGCCGTGATAAAGGGACAGCCCTCACGGGGCTCAAATTTGATTCCGTCCTTAGGGTGCCTCCTGCGAAGCCGAACCACGGTGGCGGACGTCATCGGAGATGGAGTCAGCGCTCCGAGCGCATTCTATACTATAGACTCACCCGACGGTGTGAGCGCGACGCGACGTGCGAAACAAAGGACCTCGTCCTCGCCGGCGAGGACGGTGTTGTGTGCGTGTCTGTGCTGTGTAAGAGGCATTTTCTAATGTAATCCTATCGTCAGGGTCTTGCAGGACTTGGCAGGACAGGCTTAGGACGCCTTACTTTTGTCGGTTGGTTACATCGGTCTGTGTAAATAGATTGTGATTTTTTTTTTATATTTAGCACAAATACGAGCAATTGGAGATTGCCTACCAAGATGCGTTTTAGTGAGAGGTATAAAAAAAGTTTTACAATTACCCTACCGTACCGTAGTTATACTCTGACTGACCTCGAAAAGCGAGTGAACAGTTGTCATCTCACGTCTTTTTCATCATGACGACTATTTCAAACCTGCCTTAAGCGCCACAGATCATGGGTTTTATTCCAGTCCGAGGCAGGTCTTGTATTAATCATACAAGCATGTGTTCCGGTCTGGATGTGTTTTTGATTATTATTGTGTGTGTTTCCAGAACCTCGACACAGGATATAACCATCTTAATGGGTTGAGTGTGTAGGACTTATTTATTTATTTATCAACGCACGGTAGTAACCAGGCTTAAAAGCCCTACTAGTAAATACTGTGATAATTTCTCCTAAGACATGCAAGTTTCCTCACGACGTTTTCCTTCACTGTTGAGCACGAAATAAATTCGAAATGCATTGAAAACTCAGTGGTGCTTCTCCAAATTTAAACCCTACCAGGGGAGGCAATGTACACTGCATAGTTTACAAATTCCACAACCATAGAATCCTTACATGTTTTCCACATCAATACTTCGCGACATATTAATAAAGGTAGCAACAGCGGTGAGAATATCCTGTGCATCGTGTCATTATAATTTATCTGCTTTTAAAACCGGATATTTATGATCCGTCACCGCATCCGGAGTACGGAGCGCGTACCACGCATATAAATAACTCTATTTGTCTCACTCTAACATAATCTATAATAATACTAGTTGAAAACGACCATTGTGACGTACCTTCATGGTTCGATTTCCGCTCGGAGCAGATCTCAGTAAATATCTAATTCGGCCTGAACGTGGGAGAACACGTTAAACGGTTGGTCCCAATGGTTATCATAACATCTGATAATAATCGTTGACTCTAAATAAGTACTTTGCTCTTATCCAATTTGTTACTGGTTCGTCCTTAGGGTTGCAGAGGTCAAATGGCAATCGCTCTGTGTAAAAACTAGTAATCTGTCAAATCAGGATAAGAGTATAAGCAGACCCTGGGTAAATACCGGGAATAGTGTTAGAAAGGCAAAAATTGTCTGTTGAGCTGTAAAAAGCTGTCACTACTACACACGCAGAGCACGAAGATATCGTAACTATTGTAGAACATACATACATGCATGCGCTTGTTCCTCTCCAGATATGTATTGTATAGCTTACACAGCAATAGTAAGCAAAGTGAATAAAGTCACTTTTGCATGCTCGCAACACTCGTGGCTCAAAAGTCACATATGCGGCGACAAGGTCACGCGAATATGAGACTTCTATCTATTATTTAGACATTTCTATTATTCGGCTAGATGTTTATCTTTTTTATTATATAGGATATAGAATGAAGGCTCTATAGCTCAAGGGTAAAAATGCCGACTCCGCTCAGTTAGCGCGGGTTCGATCTTGACCCCCTTGTACTATAGTCGGACCAGTCCTAGCGCAAGCTTCGAGCTTATTTGGAGGGGCAATAGGAATATTAGTAATGCCTTGAAAAAGCATCGCTAATATTCTTTACAAAAAATAATGTTCCATAATAACTTTCTGAATATCAAGGTATCCTTAGATACTGAATGAATTTACTTTATATATTAAACATAACACTGCGTTCTAACTATGCCTATGCTTCGGCAATTGAGTAAGCTCAGTGGCGGATTTACCAGAAGGCTGAGTAGGCTTGAACCTAGGGCGGCAGATTTTTTGCGGCAAATTTGGGGAACGAACTTTTTTTTGCTGCCTCATAGAAATGTAAAAGACTTCTCGGCGAAAAAAAGCATGCATTTCTGCATGGCGGTTTTCTGATGTTTTACAGGTAGAAATCTGCAACCAATTTATCGATGACTTCCCCTCTCACTTTCTAGAGTGAAACCGCTAGTTCACCGTCCCCCAACCAGCATTCGGGCTTTTGTTGGAATGTAAAAATAATCTAGGAGATGACAATTGTAGAGGCAAAGGAGGCAAAAACCTCACAGCCTATATATCTTGAAAATGCAAATTTGCCACTTTCTTAGCTTATCGTTTTATACTTTATTATAATTTTTTGTTTTTTTTTTTCTAAGTATAATAGCAATGCTTTTTACTCACTTTACTTATTTAAATTTAAATAAAAAAATTTACTAAAAATATCATGCATTTTAATTACTCTTGTAATTACAGTTTATCCTTAGTGGATAAGTATGGGATGCGATGTCTCCGGGGCATAAAAACCGGCCAAGTGAGTGTTGGACTCGCACATACAGGGTTCCGTAATAACGTAGAATAGAAATATCAAGTTTGTTGTATGGGGTAGCCCTTTAATATTGAAATTAAATTTGTATTTATTATTTGTTTTGAAAGTGGCCATAGAAATGCACGATTTATAAAAATTATAACTAATTATCTAATACAGTTCATGAGATACGTACAGACAGATCGACGGACGGACAGCGGAAGGCTAGTAATACTGTTCCATTGGCACATTTTCTTCTAAAGAATACTAGCAATGCTCTTTTTAATTTCAAGACATTTCTAATATTCCTATTACCCTAGGAGTTGGTACGACAGTATCCTTCGGCCCTTCTACCGTTGAGCTTTTGAGGCTATCATACCTTTATATTTGCTGTCGTACCGCCCACTCTAATATACATACCTATTACGGTTCGCGATATTATAGATAGCTGACAGACCGACGGACGGACGGACAGCGGACCCTTATTAATACGGTTCCTTTGGGTACAGAACCCCAAAGTGTCCGTAACATCGAAGCTCAGGTTTCGTTTGGTTAATCTTATTGCATTTCAGAGTTAGCCGTCCAAAATGTTATACGAATATCGGGCAATATTAATTGTTCTTTTTGAATGCCGGAGTTGGCGAGGAACGTCGATGGTTAACTTTGTGAATTATAGCGGTGTTGTTTAGTAATATCGTTTCTTTGTTTTTTTTAACCGACTTCACGTAATAAATTTAGGGAAATTAAGGCATATGTGGACTGGGTTGGCGGGATATCACAATTTTTTATTGGTTTTTACATTTTTTTATGTGAGAGAGCGCAAAAGGGGAGGAGGCTCACCTGATGCTTAGCGGTCACCGCCGCCCATGAACATCTACAACATCAGAAGGCATGCAGGTGCGTTGCCGACCTTTATGGAAAGAATACGCTTCTGTAATATTTGCAATTTCTTTAAAAAATATTGTAGTTGGTTACAAAAAAAATCTTTAAAATAGATGTTCGGTAAGCGTCAGAAATGGAAGCCCAAAACCTACCCTATCTCCTCCCCTCCATTCCTTTCTTTACACTCTACGGTACGGTGACCGGTTACCGTCAGGTGAGCCGTATGCTTGTCTGGTATTCTCTGGTGTTTTTCTCGAGAGGCAAATGACTCTACTCCACCTGATGGAGTTGGAGTAGAGTCCAAACGTGAAAGCGGTTAATACCGTTGCAGAAGCCGACCTGCACCAACCATCCTTTCCCTGTCGGGTTGCAACTGGCTAGTATATATACCCTGGATGACCTCGAGACATGGTTGTCGAGCATGAGTTTTTCACCTGCACAAAGCAAGAAGTTTCCGGCGTTGGGACGTGACGATCCCTCCACCCGCGGTTGGGATAATCTCTGTCACAGTAGAGATTATTCCACCAGTGCAATCAGTCACAATGGTGATAGGTATTTTCTTACAAGAGGCCAGCTAGGTAGGTACCACCACAGTGTTAAATATTCTACCGCAAAGCAGTAGTGTCTTTGACATTACTGTGTTCCGGTTTGAAGGGCACAGTAGGCTTTTGAAATTGCTGGGCAAAGAAAATTTGAGAACCAGAGTGACACCTACTGATGGTGTTGCAATGGTGGGCCGTATGCTTGCTTGCCAACTTAGTAACATAAAAAAGAAGACTTCTTTGCCATCTTAGAGAAAAAAAAAATTGAGATTTTAATTATTAAAAAATATGTAAAACCTTTTAGTTAAATCAAAACAAGAGCCATGTTCAATATTTATTTTGCAAACAAAATCAGCATAGATCGAAAGCACCTACAAATGTTTTTAATTACCAACTAAATCAATTTGGGCGTGCCTGTGTGTGGTTGTTAATGTATACCCTGTCAAATTTTAATTAAAATATGGCCGTTCAAGTCTCGGTTACCAACTGCTTGGAAGTCTAAGGCGATGTAAACTCTTGTAGTATAAATATTTCTTTTATTACATGTAGTACCTGGATGACAGAGCTTATCTCAGTTATTTTTTGTGTAAATCTTGTTCTTTTAGGGTTCCGTAGCCAAATGGCAAATATGGAACCCTTATAGTTTCGTCATGTCCGTCTGTCCGTCCGTATGTCTGTCGATCCTTCCGTCTGTCCGTCTGTTCGTCTGTCCGTCTGTCCGTCTGTCCGTCTGTCCGTCTGTCCGTCTGTCCGTCTGTCCGTCTGTCCGTCTGTCCGTCTGTCCGTCAGTCCGTCTGTCCGTCTGTCCGTCTGTCCGTCTGTCCGTCTGTCCGTCTGTCCGTCTGTCCGTCTGTCCGTCTGTCCGTCTGTCCGTCTGTCCGTCTGTCCGTCTGTCCGTCTGTCCGTCTGTCCGTCTGTCCGTCTGTCCGTCTGTCCGTCTGTCCGTCTGTCCGTCTGTCCGTCTGTCCGTCTGTCCGTCTGTCCGTCTGTCCGTCTGTCCGTCTGTCCGTCTGTCCGTCTGTCCGTCTGTCCGTCTGTCCGTCTGTCCGTCTGTCCGTCTGTCCGTCTGTCCGTCTGTCCGTCTGTCCGTCTGTCCGTCTGTCCGTCTGTCCGTCTGTCCGTCTGTCCGTCTGTCCGTCTGTCCGTCTGTCCGTCTGTCCGTCTGTCCGTCTGTCCGTCTGTCCGTCTGTCCGTCTGTCCGTCTGTCCGTCTGTCCGTCTGTCCGTCTGTCCGTCTGTCCGTCTGTCCGTCTGTCCGTCTGTCCGTCTGTCCGTCTGTCCGTCTGTCCGTCTGTCCGTCTGTCCGTCTGTCCGTCTGTCCGTCTGTCCGTCTGTCCGTCTGTCCGTCTGTCCGTCTGTCCGTCTGTCCGTCTGTCCGTCTGTCCGTCTGTCCGTCTGTCCGTCTGTCCGTCTGTCCGTCTGTCCGTCTGTCCGTCTGTCCGTCTGTCCGTCTGTCCGTCTGTCCGTCTGTCCGTCTGTCCGTCTGTCCGTCTGTCCGTCTGTCCGTCTGTCCGTCTGTCCGTCTGTCCGTCCGTCCGTCCGTCCGTCCGTCCGTCCGTCCGTATGTCACAGTCATTTTACTCGGACACCATTGGCTCTATGTATACGAAATTTAGTAAATAGATGTATTCTATGAACCGCACAACGATTCTGTAAAGTCATAAAAATGGTGTAAATAACTTTTGAACTAGGGGATTTAAAATTCTGGCAAAATTTGAGCTTGTAGGATATCAAATTAAATTTCAACCACATTTAGTTTGAAGAAGATAGATCTACAAATTTAAGAGATATATAAGTTTTTCCCATAACTTTGTTTTTCATATTACTTTTAACAATCACTATGAAATTACCAACTTATTTTTGCGGTCGATTTGGCTTCGTTATTATTTTTAAAGTTCATAAACCAAGCTGCGGAACCCTTTAGTTTCAATTGTGCGTGGTCTACAACGAACTTGACTGGTAATTTTAAATATACTTCGATACGAATTAAAGAGCCCCCAATAATAGTTTTTTTCAAATAAGAAGGAATTTGGAAAAAAATGGAAATAAATATCGGACTGGGGAATGGTTTTCGTTGGTTGAAAACAGGAATAAAACGCCAGTTTCTAAAATTAATCCGTTCGCGATATTCAGATTATATACATACAAAAATTGCTCTTTTTTTATGTTACAAGTTGGCAAACAAGCAAACGGGCTACCTGATGGTAAGTGGTTGCCATAGCCTATGAGCGCTTGCAGCACCATTAGTAGGTGCCACTCACGCGTTGCCAACCTCGAGATATTGGTTCTTAAATCTCTTCTGCGCAGTAATTTCACTAGCCTACAGTGCCCTTACAACCGGGACACAGTAATGCCTAAGCACTACTATTTGACGGCAGAATATTTGACACTGCAGTGGTACCTACCTAGCCGGCCTCTTGCAACAAAGACCTACCACCAGTGTGACTGATTGCACTGGTGGAATAATCTCTGCTATGACAGAGGTATCTAAAAAGGTATCTATAGGTATAGGTAGCTCGTTTAAAGGTATTAGATATATACATAGTTTATTTATGCAAAATATCTCTTAGAAGCGTTTTGAATAATCGAAGAATTGTACATAGTTTTATATGATTGCATCAATTAGGTGAAAGAGTTGTAAAGGATTTTTGTATGTATTTTTATGTATGTCTGTGTGTTTCATAAGTAACAAGTAATATGATCTAACATCATGTATGGTGTCAAATGAAAGGGTAAAATTGAGAAATTCGTCAGAAGATGTAGTAGAGTGTTTTTGTCATGAAGAATAAGAGGAGCACCTCTTAGCAAAAATGGGTCGGCTCGACCGAGAAATACTACCCACTTCAGTGTCACAGAAAATCGGTGATGAACTATTGCATTTCGTGTAACATCACTTCCACCTAAATGATGAAGGGGAAGACAAATTAAAACCTCTAACCTGGAGACAGGCACTTTAAATCCTGACTCCCAGGCTAGTCTTGTGCCCATTCCTAGCGTGAGATTATTTATAGAGGGGCCATAGGAGTATTAGTAATGACTTGAAAAAGCATTGATAATATTAAATTTAATAATAACATTGACGTATTGAACAAACAATTAGATAAAACTAAATCAAAACACATTATACTATTTTGTTATCAGTGATAAGTTGATAACGTACATGCAAGTGCATAAATGTTATATATTCGTTTTTAGAAGGCATAGGAAAAACATTTGTAGAAGTAGACCCATGCTACTACCAACACAAACGGGCCTGCCTGCGGGGAAGTACTACCCTCCAACAGAACATAGGCGTAAAGAAACAGATTACTGTTGCGTTTCGTGTGATGAGATGATGATGATGATGCGCCGGAGACCCTCTCACCCCTCTGCCCACCTTTTTCTCTTTTTATCCTCCTCCTCATATTCTTTGGGTTGATTTCATAGGTATTTTCACCGGCGTCGGGATGTGACGACCCCATCACCCGCTGTTGGGATAACCTCTGTCACAGCAGAGATTATTCCACCAGTGCAATCAGTCACACTGGTGGTAGGTCTTTTGTTGCAAGAAGCCGGCTAGGTAGGTACCACCGCAGTGTCAAATATTCTGCCGCCAAATAGTAGTGCTTAGGCATTCCTGTGTTCCGGTTTGAAGGGCACTGTACGCTAGTGAAATTACTGGGCAGAAGAGATTTAACAACCAATTTCTCGAGGTTGGCAACGCGTGAGTGGCCTAATGGTGCTGCAAGCGCTCATAGGCTACGGCAACCACTTACCATCAAGCGGACCGCATGCTTGTTTACCAACCGTCATGAAGAAAACTACGGTGATCCGTCATAACAACTTGGTCTACTGACATTTCTCTCTGAACGTAATTCTGAAGTCCATGTAGATGAAGACGCGTGCTGATACTACTATATAATAAGATGTTGTACATTTGTACAAGGAAGAACACACTTTCTAAATCGCACAGTTGTGGATTTCCTGATATCAAGTTTGTGTGGGCGGATTTTGCGTTTTGATGCGATATCCGAAGGTAACAGTCTATCGGTGGGATCAGTCTTGGTAATTATGCGGAAGATTTGCCGTTACCGAAAGGATCAAGTCAATCGAATATGGCTTGAGAGTCGTCTCTTCGGGGGCGGTGAGACGGGTGGTAATGCGGTTCTCCCGTCCAGTGATGAGGATAGTACTCCATGTGCCGATATGCGCCTTATAGAGTTGTAGGTACTGTGGGTTGTGGGTAGCGTGTCTGCCTTTAGTCTCGACGATTGCGGGTTCGATTCTCGAGCAGATCTTTGTTAAATTTCTGTCTCGGTCTGGGCGTTTGTCTGTGGGTCTCTCCACCGTGCCTCGGAGAGCACGTTAAGCTATCAGTCCCGGTTGTTATCACATAACATCTGATAATAATCGTTAACTCTTGATAAGTAAATTGCTCTTATCCAATGAGTTACTGGTTCGCCCTTAGGTTTGCGGAGGTCAAATGGCAATCGCTCCGTGTAAAGAGTAGTGACCTGTCAAATCCGGATAAGAGTAAAAAGCTGACCCTGGGTAAAATAAAATACCGGGAATAATGCCAGGACCAAGTGAGTTGTAGCCTAAAAGCCAAAGTGAAGTAATGCCTCGCCTCGATCACACCAGGCTTTTTAGAGGCGAAGGAACAGTCAATTCCTTCGATCTGACCGTGGCACTGAATTGTTGGATTTTGATATGTGGATGTAGGAATTGCATAAAATTAAGCACATCTTAAGTATGTCCATTTTTTTAAACAAGAGCGGCGAAACCTAAATCCGTGGCAGCATTGTAATTATATATTAAGATTTTCATCCGAATTTGAGTTAATTTTCATATTTGTTTATAACACTTTACCTTAACTGATCACGTTACATTAAAGTATAGGGTTTTATCCAGAAAAAGTTGTGTACCCAAGGGATAGTGATTCTACCAACTGTCATTTCCACGCAAACAAAATCGCGGGAAGTTGCTAACAAAAGTATAAACTAACACCCAGAATCACAAACGTTATTAAGCAGTTTACTGTGTAAAATGAAAGTGTCGATTTATTTACTCGTAATAAATGTAAATTGTTATATAGTTCCAAATAATTTCCTTATTTTCAATGCAAAAGCAACCCGGAACAATAAGGGACGACGCACAAAGATACATTTAAATGATATAAAACTTTTTTTTATTTTCATTGTGTATATCGAAAAGTAAATTCAGCGTAATGGCGATTTAAGTAAAGCCGAGTTTGTTAGAGCGAGACGACAAGATAAACCGGTCGTGCCAACTTCACTTGGTTGCCTTTTATTAAGCGAAGGTCATGCGCTTTACATGCTAGTCGTATAGAAATTCAGATTCTATTTGACTCTCAATCGGTACGGACGTAACGTTAAAATTCATTTATACGAAATAAAAAATACAAATAATTATTCGGTTTTGTGTATTAACAAAGTTAATTAAAGTGTTTTTATGTGTTTCAAATTTCTCGATATAAATTGTACTGTGTCTGTGTTTTGTTAAAAGTTTTCTGTGTTAAGTTTTTGAACTGCATAGTTAAAGTTTTAGGTTATTTGGTGAGTGTCTTTTTTATTAGTACAGTTACTTTACTATTGCATTTTTATATAAAGCGTCATCTCTACTACTTATTTCGACTTGAGGATACTCTATTTAATTCTCCATTGATATACCAAACTCATTTACAAAACTAAAAAAAGTTTTAACGTAACTTTTTAGTAAAACTAAAGTTGGTCCGTTCTTTTTTCGTATAAAAAAGACGTTATAAAAATTTCATCGCTAATGTGATTTTGCGGGAAAAAAGACGACCAGCAATCCTCGGATTCATTTTAAAATAGACACGGCATGTTTTTTTCTGTATCCTATCTTGTTACAGCCAGAATCCTGTACTTAGGTGTCGCTTTTTTTCACCTTGACTGGCTTATGAGTTGACTTTGAACCGCGACTATGTTTACAAAAACTTCAATCATTAATTTATATTTTTTTATTAGAAATAAGTTTGTTTATTGTTTTTTAAATATTTTACGTAGAATAACTATAATTTATGCTCCAAGAGAAGAATTATATTTTTCGAATATAATAAACGTGAATGTTTGTTAATCAATCACACAAAAACGGCTGACCGGATATGTCTGAAATTTAACACATATATAGATTGTTAACTGGACTAAAATATAGGCTACTTTTTATCCCGGAAAAGTAACAAGTTCCCGTGGGATAAACAAAAAACGAAATACATGATATCAAATTCAATAAGTTGGGCCCTATAGAATCCAGACTATTTATTTTGATGAATTTTGGTATAGAAATATGAAGATTTTGGAAAAGAATGTAGGAAACTTTTTGTCATGAACGAAAAACTTGAAGAGGGTGAAATAGGGTGAGAAGCTTTATTCACGCGAGCGAAGCCTCAGGCAGATGCTAGTATGTATATAATTGGCATATATCCAAAATGGCTTAATATGGGCTGTAGCGAGTTTAGTGACGTTATAACCATCTTAAGTGAAGCTAATAAAAAGTTAAGTAACATTGAGTACGCCTGTAAACAAGATGGGATAATGGTTGTCGGGTAATTATAGTTTTTCTAATAAATTGTTTATTTTATAACGGTTTTTCTGAGATTTTTTTAAATTATAATTTTTTCACCAAAAAAGACGCTCATAGCCGGGTGCGCTCGCTGGTCGGTAAACGATCGGTGGGTTAAGCAACTTTAGGCGCGGTCACTAAATGGGTGATCGGATAGTGGTATTTCAACTGAGCGTCTCCTTGCTTCGGAAGGCACGTAATAAGTTAAGTCAGAGGCCTATACGAATTTCGAACACTAGGTTGGCCACTGACTACTCGATAAGAAGATCAAAAAAAGTTTTATGGTATTTTAATATTTTTAATATTTATGACAAATAAACAAACTGACATGACAGTTTTACGATAATATATGCGACGTTTGTTCTTTCAAGGTTTTATGAAACTTTTGTTACTTATTGGTTATTGAAAGTAACTTGTTTGAAACGGACAATAACTTGTAACTTACTCATATGCTACACTGTTTAGTTGTAGTAGACGCTCAGCACAAATAGGCCGGCTCGACCGGGAAAGTACTCACAGAAAATCGGCGTCAAATAACATTATCAGTAGGTACTATTGCCTTACGTGAGTGAGAACGCCGGAGGCCTAATCTCTCATTCCCTCTGTACCCTTCCCTCTTCCCTTGGGTTGGCAACCCGCATGATACTTAAAGTATCGCGCGCGTTCATAGCGTGTGTTGACTGCTTACCATGAGGCGGGCCGTATGTTTGTTTACTATAAGTCCTATTTGGACGCAAATAAACAATACCATGTCAACCCACACGAATGTCATGTTGAGAAAAACGCGTTTGAAAATTTTGAACTACTTGCTTTATATGATTTCTTTTATGTATTGGTCAAGGTTTTGCCAATTTCAGATTTATGTAAGTTATTTTACTTATTTTCAAAAAAATAAGTATACAAACTGCATACTTCGTATATAATATAACCCAAAACGTTTAACATAATACATAAATTGCATGATTAAAAATGGCTTTTTAATGAGTTTTAAAGCTTAAAATCCTACAAATATTAAAGAAAAATGTTCTTCAGCCATTTACCAACACTTCTGCATATATAACTAAGTTTTTTCAATTTTGTGGGTTGACATGGTATGGCTTATTTGCGTCTATTTAAAGATTTCTCTTCTTTATCAAAATGTATTCAGCGTTGTCATCATGGTAATTTTTAGCCACTCTCCCATCACATTTTTTTAGAATATCCGTGTTAAAAACTTGCGTGAGTAGCATTACCGTAATTAATCGCAACGCCGATTCTTTTGTCAGAATGAGAAATCTGTGTCATGCATGTAGATAAGATGGGTTTAGTCAGAAAAGAGACTTCAATACTTAATTTTTTTTATGAATAAATCCTTAGTTCCTTACTATAATATTATAAATAAATAAACTCTGCACACTCAACGGCCCCCATTAGGATAGTGATATCTTGTGTCGGGGGTCCGGAAACACATACAAAGACAAGCAAAAATACATCCAGACGGGAAAATATGCTTGCATGGTCAATACAAACATATTATGCTCCGAGCGGGAATCAAACCCGCGACCTGTGGCGTTTAAGACAGGTTCTCTATCCGCTGCGCCACAACGTCGCTTTGGGCTACAAATTATAAATGTGAAAGTATCCAATCTCCCACCCCCTCTGTTCCCTTCCTCTTTTTCCCTTCTCATCCCGTCCCGTCCTTCCTTGGGTTGGCAACCCGCATGACACTTCAAGCATCGCAAGCGTTCATAGGTTGACGTGACTTCTTACCATCAGGCGGACCGTATGCTTGTTTGCCAACCGACATGAAATAATAAAAAAAGTAACTATTTCTGTCTGTCTGTCTGTCGCGCTTTCTCATCAAAACTACTTAACCGATTTAATGAAATACACAATAGTAAAATATGGGGGCAAATAAACAGATAGTTCCTAATATTAAGCGACCACTATTGCCTATGGACATCCACAACACCCAGGGGTTCGAGGACGCGTTGCCGGCCTTTGGGGAAAAGATGTTCAAACACTAGACGCTTGAAAGCTCCTGTATTATAAAGGAACTCAGTCACACTGGTGGTAGGTCTTTTATTGAAAGAGGCCGGCTAGGTAGGTACAACCGCAGTGTCAAATATTCTGCCGCCAAATAGTAGTGCTTAGGCATTACTATGTTCCGGTTTGAAAACACAGCACGCTAGTGAAATTACTGGGCAGAGGAGATTTAAGAACCAATATCTCGAGGTTGGCAACGCGTAGCACCTACTAATGGTGCAAACGCTCATAGGCTACGGCAACCACTTACCATCAGGTGGGGAGTATGCTTGTTTGCCAACTTGTAACATAAAAAAGGCAAGGTAAAACCTCCCTAACTTTTTTTAATTCGTAGCAATATTTTAACGTTTTTCAAATCTACAGATCCCTTGTATATGCTCTTACAAACGCACTCTTGACTTGTTTTAAAAAACACTTCAATTAGGCTTGATGACATTTTCAATTCACATATTCAATATTACGAGTTATAAATTTTCGTTTTTTATTTGCTCGTTCACTGACATCAAGGTAATACATCTCGTTTTTATTATTTTAAAATAATAATCTGTTTTTATGTTAATTTTTGTGACGTTGTGGTGCAGTGGCACTGTTTTAACCGCCACAGGTCGCGGGTTCGATTCCCGCTCGGGACAGATGTTTGCATTTACCATACAGGCATATGTTCCTGTCTGGGTGTGTGTCAGTCACCGTTGCCAACCATAGAGATAATAGTTCTTAAATCTCCAATGCCCAGTAATTTCACTAGCTACAGTGTCCTTCAAACCGAAACACAATATACTACGTTACAGTAGAATAAGTGCCTTTTCAAAGGTGCCGATTGCCGGGTAGCCGGCGCTGGATATCCGGTAGCAAAGTGTATGTGCATGTATGGCAGTTCACACGTACCGACGTAATTTTGCTCGGCAAGCGGTAGCCGAATGCACGCCAGATTCACCACTGTACCTCCGAGCTACTTGATTCAAAATTGGGTCGTGTGAAATCGAAATGAGTTACCGGACAGTCGGCGCCGGCTACCCGGCAACCAGCACGTGTGAAAAGGCATTTACTATAACTGCGGTGGTAAGTAGCTGTAGCTAGGCCTAGCGCAATAAAAAGCCTACCAGAGTGAAGTAACAGAATTCATATTGTTTCTTGTCCTTTGCTGTTTCTGACTCTAATGTACAATGCGTTACTATCTTCTCTCTCCTTTCCATCAAAAGGGTTGGCAACGCGTCAGTGACCCACAAATGTATGGTGCTGTAAGCGCTCATAGGCTACAATAACCGCTTACCATCAGGGTAACATAAAAAAGGAAATTCAGAATGAAACTAGTTCACAAGTCGAGGCCGCTCATTTCTGCTGAAAACATTAAGACTACACATATTTCTCTGAATAGATTTATTCTAAGATAGATTACTTGACTAATTTGTAAAGACAACAAATGCAATAAAGGACTAATTGGGACCAATGCCTCTGTAAATTAGTCTCATAAAATAGCTATGGCTATCTAGCGATAGAACATGTATAGCGACTTATCATTGCACAGGGACGTACTTAAGTAATGTGGTAGCTCCATAAAAATAAAAATTGTATGAAGCTTTAAAGGCGTCGGGATGTGACGACCCCATCGCCCGCTGTGGGGATAACCTCTGTCACAACAGAGATTATTCCACCAGTGCAATCAGTCACACTGGTGGTAGGTCTTTTGTTGCAAGAGGCCAGCAAGGTAGGTAACACCGCAGTGTCCAATATTCTGCCGTCAAATAGTAGTGCTTAGGCACTACTGTGTTCCGGTTTGAAGGGCATTGTACGCTAGTGAAATTACTGGGCGAACGAGATTTAAGAACTAATATCTCGAGGTTGGCAACGCGCGAGTGGCACCTTCTAATGGTGCTGCAAGCGCTCATAGGCTGCGGCAGCCACTTACCATCAGGTGGGCCGTATGCTTGTTTGCCAACTTCTAACATAAAAAAAAAAAGCTAAAGTTCGGTCCTGCATCGAGTACTTTAGCTACTTATGAGATGGTTTAGCCAAAAGACTGCTCACGGGCAGGGATTTCTCTTCCGGGGTCTGTATTTCCGAACGCATACAACCTAAATCTTTTCAAGATACACAGGCTTCTTATGAGAAAGCTCTCTCCACCCTAGACCTCATCTATGCCTTCTTGTGTGGTCAAGAGCTTTCCCATTTCGAATAAAAAATACATATATTCCATTGGTAACTGATAGGTATTTTCATTAACGGGTAGATCTATTTGTCGAAGGCTGTATCTTTCGAACCCTAGTAGGCAGCCAGATACAATTATTTCATAATACAAACCTATAACCATCGGGCAATTTTGGCCAAATGATATTAAAACTCGCAAAAATATATTTTGTTTTCGTTTTCTCTGCATATGGATAATAAAATAAAATTGAATTGGACTTTGGAGTACGATCGTGACATTTGACAGAAACTAAGTGTGACTGTTCACCTCTAACCATCATTACAGCCACGTCTGCAACACGTTACTTTTAAGTACGGCAGGTTGACCACGTGATTGTGACGGTGTTGGGAGTGTACGTGTAACATTACATGCAATGGCTTTATATACTATCTGTGACCGTTGTGGCGTGCTGGTAGCGGGCCCGCTTTGTGCCTCGGGTTCGATTCCCGCTCGGAGTAGATGTTTGTCATAAATATAGACTTATAGGAAACTAAGCAATGGCGCAGGTCCCTTTTTAGTCAAAATTCCTTTTATTATTAAATTTATATTAAACAAGTATTGAATTATAAAAACCAAAAAAAATAAAAATTTGTGACGCAGGCGTCTCTGATATATATCATTTTATATTTGTTATGTCCTTTCTCAGGCGTCGGGATGTGACGACCCCATCGCCCGCTGTTAGGATAACCTCTGTAACAGCAGAGATTATTCCACCAGTGCAATCAGTCACACTGGTGGTAGGTCTTTTGTTGCAAGAGGCCGGCTAGGTAGGTACCACCGCAGTGTCCAATATTCTGCCGCCAAATAGTAGTGCTTAGGCACTACTGTGTTCCGGTTTGAAGGGCATTGTACGCTAGTGAAATTACTGGGCGAAAGAGATTTAAGAACTAATATCTCGAGGTTGGCAACGCGCGAGTGGCACCTACTAATGGTGCTGCAAGCGCTCATAGGCTGCGGCAGCCACTTACCATCAGGTGGGCCGTATGCTTGTTTGCCAACTTCTAACATAAATAAAAAAAAAAAAAAGGCTCTAGAGTACCTGTGAACCAAATTTCATTTAAATCGGTGCAGTAGTTTTGGCGTGGAAGCGTGACAGACAGACAGACAGAGTAGCTTTCGCATTTATAATATTAGTACGGATTATATTAAAATTGTAAAATATATTTTCAAATACGGCCCTGTCACCGTTTGCATATACGTTTTAATATAAAACCTCGTGAATGCAAAGAATTTAGTACTTATTTTCCTTACTAATTACTTTTAATTGGTTAAAGTCTGTGATGCTCAAACTTTGTCTCACAAATTAGATATATAATATATATTTATGCACTTAAATTATATATATATACTACTGGCCCGCTCCGGCTTCGCACGGGTATAAAATATATAGCCTATGTGATTCACTGAAAAATGATTAAAATCGATCCAGTAGTTTTGATTTATTCATTACTGCCTGTGGCCAGCACGCTTTAAATGTAATTATTTACGACATCACATTAGAAAAAAAAAATCTCCACTATTTAATAGATGTTATTATACATATAAACCTTCCTCTTCAATCACTCTATCTATTTAAAAACTGCATCAATATCCGTTGCGTAGTTTTAAAGATTTAAGCATACAAAAGGACAGAGAAAGTGACTTTGTTTTATACTATGTAATGATGTCGGATAACCCGCGAAAATAGTATCTACGTCGCCTGGCCTTAACAGCATCACCTTCGTGGCGAATGCTGAGACTCGTCAAAAATGAACAGCCCTCTACGGAGCTCACAATTTAGGATCTGATAATTCTGTTCTTGGGTGCCTCCTGCGAAAACGATCAGTTTTTATACATAATAAAAAAAACTTATTAAAATAAAATAAAAAATCAAACCTTTTAAAAAATTTGCTGGAATTAAAAAGGTTGGGTATCACTGGACGAAAGTATTCTTTGAAGTAATAAACACTTTACGATTGATACAAACCTGATAGGTTTTAGTTTTTTTACATTCATTTTCTGGTGTTAAAATATTTCTTAGATAATAGTTAAAAGTCAATAAACTCTACGTCAGAGAGCTGGCTAATAAGAAATTATACTAATAGTTATTTCTTACATTAGAAGTTTTTTATCTTTTATTATTTTTATAATTATGATTTTTTATGACGGTTGAAAAACAAATATACGGTATGTACTTACCATCAAGGTAAGCAGTCGGCGCAACCTATGAACGCTTGTGGTACTTGAAGTATCACATGCGGGTTGCCGACCCGAGAAACAGGAAAAAATGAAAATGAGAAAAGAAATAAGACAGAGAACAGAAGGGGTGGTAAATTGGGCTTCCGGGGCACTTACTCGTCGCACGAAATGCAACAGCACTGTTACTTTACGCTGATTTTTTGTGAGAAGGTAGTACTTCTCCGGTCGAGTCGGCCCATTTATACTTGGAGGAGAATGACTCTACTATTACTAAAAGTAACAAACTCTATATCAAAGAATGTTTTGATATGTCTGTTGGGATAACCTCTATCACAACAGAGATTATTCCACCAGTGCAATCAGTCACACTGGTGGTAGGTCTTTTGTTGCAAGAGGCCGGCTAGGTAGGTACCACCGCAGTGTCCAATATTCTGCCGCCAAACAGTAGTGCTTAGGCACTACTGTGTTCCGGTTTGAAGGGCATTGTACGCTAGTGAAATTACTGGGCGAACGAGACTTAAGAACTAATATCTCGAGGTTGGCAACGCGTGAGTGGCACCTACTAATGGTGCTGCAAGCGCTCATAGGCTGCGGCAGCCACTTACCATCAGGTGGGCCGTATGCTTGTTTGCCAACTTCTAACATAAAAAAGAAAAAAATGTCAAAGAAACTTTTCCACTTTGTTATAAGCTTAAGATATAAATAGAAGTATTTCCAACGTATCGAATAATAAACTTTTTTTTCCAAATAAATCTTTTCCATTACATCGAAATATTAGATTTCGATAGCGCAGACGATTGTGGCCGCCCACTTACGGTGGCCGGGGTTTTATCAAAAAAATTTACTAGCGTAGATAATATTGGCTTAAGAGAAATTGTACGACGTATCTATCTTGCAACATTGTAATATTTGCGTAGGGTTGTCTCCTTTACTTTATTATCTTCCAAAACGAAATATTTCTTTTACGTATTTTTTATTTTGTTTATTTGTTTAACCAGTTATGAAGATTATAAAACAAAAAAGACAGATCGCGAATATAAAATCTTATATATAAGCGATATCCGCGGATCCATTACTGGACTATGGAATTATCATTTAGATTTTATATGTATGTATATATCTTATAACCCGACAAGATAATTTGCTGATGGTAGGTAGTGCTTTAAAGGCCCATCTGGTCAGCTGCCACCGTAAGTTGGTGAAGAACTCTTTAAGTGACTGCCCGTCAGCCGCGTTTCGAGGTCAGCCAGTGTAACCAGTTATACCCTGAAGGTTGGCAACGCACATGGCCTCTGGTGTTGCAGATGTTCATGGGCAGATGAGTGATCGCTGGCTCATCTGATGCTATCAGAGATGAGCCAGCCCGTTTGCTCCTTCTGACGTATTTATTTATTTATTTATTTATTTATTTTGTTGCATTCCACAATATATAGTATGTTGTTATATGATGATAGATACAGATATACATTGTGGACCCTGTCGGGCACAGCAAAGTAGGAGAGAGGAAGACTGACATTATTATTATTATTTGTACATATTTATGTTTTTAATTGTATTATTTTAATGTCTTTAATTTATTTATCATTTAAATATTCATTAATACTGTAGTAGCATTTAGATAGTAATAGTTTCCTTAGTTTATTTGAGAATGTATGATGTTTAGTTTCTTCTTTAATGGTATTGGGTAAATTGTTGTAGATTTTTATTGACGTAAAACAAGCTTTGAATTAAAAAAATGTGTATACTTATGTACGCACATTAAACTTATACTTCTGTCCTTACAAAACAATAGTATCTAAGATCATGATGTTGAATAATCGCATCCCATCGCATCTATCGCATCGAAAGCAAAAATCACTTTTTTTTTTCCAAAATGCGCGAAACGACATAACATAAACGTACATATGAAGAAATGTAAATTTTTATTATATGTAATAAGTATAAGGATTTAAATATTTTAACCGAAACCTGCAATTATCCCATAAATAAAAAAAACGTATCAACTATTAAAACCCGCCAAAACAAGTATTCGTTTTTACTAAGTTTTTTCCGTGTTATAAAAAATAACGCTTTCTATTTAGTAATATTTTAATCCGTTAGATATAACAGTAAAACTTTAATAAGTTATGAGGTTATTAGAGACAGTCATAACAAGGTCCGCTCTCTGGTCGGTAAACGGTTAAGCAGCTTTAGGCGCGGTCAGGCAATGGATGGGTGACCGTATAGTGCTATTTTAACTGAGTGTCTTCTACGAAGCACTCGTAAACAGTCCATCCCGGCTGTTGCTAATTTGATGTTGAAGTCAAATTAGTGGCCTATGTGAACAACCTGAACAATTCTGACGTTTTTTTTTTTTTTTGTTAGAAGTTGGCAAACAAGCATACGGCCCACCTGATGGTAAGTGGTTGCCGTAGCCTATGAGCGCTTGCAGCACCATTAGTATTGCAATTTCACTAGCGTACAATGCCCTTCAAACCGGAACACAGTAATGCCTAAGCACTACTATTTGGCGGCAGAATATTGGACACTGCGGTGGTACCTACCTAGCCGGCCTCTTGCAACAAAAGACCTACCACCAGTGTGACTGATTGCACTGGTGGAATAATCTCTGTTGTGACAGAGGTTATCCCAACAGCGGGCGATGGGGTCGTCACATCCCGACGCCTTTAAAAGTCCCGACGTCTTTTGTTTACAGTGCGATTTAGTAGAAATCGTCACGTAACGAACGAACGAACCTTATGATGCGTGTATGTGCGTATGTATATCGAGCCTAAGACAAGCAAATGTGCACACGAGCAAGTGAGTGCGCATCTCTCTCTCTCTCGCTCTGACCCTGTCTCTTTGTATCATATAACCTAGTGAAATATATACATTTTATTTCGAATTACTTTCGGAGTGAAGACCAAACGTAAGGAACTTCGTTCCTGACGGGTACGTCCCTAGTTCTTGCAGGGGACGTCAAGCGTGTAGAGACGTCAAAATTTTATTGTGGATTTTTTTCATCGATTGAGACAACCCTATTTATTTTTATTTCCTATAATAATTAATTTATCATTCCTTTTATGATCTCATCTTCTACTAATATTTTAAAATTAATTTTTATCCTATAAAGATAGTAATTTTATAAATAAATAAATATATGCTACTCACACAACGGTCTCCATTAGGATAGTTATATCCTGTGCCGGGGGTCCGGAAACATATACAATGACAAGGACAAATAAACCCAGACCGGAAAATATACCTGTATGGTCAATACAAACATATGTTCCGAGCGGGTATCGTACCCCTTTTCTTACTTGGGGAAATGAACCCCTGGCCTGTGGCGCTTAAGACAGGTTCGATACCACTGCGCCATAACGTGTTTAATTTATTGACGTAAATTATTTACCAGTTTTATCTAAAATATAAGTATGAATACCGATCCCTTGGATCATCTTTTACTGTATGTATATATTTTTTCCAAAACTATTTGCTTCAAGCGGGAACTAACCCTACGCCTCTCAGTAGGAAAGGAATTGTCAATACCGCTAGACGATATTAGTCATCAACCGAATCGTATTCTAATATTTAAATTAATAGTTTAACACGGTCACCCATCATAAGTGTACCGGGGTCAAGATTGCTTAACCTGCAAAATTGTTAAAACACTGACAGAACTGGGGCACATCTCGTGGAATATTAGTTACTTAATAATTTATTACGATCCGTTTAAAGGTAATACCTTCATTGCAATGCTATGCTATGGAAGAATATTGTCATGCTTTAAAAATGGTAGGTTTTGAGTTTCAATCACATCTTCAAAAAGAGCCTATTCTTTCCTTAAAGGTCGGTAACGCACCTCCATGGCCTCTGGTGCTGCGGGTGTTCATGGGTGGTGGTGATCGCTTAACATAAGACGAGCCTCCCATTTGCCTACTTACATTAAAAAAAAACTTACCAATTTTATTTTGTAGAATAACTTTTGTCTATTACCTACTCCACCTACGCTACTTAAGTTCAAAACGATATATTTTATAGTAGTGTATATTTTTTGAACGAAGCTATTTCATTATTATTATATATTATAGCAAAAGTAATTGAGCTAGAAAAATGAAGCGGTATCTTACAAATTTTATCGAAATACGCTACATCGCGTTTACAAGCTATATTACAGTTTAAGGAGTGCCACGTGGTGGGGTGGCATTGGGTGTTATATGAAAGAAATGATGGTGGGAATTGAAGGAATTCTCTATGACATGAATTTCAACTAATATCTGTATTAAAAAAAATAACTGTATTTATAGCCTATAATAGCACTATATTGTACTATATCCACGTGAAAAGGAACCCTTATATCAATCTATATAACAATCAGGTGCGAGCAGTAATACGGTACTTGGTTATGTAACCGTTACGAAAACTTGGCCGATTTGACCATTAGGGTCCATAACTTCCTTGTTAGTACAATTACTGAATATTTTATTGTCGTCTTGAATACAGGTGTGTGTCTGTGACTCTGTATGTCGAATTACTATGGTATAAAATGCGCTCGGAGCGCTGCCTCCATCTCCGATGACGTCCGCCGCCGTGGTTCGGCTTCGCAGAAGGCACCCTAAGGACCGAATCAAATTTGAGCCCCTTTATCACGGCTGAGTCTCTGTATTCGCCCTCGAGGTGACGCTGTAAAGGCCTGTAGGGCCAATACACATTCCGAAAAAAAAAGTTGAATTATAAAGTAAATGGACGATTCAATAAAAATATAATTTTGGTAGACTTAAATAGAGAAACTGACGTCAAGCACTAGTAATGTGTGATTGAATAGCATTTTTTTATTATTATTTTTTAAATAATAATAATGAGGAACTTCGTTCTTTATCTGCGAAAGCATTGTGGCATCATTCTGGAACCTTTAATTAACTTTGAATTTAACACAAGATAATGGATGCAAGTGCTTAAATATGAAAAAACCCTGATGAAAAAATTGTACACACTGAACGTATCGCATTAGGATAGTAATATCCTGTGAAGGGGGTCTGGAAACACACAATTCCAAGAAACACACTTAGATAAGAACATGCCTGTATGGTCAACACAAACTGCTCAAAGCGGGTATCGAACTCGCGACCTGTGGCACTTACAGCAGGTTTGCTACCACTGCGCTACAACGTCGTCAAACGTCGGAAACCAGCATGTCGTGAAAGAAAATCTACGACATGTATACCATCAATCCGTAGAGAGACAATCCTGACCAATCGGACAATCGTATACTTATCCCTAACAGGAGAGAAGGCTTTTGCTCAGCAATGGGACATTAGAAAGCTGTTACTTTTATATTTTATATCAAACGAACTGAATAAAAAACACGAACAATATTCATGAGGTTTTTTTAACTCGGAATGTAATTCGAAATGAAATCTGTTTTTTTTTTTTTTTATGTTAGAAGTTGGCAAACAAGCATACGGCCTACCTGATGGTAAGCGGCTGCCGCAGCCTATGAGCGTTTGCAGCACCATTAGTAGGTGCCACTCGCGCGTTGCCAACCTCGAGATATTAGTTCTTAAATCTCGTTCGCCCAGTAATTTCACTGGCGTACAATGCCCTTCAAACCGGAACACAGTAGTGCCTAAGCACTACTATTTGGCAACAGAATATTGGACACTGCGGTGGTACCTACCTAGCCGGCCTCTTGCAACAAAAGACCTACCACCAGTGTGACTGATTGCACTGGTGGAATAATCTCTGTTGTGACAGATTATCCCAACAGCGGGCGATGGGGTCGTCACATCCCGACGCCTGTAAATGTATATTTCAATATATATTTATAATAGGTTATATGATGAAAAGAGACAGGGACAGAGAGAGAGAGAGAGAGAGTTGCGCACCCGGCGGCGCACTGGTAGTAGGCTTGATACACGCGCGCACATAGATATAGCATACGACATTTCGTGACGTGACAATTTTTACTAAATAGCACTCGTGAATGAAATCAGTGTGAAAAGTTACACAATTTTATAATTAATTTTAATAAATCGAAGGTTTAATTTTTAAGAATTAGCACATCAATTTATGCGACAAATTTAATGAAATTTAATTAAGCTAATCTCGACCTTGTACTGGTTTAGTTAAAATATTATATTGATAAGGTTTCGTAAGGCAATATTCGCTATTCAAGATCATCTTTATTATGTGAAAAACGAGGGCGGATTCTAATCAGATGAAGAAATTGTTTTTAATAATACTAGCTTATCCCAGCGGCTTCGCCGGCGTGAATAACGATGTAATACAAACCCTAATCCCCCATTTCATCCCTACATTGTATTTTAGAAAATGCAAAAACACGTATTTCTTTTTATTTAATTGTTCGTCTAAAAAGATTCGTGCTTCTAGTTTCAAAAATGACAGACCTCGCATAGAATTTTTCAAGCCATCAGGGATTGAATTTTAGAAAACATTTAAAACAATACCTATGAAAAAGGTCGAGCCGCTTAGGCTGGGCGTTTATAAGTCAGGTCTTCTACTTTTATATATAAAGATAACAATCAAATATTTATGTATCAAATTCCATACAAACATTGGCATTTTTTACGTATTAAAACAAACATTCACACAAACTTTTACATTCATAATTTTTCACATTAATAACATGGTGACCAAGAAGCATATGACCCGTTCAATGATAACGGCTTACCTTACTCTATGAGACGCTCATAGCCGAGTGCAACCGCTGATCGGCAAACGATCGGTAGGTTAAGCAATTTTAGGCACGGTCAGTCACTAGATGGGTGATCGCATAGTGGTATTTCAATCGAGCGTCTCCGTGCTTCGGAGGGCATGTAAAAAGTCGGTCCCGGCTGTTGACAATTAGACAACAGTCGATAAGTCAAGTCAGAGGCCTACGGGCGACCTGAACAACTCTGACACAAGGTTGACCACTAACAAATCGATAAGAAGAAGACCTTACTCTATGTTATTCCCCGATCGATCTATTCCATGCCGGATGCTGGTTCTAAAAAAGCCAGTCATATTTAAAAAATTTACATCAACCACTTCTTGTGAAAGTATCGATATTAACAGAATTATATTTCTGGGAACAATGATAATACAGTGAGTAATTCTTACGCAAAAACCTAGTTCCATATGACCTTTATGAAATGATGCGTAGAATGATGTCGGATATTGGTAGTTAATAATGACCTCATCTATATCAAAATCACGATTATAATATATGTGAATAAGATATAATTATATCTAAGTGGCAAGGATTTATAGTTTTTCAGCAGAAAACACAGACAGCTCACACCGTCGGGTGAGTCTATCGTATAGAATGCGCTCGGAGCGCTGCCTCCATCTCCGATGACGTCCGCCGCCGTGGTTCGGAGCAGCAGGAGGCCCCCTAAGGACGGAATCAAATTTGAGCCCCCGTGAAGGTTCCCCTTTTATCACGGCTGAGTCTCTGTACTCGGCCCCCCCGCTCGGTGACATTGTCAAGGCCAGTAGCGCCAACAGCAATACACATTCCGAAAAAAAAAGTCGAAGCTTATTAGTAGGTAGGGTTTCCAACCATAGCACCATTGCTCGTCCCGGGCCCTCAGCCTCGATACCAGGGCTTTGTCTATAGACTGTGCTCTCAGTCTGTGGACTAAGAGGCCCGGAATGTCGCGCGCTTGCGAGAAAAGCGAGTGACGAGTGATCTTTCGCCCCGGGACTGAGCTCTCTCAGCCCTATTCAGACCTGGTTATGTTGTTCCCCAAGCTACATCGAAGCCTCTCATTGCCAATGACTTCGGCTATTGAGGTTTTGAGGGTTACCAATGACCTGTCATGGAACCTCATACAACCCGGTAATCCTCCCCAAGAGGTCGGGTAATGTAAGCAGATTTCTTCCCCGTCAACAAATAAACAATTAGGTTTCCAACCACACGGTGGACTCATTAATATAATATTTTAATTGTGTTTTTTACTTCCTTTTTCAGGGGTAAAAACATGCTTGTTGATAGTGATACATATTCAAAAATATTAATGTATATATTTTTTCTTGTAATTGGTAATCAAGAGTGGTGCAGTTCACTTGAATGGTCTCATGGGTCATCAAATCAGAGGTACTATTAGTAATACACTTAAACCTTATACATTCTAAGAAATTTCGTAGGATAAATGTGTGAAAATGATTTCTTAAGTTTCCAAGTATTTTAATTTTTTTTTTATGTGACTAAGTTGGCAAACAAGCATACGACCCACCTCATGGTAAGCTGTTGTCGTAGCCTATCAGCGCTTGCAACACCGTTCACTTGTAGGTGTCACGCGTTGCCATCGAGAGATATTAGTAATTATTAGAAACCTCAATACGCCATATAGAGTCGCCAGTTCGATCCTGACCCCTTTGGCCTATTGTTGTACCCGTAGTCATAGCGCAAGCTTCGAGCTTATTTGGACGGGCAATAGGAATATTAGTAATGCCTTGAAATAGCATTGCTAATATTCTTTAAAAAAAACAATTATAAATTGTTTCTTAAATCTCCATTACCCAGTAATTTCACTAGCTACAGTGTCCTTCAAACCGAAACACAGTACTACTTTACGGTAGAATAACTGTATGCGGTATTACTTACCGAGCCGGCCTGGTGAATTTAATTTCTACCAATGCAAACGATTATCAAAAAAAAATTCAGGTTATTCTACGTAATATACTGTAATAAATTCGATTGATTGTTTGTTATGCTTTCACACATTGTCTACTCAACCGATGATCATGTAACGAGCATATATTATAGTACTGGTACAGAAATAAACATAGCACCATTTGACAAAAAGTAGTGTTTCAGGAATAAAGATAACCTTTAGAAGGTCGTCCGGTGTAATGTCTCAGCCCGCTGACATTTTTCTCCGAACATTAGTCTGAATGGTTGTTAATAATAACAAAATATACCTTAGTCATACCTTCCAGGTAGTAATGATTTACACTGGTGGTAGGTCTTTTGTTGCAAGAGGCTGGCTAGGTAGGTACCACCGCAGTGTCGAATATTCTGCCGCCAAATAGTAGTGTTTAGGCATTACTGTGTTCCGGTTTGAAGGGCATTGTACGCTAGTGAAATTACTGGGGAACGAGATTTAAGAACTAATATCTCGAGGTTGGCAACGCGTGAGTGGCACCTACTAATGGTGCTGCAAGCGCTCCTAGGCTGCGGCAGCCACTTACCATCAGGTAGGCCGTATGCTTGTTTGCCAACTTCTAAAATAAAAAAAAAATATATATATTTTACACCAAAGTACCGTGACGTCAATGATCTGAGCTCCTACTTCTTAAAATAAAGACGATTGTCTTTATTTATGTAAATGATTTCAGCTTTTTATACAATTATCCTCTGTCACTTTGAGTTTGAGTCTCCATCTTCTTATTATCGTATTGATAGTATCCAACCGTTGTGGCGTTGTGGGTAGCGAGTCTGCCTTTAGTCTCGACGGTTGCGGGTTCGATTCCCGCTCGGGCAGATGTTTGTTAAAATTTCTGTCTCGGTCTGGGCGTTTGTCCGTGTGGGTCTCCCCACCGTGCCTCGGAGAGCACGTTAAGCTGTCGGTCCCGGTTATTATCAATAAAAATCTGATAATAGTCGTTAACACTTGATAAGTAAATTGCTCTTATCCAATGAGTTACTGGTTCGCCCTTAGGGTTGCGGGGTCAGATGGCAATCGCTCCTTGTAAAAACTTGTAACCTGTCAAATCCGGATAAGAGTAATAAGCAGATCCTGGGTACATAAAATACCGGGAATAATGCTCGGATTAAGAAGTATCCAACCTATTTTTTTTTTGTTGACGCAGAGAAATGCATTTACGCACACCACTCCACCTAGCGTGTTCCGAAGAGCACGCTAGGGAGTGGTAGTGTGGGACTCGACCACCTGTGAAGCAGGTGGTAATACCCACTAAAACTCTGCGAATACGTCGACGCCATATTGGGACGTCATGGGACCGCTTTCGCATACTACCACGACGCCCCGGCGGAATAGAGTCAGACTTGTTCAGACATGACATGACTTTTAGACTATTATGTATTAATAATAGTCGAGACCTACTGTTTACGTGCCTAGTGAAGCACGCAGATGCTCAGTTGAAATACTACTACGATTTACGCTGTACCATACAAAACTTAATAATAAGGTACTAGAAATATTAAAAGTCGCTAATTAATTAAGAAACTCATATTGCTGCCTTCCTGCGAAATTTCTCCCGCCCATGTTGATACTACTACATACACAGAGCACCGCGTTATCGGAAGTTTCATTACACTGCTACGTGCGGTTGTAACGCTCCTTATATTGTGAAGTTTAGATAGCAATGTTAAGCTAAATTAATAAACGACACAAATGTATGCTCGCACCATTCGTGGCTCGTAAGTCACAATTGCAGCGACAAGGTCACGCGGAAATGCGACTTCTAGTATCTTCTTATTAAGATTTCTATGGTTGTAACCTTTCTCTTCCCATTGACTGTAAACGCTGACTAAGAAGCGCATCTGACTGTCTTCATCTTATCGAGTGGTTAGTGGCCAACCTAGTGTCAGAGTTGTTCAGGTCGCCCGTAGGACTCTGACTTGACTTATCGACTGTTGTCAAATTGTCAACACCCGGGACCGACTTTTACGTGCCCTCCTAAGCACGGAAACGCACAGTTGAAATACCACTATACGATCACCCATCTAGTGACTGACCGCGCCTAAAGTTGCTTAACCTACCAATCGTGTACCGATCAGTGGGAACACTCGGCTATGAGCGTCTGACTGTGAGCGTGTCCAAATCAGTATTTGTATAACTTGTAACATTAAAAACAATTTATTTCTTATTACTTTCTAGCCACAATAATTAAAACATTGTCTCACTCGTTATCCGATAATAATTATCACAAAGAAAACCATTTACCTACAAAGTTTGTACTATCATAATTAGGTTTCAAGGTCAAATGATAATTATTCGGATGTAAATATCGCTGCACTTGAAAAATTATTTTAATAAGTATTGTATCGTGGATTTTTTTTATAAATAACATTCGTGTAGAGGGTTCCGATGAAGTACCATTTAGTCATAGAACACATCACCCACTTTTTATATACCATGAAGGTGTGCCTGAGCAGATGTTTGTATTCACTATACAGGCACGCTTTCCGGTCTGGGTGTGTTTGTCCTTGTCGTTGTGTATGTTTTCGGACCCCCGACACAGGATATAACTATCCTAATGGGGATGTTGAGTGTGTAGCGTTTATTTATTTATTTTGCTTTTCTGCATAGCTTGTGGTTCCGTATAACTAACGAATCTCAAATATAAGAGCTAATTACCAATAATCACAGCTTTAAAATTATTTTAATTCAATAATGTATAAATAAGGGAAAAAAACACTTATTTTGTCCCGATTTTTATATCACCGACCCGAAAACCAGTCCCGATAAAACTTAAATGGTTTCTGGATGCACTAGTGATAGCCATGTCAGACGTAGACAAGTCCAAACATGATTTATGACCTACCCCATCAATCACCACGTTGTTTTATGTTCTGTTATTACGAAGAATATGATAGATACAAAAAGATATCAAGCTTATTATGATCTATAAATATCTTTTAGTTAACCGGCTTTAAAATAAGAAGTTGAATATGGCGCAAGAGTCATAAGAACATTTAATGATGTTCTTCTCAAAGTTCAATCAGGTCCGCTAATATGTTTAAATTGGTTTTGTGTATCTTTAAAAAAATCTACATGTCATTGTGTTCATGCATTTAGAAATAACACTCTCATCCATCCATAGACTGACCGCGCCTGAAGCTGCTTAACCCACTTTACCAACCAGTGAGCACTCGTGACTATGACGATCTCTATTATTATTTTATGTTATATTATTTTTATTATATTAAAAAATACAAAAGCCTTTGTAGAAAAAAGTAGCATCTTGTTTTGTGTAAAAGCAATAAAATAACCTGTATTTTATGTGCCAAGTTAGTATTGATGACCTAATGACTAAGACAAAGAAAATAAGTTTATTTTTTGTGATATATAAAAAAGTAATATTAATAAATAAGCGGATTCATTTAAATACACAAATAAACGCTACATTAAACAGCCTCCAATAATATAGTAACATCGTGTGTCGTGGGCACAGAAACACATAAATACACAGGACTACCCTACCACCCAGACCAGACACATATGCCAGTATTTGTATGGTCAGTACAAAAATGTACTCCGAGCAGCAATCAAACCCGCAGTCAATTGCTTTTGAAACAAATTCGGTTCTGTGCTACAATGGTCGTCAAACCAAACCTACCGACTTCCAAAGCCTAAGATCCAAGATACAAAGAAACAATTTGGATGGAGTTATCAATTTATAATACAACGTTCAATTTACTCTTATGCTTTGTGTTTAAGGACTTCCATTCTCCAGAGACCTTCATCAGAGAATAAAATAATGAAGCATAGGAGACAGACGACAAATTTATCGGGTAACACACAAAAAAATCAAAAACCAATAACATGTACTTAGGCATCACTGTGTTCCGGTTTGACAAAGGAGATTTAAGAACGTATATCTCGAGGTTAGCAACGCGTGAGTGGCACCTACTAACGGTGCTGCAAGCGCTCATAGGCTACGGCAACAGCTTACCATCAGGTGGGCCATATGCTTGCTTGCCAATTTGTAACATAAAAAATCAGTTAAAGGGGGGTTTTATCTAATGGGATAAAACGCTTACAGTTTGAAAACCACTGAAACATTTTATCTGATTTACATTTAGGTGAAGTGTATAGAAATTAGGACTTTCACGGTACAATCTATTTCGATTACAAAACTTTATCGACATTATATTAGGTTATCGTCTGACACAATTTCCCAGTATATTGATAAGATTAATATTTATCGTTGGCCATTTTAAAATATTGATAAAACGATACTATTGCGTATTTTATTTATTACTAGAAATGCCCGCTGTTTCGCTCACCTTAATGCCTTTTCACACGTACCGGTTGACGCGTATCCGGCGCGGACTGTCCAGTAACTCATCGCATTCACACGACCCAATTTTGAATCTAGTAGCTCTAACACAGTGGTGAATCCAGCGTACACCCGGCGAAGCAGTCGCCGGGTTCACGGCCAGGCAAAATTACGCCGGTACCTTTGTAAGTTGCCATGCCAATACACTTCGCTACCGGATACCCGGCGCCGGCTACCCGGCAACCTGAACGTGCGAAAAGGGAGTTGTATATGTTATGACGGACGCCTGTCTGAAAGTTATTTTTAAGGTACGGATCAAAAGGTACCTATAACTAAGCCTCCGCTGTCCGTTCGTCCATTCGTCTGTTTGTCGGTCAGCGGTCTGTATCTTACGAACCGTTATAAATACAGATTCAAAATTTTCAGATAATGTGTATTTCTTTTTCCGCTGCAACAACAGATAAAGAAAGTAAAAATAAAATAAAATCTTATAATAAAAGGATAGTTTTTCTGAATTTCATGAACTGTAATATATAAATACTTATAATTTTCATAGATTGTGTTTCTATTACGGTTCGTGAAGACTGCTCGCTGACAAACGGACGCACAGGAGAGGTTTATTAATAGGGTAACATTGGTAACCCTAAAAACGGTCGTTCGAAATAACAAGTACATTAAGGGGATGGAAAGCCGCGGGAATTGCTAGTTATAATCTTTAGTCTTCGTCCTAACATTATTCCCGGTATTATATTTTACCCAGGGTCTGCTTATTACTCTTATCCGGATTTGACTGTTACTAGTTTTTACACGGAGTGATTGCCATCTGACCTCCGCAACCCTGAGGGCGAAGCAGTAACTCATTGGACAAGAGTAATTTACTTATCAAGAGTTAACGATTATTACCAGATGTTATGTGATAACAACCGGGACCGGCGGGGAGACCCACACAGACAAGCTCCCAGACCGAGACAGAAATTTTAACAAACATCTGCCCAAGCGGGAATCGAACCCGCAACCGTCGAGACTAAGGCAGACTCGCTACCCATAACGCTACAACGGTGCTAGTTATAAACTTCAATGTATAGACAAATTTCTGATGCAGCTTTTGTATGAGATAATATTTGAACTTGACCTTTCAAACTTCGTTACATCCGCGATGGATTTTTTTTATTACTTTATCCTCATTCGAAGATTCTTCTTCTAATTTAGGAAGCTGTTATCTGTGATCATGTTTTAAAAGGTTTGACCATACATTTTTGTATTGATCATACATATATTTGTTACGATCTTAGTTTTGGTTGTATAATGTATTTATGTTATTTTTTATTATGTTATAAGTTGCCAAACAAGCATACAGCCCACCTGATGGTAAGTGGTTGCCGTAGCCTATGAGCGCTTGCAGCACCATTAGTAGGTGTCACTCACGCTTTCCTAACCTCGAGATATTAGTTCCTAAATCTCCTCTGCCCAGTAATTTCACTAGCCTATAGTGCCCTTCAAACCGGAACACAGTAATGCCTAAGCACTACTATTTGGCGCCTACCTAGGCGGCCTCTTGCAACAAAAGATGACTGATTGCACTGGTGGAATAATCTCTGCTGTGATAGGTATTATCCCAACAGCTGGCGATGGGGTCGTCAGATTCCGACGCCGATTATTACAAACCATTTATAATTATCTCTTTAGAGGAATGTTAAAAATCAGAGGCGTAAACTCTTTATTGGAAAGGATATATTTTCAGAATGGTCTCGTAGGAAATTTAATTTTAGTTTTGTATAGAAATTTAACGGCTAAAAGTCAAGTTCAATCGACTTAGGTAACAAGTTTCGAGTCGGTAGCCCACACAACCTGATGAAGCACCTCCTATGGGTCCGAAATTGATGGGTTTAAATTTTTATTAAGAAATTTAATTGCATAATTTTTTCTGAAACTTTCAGAGGTATTTAAGATTCAAAAATAATATTTCTATAACATCAATACCAAAATATTTTCGGTGCCTTATATGCCTGTGCTGTGTACTTACTTCTGATATAGAAAAAATATTTTGACTATTTCAAAGTCGGTTTTGTTACTTATTATAAATCGGTGTTACTCATGTCTTATTAAATGTTATAAACCTCGAGAAGTGTCATACAAACTTTGTGATTTGATTTAAAACTCAGGCGACATAGAACAAAACTTCTCATTACTTATGCCACACACACACTCAACATTTCCCATTAGGATAATAAGCTCCTTTGTCGGGGGTCCGGAAACACACACAAGCACAATGAAAAACACACCCGGATCGGAACATATGACTGTAAGCTCCATACAAACATCTGTCTCCAGCGGGATTCGATCCCGCGAACTGTGGCGCTTAAGGTAGGTTCACAACACAACGTCACAATTGGTTGTAAATAACAACCCAATTGCGTAACGTATGACAACAAGTTTTGTTATGTTTGAGAATAATTTAAATAGCAATTACATTTAAAATTCCCCCAACCAATGATAGCATACCGACGCTTGTGACTTTAACACTGTATCGGTTCGTCATCCGGTAATTATCGGTCCGGAGTGACATTTACTTCATAGTAAAATTTTTTGCCACTGGGACGCCTTTCATAATAATCACCATAGTCTTTGAAAAGGAGCTATCGATTCGGTTAATTTTCTCGTATAGATTTTTTTCCATTATTGATATCAATTTCGTGATTAATATCTCCGGCCATAAATATAAGTTATACCTTAAAATATTATAACTAATTACCCATTCAATTTACTTTTTTGATCTACTTATATTTTTGGTTCCATTTCCGATTCTCTTTCTACATGAAAATATTTCTCCAAATGTTAGTAAATATTATAACTAGATTATTTGAAAAAAAAACCGATTTCAAAGTTAAATTAAACAATAAAAAATTACTGAAAATGTCTATCTGAAATCTTTAAATTAAAAACCGATCAAGTGCGTTTACCATATGTGTTTATAAAGGCGTCGGGATGTGACGACCCCATCGCCCGCTGTTGGGATAACCTCTGTCACAACAGAGATTATTCCACCAGTGCAATCAGTCACACTGGTGGTAGGTCTTTTGTTGCAAGAGGCCGGTTAGGTAGGTACCACCGCAGTGTCCAATATTCTGCCGCCAAATAGTAGTGCTTAGGCACTACTGTGTTCCGGTTTGAAGGGCATTGTACGCTAGTGAAATTACTGTTCGAACGAGATTTAAGAACTAATATCTCGAGGTTAGCAACGCGTGAGTGGCACCTACTAATGGTGCTGCAAGCGCTCATAGGCTGCGGCAGCCACTTACCATCAGGTGGGCCGTATGCTTGTTTGCCAACTTCTAACATAAAAAAAAACCATCGTAAAATATATAAGGTTCCGTATTTTTTAATTTTATTTTATGTTTAATATGTGTTGGTATAGCGACATCAGAAGTATACATTCTGTTAAAGATTTCACTCTCTATCTATTACGGTTTGTGAGATACAGCTAGCTGACAGACGGGCGGACTGACGGAGCGTTAATAATAGGGTTCACTTTGGTACGAAATCCTAACAATGAAAACGATGTAGTTTTCTTACATATCCCATTACAACGCCGTAACCGGTCCGTCACCGGATCTAAACAATGAACAAAGGTCCTGTGGTAATTATCCTGTCTCCGCAATTGATGGTACGAGGTTCGATGCACAAGCTATTAGGGACGTAGGGCATACTTCCTTCACGAAGATTTATAGGGTAAATAATTACTTAATACGGTTTATTTACAATTGTAGATGTATCTGTGATGTACGCTTTTGAGTGTGCCATAATTATATTTTATTTATTTATTTTATTTTATTTATTTATTTTATTTATTTATTTTAACATTGGGAAACAAACAGCTATAGTTATAAACAGATGTAATAGTTCACAATTAAAAGTTCATTAGCCAATAAAGCTTCCACGTATGTATTTGTTTACAAAATATTTTACATTATTTAAAAAAAAACTATACTAAAATAAAAATATGCAAAAATACTAGCTTTGCCCACGGGTCAACTCGTGTTGTCTACAGAATTAGTTAGCTCTCAATTTGTCAGTTATTTTTTATGAATGTTACGTCAAAACTTTCGACTGTGTGAAACAAACGATTTTGATGATTCTTTTTTGAAAGCTGGTGCTTCCCGTGTGGTCCCATTTTTCCCAGTTCTGACAATGGCATCTGTGAAAACAACTATCATCATTCGTAATTGAAAAGTACAAAATAAAATAATGGAAAAAAATGCCGCTTTCAAAACTAAAAAAAAATATTACACATATGATGTTTTACTTAGCAACGAATTCTGTTGTAATATATATTAAAATATATGTTATAATAACTATAAAATTAATAAATAAAAATTATTAATTATTAATTGAATATACTAAATACAGCAATACCATAGCGAAGAGCATCTGACTATGTCTTTCTCGCTCGGGTACACTCGGCGGTCCCGAGTTCACCCGATCGAACCTTTCACCTCAGAGCTTGACGGATCAGCCTAACTTACTACCTACGGAAAAATGTGTGTGCGGTACACCAAAAGAAGTTTTCACTTCAAAAATATATCAAAATGGTCATTGGTAAATAAAGGACTGCTCTATTCTTACTCTTAGGCTACGGGGACTGCTTATTGCAAGACGCGCTATACAACTTACATAAAAAAATTGATAATCTAACTTAGTCTTATGGGAGTGTAAATCTTCTTATCGCGTGCTCCGAAGCATGTAAGCTCAATTGAAATACCGCAACGTTGTTACCCATCCGTACACCGGGATCGACAGCTTAACGTGCTCTCCGAGGCACGGTGGGGAGACCCACAAGGACAAACGCCCAGAACGACACGCTACCAGCAGGCAGACACGCTACCAACAACGCCACAACGGTGCCAAGTTGCTTAACCCATTGATCGTTTACTGACAAATAAGTACCCATAGTTATGAGTGAATAGTATCACAATAAAACACTTCCTAATTACGATAAAAAAGGTATTTAACGACGTGGGTGGAAGGATAAAGATTGATTGAAACGTATTATGATTGATGAGTTCTAAATGATCTCATTTGGCCTCAACCATTGTTTACTAATGATAAAATGATTTTTTTAATTCATTTGCCTGAATAATATGAGATGTCAATTTTATTATTTTTATTATTACGGGGTCAAAGATTAGTTTTTAAAATAATTGAATTTAAATTTATTTACTAAAAGTAAGTAGTTTAGTAGTTTATTTTTTTGACGACGTTGTGGAGCAAATGTTTGTGTTGACCATACAGGCATGTTTGCTGTCTGGGTGTGTTTGTGCTTCTCATTGTGTATATTTCCCGACACAGGGTATATTCGCCGGGCCATTTAGTGTGTAGCATAAAAATTGTACTAACCGGTTCCCTGTCCAATGAATGATATATGAGCATTTCAATTGTTTAACCATTTTGTATATTTAGTGGACAGGGAAGGGGTTAAGATTTTTGAAGAGCCAATGTCTTACTCTTGTAATGTGTAAGACTAAGCTAACAATGTCTTATATCACAAAATATCATGAGCAGTAGTTCTCATACCCTTACATTTTGTTTTCCGCACTTTAACTCATCACATTATTTAATGCCTTTACCGCTGAAACGATTAAACGCTGCGAAAACGCTGGACACTCAGCGCCCCCATTAAGATAGCTATATCCTGTGTCGGGGTCTGGAAAAATACACCGACAAGGACAAATACACCCAGACCCCAAAATATGCTTGCATGGTCAATACAAACATATTATGTGACGAGCGGGAATCGAACCCACAATCTGTGGCGTTTTAGGCAAGTTTGCTACAAGCTCAGGTTTTTTTAGTATAGATATAGAGGTAAACATAGAGATGGTTATAACTTGAAGAGGTTGAAATAGGGGATGGAAGATTGGCTAACCAATTATTTCTATATTCATGCGACTGAATTCGCGGGCAGACGCTAATAAGGGTTAAAACGTAGTAAGTCAAAAGTATAAAGATAATGCTTAATTCAACTTGATCAAATAAGTCAGGTTGGCCGAGTGGTCTAAGGCGCCAGATTTAAGCTCTGGTTCCCGAGAGGGAGCGTGGGTTCGAACCCCACACCTGACAACAGTAGTAGAATTTCTTTTTTTTTTAATGTATAATTTCTTTTATTTTTATTTTATCAAAATTAACCGACTTAAAAAAGGATATTTTTAAATTTATTGTATAGTTTTTAAAAAAAATGTTGATGCTTATTTTGTTACATACATGCTTTTGAATATTATTAATACTTCTATTGAGGGGGTACGACAATAGCCCAAGGGGAAGTATCGAACCGGAAACTCTTGCATTAACGGAGCAGCGTCTGCCTTTCAACTGGTGAACTATTGAGGCTTAGTTTATATGGAAAATCAGTGCAGGAAGTTCAACTTCAATGTCAAACAAATGTAAATTATTTAACACAATTTAATAAAACCTATATTCTCAAAGCAATGGGTGTCCAATTGTGCTATTAATTGAAAGAAAGTTCCTTAACGCAGGTTACACGTAATGCGAATTAGTAGACATCGTCACGTAACAAAATGCCGTATGCTGTGTGTGTGTGTGTGCGTGTTTATATCGAACCTACTACAAGCAGATGAGCACACGAAGAAGTGAGTACGCATCCCGGTGCGCAAACTCTCTCTCTCTCTCTCTCTCTCTTTCTCTCTCTCCTTCTGTGTCCCTGTCTCTTTTTATCATATAACTTATCTAAATATACAGATTTCATTACGAATTACATTCAGAGTTGAATAAAAACGTAAGGAATTTCGTTCCTAACGAGGTTTCCTGACCGGACAATTTTTTCTTATTGTGTGTTGCTGTTGGCCCTACTGGCCTTGACAGCGTCACCGAGCGGGAGGGGGGGGGCGAGTAGAGAGACTCAGCCGTGATAAAGGGGCAGCCCTCAAGGGGGCTAAAATTGCGCTCCGAGCGCATTCTATACGATAGACTCACCCGACGGTGTTAGCGCGACGCGACGTGCGAAGCAAAGGACCCGTCCTCGCCGGCGAGGACGGTGTTTTGTGCGTGTCTGTGCTGTGTAAGGGCATTTTCTAATGTAATCCTATCGTCAGGGTCTTGCAGGACGTGCTTAGGACGCCTTACTTTTTTGGTTGGTTACATTGGTCTGTGTAGATATAAGCACTGTCTAAACCAATGGCCTTGTCAGCGACACCGGGCGGAGGGTTTTTGTTAAATTCTCAATAACTTAACACATCTATCGTATATAGAAACCGTTCATACATTAATTTATAACTGTATATTATAAAGTAGTCTTTCTATTATTAACATTAACAAAACAGACAAATGACTGGCAGGTGAGGCACTAGTGTTTTATTAATAAAAAAAGAAGGTATTCGTGAGGATTTTTTAATATTAATAATTATTAAATTATTCTTAAGGAAGTAATGCTAATGTGCTAAGCACGATTACATATTTTTTTGGTAGTCTTAAGTCATCTTTAACTCGGCTTGTTAACACTTAACCGAGTACCGGTTGAAAGCGTAAACACGTCTTATATCTGAATTACATATCTTAGCAACGATTCTCTTTTCGCATTTTCCGGTTTAAAACGGTTATAAGTAACACGTTACAGTACTAAACAGCCTTCAAAGTGTGCTGAAGGATGCGTAGGCATGCTTAAGAATGCTGAAGCATGCTTATAAGTGTTACACTCGATATAACAAGTTACAGTACTAAACAGCTGTCAAAGTGTGCTGCATCCTTCAGGATGCGTACGCATGCTTACGGGTGCTGAAGCATACGATGTTCATAAGTATGCCCAAAACCATTCAGCTAAATGCTGGTCGATGCTGATAAATATAAGTGAAGAGAAGTTTTTATCCGTTTCTAAGCTTATTTCTCGGGCGGGGAATTTAAGCTTTGCCATACTTAAAGCTTATATGGTTAAATTAAAATATATTAATTGAAAATGCAAGAAAGAATAAATAAAGAAGACCGTCGTTTCCAATCCCGGTAACGTTTAATAACCATGATTCGGTAATTATACATCATGCTCGAAAAAAAAATTTTATATCAGAATTGAATTGGATTGATTAGCCTCTAGGCCAATATTAATCCTTACTTTCTTACTAATATTATAAATGCGAAAGTAACTGTCTCTCTCTCTTCGTCTGTCTGTCGCGCTTTCACGCCAAAACTACTGAACCGATATAAATGAAATTTGGTACACAGATAGCCTTGAGCCTGAGAAAGGACATAGGCTACTTTTAGATGCGAAAAAAGAGTTGTAAGGGGTTGAAATCGGGGATGAAAACTTGTATGGAAATATCGTCATTTTTAAAGCAGAAGGTTGAAACTCATTTTTAGGCTGTTAATTCGATATAAAAGACATTGAAAGTTTGTAAAAGTTTTACCCTCAAGGTTATAAAGTAAAAATAGGGAATATGGAATAAAAGCAAAACATTACTCACACGGACAAAGCCGTGGGCAGAATATAGTAAGTTAAAATTTTAAATCAAAGTTGTCAGTAAAAACGTTCCTTCATTACAGTTAAATATTTGTTACCGATATTCCGTTAAGTAAACATAACGTAACATTTAACATGTGATTAACACTCAAATATGAGTTAACTTTACTCACAAGAAATTACGGAAATCGTTAAATTGTTTACAGATCTCGTTACTCAGTTAATGTAACTAATATAAAAAAAAATCCGTTATCTTGTATGTAACATGTAATTATGAATACATAATGGTCCAGTAGATAACGTTGTAAAGTTCAAAGGTCGTGGGTTTAAATTTGATTATATTTGAACTCTTTTATAGCGGTAGTGATCCTGCCTTTATCGCGATTGGGGGAGGTTTCGATTCCCGCATGTGTTCCGGTTTGAGGGTGCTTTTCCTTGTCCTTGTGTATGTTTCCGGACCCCCGACACAGAATATCGCTATTCTAATGGGTGCCGTTAAGTGTGTAGCGTTTATTATTATATTTAAAACCTCTTCTAGCGGTAGTAACCTTAAATAACATTGAACATTGTTTTTATTAGCCATAAAGGCAAGTGTTCCGGTGTTTTTTTTTTTTTATGTTAGAAGTTGGCAAACAAGCATACGGCCCACCTGATGGTAAGTGGCTGCCGCAGGCTATGAGCGCTTGCAGCACCATTAGTAGGTGCCACTCACGCGTTGCCAACCTCGAGATATTAGTTCTTAAACCTCGTTCGCCCAGTAATTTCACTAGCGTACAATGCCCTTCAAACTGGAACACAGTAGTGCCTAAGCACTACTATTTGGCGGCAGAATATTGGACACTGCGGTGGTACCTACCTAGCCGGCCTCTTGCAACAAAGACCTACCACCAGTGTGACTGATTGCACTGGTGGAATAATCTCTGTTGTGACAGAGGTTATCCCAACAGCGGGCGATGGCGTCGTCACATCCCGACGCCTTTAAACGTTTTGTTTACGGACGTTCATACAAATTTTCAATCCCTTTTTATACCCTAAGCGGTTGAATTTTAGAAAATCATTTCTTATTCGTCTTCTACGTCTTAAAATCAACGCCTGTTAGAACAGCTTTCTAGGTCTGAGGATGGAAGCCTTTTCTTTTTATACTAGTTTCTGCCAGCTGCTTCGCACGCTTGAATAACGTGTTCAATACAAACTTTCAATTCCTTTATCACTCTCTTAAGGGTTGAAATCAAAAAATATATTTCTTAGTGTGCGTTTAAATTTTAACAACGTTAAAATTAAAACCTGTGAAAATATCAGTCAATAAAAACTTTTGCAAACTTTGAATTTCATATTACTTTCATTTTTCAACTTTTCATCCCCCCCTTTCAACCCCTCACAATCCTGTTTCGCATTAGAAAGTGTATGTCCTTTCTCAGGCTCTAAACTCTCTGTATGCCAAATTTCATTTAAATCGCGACATACAGACAAAGTTACTTTCGCATTTATAATATTAATAGTAATGATAAATATAATTAATAATAGAAGATAGAATAAATACTTTCATAATAACGAAATTAGTGTCTTCTTCTTCATCTTAGCATTATTCCCGGTATTTTTATGTGCCCAGGGTCTGCTTACTACTCTTATCCGGATTTGACAGGTTACTAGTTTTTACACGGAGCGATTGTCATGTGACCTCCGCAACCCTAAGGGCGAACCAGTAACTCATTGGATAAGAGCAATTTACTTATCAAGAGTTAACGATTATTATTAGATGTTATTGATAATAACCGAGACCGACAGCTTAACGTGCTCTCCGAGGCACGGTGGGAAGACCCACACGGACAAACGCCCAGACCGAGACAGAAATTTTAACAAACATCTGCCCGAGCGGGAATCGAACCCGCAACCGTCGAGACTGAAGGCCGACTCGCTACCCACAACGCCACAACGGTGTCAACGAAATTAGTGTCCAAAATTAGAAAATAGCTTGTACATGAAACCGCTTTTAGTCACTTTGTTTAACAAGGCATTGAAACTGGTAACATTATTAGAAATTTTCGAGTAAAAAGTTAAAACAAAGCCACGACCAAAAGTACAGTACAAACAAAGCATGAATACAAAAACTCGTACCATGTAAGCCTTTTCACTTAGAAACTTTCTACGTTAATGTTATACGCGTGTTTCGTAATCGATGTGACTATGAAAGTGTTATACTTAACGTGTACGGACTATAGAGAAATGCGACGGACTATTGTATTGTACTTATCGTATATGTGATGGACTATTGAAGATCAAGTGAAAAGTCACAATTCTAATTTGGCAGATATTGTCAGCCATATTTGATGCTATACAATTTTTGTTAAGAGAAAAAAAGTTGGCTTCGTAATTATTAGTCATTTCTCCCTCCAAAAACATAGATTTGAAAATGGGGCCAAGTTCAATATTATGATAACTATGTGGTTGTTGACTTCACCGACACAATACTTGACATCTAAATTTTTTATTTTTAAAGCATATTAGCAATGTTTTTTCAAGGCATTACTAATATTCTTATGGAAAAACATTTCAAATAAGCACCAAGCTTGCGCTAGGAGTGGGTACGACAATATCCCAAGAGGGTTCATGAACTATAATAATAATTTCCTATATAAGAACAATAAAATTATTTACACAAAACAAATAATTTAAGATAAATTGAAGCTCAAGATTTGGGTTCGATACTCGCTCGTCGACATTTTTATTGAAATGATTAATACCTCTTTTAGTCGAGACGTTTGCTGTTGTTTGTCTCCCCACCCCACGAACACAGACCCATGTAACCAACCGACAAAAGTAAGGCACGCACGTCCTGCAAGTCCTAAGCGCGTCCTGCAAGACCCTGACGATAGGATTACATTAGAAAATGCCCCTTACACAGCACAGACACACATACAACACCGTCCTCGCCGGCGAGGACGAGGTCCTTTGTTTCGCACGTCGCGTCGCGCTCACACCGTCGGGTGAGTCTATCGTATAGAATGCGCTCGGAGCGCTGTCTCCATCTCCGATGACGTCCTTAGCCGAGGTTCGGCTTCGCAGGACGCACCCTAAGGACGGAATCAAATTTGAGCCCCGTGAGGGCTGCCCCTTTATCACGGCTGAGTCTCTGTACTCGGCCCCCGCCCGGTGACGCTGTCAAGGCCAGTAGGACCAACAGAACAACACATTCCGGAAAAAAAAAGGTCTCCCCACCGCGCCTCGGAGAGCACGTTAAGCTGTCGGTCTCAGTTTTCATAATTTCCGATAATAATCGTTAACTCTTGCTAGCTAAATTGCTCTTATCCAATGAGTTACTTGTCCGCCATTAGGATTGCGGAGGTCAGATGGCAGACGCATGTAAAAATCCAGATAAGATTAATAAGCCGATCCCGTGCTTAACACCGGGCTTAATGATAGGAAGACCACTGTGTCAAAGCAACAAGCGTCAAAGTTACCATCAGACCAAATCGGTCGGCTTAATTAGTCATCATTTTATTTTTATTTTGTATTTCATAGTAATTAAACATTAAAACAATTTGCCAGCATCTGTTACCTAACCTATATTTACCAATTTATTGCTTTAGAATAGAAATTTCATAATTGCATAATGCCCGTAATCCGTTTTAAAGCGGTTAATCTATTGCAAATCTTGATAAATGAAATTTGCTTGTGTATTTTATTTATGTCACACTTATTTATAGTTTGTATGAGTGAAAGTGATAGAATATTATTTTACTGCTTATAATTTCTAACGGACTATTCGATTTCTTTTTTTTTTTTTTTATGTTAGAAGTTGGCAAACAAGCATACGGCCCACCTGATGGTAAGTGGCTGCCGCAGCCTATGAGCGCTTGCAGCACCATTAGTAGGTGCCACTCACGCGTTGCCAACCTTGAGATATTAGTTCTTAAATCTCGTTCGCCCAGTAATTTCACTAGCGTACAATGCCCTTCAAACCGGAACACAGTAGTGCCTAAACACTACTATTTGGCGGCAGAATATTGGGCACTGCGGTGGTACCTACCTAGCCGGCCTCTTGCAACAAAAGATCTACCACCAGTGTGACTGATTGCACTGGTGGAATAATCTCTGTTGTGACAGAGGTTATCCCAACAGCTTAGTTTTTCAATTTAATCAGTCCAAGCTAACTCTAATATAGACAAAAAATAGACAAATTGAGTTCGTCAACCTACCTCCTTACTTCCTTTATTTGAAGTCGGTTTTAATTAATCAGTCTAGTGGGTGATAGACCACGCACAGTGGAAACTAAAGGGTTCCGCAGCTTGATGATGAAAAATTTTAGGATATTGACGAAGTAAAAGCGACCGCAAATGTAAGTTTGTTATTTGATAGTCATTATTAAAAATATTATGAAAAAACAAGGTTATGGGAAAAACCTATATATCTCCGAAATTTGTTAACGCATCTTCTTCAAAATAATTATCGTTGAAAGTTGATGTTGAACTACCTCCAATTTTTTACAGAATTTTTCTGGGGGAAGAGTGGGTGTTTTCCTTTAGCAGTTAAAATACATCTATTTACCAAATTTCGTATAGATAGACCCAATATACTCCGAGTAAAGTGACATACGGACGGACAGACGGACATGATTGAAATGATACTGTAATCTTTTTTTTTTTTTTATTTGGAAAGTAGGGCAGATGACTCTACTCCACCTGATGGTAAGTGAGAATAAAGTCCAAACGTGAAGGCGGCTAACAGAGTTGCGGAATGCAACCGTGTTGCCCCTTGCCCTGCCTACCCGCAAGATGCCTCTTCACGCCTCGTTTGAAGGAGCCCAGATTGTAAGAAGGAGGGAACACGTGAGCCGGCAATGAGTTCCACTTTTTGGAAGTAAGACAAAGAAAAGAATTGGCAAACTTCTTTGTTCGCGAAGGAATTGATGCCACAGTTAGACGGTGACATCGCAGACCGGCACGCGTAGTTCTTGTAAGGAAAGGCGAGGGAGGAATGATGGAGAATAATTCCTCTGAACACTCGCCGTGATACATTCGGTAGAAGGCGCCTAGGGCGGCAATCTCACGACGCATTTGAAGAGATTCGAGGGTGTTGGAGACCTCTTCATCGCCAATGATGCGAATCGCTCGTCGCTGCAACGTATCCAGGGCTTCGAGCAAGTACTTAGCGGAGCCATCCCAGAGGTGCGAGCAATACTCAACGCAAGACCGTACCTGAGTTTTGTACAACAGGCACAGTTGCTGTGGCGTGAAATAACGCCGCACCTTGTTCAGGACTCCGAGTTTACGTGAGGCCGTTTTAATCTCTACTGTCTGGACTATGAATATGTTAAATGGCCCTCATTAAAACATCATTCACGCAGACAAAACCGCGAATAAATGCTAGTAGTATATGTATACTAGCGGGCCCGGCAGACGTCCTGCCCCGAAACAAATGTGGGACCCGATAACAGCGCCCTCTACCCGAGTCTAGATGTGACAACGGTGAAAGTTGCTAATATGACTATTAAAAAATAGAGTTTGATGGTAGAAGGGTCAAAATTTAGGGTCGTATGTATTTCTTAATGCCACATCAAATAAAAAAAAAAATAAAAAAATTACAAATAATATAATAAAAAAATTTGGGGTGGACCACCCTTAACATTTAGGGGTATAAAAAATTGATAGTAACCGATTCTCAGACCTACTGAATATGGATATAAAATTTTATAAAAATGGGTCAAACCGTTTCGGAGGAGTATGGTAACTAACATTGTGATACGAGAATTTCACATATAAGATGTACAATAACTGCTATTAACCACGAATCTAGAACTGCATAAAACAATTATAGTACAAGAACCTCTATCTAAAAACCATAGGAAACGAAATTGTTCCACACTATTAGAATACACTACTATAAATATCGCCATTAGTAAATTTTAGAGGTTAAAAACCACATCAGCGTTAAGCGATTTTCACCGGTAATAAACCGTTAATAGGTTCAAATTTGCCTACGAGTATTCACGGTTGTTACGGGTGGAAAAACATTAAGGGTTCCGTATCGACGTAAACTTAAATCATCAAGTTTCTTGTATAATGGGGTGGGTAAATTTCGAAATTTAATGTGTTTTTACCCGACTGCCGGAGGGTAATGTTTTTCGAGCGTATGTATGTATGTATGTATGTATGTATGTATGTCTATTTCTTTGTGACGCTCTACAGGCTAAACCCTTGGACGTACATCGACTTATAGGGTATCATTCGATTCGTCTCAGTTGTGAGAGTGACATAGGCTACATTATTTTAACATGGGTTCCGCAGAAGCAAAGATATTCAAAGCGGAATATCACAGTTCGCACAGAGCTAAAATCTGTTATTGGTTCCTTGTAGAACTCGATAAAATAAGACGAAAAGTAAAAATAAAATTTTTCGATATATTGCTTAGTTTTCGAGATATCGATGATTGAAGTTTGATTTTTTTGGCCAGTGATTGCTAATTCCACTCCCAATGTCTAGAATAATGAATTAAAGCATTTTCTATAAATAAAAAATACGTCATAGTTATATAAATAGGTAGATTAATAAAATAATTAATCTTCTAAAACGCAAACTATAATAATATATAATGTTATTCAATGTATTGTACAATTAATAAATAACTAAGTAATAAAATATAGGAATAAGCATAATATATTATAATAAAAGTATTTTTCGATTCCTAGTCATGTAATTTGTTTAATGTAAGAAAAATATAAATTTTAAGTGTCTGTACCTACATCTCAGATTCTTATAAGAAATGTTACTCGGTACTAAAAACTAAATGATGAAATATCATATATTTATATTTTTTGCAACTGTCTGCCTGTTTGTCGGCTCTCCGCACTCCTTATCCTCTGACGCAATGCTGCAAAATTGCAATTTTCAACTTCAAAGTCAGCAAAGAAATGATAAAGCGTATTTTCGATTACATTCAGTTTTGTTTCGTAAAATGCGTTCACTCCATCAATAGTTATTGCAATCTTGATGACAACGTGAGCCAAGTATGAGAGAGGAGTAAGAAAGTAGTTTAGCCTTTTTCACGCAAAAAGCTGCTGATCGAATTTGGCTGAAATTTAGCACACAGAGAGCTTATATTGAATTAACACACCCTGAATTAACACATTTGATACCAGAAAATGTTAGGTTCCCCGGCATTATCAAAAACGTACTGCATAAATGTTTAGATGCTTGTTACTCAATCACACATCACATTAACGATTTAACGGCTTGGAATGTAACTTAGCACATACAAAGATTGTAACCTGGATTAAGACATAAAATACTTTTTATTCCTAAAAAAATGTTAGGTTCTCATGGATTATCAAAAACACTCTACAGAACTTTTTTTTATCTTTGTCTTATGAAATATTAGCGGCTCCGCCCGGCTTCGCATGAGTATAAAATATATAGCCTATGTCATTCACTCAAAAATGATTTAAATCGATTCAGTAGTTTTGATTTATTCATTACTGTCCGTGGCTCGCACGCGTTAAATGTAATTATTTACGACATCACATTAGAAACCTCAAAAATAACAGTTTTTTTTCTACACTATTTAATGAATGTTATAATACATATAAACCTTCCTCTTCAATCACTCTATCTATTAAAAAGACCGCATCAAAATCTGTTGGGTAGTTTCAAAGATTTAAGCATACATAGGGACAGAGAGAGCGACTTTGTTTTATACTACGTAGTGATTATTTACTTACAAATGGTTCATTTGTCTCTAGAGCCAATTCAAAAGTCACCGCGGACGAAGTCGCGGGCAGATGCCAGCTCGAAATAAGTTACAAGCTTGTGGAATAGAACTTGCCAAAAATATAATCGACATTCTAGTTAGATCTGCATAGCGCAGAGAGCTGTTATATTACTTATAACTAGCTTCTGCCCACGGCTTCGTTGCGTTAAATTTGGAGGAACAAATCCTTTCTTTTTCATATAAAGCTTTACACCTTCAGGGGCAGGATTGAAGGAAATGTGTTAATAGTTCCCAAAAACAATGTTACATGATTTTAATTTCAAAAATGATGAACTTCCAACAAAACTTTTAACTCCTTTTTAACCCCTTGAGGGTTGAATTTCAAAAATACTTTCTTAGTGCCCGTTTACGTTTTAAAACAACACCAAAAAAATAGCTTTTTAGGTGAAGGGCTTTGTGTATATATATATACCCTAATCAATTATTAATTATATAACTAAAAAGTTTGAAATAAAATAAATTATTAAATTAAACAAAACTAACTGCATTAATAATAATTCCTAAAAGCTAAAAACAAGCTCTATTATGACTACTATAATATAAATATTACTTTAATATTAGTAAAGGTACTGCAGACGGGGACAAGCTGATCAATCAATTTGTAAATTGATGATGGAGTTTAAAGCGAAGTGCTTAAATTACGGAAAAATATAATAATTATGTTTTATTTCAATGCTTGTCCTCGTCTGCAGTACCTTTACTAACATTAAAGTAATATTTATATTATAGTAGTCATAATAGAGCTTGTTTTTAGCTTTTTAGGAATTATTATTAATGCAGTTGGGTTTTTTGTTTAATTTAATAATTTATTTTATTATTAATTATTATTGTACCGGACATAGACATACACAATCTGAAAATTTCAAATTATCTATTACAGTTCGTGAGATATAACCTGCTGACTGCAGACGGACGTACGGTCACGGACGGATCCTAAAATTTACTCATTAATATTAATAACTTTTTGATTTAAATTTTTATTTTCTGCTTTCTAGTTTTGTGTGTCAAATTATAATTATAAACTATAGATTTTTCTAAAATTTTAAAAACATTGCAAAATAAATAAATAAATAAATAAACGCTACACACTCAACGGCCCCCATTAGGATAGTAATATCCTGTGTCGGGGTCCGGAAACATTCACAATGACAAGGACAAATACACCCAGACCGGAAAATATGCTTGCATGGTCAATACAAACATATTATGCTCCGAGCGGGAATCGAACCCGCGACCTGTGGCGTTTAAGGCGGGTTCGCTACCGCTGCGCCACAACGTCGTCAAAATTGAACCGAACTTTCGATAACTAGATTTTTAGTGGAATTTATGTCTCTGTTACGAATTTACTTAAGAGTTAACCTAATTTTATTTATTCGACCGTTATGGTGTGCTGCTTTGAACAGTATTTTGTTATAAATATCTATTTCGGTCTGTCTGTCCTTGTGGGTCTCCCCACTGTGCCTTGAAGAACACGTTAAGCTGTCGGCCCACGCAGCTGTTACATAACTACTGATAATCGTTAATTTGATAGGTATTTTGCTCTTATCCAATGAGTGACTGGCTCACCCTTACAATTGTGGAGGTCAAATGGCATTCACTTTGTGTAAAAACTAGTACCCTGGCAAATCCGGGTAAGAGTAATGAGCAGACACTGGATAAATATCAGGGTAATGCTAGGAAGAAGAAATATAATTTATTCTTGTAATTAAAGCGAAGCGGATTACTACTACATTACAACTAGAACAATAGCTACAAGATAAGCTTGGAATCTATAAAAAGTTTGGAAATAAAAGCAATAAATAATCCATAATTTATCAGCATTTAATATAACGGCATATTATAAATGTACCATAAATTTAAAAAAATATTAAATCTTCACACGCTAATGTTGCGTATACACTGCTTTGATCCGGCATCCGATAAATAGCAATCCATCTGAACTGCCATGTATATTTCGTAAGAACTTCAACAAAAAGATTTGTTCCTCCCAGCACAAATGAACCGGCTCGACAGAGGCAGTACTACCCTCTCACAGAAAACCGGCTAAAGTAACTATATCAATAGGTATTGCTCAATTTACAATAGCTCAGCGATAAAATTATCGATCCAGCTCCGTTAACGCTAGAGTTGCGGGTTTGTACCTAACCCTCTTGGAGGGGCAATAGAAATATTAGTAATGTCTTGAAAAAGCATTGCTACTATTCTTTTGACAAAAATCTGAAGTCTTTTTATGTTATGCACTTCAAGCTTAACACGTCTTCATGATGATCTAATAAACGAAAAAATTATAACTGATATTGTAGTGAATTCGTCGGTTCTTTGATTTTGTTTTTATACTTTTATTTTAACACTTTTATTGCTTCAGCTCTTCCGTCATCCGATGCCGGATTAGAGCAATGCGAATACGTAATTATAAAGCATATGAAATACGTTTTGTCGTGAAACAATGAGTGCTAATTGTTCGTAGGATCTAACAAGAACAATTTTTATCTTTGAGAAAAATCTTATAATTACATGCTTATAAAGTTTCACAGATTATTTATTACTATGTCTAATGTAATTTTGTGTGTTTTAAGAGGGTTCTATCTCGTAGATATCGCTATATATTATAACAGAACTTCAAGTCATGAATATATAAGATAGATAGATAGATAGATAGATAGATAGATAGATAGATAGATAAATAGATAAGAGCAAATTACCTATCAAGAATTATCTATTATAAACACATGATTAACAACCGCGGTCGATCAGATTAACGTGCTCTCCGAAGCACGGTAGGGTGAGCCACAAGGCCAAACGCCCAGACGGAAAAATCTGCTCCGAGCGGGAATTTAACCCGCAACAGTCGAGACTCATAGCAGGCTCTTACGGCACAGCAGTCGTCACAATGACCAATAAGTCATATTACAAAAGAAAAATTAAACAACAAATATTTTTTATAATAAAGTCTTTATAAAAAAAAAACGTTAATAAGCTCGCAATTAATCTTCAAGGTTTCAAAAATAAAATTGTTTTATTCATTATAATTAACTTCAAAAAAGTCAATATAAAAACTCTTTACTACCGTAAATGTTCGAATATTATTGTCCAAAAAAACGAAAAACGTCGTTTTTATCGCATTCGTGTTATCGGATGATTGTAAAATCGTGAGTGATCAAATGATGTTCTAAGTCTTAATATGTTTTTACCATTTATCCAATTATGGCACGACTGTACAATTAAACTAACAATACCTTGAATAAGATTTTCTGTATTTGCATTTTTTTAAGTTGGCAAGCAAGCACACGACCTCCCTGATAGTAAGCGGTTGCCGTAGCCTAGGAGCTTGCAACACCATGCATTTGTAGGTGTCACTGACGCGTTGCCAACCTCGAGATATTGGTTCTTAATTCTCCTTTGCCCAGTAAATTTACTACTTAGGATGTCCTTCAAACCGTAACACATTATATGGGAGAGAAGATATTAGAATACATCCGCACGAAAAGCTGCGAGAAAATAGGTGCTGACGGCATGGCGGTGCTGAAATTGCAGCGACTGGAGTCGTGTCGTGACACCAACTTCAAATCGTATCTACTCCAGATTGTCGCAAAGTATAAGGACGTCTTCCTCAGCCCTGATTTTTGGCTACAAGGAGTAGTCTAATGTAGATATAGGGAAAATAAATCAAAAGGCGTCGGGATGTGACGACCCCATCGCCCGCTGTTGGGATAACCTCTGTCACAACAGAGATTATTCCACCAGTGCAATCAGTCACACTGGTGGTAGGTCTTTGTTGCAAGAGGCCGGCTAGGTAGGTACCACCGCAGTGTCAATATTCTGCCGCCAAATAGTAGTGCTTAGGCACTACTGTGTTTCGTTCTCGGAAAGACACTATACGCTAGTGATATTACTGATTAAAAGAGATTTAAGAACCAATATCTCGAGGTTGGCAACGCGTGAGTGACACCTACAAATGGTGTTGCAAGCGCTCACAGCTACGACAGCCGCTTACCATCAGATAATGCAAAAAAAATTGTTTAGCATCAATACATAGTATAAAACAAAGTCGCTTTCTCTGTCCCTATGTACGCTTAAATCTTTAAAACTACGCAACGGATTATGATGCGGTTTTTTAATAGATAGAGTGATTGAAGAGGAAGGTTTATATGTATAAAAATAGTGGACAAAAAAATTTTTTTGATTGGTTTCTAATGTGATGTCGTAAATAATTTCATTTCACGAGTGCGGGCCACGGGCAATAATGAGTAAATCAAAACTACTGGATCGATTTTAATCATTTTTTCAGTGACAATGACATAGGCAATATATTTTATACCAGTACGAAGCCGAAGCGGGCCGCTAGTTATTGCTAAAGTGTAATCATTTAGGTTCGAAGTTATGAGCAAAAACCTGTATATGATAATCATCCCAGAATGATGATGCGTGACGCTCCTAACCTTAAGAGTCGGTAAATCTGACGCATGACTAATTGTTACGATGATTACAAGGAAGTGTATACTAATAGGCGAAAAGATGAAATCATTTTTCGGTTCCCATCGTTATTGGAAGGTATGGTCTTAATCACCTATAATTGTTATCCATGAACTACCATTTTATACGGAACGTATGTTATATAAATAATTGAACTGCTTTTTTCTAGTATTTGGGGCCTGTGTAGGAACCTAAACGTCAGTGCTCTCGTTACAAAATAAATTAAATATATATCACGTTAGTTTGAGAGAAGATTAATACATTTTTATATTTTCATTGGAAGAAAACATGGTTTCGTTTCTTTTTCATATATGTAGACGGTATTCTTCTTCTATATGGTATTATACGAGTATTTACCCAGGGTCTGCATATTACTCTTATCCAAATTTGACAGGTTATTAGTTTTTACTCAGAGCAATTGCCATCTGACCTCCGTAACACTAAGGGCGAACCAGTAACTTATTGCAAAATAGCAAATTACGTATCATGAGTGAACAATTTTATCAGATGTTATAATTGACACTGCGGCGGTACCTACCTAGCCGGCCTTTTGCAACAGAACACCTACCACCAGTGTGACTGATTGCACTGGTTCAATAATCTACGCTGTGACAGAGATTATCCCAACAGTTGTGACAATTTAACTGAAAATCAAAATCTGTATCATTACTAACATGTTGTCTGTATGAAAGTCAAGCAAATCTGTAGTATGTACTAGTCTATATAAAATTGTAGATACTTCATTAACGGTAGCAAACAAACGCCATCTGCTGGAAGATATGTAGATATTAAAAATCGATTAGTCAACAAGATATTATCGAGTGAGAACCAGTGACAACTTCGAGTCAAGGCTGACGATATCACGCTTTGTCGTTCGTGAGCTGACCCAGCTGTCAAATGGTTTATTAACCCACTAACATTAGATAGTAATTCAACAATGGACTTAGAACAATTGGTAAGAGTTGCTTCAGACTGATATAAAATGTCGAGCGTTTAAAATTATAATCTGTCTATATGTATTGATATTTTATGATATTATATAAAAATAAATAAAATTGAAGTGCATGTTCGTAATTCCAAAATAATAGGCTTTCACTTAATGCATTTGAAAGTATATGTTTCAGAAAAAGATTTAGGCGTCCGTGTAATAGGGAAAATCCGTACCTTACGCGAGCGGATGTCAACAAAGATGTATATAATATAAACACAGAACAATACTGCGTAGAAAGAAAAAAGCTTGAAACCTTTATTATTATAGTCAAATATATAAAAATAATAAAATATATAATACATAATATCAAACATAATTAGTGTAAGTGCTATAATATAATAATATACATATAGTTGATAATAAACACAAGAACAAAGTGTCTTCCCCTTAAGTTATTAGAGACAATAAGATACGTGTTATTAACGCGTTCTTAGAATAGCTTAGAGTATAAGTTTAGGTTAAAGTTAAATTACTTATTAGCCATTAAGGCTAGATTGTGATCTTATAAAGTACATATCTTTTTATATTTACTTTATCAATTAAAAAAAAAAATATCAAACTTCAAGACAAAAATATAATTGTGTGAGTTAGTTGGATAAATTGACTTATGAATATTTTTAGTTAACTTAAAGATTTTTTTTAATCATAATATTATTTCTACAAAAAGATAATGTGAATTAATTTTATATAAAAAAAACATACAAATAACGAAATACAAATTGAATTTTTATTAACTTCTACGAAAAGTAATCGCTGCATTTTAATAAATAATCTGAAGACGCCTTTATGATTTATAGACGATAATTCGCAATTTCTCCATAAACCAATCACAAGATTTAATCTCAGAATAAAAAATGATCCGTGTATTAAAATCATTAATCAAAAACCAAATGTTCGGTAATTGTTATAATCGATATAATTGGTTACAATAACCTATTAGGTTAATCCTTGAATTTTAAATGTATTTAGGTTGTAAAATCATTTTATGCTATTTTTTTAGCAAATATATTATTAAACTTTAACAGGATACACGTATGTTTGAATAATAAAAACGTTAACGTTTTTAATTTTAATTATATCCAGCGAAAGAAACGCAACTAAACTATTAACAACAATGACAATGGTTTTTCGGCACTACCCTAAATTTCGTTTGTTTATACCCTAATACTGATTTGATGGGCTTCTCAGACGGGCTAGTATTTTTACAATTCCGTGCCCTGACGGCGGTAGTGGGTGGATACCTCTCGCTGCCGAGTATGGTTGGGGCCATGCTCCGGGACGAGAGGTCCTGATCTGCAATGGTTTATTCTGGTCTACAGGAGGCCGTTAAGGTGGATTTCAAGGTGTTTAAAAGTAGCATAACATTTTCATCATTTTCGGCGTCGGGACGTGACGACACCTTTGCCTGCTGTTGGGATAATCTGATCTTGATGTTGGGATCTGTCACAGCAGAGATGATTCCATCAGTGCAATCAGTCACACTAGTGGTTTGTCTTTTGTTGCAAGCGGCCAGCTAGATAGGTACCACCGCAGTGGCAAATATTCTACCGCTAAACAATAGTGTCTTTGGCATTACAGCGTTTTGATTGGATAACTTTTGGCTAGTGAAAATACTGGGCAAAGGAGATTTAAGAACCAATATTTCGAGGTTGCAAATGTTGGAGAGGTACCTACTAATGGTGTTGCGCGCGCTCATAGGCTACGGCAATCGCTTACCACCAGGTGAGTCGTATGCTTGCGTGCCAACTTAGTAACATAAAAAAAAACATCTCACAAAAGACATCCTACAGACGTTGTTACATAAAAGTAGGTCAAGTATTTCCTAATGCTCACACAAACAGACATTTATTATATAATTATTATATAATTAAATACCATTAACCCATTCTAGGTTAAATTTAATATCAAGGTTAAAGCTCACGGAACATGTCATTTTACTCCGCTAAATTCCTACATTTAATTACATAATTTACGCGATAAATGTTCTAAGAGATACAAGTATTTGACGTAAAACAGTTTTAATACGGTTTTATATTATAGCGTTTTGTATATTATATTAGTGATCCTAATTTTTAACCAACTTCAAAACGAAGGAATTTGTTATTTCGATTGTATGTTTTACTTGAATACTACCTAGTCCCATTGTAATCTGGTCACGATCTAAAGATGGAATTTTGGAGAAATCGGAGGAAATTATCAAATTTTATAGGCACACCTATTAAAATTTGGGTATTTTTTAAATGTTGACCACACAAAATTGCAATTTTTTTCACATACAAATAATAGCGGCTTAGAACTTTTTTTCTAAAAATATTTTAAGCTATTGCACAGCTTATATCGCGGGCTTTGAGCGCGGCGACCGAATTAAGAAATTCCGTAACGAAAATAAAACCTAACACTCCCCACAAGAAAAATTATAGCAAATACCTCAATAAATGTATTGGAAAATGATCTTTAAATACGCTATAAAGATCAATGTTCAATTTTCAAAAAATAATGTATAACCTTTATACATAATTCTTATATATGCAAAGGATTTTCGTCTTCAACTCAATAAGAATTAAGGCTTTAATTCTATAAAGTTAAAGTTCCATATAAAATGTATGTATTGAAAATGTCCAAACGTTCCAAATTCAAATATTTTGAATTAGTTACGAAGTTTCTTACTTTATTTCAATTAAATTTTAAATTATAGACGAAAATGTATCTTATTGGCTTAAAATTAATGTTCTATTTCACTTGTATTTTAACTTTTTAAAAACAGCCAAGATTTTATGGATTGCATAATTTGATAAAAAATGCTATGCAATTTGCTTAATGCTTTGCCGCGGCAGTCCCCGAGTACCACAGGTTTTATTACAATGGTCATCTGTTTGGACACTTGGATTTTATACATAGCTAGCAGAACCCCGATCCCGGTGACGCTGTCAAGGCCGCTGGGGCCAGCATAAAATCATAATGAGATAGCGAACCCCCCGTAAGATGAATCGGTCATAAGTTACATTCTCGTTCGGAGCGTTTATGTATAGATCATACAGTCATGTGTTCTGGTCTATTCTGTCTGTGCTTATGTTTATGTGTGTTTCCGGACCCCTGACACAGGATATTACCATCCTAAGGGGACATTGAGTGTGTACTATTTATTCATAGATAGCTTATAAAACATTCTGATTTGACGCGATATAAAATATTCTTGATTTCGTTTCTCACCCTTTGCCACCCTACTCCATGCCACAGCTTATAGACGCGAGGTATATTCTGATAACGTTTAATTTTTTCTAACTCTCCTTTTTTTGTCGCGGAGGAAATCTGCCTCACAGATACCCTACCTCCTGAGGAGGAGAACCGGGTTATATAGGGTTCCATGACAGGTCGGTCATGGGTACCCACTAAAACCGGTGGCTGACCTCAGTGACAGAGAGAGGCTCCGGGATCTCTTACAGAACTCAAAACCGAAGCAACTCTCCTAAGCCAAACCGCGAACCTCGTCCCAAAGATTTTGAGTTCAAATCCTTACTTTATCAGAAACAAGTTAACAAAAAGGTTTGCATAAAATCTTAATTTAATTTGAAACCAGTAATGTAGATAATGTCGGTCAATGCAGTGGTTATGTAGGCCACGCTCACTTTCCAACAATATATAGCATGTCTGTCTGTAACGCGATATACATGTCTTAAAGAATTTGCTAACGATAGAGACAAGTTTAAAATTTTACTCTTACATGGAATTATAATGCGGCCTGTGGCGCAGCGTCAGCGAACCTACCTTAAACGCGGGTTTGACTCCCGCTCGGAGCATAATATGTTTGTATTGACCATTCAAGCTTATATTTAGTATCCATACTAGTAATGCCCAAAACCATCCCTGGCTGTATTCTTGTTTGCCACTTTTGGTGGTAAAAAAAGTTTAAACAATAAGCACGTAGTCTAGACATACAGAGTCAAGGGTTATGCTTTCATAATAAATAATAACAAATAAACGCTGCATACTCGACGGCCTCCATTAACATAGTGATATCTTGTGAACAGACCAAAACAGATATTTGTAAGATCAATGCAAACATCTGCCCGATCGGGAATCAAACCTACAACCATCGAGACTAAAAGCAGACTCGCTACCCACAACTCCACAACGGTGTCGAGTTGACACTTCCAACTGTTTAATCTAAATCTGTGTTTATAAGTATACTAGCGGCCCGCTCCGGCTTCGCACGGGTGTAAAATGTATAGCCTATGTCATTCACTTAAAATATGATTAAATCCGATCCAGTAGTTTTGATTTATTCATTACTGCCCGTGGCCCGCACGCGTTAAATGTAATAATTTACGACATCACATTAGAAACCTCAAAAAAAAATTTTTTCCTCCACTATATAATGGATTTTATTATACTTATAAACCTTCCTCTTCAATCACTCTATCTATTAAAAAAACCGCAACAAAATCCGTGGCGTAGTTTTAAAGATTTAATCATACATAGGGATATAGGGACGGAGAAAGCGACTTTGTTTTATACTATGTAGTGATGATGTAACTTCGATATATAGCATATTATTAACAATATTTTTATTTTCCTTTTCAGATTGCAAACACTTGATTCATCTTAGGTATGTAAAATATTAATTTCTATATAAAAAAGTTGACGCCGCCGAGTCGCCGCTAAAAATACTTTATGAAAGTCTAACATTAGACATCCACTGACAACGTGTTCATTATTGATGATTTTATCAATAATTTTAGTACTAGAAACACGTAACAAACACATACATACACACACATACACACCCATCCACACATATACCCATATACATAATTTATTATAAATCGTGTGGCACTTTTTATTATTTTTTCTTATACTTTTTTTATGTAATAAGTTGGCAAACGAGCATACGGCCCACCTGATGGTAAGTGGTTGCCATAGCCTATGAGTGCTTGCAGCACCATTACTAGGTGCCACTCACGCGTTGCCAACCTATTAGTTCTTAAATCTCCTCTGCCCAGTAATTTCACTAGCCTACAGTGCCCTGCAAACCGGAACACAGTAATGCCTAAGCACTACTATTTGGCAGGAGAATATTTGACGCTGCGGCGTACCTACCTAGCCGTCCTATTGCAACAAAAGACCTACCAGCAGTGTGACTGATTACACTGGTGGAATAATCTCTGCTGTGACAGAGATTATCCCAACAGCGGGCGATAGGGTCGTCACGTCCCGACGCCGGTTACTTTTAAAGTTGTGCATAAACACTACACGTAACCCAGACATGCGCACTAACTTGCTCGTGTGCTCATTTGCTTTTAATAGACTTGATACACGCATATGTACAATTTCGTTACGTGACGATTTCTACTAAATCAAACTAACGCGGCTTACTAACGCTAGACCGCGTTAGGAAGCCGCGTTAAGGAACTTCGATCCAAAATTTTAAAAAAAAAGTAGATGAATTAGCAACCTCCTATTTTTGAAGTCGGTTAAAAATAATAATTTATCGAATAAAATGTCCATACAAAATATCCCGAGCCACATCTAGTATTAACTCGCAAAACGTATCGCATATCAGAAAATAATTGAACATTAAAATTTTATTACGAATAAATTGTTATTGATCGAAGCAAATTGCTGTCCGTACGTCGTTTCGCAATCAAAATCACACGTGATGTTGAAAATGTAAATTATTTAATAATTCTCTATAGATTATTGTTTTTACATGGCGACTGTCTGGCGTAAAATACCATGGCACGATGACACTCGCCGCGGACCACACACTTTCAAAAATATTGCGTAATTGCACAATATTATTGATAAGCAATCTTGATTTAAAACAATGACACAAATGACCATTTAAATCAGTCTATATTATATGTCTCTTGTGGGACTCCCCATCGTGCCTCGGAGAGCACGTTAAGCTGTCGGTCCCGGTTATCATCTAATAATAATCAAAATTCAAAATTCAAAATTATTTTTTTTTATTCAAGTAGACTTTTAAAAAGTACTATTTTATTTATGAATAGTCAAACGCTACCGACGGTTCGGAAGGTAGATTCTATCGAGAAGAACCGACAAGAAACTCGACAGTTACTCTTTTCAAATATATGTTTTTACAATTGTATTCTTTCATATAAAATTTGGTTCTTAAATGAGATCCAGCAATATTTAGAGTCCCAAGCATTTTTATCGGAAAAATATTCCTCTAACGAATAATAGGCTTTATTGATAAGTTTATTTTTATATACATTTGGAACTTGCTTGTTGGCAGTTCTAATAAGCCATCTGGAATTTTGTTGAAAATGCGAATACCTAGCCCCTTAAAAGAATTACTGACTTTACGCAGACGAAAGCTACGATTACAAAGTTTATTTTTGTTTCTAGTGTTAATTGAATGTACATCGCTATTTTTGCTATAAGACTTTAAATTATTCCTAATATATAAGAGGTTAGAATAAATAAATTGTGACATCACAGTCATTATGCCTATATCCTTAAAAACATCTCTTAGAGAGGCCCGCGCTCTTAAATTATAAATTGCCCGAATTACCCTTTTTTGAAGAATCGAATCGTTAACTCTTGATAGGTCATGCTGTAATATACATATTAATCTAATGAGTTACTGGTTCCCACTTAGGGTTGCGTAGGTCAGATGGCAATCGCTCTATCCAGAAACTAGTAACCTGTCACATCAGGATCTTATCTAATGAGATACTTGTTCGCTCTTTGAGTTGCCGAGGCCAGATGGTAATCGCTCAGGGCAAGAATTAGTAACCCGTCATATAGGATAAGAGTATCAGCAGTCCTTAGGTAAATACTGTGAATAATGCTAAGAAGAAGAATAAAAAACGACGAATTCCTTTTCAAGAAGTACTTAATACCTAAGAAGAACCTCGTTTTCATGACTTTTTCGTATCTGAAATTCGTATCGTATCGTATCGTATCGTATCTTCAAAGGCGTCGGGATGTGACGACCCCATCGCCCGCTGTTGGGATAACCTCTGTCACAACACAGATTATTCCACCAGTGCAATCAGTCACACTGGTGGTAAGTCTTTTGTTGCAAGAGGCCGGCTAGGTAGGTACCACCGCAGTGTCCAATATTCTGCCGCCAAATAGTGTGTTTAGGCACTACTGTGTTTCGGTTTGAAGGGCATTGTACGCTAGTGAAATTACTGGGCGAACGAGATTTAAGAACTAATATCTCGAGGTTGGCAACGCGTGAGTGGCACCTACTAATGGTGCTGCAAGCGCTCATAGGCTGCGGCAGCCACTTACCATCAAGTGGGCCGTATGCTTGTTTGCCAACTTCTAACATAAAAAAAAACTGAAATGCGTTAATTTATAGTCATAATATATCAGATAAGTATAATGTTGCAATATTTTAATGAATTATTTATATATTAGCTCGCCATTGTAGGCAAATTTTGTTACAATCTATAGTTATATTTCACAGACGTGAGATTTTAGTGATGTAACACTTTATAGACACACATTGTCTATTATATCCTTCGACTTCGCTTACTAGATAAGTTCTAAATAAGAATAAAGAAGATTTGTACCAATTTTGACGCCGTACCATTTACAAGAAAACTACACCGTTGTGGGGTTGTGGGTAGCGTGTCTGCCTTTAGTCTCGACACTTGCGGGTTCGATTCTCGCTAGGGCAGATGTTTGTTAAATTCATTCACATAACATCTGATAATAATCGTTAACTCTTAATAAGTAAATTGCTCTTATCCAATGAGTTACTGGTTTTGCCCTTAGGGTTGCGGAGGTCAGATGGCAATCGCTCTGTGTAAAAACTAGTAACCTGTCAAATTTGGATAAGAGTAATAAGCAGACCCTGGGTAAAATAAAATACCGGGAATAATGCTGGGACGAAGAAGACCATTTACAAGTAAATACTTTTAAAACTTTTGTTTTTATTGTGAGAAGAAGAGGAACGAAAGAATTATCTAAAGGTCTCTTGTAAAGGAATATTAATAAGAGCATTGTTATACAATACTATTAAAACCCAAAAACTACGCATTAGAGGCGGTTTTAAACCAGCGTTTCATACAAGCATATAATAATAATAATAATAAACGCTGCACACTCAACGGCCCCCATTAGGATAGTAATATCCTGTGTCGGGGTCCGGAAACATTCACAATGACAAGGACAAATACACACAGACCGGAAAATATGCTTGCATGGTCAATACAAACATATTATGCTCCGAGCGGGAATCGAACCCGCGACCTGTGTCGTTTAAGGCAGGTTCGCTACCGCTGCGCCACAACGTCGTCAAATTACAATTACAATATACATATTACAATTAAATATTGTTTATCCAAATAATTACAACTATACAAATCATGTCCATGGGAATGGTGGCAGAGTTGTTTTAATATTTCTGTGAAGTTCTAGTATTTACAGACGCTAAAATTGTCAAGGCCAAAAAGGCCAATGTCAAAAATGCCAAAGAAAAATAAAAATAAAGCAATTCTACTCATATTCGTTCTGCTATGCCGTATCCACAAGAGCAAAGCTATGTGGGTATATAAAGTAGTTCTATTGATTCATCAAGCAGATCTAGAGGTAGGCAACGCGTGACACCTACAAATGTATGGTGTTGCGAACGCTGATGGGTTACCACAACCGCTTACCATCAGGTGAGTCGTATGCCCGCTTACCAACTTTGTAACATAAAAACCTTTTTCTGTGAGCACGCTTACGTGTGTCTCTTTGTTTATATGTGTGTGATTATGATGAACTCTTTCTCTCAATGAAAATTCACGCTTCATTTGTTATGTAACATTTATCAACAATTACCTACCATTGTCTTGTATAAAGGGCGTTGAGCATTATTAAAAGTCGACATTTAATATACAGTCTGTAAGACTATACTTAGTAACGCGATAAAAATACAAGATCACACGTCACAATCCTACATAAATAAACGCAACACTCTACCCCATTAGGATAGTTATATCCTGTGTCGGGGGTCCGGAAACATACACAATTACAAGGACACATACACCCAAACTGGAACACATACCTGTATGGTCAATACAAACATGTGCTCCGAGCGGGAATCGAACATAGCGCTACACCACAGCGTCGTTGAGTATATTAAATTGTCAATTATATATAATTATAATTTATAATAATTAATTATAATTATAATTTACATCACATCTTTTTTCACTGGTGGTAGGTCTTTTGTTGCAAGAGGCCGGCTAGGTAGGTACCACCGCAGTGTCCAATATTCTGTTGCCAAATAGTAGTGCTTAGGCACTACTGTGTTCCGGTTTGAAGGGCATTGTACGCTAGTGAAATTACTGGGCGAACGAGATTTAAGAACTAATATCTCGAGGTTGGCAACGCGCGAGTGGCACCTACTAATGGTGCTGCAAGCGCTCATAGGCTGCGGCAGCCACTTACCATCAGGTGGGCCGTATGCTTGTTTGCCAACTTCTAACATAAAAAAAAAAAGAAAAAAATAGTAGTTGTAAAGCCTTGCTCCTTCTAGCACAAATGAACAGGCTCGACTGGCAAGTAGTACCCTCTAACAAAAATCGGCGTTAAGTAACAGTATCAGTACTACGTTTCTCTCTTTTCTCTTCTCATACTTTCCCTCCTATCCCTTGGGTCGGCAACTCGCTTGTGATACTTCAAGTATCGCGCGTTCATAGGTTGCGGTGACTGCTTACCATCAGGTGGACTGTATGCTTGTTCAGTGGCGGATTTATTTTACACCAAGTTGAGTAGGCTTGAGCCTACTATTTTTGGTGCGACAAATTTGGACCCATTTTTTTTTTTTGCTACTTTATAGAAATCGAAAAGATTTCTACATGACGGCTTCATGATATTTTACAGAAATCTGCAACTTTGCCGATGATTTCCCCTCTACTTCTCATTGTACATTCCGAGTAGCACACTTCCATATTCTAGAATAAAACAGCTAGTTCGCTGCCCTCCAACCAGCCCTCTTCTCCCTCTGCGTACACTTTGTATTATTTTTTATTTTTATTTTAGAAGTTGGCAAACAAGCATACGGCCCACCTGATGGTAAGTGGCTGCCGCAGCCTATGAGCGCTTGTAGCACCATTAGTAGGTGCCACTCGCGCGTTGCCAACCTCGAGATATTAGTTCTTAAATCTCGTTAGCCCAGTAATTTCACTAGCGTACAATGCTCTTCAAACCGGAACACAGTAGTGCCTAAGCACTACTATTTGGCGGCAGAATATTGGACACTGCGATGGTACCTACCTAGCCGGCCTCTTGCAACAAGAGACCTACCACCAGTGTGACTGATTGCACTGGTGGAATAATCTCTGCTGTGACAGAGGTTATCCCAACAGCGGGCGATGGGGTCGTCACATCCCGACGCCGGTGAAATTTTTTGTATGAGTGAAAACAGCAAAATTGTATTTACCTCTTGCCACTATCAACCAAAGGCAAGGGAAGCAAAAACCTTACAGCCTATACCTTGACACCGTTATGGCGTTGTGGGTAGTGAGTCTGCCTTAAGCCTCGACGGTTGCGGGTTCAATTCCCGCTCGGAGCAGATGTTTGTATTAATCGTACAGGCATGTTTTCCGGTCTGGTTGTGTTTGTCCTTGTCATTGTGAATGTTTCCGGACCCCCGACACAGGATATAATTATCCTAATGGGGGCCGTTGAGTGTGTAGCGTTTATTTATTTATTATTTATTTATTTATACCTTGAAAATTTGTAAAACTGTCATTGTGCCTGTTTGCAAACCGTAATGGCATAAAAAAATTTTAAAAATAATCCTCGTAAGCACAGTCGTGTAAAGTATTTGCCAATTAATTAAGGTCTGTATAGAATGTTGTATTACAGGTTGTATTATTTATTGCATAATAGAGGTCAAAAGTTTATTTGTATCTTTAAAGGTTTCAATTTTTATAATAAGTGATCCAACTAAGATAATAAATATGAAATTTTGTATGTTAGTATGTTTTGTTGTATGGCCCATACATATAATGATATTTTTTAATAAACGTTCCACACGTCCGAAAACACACTGACAAGGACAAATACACCCAGATATATATGCCTGTATGGTCAATACAAACATCTGCTTCGAGCCGGAATCGAGCCCACGACCTGAGGCGTATAAGGGAGGCTCGGTACCGCTGCGCCATAACTGTTAATTATATTTTTAACCTACTTAAAAAAGAACGAGGTAATCACATTGACCGTAGGTTTTTTTATGTATGTTTGTTACATGATAACTCGAAGACGGCTGAACCGATTTGGATAATTCATTTCTTGTTTCAAAGAGTATACTCCAAAGGTAGTCCCATTGTAATATTGTGCAGCTCTGATGATAGGATCATGGAAAAATTTTGGGAAATCTTAAATTTTTGTGGGCCAACATAGTAGATATTTTTAAATGTATGCTGATAAGTGGACGGCAGAACTGAAAGACTTCATAATAGAGCACGGAACCCTAAAAACCTAAAGAGTGTAAATAATTTATAAGTAAAAGTAAATGACATGTCTAATCTGTAGATAAACTAAATACGAGTTTTATAGATTTATGTGTCAAGGTGGATAAACACCTGCCAAATATTAAAAAGCGTGTACAGCGTAATTTAGATTCAATGAACCTTAGCAGTTTTAGAACGTAAATGGCTGAGCAACAGGTGTATGTCGTATTAATGTATGTTTGACTAGCTTTTACCCGCGGATATACCCGTGTTATTTTTAATAGGGCAACGTTATTAAAAAAAATTTCGGAATGTGTATTGCTGTTGGCCTTTCTGGCCTTGCCATCGTCACCGAGCGGAAGGGCCGAGTACAGAGACTCAGCCGTGATAAAGGGGCAGCCCTCACGGGGCTCAAATTTTATTGCTGCTTCTAGCTCTAAAAATGACGATACTTCCATACAAAACCCTCACAACCTTTTTCGCATTAAAAGCCTATGCCTCCTTTCTCAGGTTCTAGAGTATCTGTATACCAAATTTCAATACTTTCGGTGTTACTTTCGCATTTATAATATTCGTAGGGATACACATATATATTTACAGTTGTACTAGCTGGCCCGGCAGATGTTGTCCTGCCCCGAAAAAATCTGGGACCCGATAGCAGCCCCCTCTACCCGAGTCTAGAAGTGACACCGGTGAAAGTTGTTGATTTACTAATATGGCTGTTAAAAAAATAGAGGTTGACGGTAGAAGGGTGAAAATTTAGGGTCGTATGTATTTTTCAATGCGAGATAATAAAGAAATATTAAAAATAAAATATTGAAAAATAAAATAAAAAGTTTGGGGTGGACACCCTTATCACTTAGGGGTTTGAAAAATAGATAGTAGCCGATTCTCAGACTTAATGAATATGCATAAAAAATTTCATAAGAATCGGTCAAGCCGTTTTTGAGGAGTATGGGAACGAACATTGTGACACGAGAATTTTATATATTAGAAAAGAAGATGTATCCTAACGTAATAGTGACCTATGAAATTGTAATGCGATATTGAATCTTATTATCTTAGTACGGTTTCGTGTCAAATGAAATGTGTCGTGAAATTGCTCGTGATAAATTGGTTCCGTAAGGTTCCGTAGTTTCGAATAGATCTATGCAACATGTACTGTTGACAAAAAAATGGTAAAAAAATCTGCTATAATTCTCATGTCGTGTACAGATTTTGCTTTATTCCACGGAACCCTAATCATTTTCCTAAAATAAAACCTAAGTCTTCGAAATGACAAACCAATACGACCTGGAAATCTTCAAGAGAAGAACTCTCCTTTCCTTAAAGGTCAGCATCCCACCATGCATGCCATCTGGTGTTGCAGATGTTCATGGGCGGCGGTAATCGCTTAACATCAAGTGAGCCTCCTGCCCGTTTGTCCACTCTGACTTAAAAAATTTAGAATGTATGTAGAAGTTTCTAGAAAATTATATTAAAATATGAAGCTACGCTAACATCAATAACAAGTTTGCTGTATTTACATCAGAATATTTAAAACACTAGTTTGCTTATATAAGATCTAAGAGGTCAGATTATTATGTATAGACTAGAATTATTAAATATATAATAGTCTTCTTCATCCTAGCATTATTCCCGGTATTTTATTTTACCCAGGGTCTGCTTATTGCTCTTATCCGGATTTGACGGGTTACTAGTTTCTACACAGAGCGATTGCCATCTGACCTCCGCAACCCTAAGGGCGAACCAGTAACTCATTGGGCAAGAGCAATTTACTTATCAAGAGTTAACGATTATTATCAGATGTTATGTGATAACAACCGGGACCGACAGCTTAACGTGCTCTCCGAGGCACGGTGGGGTGATCCACAGACAAACGCCCAGACCGAGAAAGAAATTTTTAACAAACATTTGCCCGAGCGGGAATCGAACCCGCAACCGTCGAGACTTAATGCAGACACGCTACCCACAATGCCACACTGGTGTATTAAATATATAATAGTATGATAATAAAATTCTGTGGAAGATTAATAATTCCTACCCCTAAATCCTACCACCACTTGGATTGGCAACACGCTTATCATAATTCTAGTGTCTATATTTTATGGTCATCAGGGGGGCAAACCATTAACTTTTAGCAACAATTCTATTTCGATCCGATTCAATTCTGATAGTAAATCGATTCAGATTTTATAAGAGCACTAGCGATCCCGGCAGACGATTGTCCTGCCACGAAAATTAAAAAACTGAGGCCTGATAGCAGCGCCCCCTACTGGGTCCAATTGTTAATTTAAACCATGCTCGAATCCACCGGAACACACACAAAAAATATCATCAAAATCGGTCCAGTCGTTTAGGAGGTATTCAGTGACATACACACGTAAATATAAAGATGACGTGTATATATGTCATGGTACTAAATAGCGATTCAGTTCAGTTTAGGTCGTCATTTCAATTGCAATAAGAGTTCATGATAAGCCCTCAGGGCAGCCGCAATTTTGATAACAACATCAAAACAATACAACAGGGCTTGAAAGCCGGACATATGAACCGGTTGAATTTGAAGCGCCTAAGTAGGTTTTGTTTCACTTTAACCATAATATGTTAAAGCCTTTTCCGTTTCATGACATTCGAAACCGGTTAAAACCCATAACAAAAGACCTCCACGAAGTAAATCAGTTAATTACGGTTTTCAAAAAAGTTTATTTTTGTTTTCAATCCAAACGAAATATTAAAAATACCGGCTAATTTTAAACCGGTTCGAAGCCTCGTCAACAAAAACAATATTTATATATATATAATGTTGTTGACGCTACAAGATGTAATATAATAACCGGATTAAATTAATAACACCGTTCACCGGATTACGCAATCGTTTGCAATTATGCTGACCCTACTGGGATAAGAGTAGCAAAACAAGACTATTAAAAACTTAAGAGTAGAACAAATCTTGTACGAACACACACTGACACATTCATTATTATAATTATGTGTATTATGTGTGTGTGTACCGATTTTTCATTATTACTACTGAACGCTAATTTATTGTCTAAAATCAAAGTAGCCTAAGCTACTTCGTATAACATCAGCTATCTACCAGTGAAAGACACATTAAAATCGGCCCAGCCGTTTCAGAGACTAGCCGGTTTTTTTATATCAGTACCATAATATATTCCATATGCGTTTAGTGAAACGCTATTAAAATTAGATTAGATTTACAAACAGACACTTCAAATTTATTTATTTGTAATTTGTTTAATGCCACAACATAAAAAAAAAATTGGTTAAATAATAAAAAAAAACTTTTGGGACTACCTTTACATTTAGGGGTATGAAAAATAGATGTTGACCGATTTTCAGACCTACCCGATATTCACACAAAATTTCATAAAAATTCGGTCGAGCCATTTCGAAGGAGTTTGGTAACAAACACCACGACACCAGAATTTTATATATTAGATAATAAATAAATAAATAATAAATAAATAAACGCTACACACTCAACGGCCCCCATTAGGATAATTATATCCTGTGTCGGGGGTCCGGAAACATTCACAATTACAAGGACAAACACAACCAGACCGGAAAACATGCCTGTACGATTAATACAAACATCTGCTCCGAGCGGGAATCGAACCCGCAACCGTCGAGGCTTAAGGCAGACTCGCCACCCACAACGCCACAACGGTGTCTACATTTAGTAGTTAGTAGAAAAGACAAAAGATTAAATGAATTTTAAAAAGATGTAAATGCAATGTAGACCATTTTAAATGAAATTAGGTTAATATTCAGAAACCTTAAAAGAGCTAACGAAGCCACTTCAATTAATAGGTCACTGTTTGTCACGCTCCGAGCGTTTTAGAGTTCCGTTATGTAAGAACTTTCATTCATTTAATTTAATGAAATTGAATTATAAAAACGCTACACATTCAACGGCCCCATTAGGATAATTATCCTGTGTCGGGTTTCCGAAAACATACATAAGGACAAGGACAAACACACCCAGACCGGAACACATGCCTGTATGGTCAATACAAACATCTGCTCCAAGCGGGAATCGAACCCGTGACCTGTGGCACTTAAGGCAGGTTCACTATCGCTGCCCAACAATGTCGTCAAGTTTAATTTTTGTGTATGTATGTTTGTTTGTGTGTTTTGTACACACAAACGTGTGTCTGTTTAGTTTTCATTTACCTATATTTAATTTTTATTTTACTTTTTGATTCTGCCTACTTTCAATTGGATCTAAAATTTTTCTGTGTCTAAGGTTTGAACCATTAAAAAAATCACACAAAAAAGATCACAATATTACTAGGGGATAGGTTTTTTTCTCTTGGTGAAATATTCTTATAAAATCGACATTAAAAGATTACCTCTCAGTACTTGTACTAATATGTACATATATACAAACAGACAAGCTTAGTTTTATATATATTGGCTAACTCTTCATTGAAAATCTGGAATCACTACATAGTATAAAACAAAGTCGCTTTCTCTGTCTCTATGTATGCTTAAATCTTTAAAACTACGCAACTGATTTTGATGCGGTTTTTTAATAGACAGAGTGATTGAAGAGGAAGGTTTATATGTATAAAAATAGTGGAGAAAAAAATTGAGGTTTCTAATGTGATGTCGTAAATAATTACATTTAACGCGTGCGGGCCACGGGCAGTAATTAATAAGTCAAAACTTGGATCGATTATAATCATTTTTTCAGTGAATGACTATAGGCTATATATATTATACCCGTGCGAAGCCGGAGCGGGCCGCTAGTATATTAATAAGTTGGCATTCGTACAATGCTTCATATGTATATATTTGATAAATATAATTATATACGGAACCATCATTAGAAGATACATAAGAAGCGTCTAAAAATTATTATTTTTCAAAATCCTCTCAAAGTCTAGAAGCTTATAAGAGCCCTTAAATAATGAAAAGAAAACCATTTTTAGAACAACTTGAACAACATTGTATATCAAGAGTCTTTTCAAGAGTCTCCTCTTAGCAAACTTCAACACAATTTAACATTCTTGAAGGAAAGATCCATAGTATTCATTTCTAGGTAAAAATAATTTTCCGGGTTCTCCAGCCAAGTGGCAAAAATTGAACCCTTATAATTTCGTCATGTCCGTTGGCAAACAAGCACACGGCCCACCTGATGGTAAGTGGTTGCCGTAACCTATGAGCGCTTGCAGCACCATTAGTAGGTGCCACTCATGCGTTGCCAACCTCGAGATATTGGTTCATATATCTCCTCTGCCCAGTAATTTCACTAGCGTACAGTGCCCTTCAAACCGGAACACAGTAATGCCTAAGCACTACTATTTGGCGACAGAATATTTGACACAGCGGTGGTACCTACCTAGCCGGCCTCATGCAACAAAAGACCACCAGTGTGACTGATTGCCCTGGTGGAATTATCTCTGCTATGACACATCCCGACGCCAGTATAACGCCGTTCCTCAGCTTAAGTCCTAAAGTTATAAACATTTGATGAATGAAAGTTTTCTTGTAAAAGATACAAACAGCATTATCAATTTTTAAGGTCGGCTAACTTGAGTATAGGAATGGAAGATGTTGTATCGTCTATCGATGCTTGTGCCAGTTATGACATATCACGCAATTGTATTGAGGGCCGCTAAAATGTTACATGGACTCTTGTAGGTAATATAATTGTATTGTCCAACTTAATTAAACATGTTGGACTCGTATATAAAGGGTTCTGTATTACCGTAGAATATATCGCATCTTTAGAATGAAAACGTCATAGTTAAAGAAGAATCGTAAATTTAGTTATCAGCTTAAAGTGACTTAAAACGAAATTCTCAATGTAACAGTATATTCGATATTCGAGCGTAAATAACTGACGTAAATAACCAAGAAAATATAATATACGAAAGATTGTGCAAGTGTTAATATTTTAAAACCTATTTTGTTGATTCCCATAAAATTGCTTTTTGAGTTACGTTGTTTTCATCGTAAAGGTGCGAAATATAAGATTAGCTTAAGAGAGTATTTATTTATTATAGTTTATGAGATACAGTATAAAATGTCAAAAATATCAAGTTCTTATATTGGGACTCCCTGTATTTTTAATATATAGTATTCTTTCATAATCCTTTTGCTTTTCTTCCCCTGTCGCCAGCCATACTTCATCTCAAGTGCCCGGATATGCATAGTAATGCGTATTAAATATAGTTTTCCAAAATCTCAATAGCCCAACGGTAGACGAGCCAACTCCACTCTTACCCTTGGACTATTATCGTACCCACTCCTACAAGCTTCGAGTTTATTTGGAAGGCCAATAGGAATATTAGTAATCCCTTAAAAAGCATGGCTAATATTTTTTTTCCATTAAGCCATTCGTATACCTGTTCTCCAACTTTGGTTATTAAAATAATCGCTAAAACTATCTATTAAATAATACCAATACATTAAAGTTTCGACGGAATCCGATTAAAGGCTATTAAAACTAACTAACTCAGTATTACTAACACGTTGACAGTAAGGCGATTTATGGTAGCGTTGATGGAACTGGTTTCGATTTTAATCCTATAAAGTATTTTCGCTGGCACATTTGTCCGGCAACTAGCATGTGAATCAACAGTTATAAATTCGGTCGGTCAAGTAACGAATACTTTCATAAACTGGGTCTTTGTATTAAGTGTGTTTCATTTATCAGTAGGTAGTGTTGCATTTGGTGTGATGAGTGAGAGCGCTGAAGGCCCAACCTTTCTGTTCTCTTTTTTTTTCGTCTATCCTTTGGGTTGGCTAAGCCATGTGATACTTCTAACATCGCGCGCGCGCATAGGTCGCGGTGACTGCTTACCATCAGGCGAACCGTATGCTCGTTTGCCAACCGTCATGAAATAAAAAAAAAACTAAAATTATGCAATATATGCTACAAAGTAATAACATTTTTCTTTTATGAGTTGAATGAGTTAGGTCATCTTGTATGGACAGGAAATTACTTACGGTAATCTGAATGAGAGTAAAAAATCTAGATTGACTATACGATAATTATAAGGAACTATTACAAAGTACAGCTTTGCGAGCAAGTGAATATGAAGCAATCACATGTTCAATGGCAGCCATTAGTGACAAAATTACTTATGGAAATGGTAGCAGAGCCTCCGTTATCCGAAGGTTGCTCCTGACTCCTTTGGACTATGGTCACTTCTTTTTAAGACTCCTTACTCAAAGAGTGCCAAAGAACTCTATTACTAAGCCTCAGCTGTCCGTCCATCTGTCAACGGGCTGTATGTCACGAACCTAAAAAGGTAGAATTGAAATTTTCACAAAATATTTATTCCTCTCTACGCTATATCAACAAATGCTAAAAAAATTATTATAAATTAAAGACCGACACGCACTGAACCGGCTTCTTTTTGTTAAGCAAGAAGAAATCTGCTTCCTCATACCACATTCTTATGGTGTGTTACCGAGTCGTGTGGGCCCACATATTTTCGGAATTTAATTCAAATCTGACCAACTCGTAAAAAATTTCGGTGTCATGGTAACCATTTTGAAGAAAACAAGAGACCTGGTAAATAGTGTACAAATAGACGTGGCTTAGTACCCTGTTCTAGCACAAGGTCCAGGGAACTAGACAAGCGACAAATCGCTCCATGTTAATTCGATTTCTAAAGGCAAATAGCTTCAAGCTTGTGTAATGTCAATCAAAAACGATTTTGATGACGTTGTGGCGCTAGCGAACCTGCCTTAAGCGCCGCGGTTTAGATTCCCGCTCGAAGCAAATGTTGGGATTGATCATAAAGGCATGTTTTTCGGTCTGGGTGTGTTATCCTTGTCATTGTGTTTGTTTCCGGACACAGGATATAACTATCCTAATGGAGGCCGTTGAGTGTGTAGCGTTTATTATTATTTATTATTTAACAGTGACAATTTGAATGTAAATGTTGAGATTAAGATAGGTCACGTGGTATTTCGAAAGCTTATGCCACAATTTCCATACATTTAGGAATTGTCCAATTTCGTTTTCGATAATGAATTGTGTCACTTTAGACATAATTGGAGGAATAGTGTCTTTAAAAGGCATTGCTAATCTTATACTATTAATAATAAAACATATCATAGCATGTTTAATATAATAATTAACAGAAGGCATACATTTTGTTGTCTACAAGTAAAAATAAAAAGAAATAAACGGAGCGTCATTTTAGTGTCCTTCAAAATAAAATTATAGATCGTAAGATATATGACGCGTGGGTCAGTGTTTTATGGAACTATACCGGGATTTATGATCCCGGGGCTTGAAACCGTTGCCATGGTAACGTGAATAAATTAACCGACAGAGCACAGAGCAATGATCGATGAGCATGATCATAGAACAGTAAAATTTGGAAATGACATGACTCTTCTCAGGTAGAGGTTTCATTTTGGAGCCGGTGGTAGAATCTGACTTTCAGCAATACTAAAGTAATGCTTCTAACGTTCAATAAAAATATTTGATTTTGATTTTGAGTTACTAGTAACCATAATTATATGCCATGTCGACTTTGTGGCTTAGTGGTAGCGAACCTGCCTTAACCGCCACAGGTCGCGGGTTCGATTCCCACTCGGAGCAGATGTCTATATTGCCCATAGGGGCATGTTTTCCAATGGTCTGGGTGTGTTTGTCCTTGTCCATGTGTATTTTTCCGGACGCCCGACACAGGATATAACTATCCTAATGCGGGCCGTTGAGTGTGTTGAGTTTATTTATTATTTATTTCGCAAAAAAATAAATCTTATTTGCAATGGAGGGCAAATGACTTTACTCCAACTTATAATGGCAGCAATATTCAAATGAGCGTTAGCCACCATCGCGCTGCCTACCCGCAAGAAAACTCTTCACGCCTTATGTGAAAGGGCCCAGAATATAGAAAGGAATTATTTATCACTTCCATCAAACTTCTGTTCTGTGGTATTATTACATAAGAGATGTACTAATATTTAACATATTCAAATATTTACCTATTTAACTATTATATAAACAATAGTGGTTGTAGATAATTTTTATTCATATATTCATGTATAGCAATATCTCTCGCAAATATCTATATGTATTTAAAATAAAATCTGTGGGAAACTTGAAGGAATGTCTTAATTTAACGGTAGTAGAGCCATGCTTCCCTAGCACAAATTGGCCGGCTCGACTGGGAAGTACTACCCTCTCACAGAAAATCGGTGAAAAGTAATTGTACTGTTGCGTTTCTTGCGATGAGTGAGTGCGCCGAAGGCCCAATCTCCCACCCCTCTATTTCCTTTCTTGTTTCCCTTTTCATCCCTTCCATCTTGTTCCTTGGGTTGGCAACGCGCATGTGATACTTCAAGTATAGATACACATAGGTTGCGGTGATTGCTTACCATCAGGCGGACCGTATGCTTGTTTGCCAACCGTCATGAATTAAAAAAAAATAAAAAATTGGTCCGTCGGAACATCACCCTCCAACATCAGAAGCGGACAACGACATATTTCTTAATATGAAATCATGAACTATTTGTACCTGCAGGCTGAGTAGGCTTGGGGATAGGGCGGCAAATTTGGAGAACGTACATCACTGCACGTAGTGTCGAGTACACAAGGCAGTGGTAGTGTGGGACTCGGCTGCCTGTTAGGCCCTCTTGCGTAAGCCGCTTCACGCTAATCAACATGCCTATAGTCCAGGCAAGTCAACAGAATCGGCCCTCCACAGTGTAACATCTCGTGTAGGGAAAGGATTATCAAATAAACAATCAACCCTTGGTGCCTTCATTGATATTGAAGGCGCTTTCGATAAGACTAACTTTACCAGCATTAGCCAAGCGCTAACCAAACATGAAGTCAACACAACAATTGCCGGGTGGATAGACAACATGTTAAGGTATAGAGCAATACAAATTACCGTGAACACCAGTACCAGAGCAATGGTGGCGAGGGGCTGCCCGCAAGGGGGAGTACTCTCGCCGCTTCTGTGGAACGTTGTGGTGGACGAACTTATCGTAGACCTCAATGAACAGGGATTGTACACGGTAGGCTATGCGGACAATCTTGCCATTCTCATGCAGGGGTCCTTCGAGAATGTGCTATGCGACCTCATGAGGCGCGCCTTTAAGATCGTGGAACACTGGTGCACAAAGCACAGCTTAACGGTGAATCCGTCAAAGACGGAGCTTATTCTCTTCACCAACAAACGCAGCATAGGTCAGCTAACACTGCCTAAGATGTTCAACACCAGACTGAGCCTTATTAATGAAGTCAAATACCTGGGTACCACTCTTGACAATACGTTGCTCTGGAACAAACATATTGACTACAAACTAGAGAAAGCCAGCATAGTCTTTTGGCAGTGCAGAAGACTCATGGGTAAATCCTGGGGTTCTGCCCCAAAGATTTGCAGATGGCTCTATACAGCAGTCATAAGACCGATCATCACCTACGGTGCGATAGCTTGGTGGCCCAGGACACAGCTTACCTCTGTTCAAACTAAGCTGCAGCGGTTCCAAAGACTGGCTTGCACAGCCATGACAGGCTGCATGCGCACTACTCCAACAATGGCCCTGGAAACCATCCTGGGCCTAACACCGCTGGCCCTTCACATTCAACATGAGGCGACAATGTCTGCCCTTCGCCTAAAACTGTTAGGCGAGTGGAATGGAGAAGACGGCCCAGTCGCAGCGCTGTGGGACAAAGCAAAACATCAATATCCACTTTGCGAGGCCCCCTGCGATAGGATACCAAAAGTAAACATTTTCCATAAGCACTACCTAATACAACTATCCGAGGAAGAGAAAGATCAATCAGACACAAGTGAAGTAAGAATCTACACAGACGGTTCAAAAATGGGGTCGGGAACCGGGGCTGGTGTCTTCTCACAGGAACTAAACATACAGATATCAATACCCTTAGGCAAACACAGTTCCATTTTTCAATGCGAATGTGTAGCTATCAAGGAGGCAGCCACCGCCGTACTGAGACGGAAGATGAATGACCACAATATTAAAATCATCTCCGACAGTATGGCTGTCCTAATGGCACTGCAGAGTAATACTATTACCTCAGGGCTAATCTACGAATGTCACCAGTCCCTAGAGCGGATAGCCTCCGCTAATAGGGTAATCCTGCAATGGATTAAGGGACATAGTGGATCACTAGGTAATGACGCAGCCGATGAGCTGGCAAGATGGGGATCGATGGCTCACGTGGCTGGCCCCATGCCACTATTGCCATTACCCTACAGCCAAATACGCACATGGCTGCGTTCTCTTACCAAGAACCAGCATAATGCCCGATGGGCTAATCTCACAAGCTGTCGACAGTCGAAAGAAGCGATGCCTGCACAATCGCCAAGACTGACCAAACGACTCCTCAGCTTCAGTAAACATGACCTCCGAATTTTAGTGAGCACCCTTACGGGGCACATATCACTAAATAAACACCTATTTACAATCGGCGTAACGGACAGCCCATTGTGCAGGGGCTGCCTAAACGAGGCAGAAACAGTCACTCATGTAATCCTGGACTGTACAGGGGTGGCTGATCAACGGGCAAAAATCCTCAAGGATATGAGGTCGCTCCAAGAAGTCTGTGAACGTCCCAGGAAAGTTCTGAACTTCTGGAAGGAGCTGGGCTGGTTGGAATAGACCAGCCAATCCCATACACAAAAAGGACCGAACTATGAGTCTAATTGTGGAAAAGGGAGCCCTACTACTACTACTACTACTACTAGTCCAGCGGCAATATCCACTAAAACTCAGCGGAACCCTCATCACGTGACGTCATTGCAAACAACCATGACGCGCACGATAATAGCCCAAGGGGGTCAGGATTGAACCCGTGAGTGGAGTCAGCCCTTGTACCGTTGATGTATTGAGATTTCAAGATTAGCGCGTTTAAACAGACTAATATGTACTCGCCACTATGTGAATTTATTATCGCAAAACTATTTCGATCAAACTACTTTCCATCCAAATCTTTTTATTAAACATGCTTGTATGTACACAGACCGATTTAACCAACTGACAAAAGTTAGGCGTCCTAACGTCCTGCAAGATCCTGAAGATAGGATTACATTACAAAATGCCCCTTACACAGCACAGACACGCACACAACACCGTCTTCGCCGGCGAGGACGAGGTCCTTTGCTTCGCACGTCGCGTCGCGGTCACACCGTCGGGTGAGTCTATCGTATAGAAGCAGGAGACCCTAAGGATGGAATCAAATTTGAGCCCCCGTGAGAGCTGCCCCTTTATCACGGCTGAGTCTCTGTACTCGGTCGCCAGTGGGCCAACAGCAATACACATTCCGAAAAAAAAACGTTAATTTAGTATATTTGCAATTCTTGAATAGATATGAGGCTTGATGCGTACTCTTGTCAGCGAAGAACCGTTATCACTGGCTATAATAGTCACACTTATAAAAACTTAACGGAAATCTTATGGTTAGTAATAAGGACACTACTTTATAGGAACGCTTAAAACTAGCTAGAAGACGTGTAGTGAGTTTGCCTTTAGCCGGTTGCGGTTTCGATGTCAGGTCGGGATGTTTGCATTGATCTCACAAATATATGTTTCGGTCTGGGCGTTTGTCCGTGTGGGTCTTCCCACCGTGCCTCGGAGAGCACGTTAAGCTGTCAGTTCCGGCTGTTATCACATAACACTTGATAATAATCGTAAGTAAATTGTTCTTATCCAATGAATTACTGATTCGCTCTTAGGGTTGCGGCGGTCAGATGGCAATCGCTCTGTGTAAAAACTAGTAACTTGGCAAATCCGTAGAAGAGTAATAAGCAGACCCTGGGTTAATTCTCGTATAATACCGAGAATAATGCTAGGAAGAAGGTTCATTATCTTTAATTGTTCCCCAAAAAATATATTTTCGTATTTCTAGTTTCAAGTATGATGTAAAATGTATGAAATAAAATTTATCAATACCAATATCTAAAAAAATCTAGTATGAGTTCAAACGCGATAGAAATGCAGATTTGTAGTTTTAACTTCTAACTTTCGAAGGCAATCTCAAAAATAATATTCGTAATACGGAAATAAAATAATAATAAAACATACTTAATTAAAATTAATTTATTATATTAACTTCCTCATAACGCTTTAAAAATACGAGAATAACATGTTTTATGTAAAAATAGTTCAAAATCTTACGCCGATCGCGTCAGACTCTCGCCGTTACACTTGAGACCTTGTGAAATGTCGGAGCGTGCTAGGGTTACTACCCGTACTTTGTAATAAAATATTGTATTTTATTTTAGATAATTATACTCTATACTTTACGATAATAATAAAGGAAAACTACTTAATTTGCTTGATCAGATTTTACGTTGATTTTTCGGAATTATTTCCTAAATCAAAATCACAGCAAGAATACTGAAGATAATTTTTCATACCTGTATAAAGTTACACACTTTTTCTCTGATGAAATGGCGAGATGAAATTTTAAATTACATATATTTAATTTATAAAAATATAATAAAAATTGTGCGGTCGGGGTCGGAAGTTCCTTACGTTTTTTCTTCAACTCCGAATGTAATTTGAAATGAAATCTGTGTATTTCAATAGATTATATGATAACAAGAGACAGGGACAGAGAGAGAGAGAGAGAGAGTTGCGCACCCGGCTGCGCACTCACTTGCTCGTGTGCTCTTTTTCTTATAGTAGGCATACGGCATTTCGTTATGTGACGATTTCTAAATATACTAGTAGTAGTAAATCGCACAACCCGTAATCAGCGTTAAGGAACTTCGTTCCATAAATATTTTTTAAATAAAATGCTAAAGAATAGTCATTGCTTTATTGTGACACTGTACTTTTTTCCTTACTTGAATAACCAATGTACTTTAATGAATGAATACAAGAAAAAAGGTGGCATCCCTACAGTGTACAGATATTCTTAATCCGGCATGCGTGAGTTCTAATGCTTTTGATACATACTGTACTTTTCATTGAAATCTTAATAATAAAGTACTAGAAGTCCCATATCAAAGTAACCTTTTCTCAATTGTGACTTATGAGCCATGAGTAGTGAGAGCATCCATTATTGTCGTTTATTCACTGTTATGTGAAATTTACGATATTACGTCGTGTTCTGCGTATATAGTAGTGACAGCTTGTGCATATATCTAGTACCTTATTATTAAGATTTCTGTGGTTTCTTATGCCTAAAAGGTGGCAAACAATCATATTGGTTGCCTAATTGTAAACGGACTTAACAATACCAGTGGCATCATAACCGTGTTACCAAAGTGAGACCGTATTACAAACTGTGGCCTTCAAACAAAAACCTAGAGTACTTATACTTCTACTTCACATCAATTTTGACGACATTGTTGTGGTCCAGCGGTAGCGAACCTGCTTTAAGCGCCACAGGTCACGGGTTAGATTGCAAATCGGTGTAGTGTTTGTATTGATCATACAGGCATGTTATCCGGTCTTGTTTGTCCTTGTCATTGTGTATTTTTTGGACACAGGATATAACTAACCTAATGGGGGCCACAGGATATCACTATCACTAATGGGGACCCAAAAATAAATGAGTGTGTAGCGTTTATTTATTATTTACGAACATTGTGTTTGCTTGCCAAATTAGTGACAAAAAAATACCGCTTTATTTTTATTTTCTCATTTCAAACTACCGGTTCGGCTCGATATGGTTCAGTCACAAAAACTCTTTCTGTGTACATAAATTATAGAATTCCACAAGAACTGTAGTTAATTAACTGTTTCAAAATGAAATAGTCAATACTGAAGAATGCTGATAAACTGCCTAGCGAGATCATGATGAGGTATTTGCATCGATATAGAATAGCATTCAGACGTTCTTGTCAAACAAGAATTGGGTTTTAGGCAAACATTTGTTAAAATAAGGCTAGTTACAGAAGATGTGTATATTCGTTGCGTTTATTAAATTCGAAGTTATAAAAACTATCTATATGTTACAAGGAGTATCTTAGACTTTTTTTTTGTTTTATGTTAAGAGTTGGCAAATAAGCATACGGCCCACCCGATGGTAAGTGGTCGCCGCAACCTCGCAACCTCGAGATATTGGTTCTTAAATCTCGTCTGCCCAGTAATTTCACTAGCGCACAGTGCCCTTCAAACCGGAACACAGTAATGCCTAAGCATTACTATTTGGCAACAGAATATTTGACACTGCGGTGGTACCTACCTAGCCGGCCTCTTGCAACAAAGACCTACCACCAGTGTGACTGATTGCACTGGTGGAATAATCTCTGCTGTGACAGAGGTTATCCCAACAGCGGGCGATGGGGTCGTCCCATCCCGACGCCGGTAAAAGACTACTTTTTGCACGCGAGCAGAGCATCGGGCGTAGCTAGTTGCTTAGTAAAATAATAGTGACAGGTCGTAATTCCGAAATGAAATTTTGGAACAACCCACAAAGTTTTTTTTACACCACCAAAAATGGAAACAAGTTTTGATCATTAACAAGATTTTAATTGTTCATATATTTAAAATATAATGTCACTTGTACCATTTGGTTGACTATTAAATTTTTGTCTAATTACAATGTAAAAAGATTTTTACAAATTTGTAATTAGACAAAAATTTGCTAATGTTCTAAGAACTAAAGAGTTCTATGTAACATTTTCATATCGAGCTTGGAAAACAATAAAATATAGAAAAAATAATAAAGAAATAAACGTAGTAAATCTATTTGTATAAATGGAGAAGACCTGACTGACATACAAACGCCCAGACCCGACTTTTGTTCACAGGTTTTTTTTAAACCTAAACGTAAACTAAGAAAGGTTTTTTCGAAATTCAAACCTTAATTAACTTTAATTGACTGGGCCTGACGACCTCATTGCCTGCTGTTGGAATAACCTGTCACAGCAGAGATTATTGTACTGGTGCAATTAATCACAGTGGTGGTAGTTTTTTTGTTGCAAGAAACCAGCTAGGTAGGTACCACCGCAGTTTCAAATATTCTACAGCAAAGCAGTAGTGTCTTTGGCATTATTGTGTTTTGGATTGAATGGTACTATAGTTGGTAAAATTACTGGGAAAAAGAGATTTAAGAACCAATATCTCGAGGCTGGCAACGGGTGAGTGGCACCTACTAACGCTACTACGGCAACCGCTAACCATCAGGTGAGCCGTATGCTTGCTTGCCAACATAAAAACATAAAAGTGGGAAAGGGGTTTGAAAGTTTTCTATGGAAGTCCGTCATTTTTGAAACTAAAAGCATGAAACTTTATTTTTTGTGCAAACAATTATAGATAAAGAAACACTTGTTTTAACATTTTCTGAAATTCCACGCCCGAAGTCGTGAAATGGGGGTTCAAAGTTTGCTTTAAAATCATTACTCACGCGGGCAAAGCCTCTGGCAGAAAGTATTCATTAATATTTACGATCTAGTAATTCTAATGTACTTGTAGTTTTACAAAAGATATTCGTAAAAATTTCAGCGTATAAAACGCCAATTACGTATGCAATTAATGTAGACGCACCTTTACAATTACGAACGCTTTCATCACCAATTGATCGACATCAAATTAGATTGAAACGAGATGAAATCGAATGGACACACGGAATTGGGACAGAATTAAATGAAGCGAATTAAATGTGCTCTTTTTGTACTAATATTGAAGCTATTATCATTCTTAAACCATTGATATAAGAACTCATTTCGCTTGTATAAGTCATTGTGATTTCATTCATCTTTGTGTATAGTGAATTACATTTGTATTGTTTTTCTCGTTCACTCTTATGGTATACTTTATTGTGAGACAGAGATAGAGTATGTTGTTGTTTTATAATTGAATTGTATTGTTACAATGTAGTCCCATGCGATTATTATAATAGATATTGAAATGTTATATAAATTGTAATATTAATAAAGTCATAGACTCCAATTGACCGCATCCAACGTAGAGCGCCTCGAATTGTCGACGATCAAGTCCTTTCCGATCGGCTTGATCCTTTGGCATTGCGTAGAGATGTCGGATCACTCTGCATCTTCTATCGCATATATCATGGGGAGTGTTCTGAGGAATTGTTTGGATTGATCCCGCCGGTAAAATTTCAAATTCCATCCATACCACCTCGATGTCTGAAATCCACAACAGCGCGATTTAGAAGACATTTTCTTCCTCGCACAACCACTCTGTGGAATCAACTTCCGCCGGCGGTCTTTCCGAACCGATACGACTTGGGAACCTTCAAGAGAAGAGCCCGTTTGCCCCCTCTTACATAAAAAAAAAAAGAGTAAATAATAAAGTTCTCTTAAAATACTAAATAAAGTATCCTAAAAAATGCAGGATGATACGCCAGTTTGGAACATAACACACAATAGTAAAAAAATGTGGAATGTATTTATTATTTTTTTATTATTATTGTCTATATTTTGTTTTTTGTTGCCATTATTGTGTTTCGTTTTGATTGTTTTAGTTTAGTATATAATTATTGTTGTTTCGTACTTTGCTGTCTTTACAAATAAACATTTTCTTTCTTTCTTTTTTAGCTATTGCATAGCTTTTGTCGCGGGCTTTCAGCGCGGCGACCGAATTAAGAAATTCGGTAACAAAAATAAAACCTAACACTCCCAACAAGAAAAATTATAGCAAATACCTCAAAAAATGTATTGGAAAATGATTTTTAAATAATACGTTATAAAGACTAATGTTCAATTTTCAAAAAATAATGTATAACCTTTAGACATAATATAATATTGTTTTTTTTAAATTATAACTAAATGGCCTATGTCTTATACACAAAACCTTTTTACGCACTAGTGACTAGCGTTCAATAATCGGCAGATCCAATTTTTAGAACGAAGTTCTATAACGCGTCTTACAGGTAGTGCAATTTAGTAGAAAGCGAGAAAGTGAGTGCGCAGCTGGGTGTGCAGCTCTCACATCTGTCTCTCTCTCTCTCTCTGTCCGTGTCTCTTTTTATCACATATCATATTGAAATATACAGATTTCATTTAGTATTAGTAATATGACGACGTTGTTGCGCAGCGGTAGCGAACCTGCCTTAAACGCCACAGGTCGCGGGTTCGATTCCCGCTCGGAGCACAATATGTTTGTATTGACCATGCAAGCATATTTTCCGGTCTGGATGTATTTGTCCTTGTCATTGTGAATGTTTCCGGACCCCCGACACAGGATATTACTATCCTAATGGGGGCCGTTGAGTGTGTAATGTTTATTATTTATTATTATAATAACTATAAATATGGTTCCGTTAGTACCCTTCAGATGCGGAACCATAAAAAACAAGTTCATACGTTAACATTATAACATCGATTTCTAATAATCTTAATAATTATTAAATTAGATTTTAAAATGCTGATATAATAAAAAATAATATTAATAATAAACTCGTTTTAGCATTATTAAAAATGCAAAAAAATTTAATGTTAACGACAGAGATTCCACTTTACATCCTCGTTTTTATTTTATTATATTAATTTGGTGATTTAGATGAATTTGATGCATTAATAAATTATTAATGCTAAATTACTAGAATTTTCCGCGTCTTTGTCCGTGATGACCTTAGAATTGGCTCCAGAGAGAAATGAAAATTTTTTTGACGTCTTTTTTTCGGAATGTGTTTGCTGTTGGCCCTACTGGCCTTGACAGCGTCACCGGGCAGGGGAGCCGAGTACAGAGACTCAGCCGTGATAAAGGGGCAGCCCTCACGGGGCTCAAATTTGATTCCGTCCTTAGGGTGCCTCCTGCGAAGCCGATCCACGGCTAAGGACGTCATCGGAGATGGAGGCAGCGCTCCGAGCGCATTCTATACGATAGACTCACCCGACGGTGTGAGCGCGACGCGACGTGCGAAACAAAGACCTCGTCCTCGCCGGCGAGGACGGTGTTGTGTGCGTGTCTGTGCTGTGTAAGGGCATTTTCTAATGTAATCCTATCGTCAGGGTCTTGCAGGACGTGCTTTGGACGCCTTACTTTTGTCGGTTGGTTACATCGGTCTCTGTAGATACAAGCATGTCTAGTCAAAGGATTTGGATGAAAAGTAGTTTGATCGAAATAGTTTTGCGATAAGCGCTTCAAATGTTTGGGGATCGAATCGATTTCAAAGTCTCTATGGAGATCTACGTTGCGAACGTACCACGGACAGCCCGAGGCCATGCGTAAGAAATGGTTCAGAATTATTTGTAATTGATTAATTCTTCTGGCGTGGACATGCGAAAAAACAGGGCTCGCGTAGGTCAGTATGGGACGTATACAAGCTTTGTATAATGTCACCTTATTTTATTAAGGGTCAGTTTACGCCACCTGCCCAACATCGCATACAATCTTCCCAAAACGAACGCTGCTTTATTGCGTGCCTTGCGGATATGAGCTTCAAAGGTAATTTTTGACGTCGTTGTGGCGCAGCGATAGTGAACCTGCCTTAAGCGCCACAGGTCCGGTCTAGGTGTGTTTGGCCGACACAGGATACAACTATCCTAATGGGGGAAGTTGAGTGTGTTACATTTATTATTTATTTATTTTTGTCAGAGGTGATAAAAGAACATCTGCAACACCAGAGGGCATGCAGGTGTGTTGCCGCTCTTTAGGTTACAACTGATTATAAGCTCTGACCTCGAAACACGGTTGATAGCAGTCACTTCACGAGTTTTCACAGCAGAGATTATACCAACAGTGCAATCAGTCTCACTGGTGGTAGGTCTTACTGTGTTCCGGTTTGAAGGACACTGTAGTGATATTACTGGGCAAAGGAGATTCAAGAACCAATATCTTGAGGTTGGAACGCGTGAGTGGCACCTACGGATGGTGTTGCACGCGCTCATAGGCTACGGCAACCGCTTACCACGTATGGTAAAAAAAAATCTACATAAACGTGAACGAAGCCGCGTGCTAAAGCCAATTGATATTGTATCGAGATAAAATCGAACACGTATCTCTAAACCAATTTTCGCAATACATGACTAGGAATTCCTAGCACTCAAAATGGACACAATTGTAGATTTTGATACGATCAGTTATTAGTGTTGTCCGTGTTAAAGGGTCGTTGAACACTTGAGATTTGTTATCTAGTGAGTGACTGGTCAAAAGAGGCCGTTTACATTGCGAGCTGACGGACTGAAATAGTTTTTACCCGACAACGTTCGAGAGATAGCTGCTAAGGGTTCCGTAGCCAAATGGCGAAACAGAACCCACAAACACGAATTTTACTCGGAGACTATTGGCTCTATCTATACGAAATTTAGTATATAGGTGTATTCTATGAATCGCTACAAATTTTGTAGGGAAATCTTAAAATATATAAAAATTAAGGGTAGCAGTTCACAAATGTCACGGTTCAATATGGAAACGTGTTAGGTATACTCACAATAAACTTTTGAACTCTTAAAGGTTCCAAGATCGTATCGGTTCGGAAATATAGATTTTGGATAAACTTAGCGTGATTAAATAGTCATATTGTGACAAGATTTTTAATAATATGACTTTATGTTATAAACTTTATTTTACTTTGAGAAGTTTTTGAAAATTTCAAATTAATGTTTCAAATTTCAAATTAGTGTTTTTTTGCCAGAAGCATATTATGCAAAACACATTACTTTTTGATTTACCGTTTTTGAGAAACAATAGCATTGCAGATGCAGGCGAATGCTTAAAAAATATAAACCATGTCCCGCTTATACATCTGTTATTTTGATTGAGAAGACTCGAGACCGTTTACATTGTTATGTTACGACTTTTTTGTTGTATTTGATTGACTTCTCAAGGTTATTTATCGCCTGATCGTATTTCATAACGATGTACAAAAACGATTATATGTTTGAGATGAGAAATACTCGTGATTATTTGATGATTATCTGACATTCGATCTATTGTTTTGTCTATTTCTGTTACTTGGGATTTAAAAACAATATAATAAAAACACCTTAACTTTTTTCGATGCATACTGAAATTGTTTCGTATTGTGTCCTCTTTTTTGGTAATAATGGATGGACGGACGGACGGTCAGCGAGTAATACGGCTCCGTTGACACTGGGTTTTTTTATGCCAAGCCAGTTGGCAAACAAGCATGCAATCCGCCTGGTATGGCAAGCAGTCACCGCAACCTATGACCATGCGATACTTGAAGTAACTTTCTTACTTCAATGATGGATGAAAAGGGATGAAAAGGGTGAGATATTAGGCCTCCGGCTCTTTTGCTTTTCTTACGAAACCTTTTACTTTACGCCGATTTTCTGTGAGAGGGTGGTACTTCCCGGTTGAGCCGCCCCTTTTTCTGATGAGAGGAGCATAGCTCTATAAATCTAAAATATAAAGACAGTGTACAAAAAAAACGAACCAGTTTTAGAAATTGTCTAATAAACCGTAGCGGAAATGAGGGCGTGTCAATAATAAAGAAATAACCAATTCAGTACGCTTGATAATTCACCCGTTGCGATATAATGTAAACGTGGTTTTAATTATATAATCACTCAACTAGTAAAAGGTCACTTATAATGACCGGCTATTATCTTACTATTGCAATACACAGTTTACTGTCTAATTTTGATAAATACACAAAGAGATTTAATTAAGGCTAATTTCGTTGAATCTAATCGTTAGAATATTTTGTAATCATTACGCTTATTGAGTCATTTACCCGGGGTCTGCTTGCTTTTATCCGGATGTGACAGGTTACTAGTTTTTATACAGCGCGATTGCCATCTAACCTCTTTAACCCTAAGGGCGACCCAGTAACTCAATGTTTTGAATTTTTTCTCAGTTGAATAGTGGGGTCGTAAAAAAATAAAGAACCTCGATAAAAATCAGTTCGTTGCTAAGGGATTCTACGTCATCCTGCTGTATCATTATGACAATCCGTGACATCCGGAGATATATATATAGGAATGCATCGGTTGTCTTTTTGGGTTGCTCAAGATCGTTATTGACATATCAGTCTACTCCATCTGATGGTAATTGGAAGTGGAGTCCAAACGCGAAGGTGGCTAGTACCATTGCATAAGCCACTGCACTAGCCACCCGCGCCCTACCTACCCGCCAGATGCAACTGGTTAATACGCTGGCTGACCTCGAAACGCGGCTGACCAGCAGTCTCTTCACGAGTTTTTCACCAACATACGGTGGTATGCACCAGCATATACATGTTTTACTTCACCGTTAAGCACGAGATAAATTTCAAACACGAATTGAGCACTTGAAAACTTAACTGCCCGGATTTGAACCGCTTCGGTTAAAGTCTACGTTTTCGATCCATTACGTTATCTTAACAGGAGATACCTCTGCTAAATGGGATATTAATATAATAGTAAAATGTTATATACTACATATTGATTACTTTAAATACGACAGGCAAAGACAAGTTATTTCACTATTAAAGCTTAAAAATCTCAACCAAACATACCATTACAAGTAGGTCATTAGACTTTCTATGTTTTCGCGACAATTATAGACGCTATTATGACTCTTATTATATAAGCGTACGGGTCATTTTGGTATGTATTTTATGTTAAACTAATTGTGTCGTATGTAATTAGCGATTATTGTTACCATACCGCCCACACAAGTGTGGGTTGGAGGCATATTGCTTCTGTTGTTATATTTTGTTTATAGAGTTTTAATGGACCCGTTTATTATCTTTTTTATATCATGGTTGCAGTGCCAGATTTACCAGTAGGCTGAGGAGGCTTGAGCCTAGGGCGGCAGATATTTGGGGCGGCAAATTTAGGGAAAGAATTTTTTTTGGTACCTCGAATAAATCAAATAGATTTCTACGTGACGGTTTTCTGAGGTTTTACAAGTGTCTGCAACAAGTTTGCCAATGACTTCCCCTCTTTTCATTGTACATTCCGAGTAGCAAACTTCCATATTCTGGAGTCTTCTTCTTACCGATTGGTTAGTGGTTAACCTAGTGTCAGAGTTGTTCAGGTCGCCCGTAGGCCTCTGACTTGACTTATCGACTGTTGTCTAATTGTCAACAGCCGGGACCGACTTTTTACGTGCCCTCCGAAGCACGGAGACGCTCGGTTGAAATACCACTGTGCGATCACCCATCTAGTGACTGGCCGCGCCTAAAGTTGCTTAACCTACCGATCGTTTACCGATCAGCGGGTGCACTCGGCTATGAGTGTCTCTATTACTATATTCTGGAGTAAAACAGCTAGTTCAGCCCTAACCAGTAATCGTTCTCTGCCTACACTTTGTACGAGTAAGAAATGAGAAATTGTAAAAAATGTATTTCCTTCTTCTCGCTATCAGCCAGAGTCAAGAGCGGCAAAAACCTTAAAACCTATATCTTAAAAATGTATAAATCCGCCACTGCATGGTTGGCAAATAAGCATACAGCCTGGTGGTAAGCAGTCACCGTAAGCTATACACTTAATGCCGGTACACGTGTCCTCTCCTTCCTATAACTTGGGCTCCTTCAAACGAGGCGTGAAGCATCAAGTCAGGGCGAGGGTGGCTAACACGGTTGCCTTCCGCAACTGTATTAACCACCTTCGCGTTTGGACTTTACTGCCATTTACCATTAGGTGGAGTAGAGTCATCTGCCCCACTTTTCAAATCTCAAATAAAAAACCTATGAAGGTGCGCGATACTTAAATCACATGCGCGTTGCCAACCCAAGGGATATTAAGGGAAAACGGAAGAGGACAGAGGGGGTAGGAGATTGAGCTTTCGGCGTTTTCATAACTAGAACGAAACGCAACAGTGCTATTTATATTTCGATATGTTTGCTTCAGAGGTTCATATAAATTGTGTAAAATGTAAATGATATAATTATGTTTTAACATTTCCTGTGTTTTAACATACAAAACCCAGACCAGACCCAGGTATACCAAAATTGGGACGGAGCGGGAATCGAGCCCGTGATTATTACATTTTAGCCATCATTATAGTATGATTAACTGGTTAACCCTTAGGGTCGGGACGTGACGATCCCATCACCCGCTGATGGGATAACCTCTGTCACAGCAGTGTAATCAGTCACACTGGTGGAAGGTGTTTTGTTGCATGACGCCGGCTAGGTAGGTACCACCGCAGTGTCAAATATTCTACCGCCAAACAGTAGTGCTCTGGCATTACTGTGTTCCGGTTTGAAGGGCACTGTAGGCTAGTGAAATTACTGGGCAAGAGATTTAAGACCTTTATTTCGTGGTTGTGGTAGTGACACCTAGTAATGGTTTTGCGCGCGCTTATAGGCTACGGCAACCGCTTACCATCAGGTGGGCCGTATGCTAGCTTGCCAACTTAGTAACATAAAAAAGATTGCGGGCATTCAAATGGCAATTGGTCTATATAAAAACCAGTAACCTGTCAAATTCGGATAAGGATATTAAGCAAATCCTGCGCTAAGTACCGGAATAATGCTAGGAATCTAATAAATGTTATGCTTTTTGTATTGAATAAAAATATTTGATTCGATTTGATTTGAAGAAGGTCATCAGCTTATAAGGAAATTTCACTACCACAATTACCAGATACCGGATTCAAAAAGCCTTTGTCACAAAAACTAACAAAAAGAAAGCCAATAAAAAATGCGAAAAAAAAATCGTACGGTAAAGTCGCAAAATCAGGCCAAATTGTGTATTAATTGCGACAAAAAGATACAATACGACACCAATAATACATATGTTAATAAAACATATTCAAACTAAATTCAACTTTATCTTAATAGTATATAAATATCATTATTCCTTGTAATGATATTCATTGAAAAGTATAACCTTTGTTTACAATTGTTACACGGAAGCTAAGAGTGATATTGTGTAACAAAAGCGCTTTCTAACGCCCTCATACTGAGAAATGGAAATAGGTCGTCCATTGTCTTCTAATAGTAGATATATGTTTGTTCGTTCATTAGCTGATTTCTCCTAAACGAAAAATAACAATATTTCAGATTCATAATGTTAGTGACCACCATTGTGCAGCAGGTTCGATATCCGCTCGGCGCAGATGTTTGTATTCATCTTAAAGCACCTGTTTTTATCTGGCGTTTGTCTTGGTCTCCCTACCGTGCCTCGGAGAGCACGTTAATACATAGTTTACTCTGATCCAGTGTTACTGGTCTTAAGACAGCGGAGGTCAGATGGCAATCTCTCTGTGTAAAAACTATCGTCAAATCCGGATCAGTGTGACGAGCAGACCCTGGGTAAATACCGGGAATAATGCTAGGAAGATGTTGTTACAATTTTAGTGTAACAAATCTAGCTTTTGCCCGCTTAGTAGCGTGAATGACGATTTAATGAAGTATAATGAAATATCTAATGAGGCACGTTCGTTACAATAGAAATTATTGGTTGCGAATACAAAATTTCATCCCCTATTTTACCCCCCACATTTTTTGCTAGCCACAAAAAATATTTCTGTCTGCAAAAAATTATCAAAATTGGTTTACTGCTTAGACGTGACAACGTACAGCGACGGATAGAGAGACATACATAGATACAGCAAAATATGAAAAATATATCATTAGTATGTTTTCTAAACTAGGATGAACTACGGAAACTTTGATCAAAACTCTTTAATACTTTGTAATTATAGACTTTATATCAACAAAAATTTTAATAACCTAACATGTTTTTAAAAACTTATTTTGTAACGACAAACTGCAAATATTTTTGTGACATATACATCTGTCCCGTTTCATCTCAGAAGAATTTATTTAAATAGTTTTTTTGTCCCTTTCTAAATGCAGCTTATTTTATACAACTCACGACTTCCAAGAAGCGTGATTATATGACGTGTCAAATCGGAATCTCGTATACAAAATACTTATAAATTATACAAAGGAACTAAACAAAGCTATATTTACAGATCGTAAACTCAAAAATAACCTTTAAGTATATAGAAACAAAAACGATAATAATTTTCTACAAACGCAAACATATATTCGTATGGGGTCACACACGCACAAACACGACCAAAAACTTCGCTAACTTAGACTTTATTACATTATATTAAGGTTTATATTGATTTAGTTCCAGATAAATCTTTCGATCGTAAAATAGCTACTTTGTGTAACTTTTGCTTTTCGTATGGGGAAAGGGAAATTTACGATTGTCATTTTAACCTGTCAATGTGTTATGGGACAAAAGCGACCCTGAACTAAGGGCGTGTCAAAATATAAAAAATGCCAGAATACAATTAAATACAATTTTAATATTATTTAACTACATATTTCAAATATTTTAGTGATATGACAAGCCTTATTAATTTATTATTTCAAAAAAACTTGATTTTATTTTTATAATTAAAACTTTCCGAACAATCGCATACATAATAACCACGACCACAGTCGACCAGACCAAAACAGTCTTTGTGGCCACTTTTCTTTTGAATTGTATTGATATTTGCACTGCTGGCCTCGGAAACGTAACCGGGTGAAAAGTTTAGATTTGTCCACGACTATCAGCATTTAAGACAGGTTTGTAAAACCTCCTCAATGACTGTCAATACTTACATATGTGTGAATACAGCATGTACATACATATACCTATAGCATATTACAAAAGTTTCGACTATTGTTAGTCGATCGCGCAAAAACAGCTTAAAGAATTTGGATGAAATATGACATACAGAAAGCTTTATTACTTTGATTAAAAATAGGAACTTTTTATCCCATAATATTGCTAAGCTCTCGTTGGATTATCCAAACATGAATAATAGAGTGTAACCTATTGTGGTATAGACTGTTGACTGTTGGGATAACCTCTGTCATAACAGAGATTATTCTACCAGTGCAATCAGTCACACTGGTGGTAGGTCTTTTGTTGCAAGAGGCCGGCTAGGTAGGTACCACCACAGTGTCCAATATTCTGCCGCCAAATAGTAGTGCTTAGGCAATACTGTGTTCCGGTTTGAAGGGCATTGTACGATAGTGAAATTACGGGGCGAACGAGATTTAAGAACTTATATCTCGAGGTTGGCAACGCGCGAGTGGCACCTACTAATGGTGCTGCAAGCGCTTATAGGCTGCGGCAGCCACTTACCATCAGGTGGGCCGTATGCTTGTTTGCCAACTTCTAACATAAAAAAAGATGTCTAATGATATAGAAAAATAACTTTAAGACAGAGGCACAATAATAACGCCGCGATAACTGCCAGTTACATATAAATTTCAAAACACCTATTTACAATCATAACAATAGTTTTATTCAACAAAATAAACAATACGATTCGCTTACAAGTTGAACCCAACATTTCCACGCATTACTCCTCACAAATGATCCCTAACACGAACCATTATAGTAACGAGATAATACTAAAAATAGCTACCACTTAATCATCATCAAGAAGGCATCATTGTGGGCATGTGAAAGAAATGGGAATAAAAAATGACACTTGACTAATATGGGTCATAATGACCGCGTAAGAACTTGCAGGGTTTAGCGTTTAAGGTTGGTACATACCTATTTTTACTGTTATAAACTGGCAGAAATATCTGAAGAGATTTTTTTATACATAGAATATTAGCTACTACTACCGTTGAGCATTATAAATGTGAAAGTTTGAATGGATGGATGTTTGTTATTTTCACACAAAAACTACTAGACAGATTTGGATGAAATTTGGTACGCATATATCTTAAGATCTGGATTAGCATATCGGATACTTTTTATCACCGAAAAATGTTACGTTCCCGTGGGATCATCAAAAACTTTACAACGCGAGAGAAGTCCCGGGTACAACTAGTGTTGGATAATATACATAGCAACTATTATTGATAATAATAAAGCTTATTAATAAAAAAATTGCCTATTTAAATTTATAAAAGTCTAGTAAGCTTGGGTTCGTAATATTTTAAAAGTGACGACTGATGATGTGATGACTGATTTTGACGACCTTTTGATACTTATGAGGTCACCTGGATTATACTGAACTATAGGATCTGTTTAGTGTGGTTGTTGTCGGAACATAATTTTTTTTGTTTTGTGACCAAATTTTTTAAATTTCTTACATAGAAGTCTGTGTGCAGACGTCTCTCAAATCAATTAATGTTAGTACAGATGTAACAGTTGTTATAATAATTTAATTAAAATTTCCTTCCCCAATTATAATATTACAGTTTAACGTTCAATTAAACTGTTAATTTCAAACTGTAATTTACAGTTCAGTTGTTGAAACACATTCGAAGTTCTCATTTGATTTCAAAGCGATTCAATTATAAAAACGGTTTATATCCGTTTCAGAAAGAAATTCGATTATTGCGAAGTGGGTGAAAGAATGTTTGATTAAAAAAACTTCTTATCTTTTACCCAACTTCCAATGGGTTGATGTTATCAATTTAGCTGACACCGTTGTGGCGTATTGGTAGTGAGTCTTTGGCCTCGACGGTTGCGGGTTTGATTCCCACTCGGGGCAGATGTTTGTATTGATCTTACAAATATGTTTCCGTCTGGGTGTTTGTCCTTGTGAGGGTCCCCACGTTAAGCTGTCGACTCCGGTTGTTATCACATAAAATGTGCTTTCATCCAATGAGTTACTTCGCCCTTAGCGTTACGGAAGTAAGATGGTAATCGCTCTGGGTAAAAACTAGTAACCTGTCAAATCCGGATAATAGTAATAAGCAGACCCTGGGTAAATAGTTGTATAATATCGGGAATAAGCAGGGGTTGTATAATAGGAAGAAGATGTTATTAATTTGGAGGTGTTTTGATTATTTATTCTATTTATTAAGGTGTCAGACGAAAACTTTTAGGATTCCGGAAATCAAATGAACGGAACCTTTATGAGAATCGAACTAAAATTTTCTTATATATAGATTTTTGACCCCTTTTCGTGTTATTTATTAACTATAGTTTCAAGGTTTTTTGTTCAAATACCGCCGAAATCCTTGATCCAAGTTTGTTTCCTTTGTCACGCACCTAAAAGACGGAATTCCTTTCCGGATAGAAGGAAACCCCAAATAATATAATCCACCCCGAATTATAAGGAAGGAACAACCCTCATTTAAAATCACATAAAATTCAAAAAAAAAATCAGAGGAATACACTAATCATTTTTAAGTCGGTTAAAAAGAACCAACTACTTTCTAGAAATATGTAGCGGTATAGATTTAACAATATTGCTAAGCTAGAAAAAGTAAGATTCGCGTGTCATATCATTACATATCCGGCGGACTCCGCCATAATTATTTCCACCATAAAATCAATATGGCGGCGGTGTCGCTACGGCGTTCGTGCATATTAATGCCATAAGTATTGTTTGTAATATACGTTGCGCATATAAATCGAGTGATAGCACATTTCTTGATATAGAAAGCTGTTCCCATGATGTCATAGGATGGGTGGTGTGGTAGAGTTCATTGAACTTGTATGTCTATTATCTCCTTGTGTGAGTTACACACAAATACATTCCTGTATGGTTAATACAAACATTTTCCTCGACTGGAAATCGAGACCGCGACAGTCGAGGATAAAACGTAAAAACGCGTTGCTTTATTTTCATAGACAACAACACAATTTTTTGTGGTCTATAGTAAAGGTCTATGAGCATACGGTCCACGTGATGGTGACGCAAAACTTAAAGTATCACTTGAGAAGAACAAAAAGCAAGGGAACAGAGAACGGGGGAGATGGGACTTCCGGCGCTCGCACTTATCGCACGAAACACAATGATACTGTTACTTTATGCCGATTTTCTGTGAGAGGTGAAAACTTCCCCGGTCTACTACATTCTTAGATTACTTATAATGTTTTTTTTTGGTTTCAATTAAATGTTTGTACAAACTTTTACAATTCAATACTAACTATATTTACAAATAATTAAAAATGTACAAATCATGTCAACGAGAAATGGTGTCAAGAATGGTAGCTTCATTCCCCACTGAATCGGAATCCCGATTCTTTGGGCAAAAAAATAACCAGCCCACAAATCTTATAAAGTATACAGTTAAAATATTTTATTATAATCAGAATCGTATCTACGTTCGTAGTACGTGATTCATCAACGCCGTTTATGGTTTGGAAGAATCCGTATTAAAAAGATTATAATAGCGTAGAATAATCCTTTGAATGTATAATTAATTATGTTATGACGGATTGACATAAAAAAATGTTGGATTTAATGTTTAATTACGGTTTACCTGTCTGTTAGTTATAATCTATGAAAGCTAGTTTTATCAATGTAAATAAATTTCACATAAAATATCTAAAAAAAGAGTAAATCTGTTTTCTCGGTTCTTCTCAGGTACAGAGTTTTGGAGCTGATTTTATGACTTTTAACAAATAAGCATCATTCTTTATACTTGGATAAAAATATGTATATAATATATTCAATTATTATATAGTATTTATCAAGAGTTAGAAACCTTGAGTGGAATTACACGATATCAACTTGAAGCACGTGGCAGTAATCATACTATTGCATTTCGTATGAAGAGTATTGCAATTCCCCTTGTCCGTTTCGTCTACTTGTTTCATCCCTGTCATCCTTAATCCTACCTTTAAACCCAGATGGCAACGCACTGAACAAAACAAATATTTATGAATAACTTTCGATTAATTACCTTCCTTCGCACCTAAAATGGCACCTAAACAGGTGCAAGAAAGATTTTTGTAAGAAAGATTTTCTATGAAAGATAAATTCAATACGCAGGCATACCCACATGCATGTACTACTATTAAATGTAATCTTCCAAGCCGATTTAATTTTATACGCCTTCGTGTATAGAAATTACTTTTCCAACAAAAAGGGCGAACCGTGTCGGCGGATCTAAAAATAGGACTACAGTCGAGATGCGTAGAAATATATATGCATAAACCTAGACAAGATGAGTTAGAAAGATCGATACACAATATAAGAGACATAAGTTTGCCAAAGGTCGCGGGTTCGATTCCCGGAGCAGATGTTTGTATTGACCATACGGACGTGTGTTCCGGTCTGGGTGTGTTTTTCCTTGTCATTGTGTATGTTATCCCCGACACAGGACATAACTATCCTAATGGGGGCCGTTGAGTGTGTAGCGTTTATTTATTTAAAAAAAAGAAGGTCCATTCTCCCCGCCGTTCTCCTGAGCAATGAAATAAATAGACCATTAATTGATTGTATTGCTCGCGTGCTGAAGGCGAGTAAAGTAGTGTTAGGACATATTTAGTACTAGTATTTGAAATGAAATTATAAAATATAAAAGATGCTTGGCGTGGCTTGTAGCGATAAATATAATTTTTAATCATACATTCTATAAGAGAATTTAATAGATTTTTGTAATAATAAAAAAATTGTGCTGTCGGGGACGTCCGTAAGGAACGAGGTTTCTGGCGTTTCTTCAACTCCGAATGTATTTTGAAATTAAATCTGTATATTTCAATAGGGTATGTGATAAAAGAGACAGGGACACAGAGAGAGAGAGAGAGAGTTGCGCACTCACTTGCTGCACACACGCACACAAACACACAGCATACGCCATTTCGTTACGTGACGATTTCTACTAAATCGAAATCTCCGTAAGCCGCGTTAAGGTACTTCGTTACAACAGACACGCATGCGATCAAACATACAATGAAAATAGATTCTTAAGAAAAAAACTCCGTCGAAATCATTTTAACGCTTTAAAAGTATAGTGTAGCTTTACAAATCTAGTGAATGATATGATTTATTTTTATGTCTTGTAAATGTAATTTAATACGATTAATCCGAAAGACAGTTTTAGATACGAGCTATATTTGTAATAACGGAAGTGAGATATTAATAAGCCTTACGTAATCTTTCACGGTTTTCTTGTTAATGTGACAAATTATCGCAGCTTTGGGAGAAGCATTGGAAAATCACTTTTCACTGGTGGTAGGTCTTTTGTTGCAAGAGGCCGGCTAGGTAGGTACCACCGCAGTGTCCAATATTATGCCGCCAAATAGTAGTGCTTAGGCACTACTGTGTTCCGGTTTGAAGGGCATTGTACGCTAGTGAAATTACTGGGCGAACGAGATTTAAGAACTAATATCTCGAAGTTGGCAACGCGTGAGTGGCACCTACTGATGGTGCTCCAAGCGCTCATAGGCTGCGGCAGCCACTTACCATCAGGTGGGCCGTATGCTTGTTTGCCAACTTCTAACATAAAAAAATTATAAATGACATTATTATCAAAATGGGTATCATTGAAAATCACTGTTAGGTTTCCTAACTAATACTGAATGATACGCCATTTTGGAACACAGAAAATAATATTTAAAAAGTTGTGATATGTGTGTATTTTCTTTTTTCTTTATAATTTTGATTTTGGTTGTTGCCATAATGTTTATTTTTTCATTTACATTAATCATTAAATATGTAACAAAAAAAACTAAAAAATTCAAAAAAAATAAGTTGTGTGATCACCGCCGTCCATGAACATCTGCAACACCAAGCATGCAGGTTCGTTGCCGACCTTTAAGGAAAGAATAGGTTCTCTTGAAGGTTCCCAAGTCGTATCGGTTAGGAAAGACCGCCGGCGGAAGCTGATTCCACAAAGTTGTTGTGCGAGGAAGAAAATGTCTTCTAAATTGCGCTTTTGTGGATTTCAAGACATCGAGGACTCTTTTTTAATTCGGGAAATAAATGTCGGTACCTCTTTCCATCCTCTTTTACATACTTCCTTTGCGAACAACTATTAAACAGATTTCATTTCACTGATATCTATTAGAAATCTCGTTTAAGTTCCCCAGCGATAATTATAAGTTTAGTATTTTTTTTTTGAATCTCCATTATTTTCATATTAAAAGTACACCTTATATACCTCAAACGTGGACAGGTTTCGAATGAGCTAATTAATATGTACACTGTGGATGTAGGCGCGGTGTTAAGTTGAACGTCCATTGGATTTGACGCGCTATATTTTACACGCAAAAATAATGAAAAAAAATTAATATTAAAAGAATAATAAAAAAAGTTTAGCTCGGTGATGAATTTTTGTGTTATTTATATTAGAAAAATATATATATAAAATTTTGCTGATTAATGCGAACACAAAGACAAACAAATAAGAGTTCCATTTAAATTAGAAGGTATGTATTACTTTTATTTTAAGCTAGCTTGTCCCAGTGGCTTCGCCCTCGTGAGTTTGTGTGTCCTCGTGAATGATTTTAATACAAACTGTGAACCCCCATTTCAGCCCTTCATGACGGGAAGTTTAGAAAATATTATACATTTTTCTTTATATGTAATCGTTGGCCTAAAAAACAAATTTCATCCTTCTAATTTCAAAAAATGACGGACCACCCATCAACCTCTTTTCACATATTCGGGGGTAGTAATTTATTATTTAGAAAACGTTAAAACACAATCATGTTTCTTTATCTGTAATTGTTCGCTTAAAAAGTTACGAAGCTCTACACAAACTTTCAATTCCGTTTTCAACCGATTAAGAAATAAATTTCGAAAAATCTTTTCTTAGCGCTCATTTACGTTTTAAAGACGTCATGTTCATACGACTGTCGGTCAGGTCTCCTTTAATGTACGTAAATTATTTACTATTTCTTAGAACATAGCTAAAAGGTACCGAAATCGATATAACATTGATAACGGAAAACAAAAACGCGCGATGCATATATAATTAGCGCAGCGTAGCAACGCGTCCGATGGACAGCATACCTTAAAGGGTAGGCGTGTTCCCCATAGTAATGAAGTATAGAAAATTTTAATAGAAATTTTAAATTACTCGATGTTCCTTGCAATAATGTTGCAGTGCTGCTCTTAGTTTTTTTACGTTTTCTTTTGCATTATGGAAATTATTATAGGTTTATTTTTTTTATATGTTATGTTTAAATATTATCTTTTTGTCTTCTTCGTCCTAGCAGTATTCCCGGTATTTTTATGTACCCAGGGTCTGCTTATTACTCTTATCCGGATTTGACAGGTTACTAGTTTTTACACGGAGCGATTGCCATCTGACCTCCGCAACCCTAAGGGCGAACCAGTAATTCATTGGATAAGAGCAATTATAATACTCATCAAGAGTTAACGATTATTATTATAAGATGTTATTGATAATAACCGGGACCGACAGTTTTACGTGCTCTCCGAGGCACGGTGGAGAGACCCACACGGACAAACTCCCAGACCGAGACAGAAATTTTAACAAACATCTGCCCGAACGGGAATCGAACCCGCAACCGTCGAGACTAAAGGCAGACTCGCTACCCACAACGCCACAACGGTGTCAAATATTATCTTTTTGTATCAAGATTAAAACTCGATATTGGTTGGGAACTGTTAACTAACTCTGATGTTATCATAGCAAAGAATCATGGTACTTTAACAATTCTTGTCAGGAATTAGAGGGTCCGATTCCGGTTTGTTATTGATATATGTGTTTCGAGCGATGAGTTAGAGAACCGGAGACTTAATCTCCCAACCCCTATCCCCTTTCTTTTTCGAATCTCACCTCTTCCCTCCTACCCCTTGGTTGGCAACACACACGTGCCACTTCTAGTATCGCCAGCGTTCGTAAGTCGTATGCTAGTTTGCCAACCGATATGAAAAAAAATAACCCAATCATCCTTGACTGAACGCATCCCTGGGAGGAAGATGAAGGTAGACATTTTGTTGAATACTTATTTCACAGATTTGACGGACGATGCCGCGGGCAATTGCTATCATACAGTAAATCACAGTTACACGCCGGTCGTTATGCTTTTCACACGGATATCACCGCAAAATATCACCTATGAAACTAACAATTCGCTACGCTCTGCTTTCATTATAATATAAATTTAAATCTTATTACAAAGTGTATAGAGTCGAATATTACATATTGTGATTTATCTATTACGATTTCATTGTAATTGAATTTAAAATGTATTTCCTAAATGTTAAGGTTGTTTTTTCTTTGATGTGTTTTAGTATAGGGGTGGCCGTCGATCCGTGACGTCATTATTTAAAATTGAACATATGAAGACAACATGAAGTGAATTAATATTTCCTTCTGTATTTTTATTTTATTCTGTTCTGTATTCTATTTTATTAATAAATTCTTCCTTATCTTCCTAGCATTATTGTCTCTATTTTATTTGCCCGGGTCTGCTTATTACTCTTATCCGGATTTGACAGGTTTCTAGTTTTTACACGGAGCGATTGCCATCTGAGTTAAGGATTATTATAAGATGTTATGTGATAATAAGCTTTATATATAATTTATTAATAAATAAGAATCAAATAAAATATATTTATTTATATAATATTTTTGTTACAGATCGCTTCCCACCAAGTTTCTCAAAAGGTAATTTTTTTTAATAATATTAGCAATGCTTTTTCAATGCCTTCCTAACTAATAACATATATACTAAAAACTAACATATATAAAGAAATAATTATTGCGCTTTCGTACCTCAATCATAATGCGCACGGCCAGGGAGTGCTCTTCAAGCGTCTGTATTTCCGAACACACAATCTGAACCTCTTCAAGGTGCGAGTACACAGGCTTCTCATGAGTAAGCTCGCTCCAACGAAGACCTCATCTATGTCTTCGCCGGCGAGAACGAGGTCTTTGGTTTCGCACGTCGCGTCGCGCTCACACCGTCGGGTGAGTCTATCGTATAGAATGCGCTCGGAGCGCTGCCTCCATCTCCGATGACGTCCTTAGCCGTGGTTCGGCGTCGCAGGAGGCACCCTAAGGACGGAATCAAATTCGAGCCTCCGTGAGGGCTGCCCCTTTATCACGGCTAAGTCTCTGCACTCGCCCCTCCCCCTGCTCGGTGACGCTGTCAAGGCCAGTAGGGCCAAAAGCAATACACATTCCAAAAAAATACCCATTTATGAAAAAAAAATATTCTTTTGCTTTTTCTTTTCATTATTTTCAAGCATTGCTTTATTCATACATACATACATACATACATACATACAAGTATAATGTGACACGACATGGTTGCGCAATTTCTAAACTAGATACAGTATATATTAAAGCTTGTAAGTCTGAGATACGACTGAGAACAGCGGCTCTCAATCTTTTATACCTATTTAGGGTTCCTCGCGAATGGTAATAGGTAGAGAGTTGAAGTCTGTACATAAGCTGTTGCAGCTAAAACAATAAACACTAAAAATGAAATTAAAAAAAAACTTTTAAAATGGTGGAAGTTCTTAATACGTATTTTTTTTGCTGTTTGTTCGACCAAATGGGAATGCCATTTGGTCTCGTTTAATTTTCAAGAAAAAAATACCTTCCTAAAGTTGAAAATTTAAGGCATGAAATAGTTATGGGCTCGAATTTTGTTGATAATGTATGCTTTACCTCAAAACTCCGTCATTTATAAACTTTTTATTTATAAGGATACACTTTCAAGTTCATCTGACAGATATTTATTCACAATCAGTTCAGTAATTTGGTTTATAAAACGAATCAATAAAAAAAAAATCTCAAATTATTCTACAAAAAACTTACAGGTTTAGTTCCGCTGAAATAAAATCTTAATTTATTTTGAAACGCCCAAGTCAGTCTACGCTAAAAAAAGCCTTCTATAGAACCAGTTATAATTTAGTACTCAGCTACTTATTATAAATTTATGTCTTTTGATATATAATTATTTAATTGATATATAATTATTTTGACACCGTTGTGGCGTTGTGGGTAGCGAGTCTGCCTTAAGCCTCGACGGTTGCGGGTTCGATTCCCGCTCGGAGCAGATGTTTGTATTATTCGTACAGGCATGTTTTCCGGTCTGGTTGTGTTTGTCCTTGTCATTGTGAATGTTTCCGGACCCCGACACAGGATATAATTATCCTAATGGGGGCCGTTGAGTGTGTAGCGTTTATTTATTTATTTTATTTAAAATTATATCTGTATTAAATATATAATAAAGTTGTGTTGCCACCACTTTTTACGTTTTACTTATTACATGACGGTTGGCAAACAAGCATATGGTCCGCCTTATTGTAAATACCACAACCTAGAAACACTTGCAATACGTGAAGTGTTATATGCGGGCTGCCAACCCAATAGGAGGAAAGGAATGAGATGAGATAAATGGAACCAGAGGGGTAGGAGATTGGGCCTCAGGAGCTCTCACGCATCGCTCGAAATGCAACAGTACCTACTGATACTGTCGCGTTTCCTGCGACGATAGAGATCCCACTCCCCCCAGTTCCCTGCTCATCCCTTCATATGTATATGTTGTGGCGTTGAGGGTAGCGAGTCTGCCTTTAGCCTCGACGGTTGTGGGTTAGACTTCCGCTCGGGCAGATGTTTGCATAGATCTTACAAATATCTGTTTCGGTCTGGGCGTTTGTCCACGTTAAGCTGTCGGTCCACAGTTGTTATCACATAACATGTCATAGTATAATGATTAACTCTTAATAAGTAAATTGCTATTATCCAATGAGTTACTGGTTTGCCTTTAGGGTTGCGGAGGTCAGATGGCAATCGCTCTGTGTAAAAAGTTAAAAACTAGTAACCTGTTAAATCCGGACAAGGCTAATAAGAAGGCTCTGGGTAAATACTCGTATACTACTGGGAATAATGCTAGGAAGTAGAAGACAAGCGATATGTATACCGTCGTCGTGGTATAAAAAATACGTTTATTAGGGTTCCGTAGCCAATTGGCAAAAACGGAACCCTTATAGTTTCGTCATGTTCGTCTGTCCGGCTGGTACTCAGAGTCTATTGGCTCTATCTATACAAAATTTGGTAAATAGGTGTATTCTAAGAACCGCTACACGGTTTTGTAGTGAAATAATAAAATATTTAAAAATTAAGTGCAGTCCCTATATGTAACTAAGGCTTCTAAAAAAAATCAGCGTACGGCAACGTATGAGGTATACTTTAATAGGTATTTAAAAATAATAAAGAGGTTTCATTTTGACTTTTTTAATCATCACCATAAAAATCTTATCCCCTCCCCCCTCTAACTTTTGAAGTATGGGATTAAAAATTCTGAAAAAATTTGAGGCTATACAACATTATAAAAACTTTCAACGATAATTATTTTGAAGAAGATACGTTAAGAAATTTCAGAGATATATAGGTTTTTATCATAACTTTTTTTTTCCATATCATTTTTTATATTGACTATGAAATTACAAACTTATATTTGCGGTCTTCAATATTCTAAAGATTCTTCATCATCAAGCTGTGAAACCATTTAGTTTCCACCGTGCGTCGTCCACCACGAACTTGACTGCTAGTAATTTTTATATTGCTCTATGTATGCCTTTAGGCTTCTACAATTATCCTGACACTAAGTTGATTTGAATAATTGCGATCATTATACGAGGAATGTCGTTATATCTGCTTATGCAGGCTTTTTTCTTTTCAAGATTATCGACTTATTTTACATTATGCTATAATTTAGTAGGTGTATTTTTTGTTTAATGGTTTCTTAGAAATGCTCTAAGAGATAAACATGGGGGAATATTCAAATTGCAATATTTTATAATTTAATTTATGATGCTTGAGGTCTTTTATTTGGAGAGGCCGGCTAGGTAGATACCACAGTGTCAGTTATTCTACCGTAAATCAGGATACTGTGTTTCAGTTTGAAGGATACTGTAGCTATTGAAATTACTGGGTAAAGGAGATTTAAGAACCTTTATCTCGAGGTCTGACGACGTTGTGAGGCAGCGGTAGCGAGCCTGCCTTAACCACCAAAGGCCGCGAGTTCGATTCCCGCTCGGAGGAGATGTTTGTATTCACCATACATCCATATTTTCTTTTTAGTTTTTGTTAGTCCTTATCATTGTGTATGTTTCCAGACCCCGACACAGGATATACACATCCTAATGGGGCCCCCATTAGTTGAGTGTGTAGCGTTTATTTATTTATAATAATATATAAATTGAAGAACATTTAACTGAATTGTATTGTGTAACTTCAAAACGATTATGGCAAAGATTCATTAATTACTGAGACGACCATCAAATAGCAAAGTACATCACTATATATAAAACAAAGTCCTCCGCCGCGTCTGTCTTTTTATTTGCAATAAACTCAAATAATACAGTAAGGTTTAAGGTTTAAAGAATATTTATTACCAACTAAGACAAATAACAATAAATACTAGTCGTATACTAGTCGTCAGTAGTAGTAGTAGTAGAAGTCGTTGTAATACATAGCTATAAAAACACAAATAAAAATAGGTAGTAAAACTTACAACCTATAATGGAAAACTTACAAAACTTTTTATGTTAATTTTAAACGTTAATAATATTAGTTAATATTTATTAAATGTTGAGCTAACAATTTTTAAAGACGTAAAGTGAGCTGGCACTTTTTATAGTTGAGGGTAGTCTGTTATAGAGTCGCGCTCCTTCCGAGGTACACAGTACCGATTTTCATGCTGTATTCACCAATGTCAAAGAACGCCCCTTACGGAGACCAATCTTCTAAGCCTTCTAACTATTTATAACTCTTAATAAAATTTGACAGGTTGCTAGTTTTCTAGTGATTATGGTTTCTGTAACCACTTAAGTGTGAAGTTGGCAAGATAGAAAAAAGTTATCACGGATAGGCGTAGCGAGATAGAAGCAAGGGGAGGCCCCCTCCACCTGGATCTTGCTAAACTTACCTTGCATTTGGGAATTATTTAACTAATAACTATTGAAGATTATAGTCATTTTATCCCCCCTGGACCCTAAATAAAGATTCCTCCTCTAGGCCAAATACTGTCTACGCCCATGTATGAAACCGCATGATAAATCTATAGTAAGCAATACTCAAAGTAAACAAATACCGTTAATTTATTCACACGCGCCATAGTTCACAATGTAATGACCTCAACTAAATGCCACCGCTGTGTATTTTATATGTTAGTGTATGAAAATTGTTTTGACGGTTTTTTAAAACGATGAGCTATTGAGGCTTCATTTTTAATTAAATTAAAACTAATAATTGTTGAAATTGAATTAAATATTATTTTTACTTTTTCTTCATGACGGTTGGCAAACAAGCATATGGTCCGAAAGATGGTAAGCACTCAAGCTTATTAGTGATGGTAAGCGATTGTCGTTGTCTAAGAACGCTTGAAATACCAATTATTTGTAGGTATTACTCAAGGTGACAAAGGTGGAAAGACTGGATGAGAAGGACAAAGAAGGGGAAAAGTAATCACTCATCGCACGAAACGCAACAGTACTGTTGATCTACGCCGCTGTTGTCTGAGGGGGGTTAGTACTTCCCTAGTCTAGCTGGCCCAAGTGTGCTGGGAGCATGGCTCTACTAAAATCAATATATCTGGAACAGATGTCTTATAAAAACATTCATAACGTTCAATGCAGACTTACTGCCGTTACGCATCAACGGTCGTCAAAATTCAAATTTGCATCTGTATGATAGAAGCTTATAAAATCATCACATTAAAAATTGATATCTATGTAATAAGAGAAGTGTTATTGAATCTGTTTATTAGGTATTAACAATCTCATGAATTGTGTCTCTTCTTTTGTAAAGTTAACCCTAAACACAACAATTATCAACACTTAGACCCCACTAGAGTCTAGTATTCAGGTCGCCAAGGTTATCTAGGCTGTGACGGAGCGATAGGAATCCGCGTAGGTGCAGACATCGCTTAATGTCCGCTAGAGATGTAAAATAGCTATATCGATATAAATTATCGATAAGACAAAACTTTTAATGAATCTTTTACTATTTAGTAGGAGTAATACCATTCTCCTTCCAGCACAAATGGTCCAGGGAAGTACTACCCTCTAACAGAAAATCAGAGTACTGTTGCGTTTCGTGCGATAAGTGATAGCGTCGGAGAAACAAACTCCCATCATATCATCATATGCTTATTTGCCAACCGGCATGACACGAAAAAAAAATGTTCTACTTATCTTAAAAATAATTCGCAATTTACAGTTCAGAATTACAGTTCTTGTCACATTTCCTAAGCGTCTTTATTTAATTGTCATGAAGTTTCGATGAGGATACTGTTTTTATATCATTTTTATTAAAATTTTAACATTAACACTATTATGAACGTCCAAAATGCCTCAATAGCTCAACGGTAGAAGGGCCGACTTTGCTCCGTTAACGCGAGAGTCGCAGGTTCGATCCTGACCCCTTGGGCTATTGTCGTACCCACTCCTAGCGCAAGCTTCGAGCTTATTTGAGGGGCAATAGGAATATTAGTAATGCCATTAAAAAGCATTGCTAGTATTCTTTAAAAAAAAAAAAAAATGTCGTTCACAATAGCTTGAGGCCTCAAAACTAATCAAAATTACATTGACATTTAGAAATCGAGTAGATAAAAAAATCTTTATGATCATAAAAAATCTCTTTTATATGTTTTCTGTATTTAAATTTTTAACACGTTCCCTTTCCATTGAACCATATATGTATGGCTCAGTTCAATTGCTTAACTATTAGATCTACTGTCTGGACAATGAATAGGTTAATTAAACAAAGTATTTGACGACGTTGTGGCGCAGCGGTAGCGAACCTGCCTTAAACGCCACAGGTCGCGGGTTCGATTCCCGCTCGGGGCATAATATGTTTGTATTGACCATGCAAGCATATTTTCCGGTCTGGGTGTATTTGTCCTTGTCATTGTGAATGTTTCCGGACCCCGACACAGGATATCACTATCCTAATGGGGGCCGTTGAGTGTGTAGCGTTTATTTATTTATTTATTATTTATTTATTTTTATCGATAAAGTTATCGTTTTCTCATCACTATTGAAGTCCGCTTAACAACATGTACATACATATATGCGTGTCATACTTATAGAAGTTTTTCTGAGAGTATACCCGTACATTTAGATTCATCGCTTTCTACAGATTGTTTGTATTATTTATTCAACAGTATCACCATAAGATGCGATCTCACATTTAAATTTATTTTCACTCTCACACATTTCACTGGTTGTAGATTTTTGTTGCAAGAGGCCGGCTAGGTAGGTACCACCGCAGTAACAAATATCCTGCCCCAATACAGTAGTGCTTAGACAATACTCTGTTCCAGATTTTAAGGTTATTGTAGTAGTGAAATTACTGGTTAGAGGGGATTTAAAAACCAATATCTCGAGGTTGGCAACGCGTGAATGTCACCTACTAATGGTGTTACAAGCGCGCACAGGCTACGGCAATCGCTTACCATCAGGTGGGCCGTATGCTTGCTTGACAACTTAGTAATATATAAAAAAAATTCAACTTCCATTCTCAAATTAACTGCGAAATGCTTTTTAACACGACAGGTTGTGTACTTAATTAGGTAGTGGTAGTGTGGGACTCAACCGCTCGATAATCAAGCAGCACCCACTTACACTGAGCGAAACCCTCACAACCATTATCTTAGTGGGAAATCATGGGATTTCTCGCGCAGACAACCATTACATAGGTGGGCCTTAACCCTCAACTTCTTCTTCTTCTCATCGAGTGGTTAGTGGCAAAACTAGTGTCAGAGTTTTTCAGGCCTTATAGACCTCTGACTTGACCTTTCGACTATTATCACAGCCGGGACCGACTTTTTACGAAGACGCTGAGTTGAAATACCACTATACAATCACGTATCTAGTGACGGTCTGCACCTTAAGTGGCTTATTAATAGTATAGTATATTATTAGCTTGTTTCCCAAAGAAACATAGAGTTAAAATCCCCATAGCTCCTACAAATATCTGCGCATCTTATACGAACATATAAACTCATAGAAATTAAGCTCGAGATTCCGATACTTCGATTAATAATATTTAATAATAATACATAATATTAGAAATTATAAAAACTAAGAAGCCAAAGATACTACAAATTATATTTAAAGTAGAACATAAAATCTTAAATTTACATATATGGAAATCTACACTGATTCCTCTTTAGCGAAAGCTGATAATTTTATATTCGCACGTTCCACTTAAAGCGAAGCTATATCAAGCTAAAACCTTATAGATGAAGAATATGATACATGTCTCAATTTAGCGATTTTCATAGATTTTGATAAAGTATTCAAATTAATTTTTATATAACGAAATTAAAATCTATTAAAACAAACGAACCTTTCCCTAATAGTTCCAAAAGTATTTCCACATATCATTTTTAAAATCAAATATAACAAAAAAAAAACTGTTTTATTACATTGTGTGAATAATAAAATAACACTTTTAGGGCTCCGTACACTACGGTGCCAACGGAACTTTATTACGAAGCCTCCACTCTTCGCCAAAAATGTTGCAGCTACAACAAAAAATTACTGGTGGTAGGCTTATTATTGCTTTATTGTTGTTTATTGTGTTGACGACGTTGTGGCGTAGCGGTAGCGAACCTGCCTTAAACGCCACAGGTCGCGGGTTCGATTCCCGCTCGGAGCATAATATGTTTGTATTGACCATGCAAGCATATTTTCCGGTCTGGGTGTATTTGTCCTTGTCATTGTGATTGTTTCCGGACCCCCGACACAGGATATTACTATCCTAATGGGGGCCGTTGAGTGTGCAGCGTTTATTATATTTATTATTATTGTAAGAGGCCAGCTAGGTAGGTACCATTGCAGTGTCAGCTACCACAAAGCAGTATACTGTGTTTCGGTTTGAAGGACACTTTAGCTAAAGAAGTTACTGGGCAAATTAAAAACAAGTAATCTCGAGGTTGGCAAAGCAAGTGACACTTACAAGCGCTCATAGGCTACGACAATTGCGTACCATCAAGTGGGTTGTATGCTTGCTTGCCAACTTAGTCACATAAAAAAAATATCCAAAAATTTAATTAAAGAGTTATCTCTACAAGAAATTGAATATTTTTACTTTACAGTGTTTCGGAATCATTTATGCGTTTTTAAAATCTCACATAGCATTAGTATCGCTATACAACTAGACGACAGCCTTTATACAAATGTTACCAAATCAAATAAAACTTTCACACAATTAGCATTAGAGACGCCGCAAACCATATTCAGTTTTGAACTTGACTTTGATACGGACATAAATTTAAGTTTCTAGTATTACGTATAACTTGTTTTGATTTCCACAATCATTGACCGAGTTATAAACGACTTTAAAAGTAAGAGGTACTGAACGGAATGGGTTTTTGCGCGTTTTTTTTGTGGATCCTACAATTTTTATAAGTTTATTTCACCCGCAGCGACACTTCGAAAATATTGTAAAGTTACAAATTTTATTCTGATGGTGTATTGGTGTTGGTTCTACTGGCCTTGACAGCGTTACTTGGGGTTCTAGAACTGAGACCCTTGAAAAAAGGGACATTCTTTACGGAGGCTAAGGAGTGGAATGCTGTATTTCCGAACACATATCAACCTAAACCTCTTCAAGGTGCGAGTACACACTTTTTATGAGTAAGCTCGCTCCACCGTAGACCTCTTTTATGCCTTCGCGCTCGATGGAGTTCAAGAGCTTACCCATTATAAATAAAAAAAGGCTCAAAATTGATTCTATTAGGATAAGCATTATTTGCTTACAAACGATTAATTTCTCTTTGGAACCAATTCTCAAATCATCGCAGATGGACGCGGGCAGATGCTAGTTTCTAATGAAATACTTGTTTTTTGGTTTTTAAAAGCAATAACAGTGTATCCGTTTCTTTCTTACTAAGTAGGCAAGCAAGCATACGGCCTACATGATGGTAATCGGTTGCCGTAGCCTATGAGCGCTTGCAAGACCTTTGTCCAGTAATTTCCAAACACAGTAATACCAAAGACACTACTGATTTGCGGTAGAATATTTGACACAGCGGTAGTACCTACCTAGCTGGCCTGTTGTGTGCGACTGATTGGAATAATCTCTGCCGTGACAGAGATTATCACAACAGCGGTCACACACATAGGGTAAGCATAGGACCGCCTAAGCGCCACATTTTTTCATTTTTTTGGTTTTCTCAAGAGAAAATACTACCTAACGATATGAAAAATTGAGACGTAGTTTCGGATAACGTTTGTTTATCATTTATAACGTGTATATTTAAAACCACGTGAAGTACTGATTTTCTCAAAAGATGATTGTCTGTCCGGTATCCGTTAGACACTTTTAGTACTATATTTTATTAGCTATAAACCGACTTACAAGACTTAGACTTAGTAAGCCATTCATAAGCAACACTCGAATTAGATACCGTTTATTTTAACAGCATTATAAATAATGAATGATAAATTTCCTTGTAGATTTAATGGAGAAGCTTGATTTATTAATAACGAAGACTTTTTATATATTTATCTACTTTACTGCGTATTTTTGAGAGCAGCAGCACAACAGAGATTATTCCACCAGTGGAATCAGTCACACTGGTGGTAGGTCTTTTGTTGCAAGAGGCCGGCTAGGTAGGTACCACGCAGTGTCCAATATTCTAACGCCAAATAGTAGTGCTTAGGCATTACTGTGTTCCGGTTTGATGAGCACTGTAGGCTAGTGAAATTACTGGGAAGAGGAGATTTAAGAACTAATATCTCGAGGTTGGCAACGCGTGAGTTGCACCTACTAACGGTGCTGCAAGCGCTCATAGGCTACAGCAACCACTTACCATCAGGTGGGCCGTATGCTTGTTATCCATCGATCTAATCCATAAATACACATACAAATATCTATACAATCAGAAATCATTACCCTCCTTTCGAGACAGTCGGATAGCAACGCAAAATATCCCATATCATATAACAACAAAACGGAGAAAATAATAACCGAGCATCGAACCTAGGGTCTTAGGTCACCCGTCATCATTCTTACGAACTAACCGCCGGCGGGTCGTAACGGTTTATTGAAATAATAGAAATATAGAAGGTTCCGTAGTAATGAAACGTTTCATGCATACGCCATGTTAGTGGACACCGTTGTGGCGTTGTGGGTATCGCGTCTACCTTTAGCCTCGATTGCGAGTTCGATTCCCACTCGGGTGATACAGCATTGATCTTACAAATATCTGTTTTGGTCTGGACGTTTGTCCTTATGGGTCTCCCCACCGTGCCTCGGAGAGCACGTTAAGCTGTCGGTCCCGGTTGCTATCACATAACATGTGCCAATAATCTCTTATCCAATGAGTTACTGGTTCGCCTTTAGGGTTTCGGTGGTCAGATGGCAATCTGCGTAAAAACCAGTAACCGGTCAAATCCGGATAAGATTAATAAGCAGACACTGGGTAGGTAAAATACAGGGAAAAATACTAGGAAGATGATGATGACATACGCCATGCTAGTTGTAGCAGAGGCTGAACCGGGGAAGCACTACCTTCTCTCCAAAAATAAATAAATAAACGCTACACACTCAACGGCCCCCATTAGGATAGTGATATCCTGTGTCGGAGGTCCGGAAACATACACAATGACAAATACACCTAGACCGGAAAATATGCTTGATGGTCAATACAAACATACTATGCTCCGAGCGGGAATCGAACCCGAACCCCTGGTTCGTTACCGCTGCGCCACAACGTCGTCAAAATCGGCATCAAGTAACAATAGGTACTGTTGCGTTTCGTGCGTTGAGTGAGAGCGCCGGAGGCCCAATCTCCCACCCCCTCTGTTCCCAACCTAATTTCCCTTCTCATTCCTCCTCACAGTTGGTAGTGCGCACGTGATACTTCAAGTATCGCAAGCGTTCATAGGTAGTGGTGACTGCTTACCATCAGGCGGACTTTATACTTATTTGCCAACCGTCATGATATGAAATACTTTCATACGCATTTAGTGAAAAGCTGTTAATTTTGAAATTACAAACAGACACTTCAATTTTATTTATTTATATAGATTGATCCCATTCTTCTAAGAATTAAATTGAATTGTCAATTAATTTTAATAAATCCTCTAACGCAATTTTTATTGCAAAAAACTATATTCTATCGTTCTATTAATTGAATTTTATATTATTTTTAATGTCAATAATTTACATCTACCTTTATATAATAACTAAAATAAAAAATAATGCATTCTGTTATATAATGTGTAACATTATAATTTTATGTTTAGTCGTTAAGACGGCAGAATAATTTCTAAAGGTCAGGGTATTCGTGCTTAGTGACCGCAAAATGAAAATATATGTTAGTTTTTATGTAACCGTAAAATAAAATATACAACATTTTAAACTAGAAAGGTTATCTGCAACCATGTGTATAATTATTACGGTAGTAGAGCCATGCTTCTCTCAGCACTCAAGGACCAGCTCGACCGGGGAAGTACTACCCTCTCACAGAAAATCGGCGTAAAGTAACAGTATCAGTACGTACTTTTGCGTTTCGTGCGATGAGTGGGAGCCCGGAGGCCTGATCTCCCACCCCCTCTGTTCCCTTACTTTTTTCTTCTCATATCCCTCTTGTTCCTTAGGTTGGCAACGTGCTTGTGATACTTCAAGTATCGCAAGCGTTCATAGGTTGGAGTGAGTGAGTGAATCAGGCGGACCGCATACTGGTTTACCAACCGTAATGATATTAAAAAAAATAAACGCTACACACTCAACGGTCTCCATCCTGTGTCGGGGGTCCGGAAACATACACAACAACAATCTCAAACAAAACAAAGATAATATGTAATACAAAGGTCTTTGTATCAAACTCCCTGGGAGTGGAATAAGATACAATTTCGTCTATAATTCAAAATTTCATTGAAATAAAGTAAGAAACTTCATAAATTTTTCAAAATATTTAAATTTGGAACGTAAATTTGACGACGTTGTGGCGCAGCGGCAGCGAACCTGCCTTAAACGCCACAGGTCGCGGATTCGATTCCCGCTCGGAGCATAATATGTTTGTACTGACCATGCAAGCATATTTTCCGGTCTGGGTGTATTTGTCCTTGTCATTGTGAATGTTTCCGGACCCTCGACACAGGATATTACTATCCTAATGGGGGCCGTTGAGTGTGCAGCGTTTATTATTATTATTATTATTGTAAGTACATCATCACTAGATACATTTTATATAGAACTTTAACTTTGTAGAATTTCGCCTTAGTTCTCTTTTTTTGAAGACGAAAATTCTTTGCATATTTATGTATGAAGAATTATGTATGAAGGTTATATATTATTTTTTGAAAATTAAACATTAGTATTTATATATTTGAGTGTGCAGCGTTTATTTATTTATTATTTATATCGTATTATCTTAAGATCATTTTCCAATACATTTATTGAGCTATTTACTATAATTTTTCTTGTGGGGAGTGTTAGGTTTTGTTTTCGTTACGGAATTTCTTGATTCGGACGCCGCGCACAAAGCCCGCGATAAATCTATGCGATAGCTTACAAAACCAATTCTATGGTCACCGAGAACGAAGCCACAGGCATATGCTAGTATAAAATTAAATGAACAACAATTATAAAAATTATACGCAGTGCTTATAAACTATGAACGAACGTGACTGTCCAAAGATTGTTCTGACATCTGCCAATCAATTAGCCAGGAAGAAGTTTGTAAATAGTTATATCTTGACTGACATTTAGTCACGAATAATAGTTGATAGTCAGGTCAGCCTTAAACTATATCAAGTGTCAGTCAGTGTAAAAATTGTGACATTATTTACCGTTTGTGATAAGGATATTGAATAGTTTGTAGGATACAAAATGACGCTGACCTTGGCGCTGGTTATAAGAAGAAACGAGATCTAAGACAAAAGATAAGATAAGAGTTCTAAAATTAAGTGGACTGAGAAAGCCACGTTTCCAGCCTTAAAAACCAAAATTAATCAAAATTTTGGACCTTGGAACTTTGATACTTCAAAACCTACTTTGACGACGTTGTGGCGCAGCGGTAGCGAACCTGCCTTAAACGCCACAGGTCGCGGGTTACATTCCCGCTCGGAGCATAATATGTTTGTATTGATCATGCAAGCATATTTTTCGGTCTGGGTGTATTTGTCCTGTCAAATAAGGATGAAATATGTGCCCATGGCTTTCGTGCTCTTTTTAATAGCTAGCTTATTCTCTTATATTATTAGATTACTAGCTTTTGCACGCAGTTTCGCCCGTCTAAATAACAGTTTTCCGTAGCTACCTTTATTACAAAAGAAATAATTGGTTACCCATTAAACTTTTTGTTCTGCATATATTAAGTCCAATTTACAAGATAATTTTATATTCATTTTAATTTAAAACAGAGAGACAATCAATAGATTTACCAAAAAAATTCTGAGCTTTTTATTTTTATAAAGCTCGGTCATCTAGGTACTAAATAGTGATGTAGCGTAGTCTCTGCATGCATTTCTAACGATTGTGTCTTCGTGTACGGATCGGTTCTCGCTAAACGGGCCGACCCAACCTCTAATGATTAAATAAATAAATACACAATAAACGCTACACACTCAATGACCCCCAGGATAGTTGTGTCGGGGGTCCAGAAACATACACGAGGACCCGCCAGCCCATTTGTAATATTTAATAGACTTTATAATTATTGATAAAATTATCGGGTAGATAACAGGGTCTACAACTCCTGTATCTATCTTAAACTCAAAAACTCCTATGACGATTTCAAAAATTCTTTCACCATTGGAAAGTCACATTCACCCTGGGTAACATAGGCTATATTTATTGCTAGAAAAGATCAGGGATCCTTAAAACTTAACTAACGTAATCCAAGGTGTAAAAGTGCCCTAAAGCATCTTTCGTTGCATGCGCTGCGGGAACTATTGATGATAGAACAAAAGTACGTTCTACAATATTAAATAACTTATTAATATCTACAAAAAACTAAAAAATCTTATGTCCACCCGTGTGAAGCCTAGACGGGCCGCTAGTCTATATATATAAAAATCAATCGCTGTTCGTTAGACTCGCTAAAACTATTTGTGGAAGTCCAGGGAAGGTTTGAAAGGTGAGTAAATATGAAAAAATTACTTCAATTATAGTAAAAATACAAATTTTGCCTTAGAAATTATTCCTTTGGTTTCGAATGTTAAGCATTTCATATTCGTTTTTTTTTTGGGCATAGACTCAGGGGGCGCTGTTATCGGGTTCCAGATTTTTTTCGGGGCAGGACAATGTCTGCCGGGCCGCTAGTAATTAATATCTGTCTAGATTATTTATATGGTTATTATAACACAATCCATGACGTCATCTCAAGTCTGTACATGTAATTTCGATGTGACTTTTTACGAGGTCATAAAATACGGTATTGTCTATACTCGGGGCCGTTAACGTCGCCTCCACGAACCTATCTTATTACGTATAGAATTTACCCTCGTTTTTCAATTTGAAACTTTATATCACAGTAAATTGAGTTAGTTTTTGATTGTATTTTTAATGTTTTCGTTCGATTTGATAGATGTTTGGTATCTCGAAGCACTTAACATAAAACCTATTTTATTGTCAAATAAATGACGTTTTTGTGTAGACACTGTTCTGTTTTATTTGAATTTCTGTTAAAGTATATAACAATGTGATGGCAAAAACATGGCTTGATAAATAATAATATACAATAAATAAACGCTACACACTCTACGGCCCCCATTAGGATAATTATATCCTGTGTCGGCTCCGGAAACATGCACAATCTTCTTCTTATCGATTGGTGGTCAACCTAGTGTCAGAGTTGTTCAGGTCGCCCGTAGGCCTCTCACTTGACTTATCGACTGTTGTCAAATTGTCAACAGCCGGGATCGACTTTTTACGTGCCCTCAAGCACGGAGACGCTCGGTTGAAATACCACTATGCGATCACCCATCTAGTGACTGACCGCGCCTAAAGTTGCTTAACCTACCGATCGTTTACCGATCAGCGGGTGCTACTGTCATTCTATATGTCTATATATTATATAATTGGTAAAACACTCAATTAGGATATTAATGGCCCCCATTAGGATATTTATATCTTGTGTTGAAGGTTCGGCAACACTGTATTCTGTTAAACTAATTATTTTTTTTTTGCAAGACACTCAACGGCCTCCATTAGAATAATTATATCCTGTGTCGGGGAAACACACAATGATAAGGACAAACACACCCAGACCGGAAAACATGCCTGTACGATTAATACAAACATCTGCTCCGGCGGGAATCGAACCCGCAACCGTCGAGGCTAAAGGCTGACTCGCTACCCACAAAGCACAAAGACAAACACGCTTTTTTACTGCTGGTAGGCCTTGGCCTTTTATTGCAAGAGGACAGCTAGGTAGGTACAGCTATTCTACCCTGGGCGAAAGAGATTTAGGCGTGATTGAGACCTAGAAATGTACGGTGTTGCAAGCTCTCATAGGCTTCGACAACAGCTTGTCATCATGGTGGATCGTATGCTTGCTTTCCAAATAGTCACATATAAAAACCCCCCAACCGAAACATATGCTCCGAGTGGGAATCGAAAACGCGACCTATGGCGCTTGAGTCTGGTTTGCCACCGCAGCGGACAACTTTGCCAACTACATATGTACATATATGTTACTTATATATTTACTTCAAGCCTAAAATAGCTACAAAGACCTCTATAGAATGTTATTTCAAGTTAAGGACGGAGGTGAGCATTGAACACCTCTTGAGTGATATTGAGAGCCTCTTATACCAAGACGCTGTGCTTGTGAGGACAATGATCTCATATTTTACTGTTCCAATAGAATCCTGTTACCTCCGCCGTCCGTCTGTCCGTCCGTCATCGGGCTGTATCTCACGAACCACTCATATATAAAGACGAAACACAAAAGATTGAGATTCGAAATTTTCACAAGAATATGTATGTTGCCACTACAACAAAAAAATACATAAAAATATAACAAAAATTAAAAATAATGGACTACAAGAAACTTGATGTTTGCCGTATTACATCTAACTTTAATTGACAAATGGTTGGAATTTACATAGATTGTGTTTTTCTATCGTCAAACGTAAGGGGCGGGCGTAAGGGTTACGTCACAAATCTTGGCGTCACACTAGGGAGTCTGAGTCTCACTCAAATGTGACTCTATGAAAAGGGCGGGAAGGTCAAAAATAATGACATTCGTGTGATATAATTTATGGATGGCCCATACAAACTGATTTGATTTGATAATTAAAGCAATCGCGATACAAAAAATTGATATTTTTATTCTACGGTTTTACGGAAACCTTTATGTTCGAGACCGACTCGCACGTAACCGGTTTTTAAAAAGTCATTATTTTCCTAGCATTTGTAAGTATTAAAGTATTTTGCAATATAATAATAACAATGTCTCAAAACTAACACAGCAAGCTATACCCTTAGACGAAACTCGATTGTCACTTGCGTCACTCAACGAATTGTCAAACTTACAACACCTCGGTACAATAAGGCCGAAGGTCAAATAATATCAAACCTTAGGTACGAATTTATTTACGAGTATATTTATAAATTTTGACGACGTTTCCCTTTATTATATTTAGCCGTGGTCTGCTTATTACTCTTGCAAAAAAAGACCTACCACCAGTGAAAACGATTATTATCAGATGTTATCATAACAAACGTGACGGAAAGCTCAACGTGCTGTCTGAGGCACGGTGGGGAGACCCACAAGGACAAACGCCTAGTCCGAGTGGGTATCGAACCAGCAACCATCGCGGCTAAAGGAAGACAGACTACCATCACGCCACAACGGTACAATATTGGGTATATTAATTATGCAACAAATGCTTTTTTTTTTTATGTTAGAAGTTGGCAAACAAGCATACGGCCCACCTGATGGTAAGTGGATGACGTAGCCTATGAGCGCTTGCAGCACCATTAGTAGGTGCCACTCACGCGTTGCCAACCTCGAGATATTAGTTCTTAAATCTCGTTCGCCCAGTAATTTCACTAGCGTACAATGCCCTTCAAACCGGAACACAGTAGTGCCTAAGCACTACTATTTGGTGGCAGAATATTGGACACTGCGGTGGTACCTACCTAGCCGGCCTCTTGCAACAAAAGACCACCAGTGAAATAATATATATGCTAATAACTTTACATGATGAACATCGCAGTTATAATATCTAAGTGTGTCAATGATTAAAATATAAATGTGAGGTCGCACTGAAGTTAAGGACGAGTGGAAACAATTTAAACGCGGGGTCAAAGGTCAAATCGGAGTCGCTTCGTCACTGTTCTCTATATAGTAAATTCAATTTCAAGCCTCAATATCTCAACGCTAGAAGAGCCGACCTCGCTCCGTTAACGCGAGAGTCGAGGGTTCGATCCTGACCCCTTGGCCTATTGTCGTACCCACTGCTAGCGCAAGCTTCGAGCTTATTTTGAGGGGCAATAGGAATATTAGTAATGCCTTAAAAATGTGTTGCTAATATTCTTTATAAAAAAAATTAAATACATCTGTTGGCGCATGGGGAAGTATCGTGTGACTACAGCTATAGAACCTATTGAATACGTTACATTAGGAGGACAATATTTGAAAAACTGTCATTCTAACGAATTTTTTTTTTTTCGGAATGTGTTTGCTGTTGTCCCTACTGGCCTTGACAGCGTCACCGGGCGGGGGGCCGAGTACAGAGACTCAGCCGTGATAAACATTCTAACGAAGCGTCACATTGATAGTAGCGCGATGGTTACTTCAATATTTCATCTGATCTTATCGTCGTACCGCATAAAAGACGTAAGAAGAAGTAATTAAAGTGATGTGCAATTTATTGTGTTATGTAGTAAAGTGATTTAAAACATTGTTGATTGTAAAAAGTTGGGCATCCGGAACTCCCACTCATTGCTCGAAACGCAACAGTACCTACTGATACTGTTACTTTACGCGGATATTCTGTGAGAGGGTAGTACTTTCCCGGTCGAGCCGGCCCATTTGTGCTGGTAGGAGCATCGCTCTACTACTAGTAGAATAGCTTAATAAACAAATAAACGTTGCACACTCAACAGCCCCCATTAGGATAGTGATATCCTGTGTCGGGGGTCCGGAAACATTCACAATGACAAGGACAAATACACCCAGACCGGAAAATATGCTTGCATGGTCAATACAAACATACTATGCTCCGAGCGGGAATCGAACCCGCGACCTGTGGCGTTTAAGGCAGGTTCGCTACCGGTGCGCCACAACGTCGTCAAATCAAATCAAAATCTTTAAATAATGCACTCTATAAGACCACTTCAAGTCTGCGTTCACAAGCTACCTCATATTTTTTTAAAACCAAAACAGAGTTCTATTTTCATACAAAAGACTTTAACGAGATTAAATCGGCAAAGCATATTCGTTATAAATGACTATTAGTTATTTCATTTTATCTTACAGATAACATGCCATTCAGATATTTTAAGAATTACTGCGACATACGGATATACGGACAGACGAACACTGACGGTACAGACGGACAAACGGACATATAAGCGGACATATGTATTATAATACAATTTTTGGTTCCTGAGTGAGATCCAGCAATACTAAAAGTCCCAAGCATTTTTATTAATAAAATGTTTTTAATGTAAATTTGAAACGTGACTTGATTTGACGAAGTTGTGGCGCAGCGGTAGCGCACCTGCCTTAAGCGACACAGGTCGTTTCGATTCCCGCTCGGATGTTTTGTATGGATCATACAGACATGTTTTCCGGTCAGTATGCAATAAAGGATATTATTACCAGCAACGCTTAGACACACATACTATAAATGGACGGAAATAAGCAATACCATGTCAACCCACAAAATTGAAAAAACTGAGTTATATATGCAGAATTGTTGGTAAATGGCTGAAGAACAGGTTTCTTTAATATTTGTAGGGTTTTAAGCTTTAAAACTGCAAAAAGCCATTTTTACTATGCAATATATGTATTACGTTCAACGTTTTGGGTTATATGATATACGAAATATGCAGTTTGTATACTTATTTTTTGTGAAAATAAGTAAAATAACTTACATAAATCTGAAATTGCCAAAAACTTGACCAATACATTAAAAAAATCATATAAAGCAAGTTGTTCAAAATTTTCAAACGCGTTTTTCTCGAAATGACATTCGTGTGGGTTGACATGGTATTGCTTATTTGCGCCCAAATAGCAATTGCTCATAAATAGCATGCTTTCATGCTAGTAATGAGCATGTGTGTCAGTAACCTATTGTTTATTGGCAGTTCCAATAAATATTTCGAAATTTTAGTACCTATTTTTTCTCCTAAGATAATCGAAGTTTATTTTTATTGATTAAAATTAACTTGTATATATTGACAATTAGTCAGTGTTCTATTTCGTAACTCTTAACAAGACACAACACATTCGCGATAAGGCCCTCGACCTTTGTGATCGTGGTATAAGTCATAAGCGGAATGTATTTTCCAAGCGTATTTATGGAGCCAACGATGTGAGATGTGATGTAAGGCTGTAGCTCTTAGTTATATGATTAACGAGTGTGAAACTCTTTTTCTGTTGAATGACTAGCCGACAATGACCATTGTTGCGTGTTGGTAGGGAACTCGCTTTTATCTTCGACGGTCGTGGGTTTGTTACTTGCACGGGGCATGTGTTTCGTCCGGGGTGTCTTTTGGGTCTCCGTAACATGCCTCGGAGAGCACATAAAGCTGCCGGGCCTGATAGGTATCACATAACATCTGATAATAATCATTAACTAGGTAATTAAGTCTCATACAATGAGTTTCTTAAGGCTTACGGAGGTCAGATAATAAACGCTCTATGTAAAAACTAGTAACACATAAAAACCGGATAAAAGTCCACCAAACCCTGGGCAAAATATCCGGAAGCATGCTAGTAAGGAACGAAAAAACCTTGTTACAAAATAAATATATAATTTTATTTAATTATAATCGCTTACTCTTATGACTCGTCACGTTTACCAGAATCTGACCGTCCCGTTAATGAGATACTGACCGATATGTGGGGGAAAGGTCAGCTCTTGACTTTGCTCCATTGTGTACTACTACAATAAAAACATAGACACACTATTATGTACTTTATCTGAATTGCACAAGGAATGTTATTGCTTTCATTGGTTCAATAGGAATTTTAAACTTCGTCTAAACATAATGAAATTATTGTCTTTATAAATAAAGAGGTATAGAATGTTATTAATCGGTATTTCTTAATTCTTTGTATATAATTATTTTATTAATAATACCAATATTTCCTTCTATTATACCTTAGGTAACAATACGCCCCGTCCAGCCTGATGGAAATTTGAAATCTCTATTGTCAAATATATTTGTAATATCAAATCCCATTAGGAGACATACAATAACATGCACATGGCGGAAACACAAGCTTATATGTTCAACACTAACATTACCCCAAGCGGGAATCGAGCAGGCAGATTCGCTTACCGAGACATCGCTCCAGAAGGTTATGCCGTATAGGTCGCTCCGGTTCTTTTCTGATGTTTCTATAAGAATATACTCGTGAGCGGCCTTTGCGACACCAGAGTTTCAAGGTAACAACCTCATTAAAAAGTTAGTATCATTGGAGGTACCTCTAGGGCATTTTTGACAATCAGCACCAGGGCACCACGGTTGATAATACAAGCAAACCAGGCCTCATACTATGGTGCAGGCAGATTAGATTTTAGTAGGTAGTACTTAGCTCGATTAGCGAGCGGTGAGGCCCACACTACCACTAAGTAATAGTCCTACGCGTAAATGCGTTTCCCACCGTTTAAAAAAAGGTCTTCAATAACTTGACAATCATTTTTCCTTTTCTAAAAACTACTTTCAGAAATCGTTTCAAAAGAGCCATAGAAATAAATGTATGCTGGTACCTGACAGGACAAGTAGCTCGGATTATAATAAAATTACATTATTTATACACCCTTATTGTACCTGTATTCTGTACTTTATATTACCAGCAATCTCTGATACCGGTCCTAATATATTAGCATATTTTTATTCCATAACGTATCCTTGACGTTATTACTGCTCCCGAGTTAAACTTGCATTACATTGACTGTCATTATTTAGCGTATTTTACTACATTAGAATGCTAGCATCTCCCGCGACTTCGTTCGTGGTGACCTTAGAATTGGCTAGAGGGAGACATGAATAATTTGTAAGTAAATAATGTTCAGTAAGACACATCTAACCTGAACTTCAATTGACTTCTTCCTGGAGCAGGTTTTTTGATAATCCCACAGGAACTGAACATTTTTCCGAGATTAAAAGTATCCTACGTCTTAAACTCCAACGTAGAGCGGCTCGAATTGTCGACGATCAAGCCCTTTCCGATCGGCTTGATCCTTTAGCATTGCGTAGAGATGTCGGATCACTCTGCATCTTCTATCGCATATATCACGGAGAGTGTTCTGAGGAATTGTTTGGATTGATCCCGCCGGTAGAATTTCACCATCGGACATCGCGACAAAACTCTAAGTTCCATCCATACCACCTCGATGTCTGGAAATCCACAACAGCGCGATTTAGAAGACATTTTCTTCCTCGCACAACCACTCTGTGGAACCAACTTCCGCCGGCGGTCTTTCCGAACCGATACGACTTGGGAACCTTCAAGAGAAGAGCGTATTCTTTCCTTAAAGGTCGGCAACGCGCCTGCATGCCTTCTGGTGTTGCAGATGTTCATGGGCGGCGGTGATCGCTTAACATCAGGTGAGCCTCCTGCCCGTTTGCCCCCACTTACATAAAAAAAAAAAAAAACTAGGTAACAATCTATGTATATCTGGGTCATATTTCATCCAAATCCGTTTTTGTGTGATGCAGTAACAAACATCAAAACACCAAAACATACAAACATTTTTTGATATTTATTAATTGAGGCAATATCCATGGCTTCACTCGGTCTATTGTGACCAACGAACGTTTGAAAGTCATAGCCAACAGGAACTACCGAAATAAAGTATACTGTAGAATAACTGACACTGCAGTGGTACCTACCTAGCCTTACTCTTACAGAAAAAGGTTTACGCCCAGTAAAAAAGATTTAAACAAAATTGCAAGAATTACGTATTCTTATTAAAACAGTATTTTAAATTAATCGTTGCAAATAAAGTTATTTTAACAATAAATGCAAATACACGAATAGCTACTAGTCCATAAAATGAGAGTACCGCCGCGGGGGTCCATTAATGTATGTAAAATAATATTTTTATGAAACTGGTGTACTTGTTAAAACTCTTTATAGACTTGCTTTACAAGTTTTATTTTATTATTTTGAAAAATGCAAATTCGATGATGACGGTTCTTTAGAGGCATTTACCAAGTTTCCATCCTCAGTGAATGTCTTCAGAGGCAAAGTCTTTTGCATAAAAAATTATTACAATAGTAGTAAGGATTTACTTTTTTTTAACCGACTTCAAAAGAGAAGGTTCGACTGTACGTTTTTTTATGTTTGTTCCTCAATAACTGGACTCTGTGCTCCCATTGTAATCAGGTTAGGATCTGATGACGGGATCAAGAAGAAATCTCTTCAAATTGTATAGATATAGCGATTTGGGTAACTTATGTATTTTCCCCTAGAAGTGGAACTGCTGATGACCACAAATGGCCACCGAAACTACCTTATAGTAATAAAAGGATGAGAAGAAAAAAATTACAGAAAAAGGGGGTGGGAGATTGGGCCACCGCCACTATGATTCATCGCACGAAATACAACAGTACTTACAGTACTACTGCTGTTACTTTCCGCCGATTTTCTGTTAGAGGATAACACTTCCTCGGCTGAGCCGGTCCATTTGTTCTAGCAGAAGCATGGCTGTACTACCTTGTTCCTCTTCCTCCTTTTATTTTATTTTTTTTATGTTAAAAGTTGGCAAACAAGCATACGGCCCACCTGATGGTAAGTGGTTGCCGTAGCCTATGAGCGCTTGCAGCACCATTAGTAGGTGCCACTCACGCGTTGCCAACCTCGAGATATTAGTTCTTAAATCTCGTCTGCCCAGTAATTTCACTAGCGTACAGTGCCCTTCAAACCGGAACACAGTAATGCCTAAGCACTACTATTTGGCGGCAGAATATTTGACACTGCGGTGGTACCTACCTAGCCGGCCTCTTGCAACAAAAGACCTACCACCAGTGTGACTGACTGCACTGGTGGAATAATCTCTGCTGTGACAGAGGTTATCCCAACGGCGGGCGATGGGGTCGTCACATCCCGACGCTTTAGAACTACGTTATATCTTTCATTTCTCTCATGTAACAAGATGTGTTTAAGTGTAACGCGTATTTAAAATTTCGCTTTGAATGCTCGTTCAATTATTGAAACGACGCTTTGGTAATTTCATTTCAAAAACAGCTGGAACGATTATAATAATTTTAATTATATTAATCCTTGTTACAGATTGCTAGTTCATCACTTCCAGGAAAAACTTTACAAGCCGGCCTGTTTATAAGGTAAAAATTTACATTAAAACACGTTTTAATTGTGTGTAGACTATTTCCCATAATACTAACTGTCAAATCGTTGTTGACTCAGCTGTGACTATCCAACCAACCAACTGGAAAAAAATTTAAAATCACATTTTTTTTTACGCTTAGGCGTTTTGGTAACGGGCCTTCCTTTAGCCTAGATGATCGCAGATTTTCTATTTGTTTAGGTCTGAGCGTTGTCCTTGTGGGTCTCTCCACCGTGTCACGTTAAGCTGTCGGTCCCGGTTGTTATCATAGCATCTTATAATCATCCTTATTTCTTTATAGGTAATTTGCTCTTATCCAATGAGTTACTGGTTCGCCCTTATGGTTGTGGAGGCCAGATGGAAATCGCTCTGTGTAAAAACTAGTAATCAAATCCGGCTAAAAGTAAATAGACCCTGGGAAAAAACACTGGGAATAATTCAAGGAATTTCTTTATTAATTTTGAATCAATTATTTTTTTTAACTATATTTGTATACAACGCAAGGCTTACATTAATATTATGTATGAACCAAAAATAGATGCCCATCCTAAATAAGCCCTCGGGCTTAGAAAGCTGATTATTTACAAGTAGTGTTTTAGCGAGCAAAGAAATATTTCGAAAATCAATCTTTAGGGGGGTGAAAAACTGGCTAAAGGATTGTATATCTGGGTTTTACTATTAGAATCATGACAGTTTGTTTTTTGGCAAACAATTAAACATAACATAGAAACATGTGTTCTCAAGTTCCACCCCTAAAGGATTGAAATGGGGGTTCAAAGTTTATATTAAAATCGTTATTCACGCGGACAAAGCCGCTTGCAAAAGCGTTTATAATCACATGGCTTGTAATACTTAATTAGTATCAAAACTTAATCTGTAAATGTCAAACTTATTCAAAGCAATTGTATAATACCGTTACACACGAGATAAGAGATAACACAATAACGAGACTTCCTTTATCGCAGTAAATAAACATTATCAATATCTCATCTCGACTTACGAAGACTTTAACATCGGAATGACTAACAAAATAGTTTTAGGACCACACCCGAGTATAGGATGAGCGGATTAAAATGTTTATTTTTTTAAAAATGTTCGGGAATTTATCATTAAAGTATTTCAGTCTTCTGTGCTTCATTTAGTATTTAATTTATAAATGCATAACATATTTCTATCATATTTGAATGATACATACTGGTTGACCAACACCGTACGTTTGTGAAAAACGACCAGTGTCCAGAACGACAGCTCCGTTTTGAGATCTAAAATCTTGCACGTAGGCAGGGCAAGGTAGGCTAGTGTCGTTCGTCTTTTGCAAAAGTATAAAACGCCTTCAAGCTTGGACTCTACTTCCACTTACCATCAGGTGGAGAAGATTCATCTGAGCCCGGGGTTAAATTAAGAAAAAACACTCCGTCTGTCATTGCCAAGAAAATTTCAGTTCAACCAGAACCATTAAAAAAAGGTTAAATCAAAAACCGAAAAAGTTTACAGCGAAATTACAACCCGCTCCCGCTCCCGCTAAAGCTCATACTGTGTCCGCATCCTCCGTCCATCCTTACATTTAGTTCTCGGCTACCGCTATTTATTAATAGCTCGATTCTTAAACTCAAACTCAATTAACGTTAGATTACTTGCTCATTTCAATCGATCCTAAGTACATTGTATGGTGCAAGTTACAAGATTACATTAATACTAGTCTTTTACCAGCGACGTTTTTATTATTATTTTGACAATTCCTATGCCGGCATACGTGTTCCCTCCATCCTATAATCTGGGCTCTATCAAACGAGGGGAGAAGAGGTATTTACGGGTAGGCAGGGCGAGGGTGGCTACAGCGGTTGCCTTCCGTAACTGCAACCGCCTGCGCGTTTGGACTTTGACACTTACCATCAGGTAGATTAAAGTCATCTGACCTAATTTCCAAAAAAAAAAATCTATGGAAAGGTTAATATGTTTCCGCTAAAATTAATAGATAACAATTACACCGGTTAACCGTTTTTGAGGTTTTGGGGCCTCCATCAATTACGGGAGCCGATTTTTGAGATTTTAAGCCCCTCAAAGTTGATTATATACACAAATTGCACAATTCGCAGCCCTTCAGACTGAAGATTCTTTTACGATAATAGGTTGCCTGTAAGAGATCACTTTTAGTGATAAGGCCGCCTTTGTACCACTTATATACATTGTTAACATTTTGTTTTATAATTATTTATTTTGTGTGTACAATAAAGAATTTAAATAAATAATAGATTACCCCTTATGGTTTGCCAGAAACCGTTAAAAACAAGCAACATAATTAATTTCCCAGAGGAAATAGTCAAAAATGCATTTTTGTGTCATTTTTGGGTTTAATAGTTAATATTAAATTCAAAAATAAACAAAGACTACATACTCCACGACCCATTAGGATAAGTATTCTGTGTCGGGGGTCCAGAAACACAGAAACAGAACCAGTGGTTTAAAGCAGGTTCTAGAAACGCTCAATCTTGAGCTAACTACTAGTTTACTGAAATAAAGCATACTTTACATAATAAAGTAGCTTGTATGAATCTCAACGCATAATCTGCTAACTAAGTGTATTTAACGTATACGATGAAACCATCAGCAATCATTAATGATTGATACAATGATCGTTTTATGAGAGTAACGGAAGGTATCATTAAGTTCTGCTTTCTATCAATTGCCGATGAATTGGGTCTCAGCAGGACATTCACCCAAGGAAAAAGCCTTACAACGCTGGTCAAGAAAAATATAAACACATTTTATTTTATATTAAACGCATTATATTTTTAGTAAAGCCATGCTTCGGTCAGAACAAATTGGCCGGCTCGTCAGGGGAAGTACTACCCATCCTCTCACAGAAAATCGGCATAAAGTAATAGTTTCAATAGTTTTGCGTTTCGTGCGACGAGTGAGAGCGCCGGAGGCCCAATCTCCTACCCCTCGTACAGCTTACATATTTTTAGGAAATAAAAGAGAAAAATTGACAAAAAAACTGTGCGATCGAGGGACCACGTCAGGAACAAAATTCCTTACGTTTTTCTTCAACTCAGAATATTATTCGAAATAAAATCTTTCGACGACGTTGTGGCGCAGCGGTAGCGAACCTGCCTTAAACGCCACAGGTCGCGGGTTCGATTCCCGCTCGGAGCATAATATGTTTGTATTGACCATGCAAACATATTTTCCGGTCTGGTGTATTTGTCCTTGTCATTGTGAATGTTTCCGGACCCCCGACACAGGATATCACTATCCTAATGGGGGCCGTTGAGTGTGCAGCGTTTATTTATTTATTTATTTATATATTAAAATCTGTATATTTCAATAGCTTATATGATATAAATAGACAGGGACAGAAAGAGAAAGAGTTGCGCACCCGCGTTTTCTTGCTCGTGAGCTCATTAAGTAGGCTCGATACACATACACACACGCACACACTTACAACATACGGCATTTCATTACGTGACGATTTCTACTAAATCACACTACTCGTAAATCCAAAAAAAATCTTAATCAAATAAAACTAAGTACAATAAATAGTGTACACATTATTGGTGCTTCAAGTGTACGTATCCCAGAACGTCAAGTTCGCGTCAACTAACGGTCAAACCTGTCCTACAGACAGACTCACCAGACGTTGCATAATTATAAAACTCATAACATGCACATGTTTATTACACATTCCGTAATGTTTCGTAACTTTTTTACATGTCACGCAACACATGACATGGACTTTTCTTAATTACGAACTATAAAAAAATTAAAATAAAACCTTTATTACCCAAATTGCCTCTCTAACAGCAGTAAATCTAATCTAATCTATAGAAATAAATAAAATGAAAGTGTCTGTTTGAAATTCCAAATTAATAGCTTTTCACTAAATGCATATACAATACATATGGTACCTATATTTAAAAAAATTGATTTCTACATATATTTTTTCCGTCTGTCTATTTGTTCCGGTTAATCTCTGAAATGGCTGGACCGATTTTAACGGGACTTTCACTGGCAGATAGCTGATGTTATAAGATGTAAATTCAGCTATTATTTCAGAAAAAGTGTTAAACCAGGCGAGTGATAAATGCACGATGTACAGATGTCGAATTGTCGACTTACATTTTTATTATTTCTTTATAGAATACATTAATCTACACTACTATTATAAAGAGTAAAGATTTGTATTTTTGTGTGTATCTTTGTAATGAAACTACTGTGCCGATTTCAAAAATTCTTTCACCATTGGAAAGCTACATTCACACAGAGTAACATAGGCTATATTTATTGCTAGAAAAGATTAGGGATCCTTACTAAAACTTAATTAACGTAATCCAATATGTAAAAAAAGTCCTAAAACCTAATACGTCTTTCGCTGCGGAAACTATTGATTATAGAACAAAAGTATGTTCTACAATATTAAAGAACATCTTCTTCATCCTAGCATAATATCAACAAAAAATATTAAAAATTTTATGTCCACCCGTGCGAAGCCGGGACGGGCTGGGTGTAGTATAGCTACAACGAAAATATAAGTAGTGGCAGTACTTGAGTTTTTTCGGTGAGTGTACTTATCCAGATTTAACAGGTTACGAGTTTTTACACGGAGCGATTGCCATCTGATCTCCGCAACCCTAAGGGCGAACCAGTAATTCATTGGATAAGAGCAATTATAATACTTATCAAGAGTTAACGATTATTATTATCAGATGTTATTGATAATAACCGGGACCGACAGCTTAACGTGCTCTCCGAGGCACGGTGGGGAGACCCACAAGGACCGAAACAGATATTTGTAAAATCTATGCAAACATCTGCCCGAGCCGGAATTGAGCCAGAAACAGTCGAGTCTAAAAGCAGACTCGCTACCCACAACGCCACAACGGTTCCTGTAGGTCTCATTCAACAGTTTTAAACAGCTTTTAAGTACAGTAAATTTCCAGCTACCCCTACTAAATCCTCTTGTATTACTTTTTTTTCGTACCAAGACGGTAAGCAAGTGAATGGCTTGCCTGATAGCAAGCGGTCGCCGAAGTCCTTGGACGCTTGCAATTCTAGTTTTATATCCAGTTACCAATGTACAATAAAAATATTTAAATAAATGGAGAGGATAGAAGGGCTGACGATGTCGTAAAAGCTGGATATAATATCAAAAGATAAACAACAAAAGGACGCGGCCCCACCGCTGTGCCCAGAGAGGTTACGCACGTTTCTGGCTTTGCTTTGCAGGAAAATGCATGTGTGCTCTCTGCAACCCTTAATCTCGTTATGCACGAATTGACATCATTGCTATAGGCGTGGCTTCTTGAATATGACATCCACCAAACTCTGGCTGTCGATCTAATGCAGATTTTTTTTTTATGTTAGAAGTTGGCAAACAAGCATACGGCCCACCTGATGGTAAGTGGCTGCCGCAGCCTATGAGCGCTTGCAGCACCATTAGTAGGTGCCACTTGCGCGTTGCCAACCTCGAGATATTAGTTCTTAAATCTCGTTCGCCCAGTAATTTCACTAGCTGACAATGCCTTTCAAACCGGAACACAGTAGTGCCTAAGCACTACTATTTGGCAACAGAATATTGGACACTGCGGTGGTACCTACCTAGCCGGCCTCTTGCAAAAAAAGTGACTGATTGCACTGGTGGAATAATCTCTGTTGTGACAGAGGTTATCCCAACAGCGGGCGATGAGGTCGTCACATCCCGACGCCTTAACATGCAAAGAAAGCTATTTTAATATTCGTGTATAGCGTGCACTGTATTGGAAATGTATTCCCATGTTGTCAAACAAACGAACCCTTGCTGCTAGCATGCGTCGCGTGGCTTTGCATAGCGTGCGCAGCAATGAGGCTGCGCCTTTAAAAAATACTTCAAGTTGTAATTTTTTTATGTTAAAACGTTTGACTACGTTGGAAAGCAAGCATACGACTCTCCTGATGGCAAGCGATTGTCTTGCCTATGAACGCTTTCAACACCATACATTTGTAGGTACGGTCTCGCGTTGCCAATCTCAAAATATTGTTTCTTAAATTACCAGTAAATATATTATGAGTCTACAAAAGAGTTAAAAAGAAACTTCTAATCCCTCATTTTGGGTCGGAGGTTAATGTTACGTCAATGAGATGTCTCTAATTGTATATTTAAAGCTTATTTATATAATAATATTATATGTTTAAATAGAATTGCGTGTCAGAGATTATATTAGAAAGTATTAGCCATATATTTATGTAAATATAAGTTCCTGCTTTTATAACATCTCTTAATGATGACTATTAGCATAAAATATATCGATAAAATTTACAAATCGGAAACGTTTTGTTTCTAAGTTTCTTTTCTACTATATAATCTTTAAATTTAAAAAGGTGTGTGTGCGATTCACACACGATAGAAGTGAAACTTTAGTAAATCGACAAAAGAAAGAGATGAATATATGTAATAAGATATAAAAATATTCACAAACACTGTTAAATAATAACACACCACGCTGACTTCTTACTAAAAAGCTGTAATATGCAAGCGCATACATATATACAGACACACCGACATTTGCTCTCTCACTAAAGCATGGCGCAAAGAGGAGAGACCGATAATATAAAATAGTATGTATATTTCTGTCTTATTCTTCCTGCACATTTTTGTATTTGCGTCTCTTACATGTCGTTTTTCCGTTGCACGATTTCAAATCACAACGATTCTAAAGAAGTTTCAATTCAATAAGTTCACGGAAGTAAAAGAAAAAAAAATCAAAAACTTATGTTGCATTTGACTATTAATAAAAACAATACCAGACTACGAAACTGGCTTAATTAAAACCATTTGAATACAACTATCTTGTAATGAACTACATATATTAGTGTGTGTAATTTTCACATAACCTGAGAACTTGATCATCACAAATTCAGTTTCACGGTCAAATGGATGGGATAAGAAATATTACTCGTTTTTTTTCTTTTTAAGTAAGTAAGAAGCTTTCGAAATTCTTGATCACATAGATCATCACAAAATATACCTCATATCTTCGGAAACTATATCCAAACAATTGAACCATCCAAATTATTTTTAACACCCAGAACATTAAATTATATGTTTTTGAAATCGGTTAAAATATTTTTTGCCAAGTCTCAATCGTGTTAAATCATCATTTTATCATCATCATTTTGATAAGATAGATAATCCTTCAAAAATAATCAGGTTTCCTTCACGGCGTTTTCTCAAATTAAGAATACTTAACGTTCTTGGGTTTGAAACCAAGTGTACCTTTTCTGTCAACTGGACCGATTTTAAAACATATAAAACCAGGCCTGTGGTTTTATCAGTATTCATTTTGAATCAAACTATGCTAAGGATATCCTGGAGCCTTGATGAACCAACAGTGCTTTTACTGCCTTTACTAGATAACACAATAAATTGCACAGCACTGAACCTACAACGTGAGATTCCAACAATTCGTGCTTTTATATGCGGTTCGACAATAATTTTGTGTATGGTGAAATATTGAAGTAACCATCATTGTGACGCTTCGTTAGAATGACATCTTTTTCAACTATTTTCTTCTAATCCAACGTATTAAATGGGTTATATACTTCGCCATGCCAACACATATATTTTAAAACAGTTAAAAACTTAACAAACATCGTTTCGAAGTGAAAAAGTTGAATAATCTAATGCGGGTTTAAGCGACACCGTTAACATTTCTTAATTAGTAAATGTAGTTCCAACGGGCTTGGTTCTATATGTAGCGGACAGTCCGGTTTATTTCCTGTTGGAAAAGAATATATAAGAAGAATTATATAAAATCAGTCTTCATTCTGAATCAAACTAAGCTAAGGATAGCCTTGACCCTTTATAAATCTCATCCAAGTGGGTTAACTTTATGAACAACTTATTATAATCAACAATGCTTTTAATCACTTTACTAGATAACACAATAAATTGCATAACACTGTAACTACTACATCGGATTTCATTTTTTATATGTGGTACGACAGTGATTTTTTGCATGATGGATATTGAAGTAACCATCGCGCTACCATCAATGTGACGCTTCGTTAGAATGACAGCTTTTCAAATATTGTCGTTCTAATCCAACGTCTTAAATAGGTTCTATAGCTTAGTCTCACGATACTTTGCCATGCGCCAACATATACATATATTTTTAGCTTTAGAGATATGTTGTTTTCGAAATGAAGCGCTCATCTTGACCAGAAAACCGAAAGATTTTTTTTCGCAGTTCCTTTTAATGTTGGGCCTAGTGGCTTAGACCGCGTCACTGATAGGTACGGGTAATAATTGGAAGAGTTGCCCGACGACTTACGTTGAGAAGTTGTATATATACTTCACTGCCGTAGAAAACTTTGATAGCGCGATTTAGGATTGTAAAGATCGTGTTCCTCAATATCGTTGCGTATGCCATGTAGGTGTCACTGTAGCTTGATGCGTGATTATGACAATCTTATATGGACGCAAATAAGCAATACCATGTCAACCCACACGAATGTCATTTCGAGAAAAACGCGTTCGAAAATTTTGAATAACTTGCTTTATAGTTTTTTTTTTTTATGTATTGATTAAGTTTTTGGCAATTTCAGATTTATGTAAGTTATTTTACTTATTTTTACAAAAATAAGTATACAAACTGCATATTTCGTATATAATATAACCCAAAACGTGTACCATAATACATAAATTGCATGATTAAAAAATGGCTTTTTTAGAAGTTTTAAAGCTTAAAACCAAAACCAAATATTAAAGAAAAATGTTCTCCAGCCATTTACCAACACTTCTGCGTATATAACTCAGTTTTTTCAATTTTGTGGGTTGACATGGTATTGCTTATTTGCGACCATATATCTATCCTTACGTCGTGTTGCGTGTAGATGTCGCTATACACCCGTATGCTGACCCATCCATATACTGACTGCGATTAAAGCTTCTCAACCGTTATCCAACTAATGTTCCTGGCTATGCGCATGGCAAAACCTGTGACCACCATTGACCACAACAAATGAACACAAACAGTTTCAAATGTAAATAAAACCGTTACTTCTTCTTCATCCTAGCATTATTCCCGGTATTTTTATGTACCCAGGGTCTGCTTATTACTCTTATCCGGATTTGACAGGTTACTAGTTTTTACACAGAGCGATTGCCATCTGACCTCCGCAACCCTAAGGGCGAACCAATAACTCATTGGATAAGAGCAATTTACTTATCATGACTTAGCGATTAAGATCAGATGTTATCGATAATAACCGGGACCGACAGCTTAACGTGCTCTCCGAGGCACGGTGGGGAGACCCACACGGACAAACGCCCAGACCGAGACAGAAATTTTAACAAACATCTGCCCGAGCGGGAATCGAACCCGCAACCGTCGAGACTAAAGGCAGACTCGCTACCCACAACGGTGTCAAATAAAAATAAAACCGTTACTTGAACGGAAGAATTACTCATTAGGAGCGTGAAATATTGAATCGTATTGTTTCGGAATTGAACCATTTTAATGATAGTTCATTGAGAAAAATATATCTGACATTGTCAGATTTACTTTTGAGGTCAGCTCGTGACATTTTGTACTGTTAACCGGTTCAAATTCTATGAATATACACTATGGTCTTCCATAGAACAGTTACATCGAAAAATGTGATAGTAGTGTTCCGTATTGCTTGGTTCGATAGGACGGATTGCCTCGCTCTGAGCGCTGCCTCCATCTCCGATAACGTCCTTAGCCGTGGTTCGGCTTCGCAGGAGGCACCCTAAGGACGGAATCAAATTTGAGCCCCGTGAGGGCTGCCCCTTTTTCAAGCCTGAGTCTCTATGCTCGGCCCCCCCACTCGGTGACGCTGTCAAAGCCAGTAGGGCCAACAGCACATTCCGAAAAAAAAGGACGGATTGCAAGAGACCCATTAAGGGATCCTCTCTCTTGGATTAGCAACATTTGATACTACTTACAAGTGTTTTTCTTTTGCGTTGAATCGAAAATGTTGAGCAACTCTGAAACAAAGTTTTTCTCAATCATGTATTAATTCAAAACAATCTCTATTAAGAACAAAATAAAAAAGATTGAGCATTTCTGCGAAACCAAAACTGCACCCCAGCAACCATGAAAATGTTGCGCACTCTGAAATCACACCTAGCTTATTTCCTAATCAATTAAAAAATGTTGCGCATCTCTGTCAACGTGTCTCAAAAAAAGATCCCAGTAATTACCGCGAATCACATAAATATAGTCCAAATTAGGGTTCGGGACAAATCGGGCTGTAATAAATCAGCTCTCCATGGGAAACCCGTGTACGTCCGTCACTAGCCGCTGTGGCTAGGAAATACGCGATTGAAATACGCTATGACAATGCTATTCTATATTCTTGACTTGATTCAAAATTACACCATTTTATTTACGTAAATAAATAAATAAACGCTCAACGGCTCCCATTAGGATAGTGATATCCTGTGTCGGGGGTCCTGAAACACATACAAGGACAAGCACAAACACACCCAGACTGGAAAATATGCTTGCATGGTCAATACAAATATATATGCTCCGAGCGGGAATCGAACCCGCGACCTGTGTCGTCTAAGGCAGGTTCGCTACCGCTGCTTAAAACAAAAATGCCTTAAGATGTATGGAACTTACTGGTGATAAACTTTTATTGCAAGAGGCCGGCTAGGTGCCACAGCAGTGTCAGATATTCTACCGTAAATCAGTTTAGGTTTGAAAAAAAAAATTCGCACTATGGTGTAGAAGGGATTAAGTGCGGACAATCATGAACATGCTTAAGAAAGTCTCAATCTCTGATGGTGGTAACTTGTCCCTGGAGTCATACCCAGTTTTCGATTAAATGTAATAAAAAAAAATTACAACAGTTCGAAAATTACATATATATAAAATATCGTTTTAGTTTTTTTCTCGACTCTGACGAGTTGTTCACACTATGCTACCCGGTGATGCTGTCAAGGCCAGTAGAGCCAGCAATACAAATTCCAAAAAGGAAAAAAAAAAAGTGAAATATAATAAAAATTCAACTTTTCATGGCCACAAGCATGTCTCCTTATTTGTCTACAAGCAATCGGGTACAGTTAGCCGCAAAATTATCTCGAACTACAATAGGTTTAATCGTGCGATGAAGTCGTGATGTAAACTCTGCGGATTGTAAGATAAATATATATTTTTTAACGATGACTGCTATAGATAGTAAAAAACTCTTTCGAACCGAACTCGAACAATAGAAATCTTATATTGGAATTATTAAACTAGATGTGATAAGTTTATATTGGAAAACTTTATTTATAATTCTTTAATAGAAGATTCTAACTTCTTCTTCTTATCGAGTGGTTAGTGGCTAACTTAGTGTGAGAGTTGTTCAGGTTGCCCGGAGAGACCAATTCTGAACTTTGACTTGACTTATCATCAAATTGATAACAGCCGGGACCAGTTGTTAGGGTAGTGGCGCGCTCAGTAGTAATACTCGGCTTAAAGTTGTTTTCCTTCATAGAGTGCTGTGCCATTTTTTTTTTTTGGTGTCGGGGAGGAAATCTACTACTAGATACCCGGCGTCTTGGGGAGGTGAACCGGGTTATGTGGGGTTCCACGAAAAGATGGAAACGTCATGGGGACCCACTAAAACCTCCTCGGTGGCCTACCTCAGTGTGTTTGTCATGTTACGGGAACTCTCACAGAACATACCAACGTGACCTGACAATCACGGTGCTCCGATTGGTAGCGGAGCTCAGTCCCGGAGGTCGAGATGGCAAAGCCCCCCCAGCGCTTCCCGAGCAAGCGTATGGCAGTCGGGACCGGCACACCGGCTGCCTTCCTCCTCAGGGCCGCCCATCACGGACGCTCAGGCACCCCACTCTGCGCGTCCACGACCCCAGGGCATGTCCCACTTATATAGCCCCTGGCACAGGGGCTGGCGGGCCAGAACGGCCTGCGGCATCAGGAGCTCGACGCCGCCGCCTTCTTTGTCGATCAGGATCAGCCCTCTCTCGATCTCTCTCAGTCGCCTCCTTCTGGATCATAACAGTCTCATAGAAGGAGACAACGGCCTCCCATGCCGATTCCCTGCCTAGCATCACCGATACAAAGTGCCGTAACATAGCTTAGGACGTCATCGGAAGTGATGGAAAGACACCGAGCGCTTTCCAATCGATGGACTCACCCGACGGTGTGAGCGCATGACGTGCGATACAAGGGACTACTTCCCTTATAATACCGATGTAGAATTCAGTATATTATTGAGCTTTATTCAATTAGAGTGTGCACTATAAGACCTACCACCGTCGTGCAGTGCATTGTGTAGAATGCGCGGAGCGCTGCCACCATTCCGATGACGTCCGCCGCCGTGGTTCGGCCGCGCAGGACCCTAAGGAAGAAAACAAATTTCAAATAAGAGCCCCTTGAGGGCTGTCCCGTTATTCACGGCAGGGTCTCTGTATTCGCAAACAATGCCCGCTAATAGTTCGGTGACGCAGTATGGCCAACAGCAATAAGCATCCCGAAAAAACAAGACAAAATTAATCATTTACCACTTCCCCCAAGTCTTCCCCTTCTTCTGCTATTCCACCTTTGGTATTGCTAGAGATCGTAGACTACGTTCACTGTTTTCCAAAAGGTACGTCTGACCCTTGTGTTACTTATGGTAAAAAAACTTGAGTCAATAATAAATAGCTTTTTCTATCAATCCAAAATACGAAGGCAAACGCGAAATGTTAAAACAACCATGTTATATAATTCGTATGTTATGGCGCCATGAACTTATGAAGGTCAATGAACAGACAATTGTTTATGTAACTTTATGTACATACGTTACGCATCGACGATGCTGGCACACTGAGTTCTAGTAGATTTTTTTTAATGTTAGAGGGGAAAACGGAAAGGAGTCTCACCTGATGCCTGTGAATATCTGAAATACCAGAGGGTATGGAGGTTCGCTGCTGACCTTTGAGGTGCAACTGGTTACATGCCGGCTGAACTCAACGAGCAGTGTCCAATATTCTGCCGCCAAATAGTAGTGTTTAGGCACTACTGTGTTCCGGTTTGAAGGGCATTGTACGCTAGTGAAATTACTGAGCGAACGAGATTTAAGAACTAATATCTCGAGGTTGGCAACGCGTGAGTGGCACCTACTAATGGTGCTGCAAGCGCTCATAGGCTGCGGCAGCCACTTACCATCAGGTGGGCCGTATGCTTGTTTGCCAACTTCTAACATAAAAAAAAAAACACGCGGCTAACAAGAAGTCACTTCACGACTTTTTCACCAACGAACGGTGGTTGTTAACCAAGTGTGCATTTAAGCCGTACCACCAACATAAGACCACCACTAAGATGGCGAATATACATACATATCTTGGAAATTTCTTCTTGTAGAAAGGTCTTGCCTTTCAGGTTTCCTTGCGATCCGTGAAAATGAAATACCTTACAAAAAAAGGAGAATCAACAGCTCTTGCACATACAAAGGGTAGGAGGACTTTTTCCCTTTCTCCTTGCTGAAGAGGAAAAAGGGAGGTCTCACTCACGAACACAATAATATGATTACTGCTACTTTACACCGATATAGGTAATGAGAGGATTCATTCTTCCTCCACCGACCCGCCCATGCCGAAAAAGGCTAGCCATTGTCACTTAGTATGTCTCAACAATATACCACAAACACATTTCTAACACTGATTCACGCGTTAACTGTATTTTTATCAGACCCAGTGGCTAATATCAAAAAAGCTCTGTTAGCGGTCAGACACCAAATTGAGACTTGAGATACTGTTTCCATTGTCAGATAACGCTTTTCTAGACGAATAATAATAATCTTAGGAGCCACAAGTCGCGGGTTTGATTACCGCTCGGAGCAGATTTGTATTGACCATCCAGTATCATGTGTGCATCTGTTCAGTGTGCGTCCAGGGTGTGTCCGGACATCCGACACAGGATTTCACTGTCCTAATCCGGTCCGGGCGACCTGAACAACTCTGACACTAGTTTGGCCACTAAACACTTGATAAGAACAAGACTGTCCTAATGGGGCCATGTGTTAGGCCAGTGTTTATTTATTAATAAACAAAAAATAGATATTAATACGGTTAAAAACGTACGAATTCATTATATTTGGACGATCATGGACTTTAACTTAAATTTCATCTATAAAGCGTTTTATTTCCTCTCTTCAAAGTTTAGTATCAATCGTATGAAAATAATCTGAAGCTGAATAATTTATTGAATGTATAAAAAAACAACTAAACTATATCAAGATGAAAATATTTTTAAACCGACTTCAAAAAAAAAAGAGGAGGCTCTCAATTCGTACTTTTATTGTTTACTAGCTCCGAACTCTGACTGAAACTTTGAACCGATTTGTATTTTTTTTATTGGAATATGCTTCCCTTTTGGTCCCATTTAAACTTAAATAAATAATTATACCCTTAAGGTTTAAAATTAGGTGATAAATTCTTTATGAGGTCGAGTTTTGTTAACTATATATATAATCTGCGTTTTTACCTCAGCACTCCGTAATTTGTTAACCGATTTCTAAAAATCTTTGTTGTTATTTGAATGATATTTGGTTTTCACAGCAAAATAGCTGGATGAAAATGTAAGCAAAGTAATAAGCAAATATCTAAGCAAAGTAGTTAAATTGCATATTTTACTAAAAATTAAGAAATATACGAAAATAAAAAAATACCGAATTCAAAACTTAAAAGAAAAACTTAACACACACCAAAAATCCTCATAAATGTTTTTTACTAGCAAATTGGTATTTTTTGTTCTAATTTTTTTTCGAATACACACACACATTGTGGTTTTATTATGAATACAATTTTAATTTAAAAAAAACTCTAAACTATAGTTTTTCGAATAAAAATTGACGGAGCATAACGATGGAAACATTTGTTATGGTTATTTCACTCGCCACAATAGTGTACTGCTATAATATTCTATATTAACTGTTATGAAATTGTTTCATCCGATTTCGTGATTATTATTTAGAAAACATTGTGTATAACTGTATTTAAAACATGTTTGCTGAACGTAATTATTAAATTATTACAAGATGAATACAATTTTTTATTGCATTACAACATGAATTTTGTTGTAAAGCTGTTTAAGTGTCGAATATAAAATTAAACCTTTTTTCTCTTTCTACAACTTAAGCTGTTAAAACTCACTGTATAGTCGTTAAAGTTGTGTCCTTTATGATTAAAGAGGTCAGTAGGAATTACAGAGGACGGAGGGGTGGGAAGTTAATCCTCCCTCGACAGTACTATTTTAAGTCGATATTCTGACTTAGGGTGGTACTTTCTTAATCGAGCCAGTCATACTGAATGGTATATTTTAATACTAAGTATACAACTTTAGAGGTAGAGAGAAGTTTTTTATGTGATGTCGGTTGGGAACAAGCACACGGTCCGCCTGTAGGTAAGCAGTCACCACAACTTATGAAAGCTTGCGATACCTTAAGTACCACATGCCGGTTGTCAACCCAAGAGATATGAGGGAAAGAGAAGGGATGATAAGGGAAAAAGGAAGGGAACAGAGAGGTTAGAATTTGGGAGGAGCATGGCTCTATTACTTTGTTTACAATTGTTACATTATAATATTTCATATTATTCTGAAAGACTAAGATTAACAATTATTATAAAAACAAATCCGAGAAAAACCTAAGCACAACTAGTTTATTATCTAATATTTTACTTATTTTAACATTGTTATTATCTTCATTTCAGATGTGACAAAACTCACCATGGCAGCCACAGATGGCCAAGTCGTGGTAGCAGCTTCTCGCTGGTCAGACGAGGCTAACTATCTCCGTGAATTCGCCCTGAAAAATCGTCTACCAAATGTAGCTAAAATCGTCAAAGGCCAGTATGGTGGCTTAGGAGTTCCAACACTACCAAGCCCCGGCCTACAGAGCACAGCTTTACTTGTATCAGCAGGAAAGAGGAAGAAAATTATAGCCCAAGCTATAAAGTTGAAAGAAGGAAGACGGATGGTCAGTATTGGACCAAGAATTGCCATACCCGAAACTTATAAAGGCTATTTTGAACTGTTGAGTGAAGAAGGCAGAGCTGTGCGATGTATAGAACACGTATCAGAACTCGCGAGACGAAAACTGGAAGATGGGTGCTTAGTCAGAGAACCTGTTAGGGTGATATGCGCTAAAACTGACTTAGATGGAAATATAACAGCTGATGGAGCGAGAAATTTACCAGCGGGTGAAGTCATAATGCCAAGAGGTGAAACGTATTTAGGTAAAAATAAATATTTAAAGTGTACTGATTCCAAAGGCGACACTGTTTTACTAAGTTTGGATCAAAGAGGCAAATTTTCAGCTGTTGCTAAAGAAGAAAATATTAGCGGAGTTCATACAGCAAAAACATTACTGACGAAACGATTACCCATAACAGTTAGGCTTGTACATGGAACACCTCCGCGAGGCTTAAAAAGCGCTAGCCACTTTGTACCAGAATTGAGACTGCTTTCACTGTTCGAAGAAGATCATGTCTTTGCTTTGCCATTACAAAAGGAAGGAAATGCGTTGGTCGCATTACCACTTGCAGCTCCTCTAAAAATGCTTAAGTGTAAAAATGAGGAACACATAAAAAACTTTATGGAGTTCTCTAGATTAGTTGAAAAATGTAATAGGTTGCTGGTTGATGTAGTAGATCGGATACACGTACTAGATGGTAAGCTTGGAGATCCTAAAAGATTATTAAACGCCCCTCTTCACGCTCCACCTGTGATCAAAACCGGTTATTTCCTTAGAAGAAGCGCTTCATCAGACTCGGCTAACCAGCACAAGTACATGAACCGCCATAGTCATATTTACAGCAGTCACAGAGATGATCATAGTATCCCAGATGAATATGACGAAATAGATCAAATATATGACTACGTAAGAGGGTTTGCTCCTCTTCCTAAAAATATAAAAGCTTGTTATTCTAATGAAGTCACAAGACATGAATCAGCCCCTTCATCACCAGCAGCAACACCGTTACACATGCCACTAATAACAGAAATCAAACCTGAACCTCCTCCAATAGAAACAATCCCTACCAAAAAACCGTTTAATCAAAAAGCCGAAAAGAGGACACGGAAATCAACTGTCGCATCAAAAGAAACACCAATAACAATTTACAAAGAGAAATGCTCCATAGCACCAGCACCTAACCTGCCTAAGTTATTTATTAAAAACAGCGTTAGTAATAATAAGGGTAGGATATTGAGTCAAAAAAGTCATTCGCCAGTAAAAGAGGCACCTAGTCCTGGAACTAGTCCCATACGACCTCTAACTAAAGGTGATTCTCCTATATTCAATATACGTTATAAGAGCCTATCCAATATCCATCAGGCAATGGAATTGGACGGTACATTAGATTCGAGTCATTCCGGTGGTAGAACGTCAGGAGATTCTGGAAACGGCCCAAAGTTACCAGAGAAGAGATCTAGGAAATTAAGCAGACCTAAGTCTTTGACGAATTTAGTTTGGGAGTTAAAAGGATGTCCTGTTGAAACGAATGAAAAGCCAAAATCTAGGGTTAAAAACGAAGCCTACAAGAAGATTGGGAATAAATTGTCTTTGGGAGCGCAGAAGCGAGTCCCAACGCTGTATCTTTAATTTTTGGTAAGTGACTGTTATTCTTTCTAAGAGTGTATTTAATAGTATATCCTACTAGCTTCTGCCAGCGGCTTCGCCCGCATGTAAAACATTCACATAAACCTTACATATTTCATACACAATTTCATTATTCCTTATTTTTGTTTGATTATTTCCTTGATGGTAAAACTTTTACAAACTTTGAATGTCTTATTTATTTATATCGAATCAACAGCCTAAAAAATAAGTTTAAAAATGACGATACTTCCATACAACTTTTCATCCCCCTATTTCAACCCTTTACAACCTTTTTTCGCATTAGACGTAGCCTATGTCCTTTCTCAGGCTCTAGACTATCTGTGTACCAAATTTCATTTATATCGGTTTAGTAGTTTTGGCGTGAAAGCGCGACAGACAGACAGAGACCAAAGTCACTTTCCCATTTATAATATTAGTAAGGATAAGGATAGACAGACCACATTTGATACAAAAAAAAAACTAAACGAAGTTAGTCACACACTAACATTATTTGTTTAATCAAGCTTGTGACGCTAACTTCATTCAATTAAGTTGCAAACTTGTGTGCTTGTTGCTTTGTTTCTTATATAATTTCTAGAAATCACTTCATAAAATATGAATATTATTCTATTTATTTCAATGAATAGTTTTTATATATTCGTATTTTAAATATTCATAAATGATATATAAATTATAATGATAAAGCGTAAATATCTTTTTTGAATACATTAGTTTGCATAGATAATGTATCATTCTAAAATACTGATAGTCATCTTTAAATGTCAAAATATTCACGCTTTGAAATCCGCTTGTATCGAAATTAAAAACGCAACATCAGAACCTCCTTTGAAAGATCATTGATAAGAAAAAAAAATACGCAGATCGAAAGTTTTAAATTTACATATTTTCATAATCAAAATCTCAGCAGTTTAAATCAAAATTTAGAATTAGGGACGCTCATAGCCGAGTGCGGAGTTTGGTAACAAACACCGCGATACGAGAATTTTATATATATACAAGAATATACTGAGCATTCATACAGATAATTCCTTTAATACTTGTATTTAGTTGCGTCTTCTAAATTTTGCAATTTGCAACATCGTGATAGGCCGTATATACAAGCTATTCTGGAAATGTTATCCGATTACGCCGATTGAAAAGCAATTCTGACGCAACTTTCCATAAAACTTATCATCTTAAAACAAATGACTAGTTACTGCTGGTTATTGACGCGCGGCGTGGGTCATACAAGTAGCATGAAACTATGGGCCGCTCTTAAGCATAATCACGCACGTAGGACTTTGAGATTCAGCATACTGACTTCAAGTTTATATGAATATGAAAAACTTTTTTTTTATTTCACGACGGTTGACTAACAACCATGATGCCTGATATATGAACCGTAAGCAATCACCGCAACCTATGAACGCTTTACTCACCGCACGAAACGCCACAGACTCTACTTATGCTGTTATTTTACGCCGATTTGCTGTTGCGTTTCCTGCGATGAGTGAGAGCGCCGGAGGCCCAATCCCTCCCCCTCTATTCCCTTCCTTTTTGCCACTTCATTCTTTCCTTCTTGTTCATTAGGTTGGCAACGCGCAAATGATACTACAAGTATCTCGCGTTCATAGGTTGAGGTGACTGCTTACCATCAGGTGGACCGTATACTTGTTTGCCATACGTCATGAAATAAAAAAATCAAATACAGTATACATTTCTCTAAGCGAAAAATACAATTACCCCTAAATAATAAATAAACAATTTAAACCTCTATAATGTCCGTGTAGAAAAATAATTTCATTAAAAATAATGGAACTTTTCCACGATATCTATTTCTTTCCCTGCAATTTCCACAATACCGTGTAATTTTTTAAATTATTTTAAAAGGTAGAAAATTATTCATAACGTTAAAAAATGCATTAAAACTATTACCCATTCATGAAATTATATTTGCATGCATAATATTGCACGGACATGCACTACGACGATTACTAAAGAATATACAGGATCTACCAACCTTTTTTAATGAAATTCATATGAAACTAAATAAATTATAAATATAATATATTAATCTTTAAAGACGGCCTCCCTAACTGAGTGGACTTATCTGTATACATAAAAGAATACCTGACTCGCTGATATATCAACGCCCAACCTAAACCATTGGACTTAGAAACATAGATTTTTCAGTTATTTTTAAAACGTAAACCCCTTAAAAACGTATTAAAGAGGTTAAACCCTTAAAGAGGTGTTAAAGAGGTTAAAATTTTGTATGGAAAACCGTAATTTTTTAAACTAGAGGCATGATTTTTTTAGCGACCAATTACAGATAACGAAAGATGTTTTACCATTTTCTAAAATTTCATCTCTGAAAGGAAGATAGATACATTCAGTGTGTATTACAAGCCGAAGACACGCGGGCGATGCCGCTGACAGAAGCTAGTCAACTAAAATCATATTTATAACAATCAAGACAGCCTTTTTACTTGCCCTCCAAAACATATAGATCTGAAGTTACAATTTCTCGATCACCCATCCATAAACAGACATCGCCTAAAGCCATTTCACTCACAATAGCTTAACGATCAGTGGGCACACTTAGGGGCTTACCATTAACTCTTATAGCGATTCAAATGACGACCTAATCAATCCAATTCAATTTTTTTTTTTGTTACAAGTTGGCAAACAAGCATACGGCTCACCTAATGGTAAGTGGTTGCCATAGCCTATGAGCGCTTGCAGCACCATTAATAAGTGCCACTCACGCGTTGCCAACCTCAAGATATTAGTTCTTAAATCCTCTTTGCCCAGTAATTTCACTAGCCTACAATGCCCTTAAACCGGAACACAGTAATGCCTAAGTACTACTATTTGGCGGTAGAATATTTGACACTGCGGTGGTACCTACCTAGCCAGCCTCTTGCAACAAAAGACCGTGACTGATTGTACTGGTGGAATAATCTCTGATGCGACAGAGGTTATCATCCCAACTGCGGGCGATGGGTTCGTCACGTCCCGACGCCGGTAATTCCGACATTCAAATTTTATATAAGCATGACGTACAAATATATATATCATAATGTTAAAACAGTAGTAATTCGTTTAGACTGTGGTCCACGACGTAATTGACTGATTATTATTCTATTCTACGCGTAACTTGTGACATTGAAAACAATCTGTGGGTGTGTGAGAGGTGCGGCGACGCGCCTATTCATTAGCTAATTGCTTTGTAAATCACACCGTTTCTAATTAATATATTTTTGTAATTATCTACTTTCTTGTTGTCTTTATTTTTGTAAATGATATATAATCAGCGGGCTTGTTATTAACTCTTATTGCGATTCAAAGACAAGCTATATATAGCACCTTTAAAACGAAAACGCCACAATTTAAAAAAACTATTAGTTATCCGCGTAAAATGACTTAAAACGGTATTCTCAATGTAACATGCATAAAGCTCGAATATGGCTATATGGCAAACATAGCCATATTCGAGCTTAAATAACTGATGTAAATAACCAAGAATATATAATATACGAAAGATTGTGCAGGTGTCAATATTTAAAAAAATTGTTAATTCCCCAAAAAAAGCATTTTGAGTTACGTCGTTTTCGTTCTAAAGGTGCGATATACATTCGGTAAAGACACACTTAATTTTATGTATATTTCAGATTGATTAATTTTTTTTTTTCATTTTTCAGGTCCACGTTGTCACCATAAAGAACGACAAAGCAGCGACCAGAAACGGAAGAGTGGCGAACGAGAAACGAAAAACAAACGAGCAAAGAAAATATTTAAAACATTAAAATTCGACTACTGAACTATTTACCCATCTCTGGACTTAAGCATGACACACACGATTAAATGCAATTGACAATGACAATTCACAATTATTATGGATAAACTACGAGAATATGACGCGCAAACCTTCTCCCCTTGATATAGATCAAACACGTATTACTAAGACGTAATGAACGAAATATAATTTTGGAAAAAAGGAGGACTTACTTTTTGAGGAAACCCAGAGGTGATACTATTACTCATACAACCCCTTGCAATCAAATTACTTGATTCCCCCTTCCTCACATGGTAAAGCTCATGCAGGGGTAAAAATAATTTGAATTTTATGAATTCAAATTAAATTTTTGAAAAAAGATTTTTTTGAATTCTAATAAATTTAATTTTCAAATGTTTCTGCGACAATATTTGGCAATTTATAGAAATATTGATTGCTGTTACAAAAATGACATATCGATTGAAGGAAAAATCATTCACTTTCAAATTAAAACCATCTCGTAATAAATTGTCAATTGCAATTGATTGTCTTAAAACCGTTTTAAACCCCATAAAAACCTGTATAACAAAATGTCCGCATTCAGTAGTCTCACTTGATATAAAATTAACTGCGGTTTATCGATTTCATTTTAAACATCAAATGTATTTTGATCTCTTTAATAAATAATTATTTTATTTAATATAATATTAATGCCATATTACGGTATAATTTCATGTTAGTTTAATTAAGTAATAAATTAATCTTTAATGTTCGATTATTCTGAATAGGCATTAAAAAATAATCCAATTAGTCTTTAGCTCAGAATCTTAAATAAATTATGAAATAGAACACAAATTAATTTTTATCGTTTCTAAAACATATAATTATTAATTATGGCGCGTAATAATAATTTCGTCTAAATTCAATCCACGTAATACTATAAGTCGTACAGAATACTTTTTCAATAAGTATAAGTGGTACAGAATACTTTTTTCAATAAGTATATGTGGTACAGAATAATCGTTTATAGTATTGCAAAGCAAAGTATAAAGTTTGTGCTATGAATTGTTACAATATTAGACTTTCTATTTGAAAGAAAAGAATTGTGGAGAAATTTTTGAAATAACATTTGGTAGATCGTAAAGTTCTTATAGCATTAACTTTAACTAAAATCATTTAAAAAAACAGGGTGTAAAATACTAAAAAATATGTGTCCATTTGACTTCAATGCCTTAGTTAAATTATAATGGAAGTAATAAGTACTGTTATGACTCTCGATGACATCATAGCAGTGACGTCACAAGCCCGAGTCTAGCCCCTCAGGGAAACCCTAAAAACAGAGATAACTTTTGAAGCGCAAGGGCTGTTTTCACTGTGACTGTGACTTGACCCCCCATCCAGTGACGCTGTAAAGGGGCTAATAGCGTCAACCACAACAAATAATATTTAGAAATATATAAATTATAAATATTTAAATTACCACATGATTTTTAAAATATTTACATTGACAGAATTACATTTCAAAAATTAAAACTTATGAAAATAAATTTATATCTATGTTTATTAAATTCTGTTTTTATTTTGACATTAAATGGTTCATAAATTAATGAGATAGCAGCGTTTTAGGGATGCATGTAAACAATTCATTAAATAAAAAAGGTGTGTGTGCGATTCACACACGATAGAAGTGAAACTTTATATAACAAGGTATAAAAATGACTTCTTACTAAAAAGCTGTAATACGCAGCCGCATACATATATATACACATACACACCGACATTTGCTCTCTCGCTCTGGCTCACTAAAGCATGGCGCAAAGAGGAGAGACCGATAATATAAAATAGTTTGTATATTTTGGTCTCATTCATTCATTTCACAAAAATGTGTTTTGTATGTCTCTATGGACTTATTTTTTCGTTTCATCGAGTTTGAAATCACAACGATTCTAAAGAGGTTTCACTTCAATAAATTCATGTTGGTCAATGATTACAACAGTAACTAGTGATTATTATTTATGATTAACATCGATAACAGTTTCGTTCTCTCTATTGGTCGTGCTTGTATTTTTTCAATAAAAATATATTATCACGAAATACAAACCAAAAATTTGAGGTGCCTTATTAAGTAATAAAAATCGCTTGTACGCACTTTTCTATCTCTATCGAAATGTGTAATCGTAAATTTAAGATTTAAGTCACAATGATTGTATTTCAAATTAGTATAGATTTATTACTATGATATGCATTTATATTTTAATAAATAGTTTTAGATATGTTTTGAAATTGAAAATGAAATTTCGATTTTATTTACAATTATCGAAATTTTATCTAAAACTTGTTCATTACCTATATAGACATAATTATGTACCTTTTTTAGTGATAAGTTATTATGATAAGTTTCTTGGAGGTTTAAAAGCTAAAAATTTTAAATCTTCAAATAATTTATCGTACCTACTAAAACTAATATTATTTTCAACAAAAATTGTAAAAAACATAACGCAATATTCAATTGGTTTAAGATAATATTAAAATTAAAAGTAAAATTTGATCCCGCATTATTTACTTAGTTTTTTTCAGTTCAGTTTAAAATAATTATGAATTTTTATATTCCAAATATTCTATAGACTAAGTTAGAATTACTTCATTTATAAGTATTCGACGTCATTAATGTAAGTTTTGATTGAGTCTTGGTATTATTAATAATTCTTACGAAATAAACGAAATGAAATAAATAAAAACTTCTTTAATTTGTTTTAAAATTATGTACTCCGTTATAAAAATTAAAACAATTTCAAACACATATAAAAATGTTTATTTCATCACATATAACATTTTTTACAGTTCATAGTTTGGAACCCCTTTTAAGTAAAATTTTACTATACTGTACTTAGGGAGTACCGCTCCTCCTTATATATAACTTATACATGAATGAAATATTAATCCTAAAAAGAAAAAATGAAATAAAAACAAAAAGTGCGTACAGAGTATTAACCCGGATTTAAGTAATCATGCAACTGTATTTTAAAAAGAAACAAGAACAAGTGCGCTTGTTTGTGTATCTGTGTGTGAGTGTGAGAGAAAATGATTATGTGTGTGTGTACATAAGTTCATGTGCTTTTATATGTGAGTGAGTTTATATGATTGTGTGCGAGAGTTGTGTGTAGTGCTATTGGCCAGGATTAAACTACAATATAATAAAGCCTTTTTAAGACAGTGGCGTCAGCCCTACGACTAAGTCTTGGGATCGGAACATACTAGATTGCAGCATGTTCCACTGACCTAAGTTCAGTAATTTTGAAACATAGCTTCCACTTCCTCGTAGCTTTTGGTTGTTAACCATTGCGTGATGGTATTTTTACAGGCATGGAACGTTAGATCAAATATTCCTAATTTCTTATTCAATACGTTATATAATCGTGAAGATTGTCTTATATACTGTCTGCTAGCGAATTTAGTTTTGACTGCTACTACAGGAGCAACATTATACTTTCTTCTACTATTCGTCCTGGAAGGAAGATAGGGAAGTGTCTTATATTTTTTTAGGATAAGTTGGAGAATATATAATTTTCTAACCAAGAGAAGGTTCGAAGAACATATAGACGAATACAACGAAAAAGAATTTCTTACTTCTTCTACTTCTTCTTACTTCTTTCTAGGTTCTTCTTCGTCGCAATTTTCATCGACACTATTTTTAGGGAAATAATTGGTTGTCAAATAATCCGCCTGATCGTAAACAGTTTAACAACCAACCTTTAGATTGCAACTGATTATAGGCTGGCATTGATCGATATATACAAACAGATGGATTATTATATTATAACTGCTCTCTCTTCAATTTTTACGGATTTTTTAAAATCTGATATAAGTTATATAGGGCAGGTTACTAGATTTAAAATGAGCAGTAGCCATCTCATCCTAGGAACCAGTTAAATTATTAATTAAAGGGAACGATATTTATTAAATGTGTGTAAAGTCTATACAAATTATAATAGACCACGTGAGAATCGAACCCATACACCATCGTAAATAAGGGCGGTTTGTTTGTTATTGAAAGGAATATTTTATGCAACTCAAGATATGTAGTGCCATCTATTTTCAATTTAAAGAACTAAGATGCCATCACATTATACTTCTCAAGTTTGACAATAGATGTCGCTTTATGATAAAAAAATAGATGTGTCTTAATAAGTTACATGGCTGGAGTTGTTTTTGCTATTCCTTTTTGCAATGAAATTATTATTATGATATCACTGCAGAAACTAACTATATAAAAAAAAGAGATATATTTCCGATTTGATTTATATAATTTAAAAAAAGGTCTCTTTGTACTTATAGGTATATTAACACAAGACCCTAATCATATAAGAGTGACGGAAAAGTTGTATTAAACTTTTTTGACGTAGCGGTAGCGGAGCCACAGGTCTCACGTTAAGCATTACTAAAACTTAACCTCAGTCTTCATACAACATACACCCAATTACTTAATAAAATTCTAATTGAATTAATATCAAAATTAACATTGTTAGTTTCACAATGTCCTTGACAGCATTCGAGTGAATAATATTAATGTAGATACATGCACATATTACAACATCTCAATTAAATCGCAAACCATGACCATCCGTATGAGATCGTGACGAGAATTATTATTATAAATTTTGTCTATACAATTCGCTTGGTATTCATTGTTTATCTGAATTCACAAGGTTGTTGATTTGAGGAGTTACTGGTTTTTATACAGAGCGGTTGCCATCTGACCTCCGCACCCCTAAGGCTCCTGCATCCTCCATCTCCAATGACGTGCTTCGGTTTCGCAGGAGGCACTCTAAGGATGGAATCAAATTTGAGGCCCCGTGAGGGCTGTCCCTTTTTCAAGGCCGGGTCTCTGTAGTCGACAACCCCCCCACTGCTCGGTGATGCCGTCCAGGTCAATAGAGCCAACATTAACAGACACTCTCAATAAAAATTTTATCTGCTTTGAAATGCTCATTGCTCAGTGAGGTAGGGGCGGAAAGCAGTTGCCCCCGACTATGCTAACCACTGAAAAATGGCCGAATTTATTTTGAACTGTTTAACAAATAGCTCCTACAACCCTGGGTCATATAAATGATGATATTATGAAACTAATAACAGTATTACCCAGAATTCTTTTCATGATTAACACTTATTGTTTTTTACGAAATGCAATTTTTATCAAATCTATACTAATTGATTAGAAAGTAGTATTGTCAAGTAGGAGTAGAGCGTTGATGTTAACTATCATTTGAAAAATGTTGAATTATATATACTATTATTATTGTTTTATTCTTTAATGACGGTTGGCAAACAAGCATACCGTCCACCTGATTGTAAGCAGTCATCGGAGCCTATGAACGCGCGCGATACTAGAAGTATCAAGTGCGCGTAGCCAACACTAGGCATAGGAAGGAAGGGATCAGAAGGCATTAAAATGCACTCATTGCACAAAACGCAAGAGTATTGATACTCTTACTTAACGCCGATTTTTAACTAAAAAGCAAACTAAACTAAAATTCAAAAAAATTAAAATAATATTTTCTACAGAATATTTTCTTCAGAAGTCTGGGCCCTGTGTGCCGATATTTTGCACCGACTTTTGAAGAAAATATCCTGTAGAAAATTTTATTTTAATTTTTTGCTTTTTCGTTTTGAAGTCGGTATTTTATGTCTAATCTTTGAGAAAGTAGTACATCCCTGGCGATCCGGCCCATTTATGCTTGGAGTAGTAAGGTTTTACCATAACAAAAAATACGTCTAATAAATACAAAGATAATACAAATATCATTTTTTTATCGTGTTAATAAAGACAAAATAAATTATTATGTAATAAAATATATTATATATTCAAATAAATAATATCAGATTCTAAAATCATTAAAATTAAAACATAGTTGTACATTGCAATATCAACGGAAACCTTTCGAATAATAACATGTCAGATGTACACTTGGTTTCGATAGTAAGTGTAAATCATAATCAACAATAAAAAAAACTTAGATGTAACTTCACTAAGTAAGTACATCACTAAAACATACATTTCGATTATTTATTTAAAGAATATTAGCAATTCTTTTTGCAAGACTAATATTCTTATTGCCCTCCAAATAATCTCTGCGCTTGCGCTAGGAGTACGACAATAGCACAACGGGGTCAGGATCGAACCCGCAACCCTCGCACAAACAGCGGCCCTTCTACTGTTTAGCTATTGATGTTCGTGGATAATGAAAGTTTTGAATTCATCTCTTGCTTTACGGTGAAGGAAAACATGAGGAAACCATTAATGCAGCTAGTGACGTATAGCAAAATTTTATCCTCCTTTTTAAGAAAAGGAAAATTTAATTTGAAATCAAAGGTTTGAGTTATGGGAAAAAGGAGCAGGAGGCTCATCTGAGGTTAAGCGATCACCGCCGCGCATGAACCCCTTTATCACGTCGCTTATCTGTACTCGGCCCCACCGCCCGGTGGCGCTGTCAAGGCCAGTAGGACCAACAGCAATACACATTCCGAAAAAAAAATAAAAAAAGGCGCGCATGAACATCTGCAAATTTTATCCTCCTTTTTAAGAGAAGGAAAAAGTATTGAAGTTATGAGGAAAACGAGCAGGAAGTTCACCTGATGTTAAGAGATCACCTCCGCCCATGAACATCTGTAACACCAGAGGGCATGCAGGTGCGTTGGGGACCTTTTTTAGGATACAATAGATTATACGCTGACTGGCCTCGAAACGTCAAATCATTGAAAACCAAGAACGACTAATCGAATTTGAATTTTAAACGGTTTGGGTTGTATATTTTTTTTTATATTGTATACGAAATATGCAGTTTGTATACTTATTTTTTGGGTAAATAATAAATAATAATAATAAATAACTTACATAAACCTGAAATTGTAAAACTTGACCAATACATAAAAACATCATAATAAGCAAATTGTTCAAAATTGCTTCATATGAATTTTTTTTATGTATTCAACGCGTTTTTCTCGAAACGCATTTTCCCCGAAATGACATCGTGTGGGTTGACATGGTATTGCTTATTTGCCTCCATATAGGACCAATTCTAACAAAATAAACTAACTATCCTAACATTATTTAGACTTATCAATATGTAGGTTACCTTGACTCAACCGTTTCAAACAACCACTCCCTTTTACCAAAGATAGACTTACTTTAAAATATAATATTACAAAGTAATTCATGAGGCCGACAAAGTTTTTTCTAGTTAGAAAAAAAACTTTACAAAAAACTATAATTTATAAAATATATAATAATATTTAACTCAATGTAAAATTTAAACACTTAAAACTCACGTTCAATCGGTTTAGGTACCGACTAGTTTTGGACCCATTGGAGGTCCTTCATCAGGGTGAGTAGGCATTTTACATTAAGTTAAATATTGTCTCACGATTGTTATAATAATTTAGATTAATATCTTTTTTTATCTAATAATAACATTATCATAGCGTCGGCGACGCGTGAAAGCCCACATTTTTTAATGAATTTGGATTATTATTTTTATTGTTAGAAAAACTCATTAAATTACTTGAATGCACCCAAATTCTATTACTTTATTCACGGCCGCGTCTATGTACTCGAGACGCTGACGCTGTCGAGGCCAATAGGACTAACGGCATTACAATAAAATTCAGGAGACGTTCTTATTGCTCCTGTAAAATCTTGTTTTCGACATGAGGTTTTCACTCGTGGTCAGAAGATAGACATTAAAAACAACAAAAATTAAAAACTTATTTTAACCAACCAACATTTTCAAAAAGCAGAAGGTTTATGGTTAAATTAACACTTTTATTAACACTATGTGTATAAAATATAACCCCTCCATGGCTCAAATTACATATAACAATTCTTTACAAAACTACAAACATGAAGGACGTATCCAAATTGAAATAGGGGATCACTCTACTCCTGATAGTAAATAGAATAAGTGAATAAACGCTACACACTCAATGGCCCCCATTAGGATAAGGACAAAGCCTGGGCCTCGGCACACACACGAACAAGGACAAATATCCAGACCGGAACACATGCCTATATGGTTAACACAAACATCTGCTCTGAGCTGATCTGAATTTAACCCACCACTGACGCTTTAGGCAGGTTAGCTACCACTGCGCCGTTCTTATAAGCTACCTTACCTCGAAACTTGATGGTAACTAGTAGTGGTAACCAGGCGAGCATTTAAGACCTACCGCCAATGATAAATATGTGATGTATATTTCTTTGGGCACATACTGTAACCTAAATGCCTTTATATATAACAAATAACAGTTGTTTTCATCACTATCGTGGTGACGGGAAGTTTTAAAAGGTTAAGAGGCGTCAATTCCGTTATTAATAGAATCGCGTTTTTGGTAATAAACTATTGTCTATCTTAAAAATACTCTTACATATTCAAATATTCATTGAAATCAGTGGAAATGTAGATCTGCGATATTTTCATTACATTGCTTCCCCTTCCATTTTTGAAAATGGGATGGGCGAGATAGGGTTTGTGGAAGGGGGGGTACGAATGTAAACAATTGTAAACTATTTAAGTAATAACTATTGTAGAAAACAGACATTTTGACGACGACAACATCCGCCCCTTTCTTAATTAGGATGTTGCCCACCACCCAATGGCTACATCTAAATAACATTGACTATAACCACAAATCAATATCATTCGTCAAAATGTAAGAATAGTAGACGCTACTACAGACACACGGATCGCTAAAATCTCCTTTGCTATACCTTAACTTCCGCCTTACAGACCTAAGGCCTTAAAGCGTTCAAGCCTCCAAGATGGCCTTCGTCTCTCTCCCTTTGAAATTGCAACCTTCGTTCAGCGTAACCGTCTATTCCTAGACCCAATCGCTCTATCAATTTGTCACCTTTGTCTCCATTTATCTCTATGAATTGTTTTCGACGCCTCAAAGCGACATCCGGATCGAAAATCCAAGTTTGTGGTTTGTGGATTACGGGGAAACCGATTAAGTTAGTCTGTATGATTGATGCTATCGGTCCCACTGACAGGACTGGTCTTGAAACCAGCGTACAGAAGAACAAGTAGATCTGAAAAAATAAATAAAAATTATAAGCGTTGTAACTAAAGGGTTCCGCAGCTTGATGAAGGCTCTTAAGGGCTTTAAAAATAATAACGAATTAAAATTGACCGCAAACATAAGTTGGTAATTTCATAGTAATTATTAAAAGTACTATGAAAAACAAAGTTATGGTAACAACTTATATATCTCTAAAATTTGTAGACCTATCTTCTTCAAAACAAATGTGGTTGAAAGTTTATTTGATGTTCTACAACCTTAAATTTTTCCACAATTTTAAATCCCATAGGTCAAAAGTTCGAGGGGAAGGGAAACAATTTTTATGACTTTAGGAGCTAATATCTCAACAACTACTGACTTAATGAAAAAGTCAGAATCAAACCTCCTTGAAAGACCTGTCCAAAGATATCTCACACGTTGCCATAGGTTGAAATTTATTTTGGTCTCTTCAGTTACATGTATGTACTAGGACCCTTCATTTTTACATATTTCAGGATTTCATCACAAAATCGTATAGCGATTAAGAGATAAATCTATGTTTTTCAAGACGATACGTCTTGCAGTATGCCCTAATGCCTAACACTCTCCGGAATAAAAAGTATTCTATATTTTAATTTTTGATGCAAGTATTGAACTATCGGTGTACCAAATTTCATCCAAATCAGTTTAGCCATTTTACGTGATTGAGTAACAAACACCCAAAATATAAACTCTGACATTATTTTATACTATAAGCTTAGAACATGCTCTATTTATTTTATGTTACACACTAAAAACACAGTAACACTAGGATTAAATTAATATATTTTAGTAACACACCTAAAAACACCTGATTTAAAAATAAAAAGTCTTTGCTTAATGCCTAGCAGAAAAAATCACGATACAAATCATACATGCTTAAAAGAAAATATAAAACTTTTGTACCTGTACCTGTATGTACCTCAATAAAAAAAACATTTATCACTTCAATGTTTTCAAAATAAAAAAAAAATTACAAATGACAAAATAAATATTGAAAATTTAATATTATTATATTTATGAAAACTTAATATTATATTCGCAAAAATTAAGAAAAATAAAAATTATACTATTTGTAAATATTTTTGAAACTTTATAAACGTCACTTGTACAATAATTTACACGATAATTTAAAAAGTTATAAAATTCAAATACTCACAACGAAAAATTTCATTTTTTCAAGACACGACCGACCACAGTTGGATCAAGTTATCTATTGCAACTTGAACAAAACAATTCAGAACATTCAACCGTCCCATAAGCAAAAAGCAGCTAAGAGAGAAAACTACAATTATTAAACTCGTTACAGTTTTTAAAAAGTTTAAGTTGTGGCGTGCTGGTAGTGACCTTGCTTTGAGCCAATGGGGATAGCGAGATAAGAGCAAGGGGAACAACTGCCCCCTCCCTCGCCCCTGGACCTTGCTAAAAACAGACTTTACACGAATATTAGATATTATCAACGATTTAACTAATATTTATTGAAGAAAATAGACACTTTGCCTCCCTTGGGCCAAACGCTGGCTACATCTATAACTGAGCCTCGACGTTCGCGAGTTCGGTTCCCGCTTTTATAAATATCTGTTTCGGTCACCTTTTTTTTCGCCAAGGTTGTATTATTATTCTAATACAAATTTGGTCAGCTTTTATTTTTTAAAATTAGTTTTTAACTTGGAAATTCATCTGACCTCCATACCCGTTACGGAAAAACAGTAACGTAATGTGCCTTATGGAGCAGTGTGTGACCCACAAAAGTAATTTAACTGAAACAAGTATTTGCTTTGCATATCTTTTATATTTTTGACGTCTGTTGCGGTGCACTGGAGGTCCGCTACTTACCTCAAATGCTGATGATCACTGTTTTATTTCATCGGGCATTTTCAGTTACTCATTTCGGTATGGTTTTATGTTTCCGGATCTTCGGTACAGGATTTTACTTTAAGTTTTTAGTCATTTATCTATTTTTACATATGTCAAAGCCAATTTACTCATAGACGTGTTTTAGAACCTGTAAAATCTTAAAGAATACCTTTATATAAAAATTTGGAAACATTTTTTTGAATAGAAAAAATAAATACTATAATATACAAACTTATTTTAGGCTAATAACAAAAATAGTATTCAACATATGTCTAATATATTTATCTGGACATCGAATTTCCAATTTTGAAATCTTACACAGTGCGTAGACAGACACCAATTTGACAACTTCGCTTCTGATATAATTGTATTGATATTTACAAAAAAATTAAAATAGATATCACAACAGAAAAACCAGAGGTTTCTAGAAATAAATGGTAGTAATAACAAAGCGCTAAAAACTATAAATTTTTATATATTTATCGAAATCAAAAGTAACAAAATTTTACTTAGATCCCCTTTGACCGTTGGACGGTATTGCTTAAACGTAACTTCAAATACTTGATTCATTCGATGATATTGAGTAATACTAAATGATAATACGTCAATACATCGTTAGTATGAAACATTCAAACGTTAATGGGGGTTTTTTTGTTTTGTGAAAGGAAAAATACATTCTATGAAATAACTTCTCTAGCCTTCACCTGTGTCGATTGGTAATATTGTGTGGTTCTGTAGTCATAGCGAAAACTTTTAAATATAATATAAGTAAATTTGATTATTTTTAAATATACAGGCAGCCAGGTCGTAGTGATCATTTGGCCTAGGGGATATTAATTTTGGGTATAGAGGGACGCAAAATGACTTTCTTTTATAGTTTTTAGTTCAATAGTTAATAGTACTTAATTTTGCGTAAACTAACAGTATCAGTAGGTACTGTTGCGATTCGTGCGATGAGTGAGAGCCCCGGAAGCCCAATCTCCCACCCAGTGGAGGATTTACAAATTTTCAAGGTAAAGGCTGTAAGGTTTTGCCGCCTTTTTTATGTTAGAAGTTGGCAAGCAAGCATACGGCCCCCTGATGGTAAGTGGCTGCCGTAGCCTATGAACACTTGCAGCACCACTAGTAGGTGCCACTAACGAGTTGCCAACCTCGAGATATTAGTTCTTAAATCTCGTCCGCCCAGTAATTTCACTAGCGTACAGTGCCTTTCAAACCGGAACACACTAATGCCTAAGCACTACTATTTGGCGGCAGAATATTTGACACTGTGGTGGTACCTACCTAGCCGGCCTCTTGCAACAAAAGACCTACCACCAGTGTGACTGATTGCACTGGTGGAATAATCTCTGCTGTGACAGAGGTTATCCCAACAGCGGGCGATGGGATCGTCACATCCCGACGCCGCTAAACCTAAACCGCCCTTTCCTGTCTCTACGATTATTTTTACAATGAAATAAAAGGCCGATTACTGGTTGGGGAGCGGCGAACTAGCTGATTTACTCTAGAATATCCAAGTCTGCTACTCGGAATGTACAATGACAAGTGAGATGGGCAAGTCATCGGCAAATTTGCAGATTTCTACCTGTAAATCATCAGAAAACCGTCTCCAAATTTGCCACCCCAAAAATCTGCAGTCCTAGGCTCAAGCATACTCAGTCCGCTGGTAAATCCGCAACTACTCCCACACCTTCTATTCGCGTCACATAAGGGATGTGACCACCACCCTTTCCCTCCTATCGCGAGCGTTCACAGGTTGCGGTGACTGCCTACCATCACGCAGACCGTATACTATAACTAAGTAAGGTATGGGAGCAACTGTTTCTCTGATCCTACGCCTATGGGCGCTTGGATTGCGCCATCATAAAAGGTGATTTTGAAATAAATTAAGTAATTCATGAATACAATACCGTTGCGTATTTCAACCTAAGTATGACATAACCCATAATACCGCAAAAAAACCGGCCAAGTGCGAGTTGGACTCGTGTAGAAGATTTCCGTACAGTTGTAAACTACCACATAGGTTCTTCTTCTTCTTCATCCTAGCATTATTCCCGGTATTTTATGTACCCAGGGTCTGCTTATTACTCTTATCCGGATTTGACAGGTTACTAGTTTTTAAACGGAGCGATTTTTTTTTTTTTATGTTGAAGTTGGCAAACAAGCATACGGCCCACCTGATGGTAAGTGGCTGCCGCAGCCTATGAGCGCTTGCAGCACCATTAGTAGGTGCCACTCACGCGTTGCCAACCTCGAGATATTAGTTCTTAAATCTCGTTCGCCCAGTAATTTCACTAGCGTACAGTGCCCTTCAAACCGGAACACAGTAGTGCCTAAGCACTACTATTTGGCGGCAGAATATTGGACACTGCGGTGGTACCTACCTAGCCGGCCTCTTGCAACAAAAGACCTACCACCAGTGTGACTGATTGCACTGGTGGAATAATCTCTGTTGTGACAGAGGTTATCCCAAAAGCGGGCGATGGGGTCGTCACATCCCGACGCCTTTAAACCTTGCCATCTGCCACATAGGTTATCCTACCAAAACTGTAGGGTACTTCCGGTTGACCTAAAATTGTCAATTTTAGTTAAAAGGTACTACAGTAAAGTAAAGGAAAATACCAAAAATAAAAACGTTGAAAATCAAGGTAAATTTTGGTACTTACAGTTTTTCTCGAAAATCTAAATTCACCCATCTTTTTTCGTGTTGACTCAGAACCTTGATTTCTATACACCTAATAGGGACTATAGACGTCAATATCTGGTATAAATTTCAACTTGTTAGGACCCATTCTTGAGAAAATCGGTGGTAGACACAAACAGACAGACGAAAAGACGGACAAGAGTGATTTTTATAAGGGTTCTTTTTTACCTTTTGAGGTACGGTACCCTAAAAAGATACCTAAACAGTAATTATGGCAATAATTTACGAAACCGCAGTTATCGTTTCGTGAATTACCGGTGATTAAAATACTTATTTAAATGTAATTTGTAAAATTGAGACACTCAAAGCCGGGTGCAGTCACTGGTTGGCAAACGATCTGTGTTAAGCTAAGCAATTTTGAAAAAATTAGAAGCTTGCTTAGAAACTGTGCATTTCTGACCTTATTACATACATACAAGTCCAATTCATAACCTCCTTTTTTTTGAAGTCGATTAAATGTGAAATGACCTGATGAATGATACTACAAACCTTTTAATACAAAGAAACTTATTGAGGTCATTCTAAAACTATAAAATATCATAATTGTCTATGAATAATTCAAAATTTAACCATGAGGTCAAAATTTACGTATTCATAATTTACATACAAAACATGGTATCAAATTCTAATGTTAAGTCATTTTTTTAAAGAATATTAGCAATGCTTTTTCAAGGTATTACTAATATTCCTATTGCCCTCCAAATAAATCGAAAAATCGAAAATCGAAGCTTGAACTAGGAGTGGCTACGATAATAGCCCAAGGGGGTCACGATCGAACCTGACTCTCTCGTTAACGCAGTGGACGGGCCTTCTACCGTTGAGCTATTGAGGCTCTAAAATCATTGTTAGTAAAAATAATAATTTAAAAGTTTTTTAAAACCAAAAGCCGACTAGAATCGAATAAGTCTGGAGAAGGTACACAAAATGATAAAGTTATGTTGGCTGATTGGATCACCAATTCACCATTAAAATATACTATAAAAATTAATTTACCATAAAAATTAAAATTTTTGGAACCAAATTAAAATTAATTCACATTCACCAAGAGAGGGAGCCTCTGTGTCTGTGATGTAAACTAAGACCAACCAAGTGCTTGTCGGGCTCGCAAAGGCAAAAATATTAAGTTCCACATACTCACTTTACTTTTCAAAATTAAATTTGTTTTTATTACTTACGCTTTACTTTCTCTCTCTCTCTCTCTCTCTCTGTACAGTGGAATCTTTTTATCTAAAGAAACGTCTCTCAAGAATTTCAAGAAGAATGAAAATGACAGATGTCAAACGCTGTCACATCAAATTGTGAAATTTTAATTTTAATACATTGTTACTAAAGATTTAGTTCTGAATTAAAACGCAAAAATAAACATTTATTTTTCATGAGTAATATATTTATAACATAAAACTACCATAATTATATTATGAAAAAGAGTAATAAAAAGATCGTAACAGAAGTTGTAGCTCCCACTGTTTTGCTGCATCGTGGCTCGTGATTGGTCTATTCTGTTTTACCGACGGGCGGCCCGAATACGAAAAAATCAATAAATTCTTCATAAGTCTTTCGCTGTGTTATTGTTAAAATAATTATATAGTTATAGTTTAAAAAATGATGCAAGAGTATGATGACGATTTCTTCTTTGAAGAGGATAAAATGTATGTTGATTTTTCGATTTTTTTATGTTTAAATTGTTATCAATCGCCTTATCAGTGACTTCCTGTGACATTAGCCTATTTGCGGTACAGGGTTTGTCGTCGTTTGGACCCGAGATTCTATCAAGGAAGGAATATGTTTGAAGACAGAATGTAAATATTTTCATTACGTATATTAGCGGAGACATATTAGATCTGATAGTGTTTTTAGGAATATTATTATAGTGTAAACAATCTGTAAAATTCAAACACAATTGTTGGGTTTTATTTAAGTATTTACGTGGCATTTTGTTTTAGAATAGATTTTAATAACGAAATATAATCATAATAATAGTTTGGTTGTAAATATTTAATCGTAATAACCGTTTTTTGTACTTACGCCGATCGTGATCAATTTAAACAATACTATTTACAAATAAATATTGTGAAAGCTAAACTATATATGACAGTCTCCGCAACTTTTTTTAAATATTTCCAATTTACATAGAATAAATATTCATTTACATTAAGAAATATTCAAATTTCGTGTATAATTTCATAATCAATTTAATCGAATATATCGTCGAAAAAAACGAACTCAATGCTTTTTGGTTTTTTTGCTTTAATAATAAATAAATAATAAATTTTATTTATGTTTAGTAACACGAATAATGGGAACTTTAAAACGACTCTATCATTGTCCGTTGACGAATGGTAAGTTTTTAATAAACATATAATTATAGTACATTGAATTAAAGTAATATTGTCTAATGAAAAATTCCAAAAAATATTTTTTTAATATTCAGTGCACTTATAATGAAGGAGGCCGGAAATGCATGCCAGGAAAATCTTATAACGTGAGTAACGATTTCTTATATAAAAGCTAACCTACACATACACAGACACATGCCTACAGGCACGAAATACTCTTATGTACTAACGACACAATCAGTGACGGATTTACCAGCAAACTACAGATTTACAAAAACCTTACAGCCTATTACTTTGGAAATTTGTAAATCCGCCACTGGCCACAATACACTCGCAATGACTCAATAACGCGTTGTTGAAGAGAGAAAGAGACTCTTCACTTCTTTCTCTTTCTACACTTTCGCTGCTTTAATGACTTCTGACGTCAAATTTATATTTAATCATGATTTTTTTATTTAATAATAAATCGTAAAATTACAGCACCCAACAAGATCCGGATAATACTGATTGTATTTTCAATGATTTGCGTCAAGAAAGATACATGATACAGCATCAAAATCTCATGTGAGTTGCTTCTTCAGTAATCTGGGAGCTACGTTAGGAACTGCTAAGTTATTAAGCTAATTATCACTATTTTTAGTAATTTAATAAAATGGTATATAGTTCAATTAATGTCTGTGTTCGTTGACACGTAAGCATTAGGGTTGTCACCCTTTATAATAAAATATTGAACGTTATTTGGGGTAATTGTACTCTATAGTTTACGAGAACAATAAAGTACGCGAAAATACTTTATTTTACTGAGTTTATCGGAACTATTTACTAAACAAAAATAGAGGCAATAAGACTGTCGATACTTTTAATGTGTATATCTGCGAAATCAGAATTCACAGAGAGCTTTTTCTATAATGAAATGGAGAGATGAAAGAATAAAGGCTTCTTTAATCCTTATAAAAAATAAATACTTGTATTTGATAAACTTGTATTATAAAAATTTGTATTGCCAAAACCTAAAAAAAATAATGCTATTTCATTTTGAATAATCCATGATATTTTATTTTGACACTACGTACTTTTTTTTCTTGCCTATATATACTTTAATTCCTAGAAAAAAGGTGGCAACCCTAGTATGCATACGCGTTTGATTTGTAGCACAGCGTAAACAATTTCAACTATATTATTATTTGTAGCTGCTTGTTTGTTGTTTACAATAGCTAAGGGTTTTTATATGGTTGCTGAAATGAAATGTTGTTTTAAAATACTATTTTATTATTTATGACACAAGGCTAGAACAGCTAATTACGTGCGAAGGAAAAGTGTTCATGGGACTCCTCCTCTCAGGCGAGTAATACTGCCTGAAGGGTCGCAGCTCAACGGTTATCGTTGGAAAATTGTATAATGTGCTTATCTGCGCAGAAAACTTTAATAGCGCGATGCAGGTTTATGACGATCGCTACCAGTTTTAGGGCTATTGACACCCCGGGCTAGAACATTATTATGCGTATAAGGAAATCAAAATCTGTTGTTAATGTTTTGCTGAACCAATGTGAACCCATATTTAGAGTTTCATTTCCACTACCCAAAGGGACTTTTATATTTACAACAAAAAAATGATAATTAAGTTACCTTAGGAAATAAATAAAACTCTGTATTTAATTAACTACTTATTATTTGTAAAAGAAATAAATTAATACTATTCGACATTGTTTTTTAATTCCTCTTTAATATCAAGGTCAAGGAACGTTCATGTGGCAAAGGCTATTATAAAATTAGGACCCAAACCTTGGGAAGGAGACCGTCACTCCAGGTTTTTCGGTGAACATAATATGTAAATTGCTTTGACGTTTAAAAAAATTACATTACATTAAAAAAGTAAGAAGAAGTAACCTCCTGAGTTTGCTTCGCCGGCTCTTCTCAGGAGCTTGACTTTGGAGCCGGCGGTGGAATCTGACTTTTAAGAAATAAATGACATTCTAATTATTATTATTATTAATATTATTGCTAGTTAAGAGATGTTGCTATTTTAGGTACTTTTGAAAGTATATTGCACCAAGCTCAACGATTATTAGATCTATAGTTTTCTATTATATCCTACTGAGTGATTCCTGTGAATATGAGCCATCCATATATCATTTCACAAGTAAAGGTCGATGAAGTGTGACATTGTGTGTCAAGGGGTGGGAGTGGTCCTAAGTTTCGTGACGTCACATTTCATTATCTTAGTATTGAAAATTTTATTTTTTCATTAAAATTAACCAATCACGAAACTGCTGTTTTAATTTAATAATCCCTAGTTGTGAAATTGTTGCTAGCTGTGACAAGGACAAGGAAGGAGTTCAAAATTATAAAATTAATGTGACGTAATTTATGGATGGTTCCATGTAGGAGTTATAGATTTGTAGTTTATCATATAATAAGTGTATTTAAATACATAAAGGTATGTAGCAACTATTGCCAGCGAACTTCAAGAAAAGATTCACACAAAAGTCTTTTTTGTATATAATGCTATATGATCACAGATTATGAGCTGATAATAATAATGTTCATTTCCTGAAAGGCTACGGCTTCTGTCGTTCTCCATGACAAGAAATCTCTGAAGATATACCTCCTCAATGCTTCTATATATGCATATTCAGTACATTCTAAAAGTTTTATGTACAATTTTATGTCATTAAAGTGGTAAAAAAATTGTTATAAGTGTTCACCATACCATCTCCTTCATCCTAGCATTATTCCCAATATTTTATGTACCCAGGATATGCTTATTACTCTTCCGGACTAATCCGGAATTGACAGGTTACTAGTTTTTACATGGAACGATTGTCATCTGACCTCCGCAACCCTAAGGGCGAACCAGTAACTCATTGGATAAGAGCAATTTACTTATCAAGAGTTAACGATTACTATCAGATGTTATGTGATAACAACCGGGACCGACAGCTTAACGCGCTCTCCGAGGCACGGTGGGGACAAACGCCCAGACCGAAACAGAAATTAAAATAATCATCTGCCCGAGCGGGAATCGAACCCGCAACCGTCGAGACTAAAGGCAGACTCGCTACCCACAACGCCACAACAGTGTTCACCATAGCGTAGCGTGTTGCCGAGCCGAGAGTAGAGGAAGGGAACGATAAAAATTGGTGGCTGGAATTTGTGGTTGGAAATGCCGTCCGTGACGATGCTAACTACTCTGATGCTGATTTAACAGGTTCTAAGTTTTTACAAAGAGTTATTGCCATTTTCTTAATAGTACTTTTATGATTTCAGGGGTATGACGGTGACTTCGGGCAGTGTGGTGTTGAATAAAGATGAGAAAAACCTCATAGGAATTAGTATAGGCGGTGGCGCCTGCCTTTGCCCTTGCTTGTACATAGTACAGGTACAGTACGAACATATTGATTTTATTTTATTTTCTTGCAAAATCAAACTAAACACAAAATAAAAACTATAGATGTTCACGTGTAAGAGACAAATTTGGATTGTTGTTTGCGCCTGTTGATTTTGTAATAGCAATCTTACATTTTTAACTAGTTGCAACAGCTGCGTCGGTACTATCAAAAATGTATCACAATTTTTATTTGCTATTACACTAATGAACCATATGTAATTTTGCCTGTCATTACGACACAAGCTCTGTACCCTACACTAAGTACACACGTCATTAAAGGACATTACTTCTCATAAAAAAATTGAGTTTGATTTCTTAACGTAATCAACAATTGTCTTATCTTAATTATATTGCCTTCCGATGTAACCAACTTTTGATATACTGTAATACCTGGAAAATGTATTAATAAATCCAAAAGTATCGTATAACTCGCGGCACATAAGTTGAACTAAGACCTTGTACGCGTAGTAACACATTTTTGTATCTCAATCAAAGTGCGGGAAGAAGGTGTACGCGTAACTATAGTAACGTGACGCTAGCCCCCACTCGCATTCGCATTCCCACCCTTGAGGACACAAGTGCATAATTTGTATTATGTTTATTTATTTATTATATCTAATAACACCTAACGACCTTTTTCGAAAAAAAAGTTTCGCAATGCATCTGCATGCCCCCTGGTGTAGCAGATGTTCAGGGGCGGCGGTGATCGCTTAACATCAGGTGAGCCTCCTTCCCGTTCGTCCCCTCTAATATAAAAAATTGGCAAACTTAAGGGTTCCGCAGCTTGGTTATGAGTAATCTCAAGGCCTTTAAAAATAATAACGAATTAAAATCGACTGCACAAATAAGTTTGTAATTTCATAGTAATCATTAAAAGTTATATGAAAAACAAAGTTATTGGAAAAACTTATTAATTTTTTAAATTTGTAGACCTATCTTCTTCAAACCAAATGTGGTTGAAATTTTATTTGATGTCCTACAAGCTCAAATTTTCTAGAATTTTAAATCCCATAGTTAGAGGGGGGGGCACAATTTTTATGACTTTAGGAGCTAATATTTCAACAACTACTGACTTAATGAAAAAAGTCGAAATCAAACCTCCTTATCATTTTGAAAGACCTATCCAAAGATATCTCACACGTTAACATTTTTTTTTCAACACTCAGTTACATGTATGGACTGCTACCCTTAATTCTTATATATTTTAAGGTTTCATTACAGAATCGTTGTGCAGTTCATAGAATACACCTATCTAGTAAATTTCGTATAGATAGAGCCAATGGTCTCCGAGTAAAATGACTGTGACATACGGAGGGACGGACAGACGGACAGACGGATGGACGGATGGACGGACAGACGGACAGACGGACGGACGGACAAACGGACATGACGAAACTATAAGGGTTCCGTTTTTGGCATTTGGCTACGGAACCCTAAAAATGGAAGATACAATAATTAAACATAAAATACGGTCTTACCAATTTTCAGATATTCGATAACACGCCCGCAGCCAAGGACGGGACATTACAAAGTGGAGATGAACTCGTCGGTGTCAACGGACAGAGCGTGAAGGGGAAGACTAAAGTTGAAGTAGCTAAAATGATACAAGCCGCAAAGGTGAGAAATTAACGTATATATATATATAATATTAATACGTATATATATAATATTAATTTGTCACTGCCCGACACACGTAATGGCTACCATAGAAAATCAGTGTTGGGTATGTTTACCCAACAAATGCTGAATGGTAGCCATTTTGGAACACAGCACGGTAGTATTTTATTTTTAATAGCTTATGTTTACCTTTTTTTTTTAAGCTTATAAAATATCTTTTGTTATTTTTTTTGTTCATTTTTATTATTATATGTTTTTGTTTTTTTTTTTTTATATTTGTATTTTTTTTTTTGTTTTAAATTGTACTCAGCTGTGTTTCCAATAAACTTGTTCTTTCTTTCTTTCTTTCTTATATATATATATATTTATTTTCCCGGCGTCGAGATGTGACGACACTGTAGTGAAATTACTGGGCAGAAGAGATTTAAGAATCCATATCTCGAGGTTGGCAACGCGTGAGTGGCACCTACTAATGGTGCAAACGCTCATAGGCTACGGCAACCACTTACCATCCGTGGGCCGTATGCTTGTTTGCCAACTTGTGACATAAAAAAATATATATTTATATTTTCACAACAAAAAAAAATGTTTTATGTACTCTGTGGTAAAAAGTAGATATTCTACTAACTGGATGTTTGTTACTCACGCAAAAACGGCTGAACGGTTTTAGATGAAACTTGGCCTACAGATAGTTTTAGGTTCCTGTGGGGAACGTCATATTGGCCCTGTTTAAAGCAAAGCAAATATTAAAAATTGCATTTTTTCGCATATTTTTTCTCACCGCAAAAGTGGCACCAGACAGACGGTTTCTGTCGGTACTCTAAACATGGAATGATATCCTTACCTCATACTATAGACAGGCCTTTCCATACAGATATAATGTCCAAATATTCGCTGGTCCTTCGTAAATCAAACATCAAAAAACAAAACTGAAGTTAGTCACACGTTAAATTTATTCGATTATGTTGTTACCTTCTGGCTTGTGGAAGTGCTTATGTATAGTATAATATAGTAAGTATGGTATGGTATGGTAAGAATTAATCTTGAACCGCGACCAAAAAGTACAGATATGAACAGTCGAAATTGTTTACTAACGAACATTTTGTCTGGTGGTAAGCCTTTTATTGCAAGAGGCCGACAAGGTAGATAACACCGCAGTGTCAGTTATTCTACCTTAAAAAAGAATACTTTGTTCCGGTTTAAACTGTAGCTAGTGAAATTACTGGGCGAAGGAGATTTTAGAACCATTAACTCGTGGTTTGTAACGCGTGAGTGACAACTACAAATGGTGCTGCAAACGCTCGCAAGCTTCTTTTTTGTTTTCGCTGAGAAATGCATTTACACACACCAATGTACTCTTCAAGTACATTAGGCAGTGGTAGTGTGGGGTTCGGCCGCCTGTTAGTCTAGCGGCAATACCTAAAACTCAGCAGAACCATCATCGTAGTATTGGCACGTCATCGCTTGCGCAAACAACCATGACTCACAGGCTACGATAACTGTTAACCATCAGGTGGGTCGTATTCTCGCCAACTTAGTCACACAAATGTTAACAGGACACAGTAACCATAAACTACAATAAGCTACACGCAGACCCGAAACAGGGTAAATCCCTTGATATAATAATGAAGAAGGTGAAACATCGCCTGGTCGAGAACATGTCGTCGGGTACGGCGGATGCTCTCGGCCTGTCAAGAGCAATACTGTGCAATGACACCCTCGTGGCCAAGTTGAACGAAATGAGAGAGACAGAGAATACTTATAAGAGATTGGTTGAACACGCTAAAAGGTAATGTGGATCACATTTTTTCTTACTTTTAATACTCTCGTTAAGATACTAGAATTTATACTTGATGAAAAAGTAGTTGGCGTATGTCTCTCTTTACAAGCAATTCTACAGGTATGCAAATGTTCACTTCACTAGCAATTCTGCAGGCGTCTTCACCTGAGTTAAATGGTGGGAAAAGAGTGGGAGGAGGGAGAGATAGGTTTGGCCCTGACATTGAAAAAAAATGGACGAAAAATACGAAAAAAAATAGGAAATGAAATTTCTACAAGTTTCAATACTTACACACATACACACACTTCATGGGCGTAGCGGGGAACTCCAAAGCCCAACTTTAACTACAAATAAGTCATTTTACCACGAAAACTACTAATAATGCTAAGAATATACCGTTTAGCTATCCTAAAACTATTCCAGAATGCTAAAATCCTACTTCGATCTACTGCAAACGTATAAATCCTTGGGCGATATATTCTCTAACATCGGCGTGAGGGAGCCGCAGGCGCGGGCGTCGGAAGCGTTCACGAAGTTCGGATCATATCACAGGTTACTCGAGAGAGATGGAATAAAAATGTTAAAGACTTTGAAACCGGTGAGTGTTCTTTGAAACCAATATTTTTAGTGTAATATTAAAAACTAGCTATGTCTACGTGATCTACGGATATTTTTGACTGTATTTTCCATACACCTATATTTTCCTAAAATCTTCTGGGAGCTTCGAGCTTCCAGTGAAAATCCCATCATAATTAGTTCATCCGTTTCGTAAATTCACCTTAACAAACAGACATATGCAAGAATTTCAAAAATCGTTTTTTTTGTTATCACCTTTCTCAAGAAATTGGTTTATATGTACCTACTTTTAGAGATTACTTACTTCCTCCAACCATTTGTGGGTCTTTACCTTCTCAACGATTTTCTTCCACATCACTCTATCTCCGAACTTCTTTCTCCAACATGTTTTCCTGACCATCAATCCAACGCTTCCTCGGTCTTCCTCTGGGGCTCTTCTGTTGCAGAGTCCAATCCAATTTCAGAGATTATCACGTTCAAACAACCAAAATTTCGGAAATTGTATTAAGTATACACAACCAACATGATAATTTCTGACTCCAGATTCTAGCTGATATGGGAACTTATCTAAACAAGGCAATACCTGATACAAAGTTAACTATACGGAAGTACGCAGACACGAAATTCGAATACCTGTCATATTGCTTGAAGGTGAAGGAAATGGATGACGAAGAATACGGATACAATGCGTTGCAGGAACCGTTGTATAGAGTCGAAACTGGGAATTATGAATATAGGTAAGCAGCTATTACCTGGAAAAGGTTTATAAGTCACACTGGTTGTAGGTCTCTTGTTGCAAGATGCCGGCTAAGTAGGTACCACCGCAGTGTCATATTCTTCCGCCATGCAGTAGTGCTTAGGCATTACTGAGTTCCTGTTTGAAGGGCACTGTAGGCTAGTGGAATTACTGGACAAAGGAGATTTAAGAACCAATACCTCGAGGTTGGCAGCGCGTGAGTGGCACCTACAAATGGTGCTGCAAGCGCTCATAGGCTGCGGCAACCGCTTACCACCAGTGTGACTGATTGCACTGGTGGAATAATCTCTGTTGTGACAGAGGTTATCCCAACAGCGGGCGATGGGGTCGTCACATCCCGACGCCTATAACAGAATTGCTTTTGTATTTATAATATGAGTCTAGAAGTCTTAATTATATTGTACCAATGTGCTAATGGGGTTTTATTGCTAAAGCTGCGTTCCCTCTATCTGTTCTTAGCACAGAATCGCACATAAAACCGAGGTCTTTTGTTTCGCACGTCGCGGCGCGCTCACCTTTAGACGAGTCCAACCGTTCACTTTGAGCCCCATGTGTTGTTGTGTCCCGGTCTCATCAAGTGAAGTAGAGTCCACACGTGAAGGTGGCTAATATGGTTACGGTACGAACTGCAATACCATCTGCCCGGGCGGGAATCGAACCCGCAACCGTCGAGACTAAAGGCAGACTCGCTACCCACAACGTCACAATGGTTTCGGTTCTTGTTAATAATGGATGTCAGGGGTTTTTACATAATTTTCTTATTTTCTTTTCAGATTGATCCTCCGTTGTCGTCAAGAAGCTAGGAGCCGATTCGCTCGTCTAAGGTCCGATGTACTTGTTAAACTTGAACTTCTTGACAACAAGAAGACTCAGGACGTCGCCTACCAGCTAAGAAGATTCATACAGGGGTTGGCCGTTTATTTAAAGTAAGTTCTTTTTTGACTACCGACTTCTTTTAACAGACTTAAAAACAGGCGCATGGCCGTCTACTCAGTTGCTTTTTTAATGATTGTAACGAAAACCCGAAATTTTTAAACTGAATTAAATTTTCGGTAGCAAACCTGCCCTAAGCGCCACAGGTCGCGGGTTCGATTCCAACTCAGAGCAGATATTTGTATTAACCACACAGGCATGTGTTCCTGTCTGTGTGTGTGTGTTCCCGAACTCATATGATATAACTATCCCAATTTAGGGGTCTAAAAATCGAAAAAATCTATTGCAGCGAAACCGTAGAACATCTGAACGAGAATTCAAAATTATTTCCGGTCGAAGTGGATCTATCACAGAACGCTTTCCAATATAAATCAACAGCACAATTTATACAAGTACGTATATACAAATTTTATATGCCTTTCAAATATATGTATAAACTACGCCAACATGGCGCTCATTTCCGTTGGAAATGATTATGCGGATGTTAATAACATAACAGCGGAATCCGATGTTATGTTATTCATAAGCAGTGTTATCCGTATGGTTGTATATGTTATGTTATTCACATCCGCAGTGGCGCAGTGGCGGATTACCAGTAGGCTGAGTATTCTTGAGCCTAGGGTGGCAGATTTGTGGGGCGGCGAATTTGGGGACTAAACTTTTTTGCTTTTTTAGGGTCTAAGGTTTTTGCCGTTTGCCTTTACTTTGTCTTGTCCTAGATTATTTTTACAATTCAACAAAAAGTCGAATACTGGTTGGGGGCGGTGGACTAGCGGTTTTACTCTAGAAGATGTAAGTTTGCTACTAAAGTGAGAGGGGAAAGTCATCGGCAAATTTGTTGCATATTTCTGTACCTGTAAAACATCAGAAAACCGTCATTCCGAAATGTATGCTTTTTTTGGTACCTCATAGAAGTCTTTTACATTTCTATGCGGTAGCAAAAAAAAGGCGTCGGGATGTGACGACCCCATCGCCCGCTGTTGGGATAACCTCTGTCACAACAGAGATTATTCCACCAGTGCAATCAGTCACACTGGTGGTAGGTCTTTTGTTGCAAGAGGCCGGCTAGGTAGGTACCACCGCAGTGTCCAATATTCTGCCGCCAAATAGTAGTGTTTAGGCACTACTGTGTTCCGGTTTGAAGGGCATTGTACGCTGGTGAAATTACTGGGCGAACGAGATTAAAGATCTAATATCTCGAGGTTGGCAACGCGTGAGTGGCACCTACTAATGGTGCTGCAAGCGCTCATAGGCTGCGGCAGCCACTTACCACCAGGTGGGCCGTATGCTTGTTTGCCAACTTCTAACATAAAAAAAGTTTGGTCCCCAAACTGCCGCCCTAGGCTCAAACCTACTAAGCTTGCTGGTAAATCCGCCACTGCCGCGAGGGCTGTCCCTTTTTCATGGCCGCAGTACTCGTCCCCCAGACGACGTTACATTCCTTTCAACATAAGTATTGAGCAGATTATTGTATTATTATTCTATAGCTTTATAGTATAAGAAAAAAAGACTAGCTTTTTGCGAATTAAGTTACTCACGCATCAAGCACCGTACTATAAAGACTGATTTGAATTTTAAACTTACTGTTTGCAAAAAAAATTTATACTATATTTATGAATAACTACGTGAAAGCTAAAGAGAAGGGGCTTTTGGCATATACTATGTGGGTCACCGACTAGGAGGGGGCAAAGATTATAAAAAATGGGTGACGTAGTACAGGTGTGTATGTTCCCTTATGTTATTTTATGTAGATAATTTTTAAACAGGATCAAGACGACGACGAGGAAATCGAATTCGGCAAAGAAATCCAGGAATATCACGACGACGCCGAAGATAAGGACACAAAAGTCGCTAACAGACGACAGAACCAGGATAAGGACGAAACAGATTCCTCCGAACAGCTGTTACCCGATTTGACAGTTGACAGTGTCACTGCCAAAACTGACAGCGACAACATGACGTTACTGTCAGAGTTGGGTTTGGCGGACGCTGGGGAAGATTTTGGCGATTTTCAAAACGGTCTCCTGGATGAATTTGTTAATAAAAATAAATCGGATACGGAAGATGTTTTCGATAAGCTGTTAAGCGATTTGAATTTAGGAAATTGATTTATTCATTAATTTTAGCAGCCATTGTTACGATGACATTATTATATGCGATGACAGTTGCTGTCATATTTGACAACTATGACTTGAAGTTATTAATAGGACTATTGTAACCATAAGTTCTTGTTTAGTGAAGTATTTTCTTCGGTACAAATAGGCCGGCTCTATCGGAATGTATAACCCTCGCACAGAATATCAACGTAAACTAGTAGTATTGGTTACTTGTTGGTACTGTTGCGTTTCGTTAAGTTAGTGTTAACACCAGAGGACCCCAACCCCTTTTTTATTTATTTATATTTATTAGGAAAACAAACAGTTTTGTGATACAATAAATAGTAAAATATTACAAAAACCAGTAAAGTTTCCACTGGCTAAATCATGCACATACAATAGAATACAATGCAGGTAAAAAAAAATTAATAAAAATAATTAGGTAGTTAGGAATCAAATGATAGTAATATCGCAATAAAATATCAAATCGAAGTAAAATATCTAAAGATTAAAACATTCCATAATTTTTCTAGTCATTTTATCGCTCGCCTCCTTCCCTTGGGTCGCAACACGCTGCTGGTATCCCTCCCATGTATAGGTTACGGTGACCAGTTGCCATCACTTATTATAAACTAAAGATTGAGCACCAGCGAATCTTTGGATAGTTTGTTTGTATGTGTGTATTTCCATACATTATAATAAGTTTATAGATTTGTATTAATTTTTATTCTTATGATTCTGAATAAACTTTTTGATTGATTTTTGATAATCATTTTAATGTATGGTTTTGTGTTATTTACATATTTAGATATATAACAGCGCTTAATAAACTACTAAGCTGCGGAAATCTACGTTAATTCCACATTAAAATTTTATTAATATGTATAAAATTTGTATGCACCATTTATCGATGAAATATGGTGTGAAAGTTTGTATGGGAAAATACATTAAAATACAAATTATCTTTAAGTCGTTTAATATCCTATTATATTTTAATAAAATGTTATCCTTTTATTTAACTATAAGCCGTTTGTTTCGAGATTGACTTTGCTGACCGTTAAAAAATAAAGTCACAGTGACAACAGCTAGTACTGATGACAAAAAAGTTGATTGACCGATTATTTAAAATTTTGTGATTGGCAGAATCTAAAGGTTAATGTAATCTGAAGAGATGTAAGAATAAACCATTTTGTTGTTAAAATTGCTCTTAATATATATTTTTTTATTCTTTTATTTTTAAGAGGGTTTTTTCACCGTCATTGTCAAACAATTTTCACAATATTATTAAGTTATATATCTACGCTTAACACCTTTTAACACAACTTTGTATATTGCCCTGGCTTCATGTAATTCTCTTAATAATTTATGGCAAAATAGAACAAAATAACACATAAACCATAAATCAAATGAAGACATATTTACTTGTTAGCGATGCTATCGGTACTAATCGGGTCTAGCTTGTTGCGCGGAAGGTAAGGGCGTTCTCAAAACAAACGTAGTCTAAACGTAGCTAGTAACAAAATATGTTAATAAAAAAATATATACACTTTGAGACCTTTTTATTTATATAAAAAATATAACATTAATTAATGTTTGTACTAGCGAATTCTATTCTGAATACAACAAATTAGAAATACTATAAAATACATAAGACCTTATCCTATTCATCATTCTTCAAGTTATCTTACAATTTTTTTTTAACTCACACGCAAGAACATTAAAAAGGTAGTTCATATCTTTAGCACAACTTTTTGAGTTCTACTAACCATAGATATAGATTGGGTAGATTGCGGTTTTATATGGCGTAAAATGACAAAGTGATCAAAAAGCATCATCTAACACTTGGATAGAAATTAAAATCGTAAATTTGTTATCCCCATTCTTACTCTTGCTTTCGCACATGCGCCAATTTAATTTTCGTAGTTCTAGCCCTATATTTGGTGTCTATAGTTTATCCATCAATTTCTACCAATTTCAATACATGAGATACACAATCTATTGTCCTTTATATCTATGCTACTAATAGAAATTTATAAAAACTATTTTTAGCGTATACTTATTTCCACTGGAGACTCAAAAAAATAATTTAGGAAATAATTGCAAGGGGCAGCAACTGATGAAGGAGAAAATTAAACATGGGCAAAATGCTCATAATGATGATAATGTATTGGAGCTGGCTTGTGGTGGGGCTCGAAATGATGTTTCAATCTCTCTATATGATGATGATCCAGTACCAACGGGGTCTTCTTCGAGTAGTGCTCGTGTATATAATGTTTATGGGCGTAAGGCAATAGATGGTGTACATTATGCTGGTGAAGTTTCTTCAAATCAAATTCATGTTTCAATTTATGTAGTTTATGAACCGCTTTCTCTGTTAATGTCTTCAAGCCTGCGTGGACTTTCTCAGTGATTTTATCAAGGGTCAAAGTCGCTGTTGTCATTTGTACGGCGATTAAGAGTATGACCTGTAAATCAATTTTGATAATAAAATTTGGCGCTAGGTTCATTGAAAGGACACTTAACAGACATTGATTGATTAAAAAAGCTTGTCATTAAGTAAATGTGTAATTTAAAAAAAAAAAAACAATGCGAACTTTTTTCGTTCTTAATGTGCAGAGATTTTGATTAAATCATCTCAAAAATGATAATAAGAGACTACCACGAAAACATACGCTCTCTAACATAAACAATTGGATTATATTATTTATTGCGTTTTAAACTGTTATGTATGAAGTGTCGACACAACTACTCGTACATAGACAAAAACATAGAAACATAGCTTTTCATAGATTAAGTATATTGAAGATGACCATAGACAAAATATTACTGTTTATATTGAAACAAATGAATTTATAATTCTCATTTTTTGAAATCAAAGAGTATAAGAACTAGCTAATATCACTGCATCCAGGTTCTTTTTGAAATCGACTGACATTGATTCTAATTTTTAGATGAAATAATTTTAAAAGGAAATAAGTTTTGTAATATTAAACTTTTCAAAACATATTATAAGGCTCAAAGCCAAGTGCGCTTACTGATCGGTAAAGGATCGCTGGGTTAAGCAAATTTAGGCGCGGTCAGTCACTAGATAGGTGATCGCATAGTGGTATTTCGACTGAGCATCTTCGTTCGGAGGGCACGTAAAAAGTGAGTCCTGACTGGCAAATTGCCAATAGTCGCAAAGTCAAGTGAGAGGCCTACGAGCGACCTGAACATATCTGACACTAGGTTGGCCACTAACCACTCGATAAGAAGAAAAAAAACATGTTACCCTCAAAGACAGTCGCTATATCGAAAGACCATAAGCACAAGTTAATTCTTCAAACTAAAGCATAGCACTATAATAATATTGCTCGTTATACTAAATTGTAATTAAAATCTCATTATTTTACGATAATACTCACAATTAAATAAACCTTCATTATGTCTGATATCCAATACACAATAATCTCGACTGAAGGTTCGCAAATCATAGGCACCTAATATAAAGAAGGGTTGTACTATGTTAATAATTATGTTAACGCGTTATTCTGATACGGTTTTATTTTACCGATTTAAAATAGTGGCGGTTATGAGTCGATTTCCAGCAAAAGGACTTTGGTGATACAAAAAATTAAACTCTACTCCTTCCTCTAAAACATTAAGTTTTAGAAGTAAACTTAATTTTCTTAAAACTTGATGTTTTAGAACTAAACTTAATTTTCCGTATTCGTTTATTTTTCTGGGATTTCTTAAATGTTGTTCTTTTTTCTTATGTACAGAGTATTACGCCCAGTGTTTAGGTTTTTTTAGCAGTCACCGCAACCTATAACTGTTGACGATACTTGAAGTATCACATGTGCGTTGCCAACCCAAGAAATAGGAGGGCAGGGATGAGAAGAGAACAGAGATCTCTTAGATGTCCATCGTGCCTCGGAGAGTATAATAACCCATTCCCAGTCCATACAATGGGCACGATTGTTAAACAATTGAATCATTCATTTGAAGAATTCATAGGATAGGGTTAATCTGTCGAGTCTATTTATTATCACAAAACATCTATTTCTCCTGAATACACTGAAGCACAGAGACTTTCATTTAATACACCCCTATGTGGTCACCCAGCCAAGGAATGATCGCGCCTAACGCTTCCTAACTTATTGCTTACCAACCACGTTCATAACCCTAAAAATTATTTAAAAAAATGGGTGCGTGTACTTATGTACACGTGTCAGAAGTTAAACTTCTTTGTCATCATTAAAAAAAACAATTTTTAATTAATTGCAAATAATTAATTACAATAAAATAATAAAATGACTGGAGAAGGATAGTCAACACAGTCAATTTGCTTTCGAGACAAAAGAAAGTTTTGCGGACAGCTTCAACTTGTAAATTTTGTGTGATGCTCATGCCCGCATATCTTAAAACTTCACTCTCATCATTTGCATTTAGATAATTATAATAAGTAGAACTTCAAAAATAGTTGTGTTAGAAACAAATAATCGAGAATAAGCCTCCAGGGGAAAGTCGACAATGTATCGAAATTCACAACACAAGGTTAGAGCTGTTCCGCGCATCCCAATTAATAAACGTGAAAATTAATTTTGTACATGTACAACCTTCATAAATATCCTTTACTAATACATACAGAACAATACAGGCCGTAACGGAATGCAATAACTGTGAATTTCCTTTGAAGTTAAATGTATAGAGATGATAAATGTGTACATTAATTTGCGTAATTATATAATAATTATACAAGAATACACGGATATGTTTGTGTTGAAATAGATTTGGGTCAGATAGTGTTTACGAAATGTAAAGGTTTCGATCCAGTAGTTAATATTATAACTCATTAGAAGTTCTAAATTACATACGATACAGTTTAACGGTAGTAGAGCCATGATTCTCCCATCACAAGAGGACCAGAGAAGTGCTACCTTCTCACAGAAATTCGGCGTAAAGTAACAGTAAGTAGGTACTGTTGCGTTTCGTGGTATAACTGAGAGCGCCAGAGAGCCAATCTCCCATCCCCTCTATTCCCTTACTTTTTCCCCTCTCATCTCTTACCTCCTGTTCCTTGGGTTGGCAACGGCCTTGTGATACTTCAAGTATCGCAAGCGTTCATAGGTTTCGGAAACTGCTTACCATCGGCTAGACCGTATGGTTGTTTGTCATGATAAAAAAAAAAATTGTTGCAAGCCTCTCCCTGTCGTAACCAATATTAAAATGTGGTGGTTGTATGTGTTGCCGGATACCCGAGGTCCCTATACAAGATGAGGGGGCACAGCAGTGGCCTTGTCAAGTTGAGCAGCGACCAGCAGTTATCAAAGCACAGCCGTAACAACCTTTTCTCGAAGTGACTCACCGCACATTTGACCCCACTGTAACTTTGCTATGGATAAAACAAGAAGTTTAAATTTTTGGGGCAAAGACACTTGTGCTGTAATAAATGAAAATGCTTTGGGGTAGAATATTTGACGCTACGGTGGTATCTACCTAGCCGGCCTCTTGCAACAAAAGACCTACCATCCAGTTTCGGTTTTACTCATTAACTTTTGCCAGCGGCTTCTCCTGATTTAATGAGTTAATGAGGCATTTTTATTGCAGTAGAAAATTTAAAATTATTCGTTCCTATTTTATGCTAGTCTCCAAGATCACATCTATCTAGATATTGTATCAAAATGTAATAAAATTTATTTAGCTGTTTAGGTGAGAAAACGTAACAGACAGACAGAGTTACTTTCTTATTTATGATGTTATTCTTGATAATTCAAAATACAACAGATTCAAATAAGAGCAGAGATGGTCAAGTGGATAGAAAACGTGGGGCACAGGTTCAAACAAGGTTCAAATCCGGGCAAGCACCTCATGAGTTTCCGGACAAGTGTTTAATTTGTGTTTCGAATTCATCTCCTGCTTAACGATGAAATTCTGAGACATATATATCCGCCAATCCACAGTGGAGCAGCGTGGTGGATTAGGCTCTAAATCATCCTGCTTAGCAGTAGAGGAGGCCTGTGCCTTAGCGGTGGGATATTAACAGGCTGTTACTTTACTTTAAGTCAAAATTGGTTGATTATAATTATAATATTGACGACGTTGTGGCTGTGGTAGCGTAGTCACAGTGGTGGCCTTAAGTGCCACAGCTCGGGGGTAAATTCCCGCTCGGGGCAAATGTTTGTATTTACGACATAGGCATGTGTCTGGTTGTGTATTTAATTTCGAATTACTTTCGAAGTTGCTGGAAAAACATATTAAATTTTCCGCACAGTTTTCTTTTTTTTTTTTCAACAAATATTTGAAAATTTGTAAAATTTGGGAATATTTGTAATTCAAAATAAATAACAAGTCGTTAGCCAAAAAGATTTTCCTTTTGAAAGTTTAAAGAAAATCTCAAAGGCCTTCATCAAAGATCATTTTTTTTAAATAAAAATTTATTACTACAAACATAATTTATGCATAATAGTGTAATAATTTCAATACCACTAAAGCGTTACTCAAAAATATATATCTGATAATGAAAAAAACAGCTTAATACGTTAATTATACATAAATCGGGTTAAAAAAACATTTAAAAAAATTTGAAAATCTACAGTTTAATAGGCCTTCCATAAATTACGTCACAATATACAATGGAATCATGGAACTTTAGCGCTGTTTTTAGGAAACTTACTTTACGTATGACGTCACAAGCCTCACTAAATTAAACAAACCATACCCCTGTTTTCAACCAAAGCATGACGTAATTTATACATAGACCCTAGGATGTTATGACTAAAGAAATGTTCAATCGAAAAGAAAACCATAATTACAATCAATAATATTTTACTAAACAATTTTAGCGGTTTTTTAAACATTAGCATTTTTACTGCAATCACAATACTACAATATTACATATAACTCAAATACATGATGAGTTTATAGTTTAAACAATCTTTATGTTATCCTTTAAGTGGACAAAATGAAAAAACGATTTCATTTTTTTATTGTTATAACGGTAACATATTTACATGTCCTAGCTTGTCGTGACGCCCCAGAGGTATATAGTTTCTATACATTTGTTAGATTTATTTTTTATTTAAATATTTAGAACGATTATTTTTTATAATAGCCCACATAGAATTGTTGACGGATCGCGTAACGATTGGAGCGCGACATAGATTGACTCGATGTCGTGAGCTAATCGGAGAGCCGGATTTTTGGCGGGAAAGAGGTATTCGGTCGCTGTTCGTGATTAAAAGTTAAAAAATTTTTAAACTGTGTAATAGTGTTGATACAATAAATCTAGTACATAGTTGAGGTCTTGTTTCACTGGAACTTCCTTGCGAAAAGATTTAATATGGTTAGAAACAAAAATATGTACATAATATGGTTCTGACGTGCTCTCTGACGCCACGCCATGTAATTATGTTTCCGCCTTAACTTATATATTCCTAGAGGTCACAGAAACTAAAAAAGCATGACGGTCTAAGGTAAAAATTTGCGTGAAGTATTTTATGAAACCTCTAATCAAATTTCGAAATATGCTCGTTAAGATAACATAAAGATCATCTAAATTATGTGACACTCTATGTATTTTTAGTGTAACTTATATACAAATATAACCAACTCACCGCCTTTATTGTTCACTACCCAAAAAAATAAAGGGATTTTAAAAAAATCCAAATTTGTGATTCCTTTAACAAGAAATTTTTCAATTTTTACTTTAACTTCAAAACACTTTTTTGTTGTACTTTTTATTTAAAAACGTCATTAACGGAGAAAACCAAAAAAAATTCATGGGTTTCTAAAAGTTAAAACGGACGTTTTAGTTGTATGGTTTGATCGACGAATTCTCCGCGTTAAATCATCGTACATTATAAGATGAAATTAAATAATAAAAACAAAATAAAGGCCACAGCCCATGTTAAAGTCAAGCAAAAACTTGGAAAAACTTACAGACTAGATCTGAAAACTAGACACTTGATCATCCAATTTTTTTTTCTTTCCGAGCATTTTGCTCCGGCCCAAATTATGTAATATATATTTTTTTATATCCCTTAATTCTCGTGAGTAGCGTAATTAAATCAGCTGTAACTTTAAAAGATAAAGTTATAATTAATTTAACCAGATTACAAACTATCAATATTTATACTATAATATATTTTTATTGTTAATAAAAATCCCCAAAATTTTTTAACTAATGTAAACCAATTATTGATGCTTTATTTTTTATTTTGATCATAGACTTATTAAATAAGGACAAGTCCTTCAATACAAACAAAATGGCCGACTCGCTGGTCCTTCGTATCCCCGCAATTAAGTGAAGTTAGTCACAAGCTTGCATAATTGTATAAATTGTAACTATCTTTCGTTAAGTTCTTGCTAATTTACAAGCAAATATTATGCCGTTTTTTCTGTATGACAAGGCCGGTCCTTAGTTTATATTAAGCCAATGATTTTGTTTTTTTTTTATATTTGTTTTTTTTTTGTGGATTCTTATAGACAACATAAGGCATATGCAGATAAGCTATTTACCGAACACTTATCAGGCGTTCTCTCTAGTATCTAGTGGGTTATTATTTAAAAAAAAACGCATTATCAATATATAAAAATCGTAACAGCTTAATACATAATTTTTTTGAGATTTTTTTATCTTTAATATTGGGTCTTTCAAAAATTACGACTAAGAGCTTGTACCCATTGGCAGCACGGCACGGCACATAAAAAATTATGTGACAAAAAGAAATAACACTTAAAAATAAAATTTTGAAAAAAAAAAAATTATTGTCATACTTTTATGCAGCTGAGTTATATTATTTGTCATACAAAACACCTGCCGTGCTTTTCTGCCGATGGGCACACGACCTTAATGTGCGTTCCCACCCCGTGAAGTCATAGGACTGTCTTAATCATTCCCATATTCTTAAGTTTTTTGTAAAAAAGGCAGACCATTCCATTGAAAATTTAAGTGCTAAGACTCTACGGTTTTTTTATTCAAACTAACTACAAGCGGCCTCTTTGATGCCTTTTTTGCATCTAATGAAAGTTTTGTACGGTTTTTAGCATGACAACGACCGCGGGAAAAAACCGTAGTGAACACTAATTTTTCACTCGTCCTTGCCTTTATTTGACCCTTATATACTGTGAAACATTACCAACTAAATATTTATAAAAATGGCATCGACAGACACCCATTTCCTTTTTAAAAGAACCTGAATTAAAAAAAAATTAAATCTGAATCTCATCCAACGAAGACAGACAAAATGTAAACATACTCTACATATTTTCTTTCTATGTATAAATTATACACCGATAAAATCTTTAAATAAGAAATCGTTCTTATTTTCAGAAAATTAGGTTTTGATTTCCTTGTAATGTATATATCGCGAAAGTAAGTCGTACGAAGCAGTACTTCCGATCAATCGCAGCACAATTGGTGAGCCCCATCTATCACAGCACAGTTTGTGAACCCCACCTGACGCAGCTTACTTTATAAGCTCCGCCTATCGGAGCACATTTGGTAAGACCTGCTTTGGCGGCTTAGTTGGCAAGCTTCGCCAAATAATCCAGCCTATCGCAGCACAGCTGGTGAACCACATATAGCGCAGCACAGTTGATAAGCCTCGTCTAACAGAAAACAGATGGTAAGCCCCGCATATAATAGTACAGTTGGTGAACCTCAATTAACACAGCACATTTGATAAGCCCCGTATAACGGAGAACAGTTACTAAGCCCCGCCTACGACAGTACAGTTTGTGAATCCCAACTAACGGAGAACAGTTGATAAGCCCCACCTATTACAGTACAGTTGGTGAACCCCGACTAACGGAGAACAGTTGATAAGCCCCGCCTATGACATTACAGTTCGTGAACTATACTAACGCAGCACAATTGATAAGCCCCGTATAACGGAGAACAGCTGATAAGCCCCGCCTATGACAGTACAGTTGGTGAACCCCGACTAACGGAGAACAGTTGATAAGCCCCGCCTATGACATTACAGTTCGTGAACTATACTAACGCAGCACAGTTGATAAGCCCCGTATAACGGAGAACAGCTGATAAGCCCCGCCTATGACAGTACAGTTGGTGAACCCCGACTAACGGAGAACAGTTGATAATCCCCGCCTATGACATTACAGTTCGTGAACTATACTAACGCAGCACAGTTGATAAGCCCCGTATAACGGAGAACAGCTGATAAGCCCCGCCTATGACAGTACAGTTGGTGAACCCCGACTAACGGAGAACAGTTGATAATCCCCGCCTATGACATTACAGTTCGTGAACTATACTAACGCAGCACAGTTGATAAGCCCCGTATAACGGAGAACAGCTGATAAGCCCCGCCTATGACAGTATAGTTGGTGAACCCCGACTAACGGAGAACAGTTGATAAGCCCCGCCTATGACATTACAGTTCGTGAACTATACTAACGCAGCACAGTTGATAAGCCCCGTATAACGGAGAACAGCTGATAAGCCCCGCCTATGACAGTATAGTTGGTGAACCCCGACTAACGGAGAACAGTTGATAAGCCCCGCCTATGACATTACAGTTCGTGAACTATACTAACGCAGCACAGTTGATAAGCCCCGTATAACGGAGAACAGTTGATAAGCCCCGCCTATGACATGACAGTTCGTGAACTATACTAACGCAGCACAGTTGATAAGCCCCGTATAACGGAGAACAGCTGATAAGCCCCGCCTATGACAGTATAGTTGGTGAACCCCGACTAACGGAGAACAGTTGATAAGCCCCGCCTATGACATGACAGTTCGTGAACTATACTAACGCAGCACAGTTGATAAGCCCCGTATAACGGAGAACAGCTGATAAGCCCCGCCTATGACAGTATAGTTGGTGAACCCCGACTAACGGAGAACAGTTGATAAGCCCCGCCTATGACATTACAGTTCGTGAACTATACTAACGCAGCACAGTTGATAAGCCCCGTATAACGGAGAACAGCTGATAAGCCCCGCCTATGACAGTATAGTTGGTGAACCCCGACTAACGGAGAACAGTTGATAAGCCCCGCCTATGACATTACAGTTCGTGAACTATACTAACGCAGCACAGTTGATAAGCCCCGTATAACGGAGAACAGCTGATAAGCCCCGCCTATGACAGTATAGTTGGTGAACCCCGACTAACGGAGAACAGTTGATAAGCCCCGCCTATGACATGACAGTTCGTGAACTATACTAACGCAGCACAGTTGATAAGCCCCGTATAACGGAGAACAGCTGATAAGCCCCGCCTATGACAGTATAGTTGGTGAACCCCGACTAACGGAGAACAGTTGATAAGCCCCGCCTATGACATTACAGTTCGTGAACTATACTAACGCAGCACAGTTGATAAGCCCCGTATAACGGAGAACAGCTGATAAGCCCCGCCTATGACAGTATAGTTGGTGAACCCCACCTATCAAAACACAGTTAGTAAGCTCCGCGTATTCCTAAAGCTTTTATTATTTCTATTCACTGTTTGCGCTATTAATTTGTTTACATTTTGTCTTTAGCTTGCCTGAATAAGGTAAAACTTTTTCAATATATATTTATAATAAATGATATAGTTTTATAGCATCCATCTTTGAAATATCCAATATTGTACGTTAGGCGGTGGAAAGCATATTTCAACAGACTAAAAAGCTTTATAGTGCAACAGTTGCCTTATTATATACCTCATTTCGTTAAGATGGACTTGTATTTTAATTTTTACTTATTTTCGGATATTTAAATTTATTTTGGGAATTTCATTTAAAAAAATTAGTTTTTTCCAATTATATTGAGACATTCTTAATGAAATGGGGTATACATTAAAAAAAAACAAATTATTATAATAATATTTCCACAGATAATATATTTCCGTTTAGCGCAGATTAGATTACGAATGACAGCTTATAAATATAAATATCGAAGTCTATGTGGCCCAGGACTTCAAAAGAGCGAAATCCTTGTCGTCCTCTGAAAAACAAAAAAAAATAAATTAATAAATATTTTATACCTTTAAACGGAGACGCTCGTAGCCGGATGCGCTCACTGATCGGTAAATGATCGGTGGGTTAAGCAACTTTAGGCGCGGTCAGACACTAGATGGGTGATCGCATAGTGGTATTTCAACTGAACGTCTCCTTGCTTCGGAGGGCACATAAAAAAAACGTCGGTCCCGGCTGTTGACAATTAGACAACAGTCGATAAGTCAAGTCAGAGGCCTACGGGTGACCTGAACAACTCTGACACTAGGTTGGCCACTTACCACTCGATAAGAAGAACCTGTAAACGACATGAACGATGTCATTGTCCAGATCCCAGGAAATAACTGGCAAGGACAGGGATTTTTGGGAAAAGTCTGGAGGAAGGCCCTTACCCACAAAGAGGTTAATTTTAATGAAAGAAGACTAACCTAATAATATTTGAAAATCTAGCGTATCGTATATTATATCGTATATTATATATAATCGTGAATGAATCTCGTAAATGGCTCCAACGATTTTTTGAAATTTAGTGTGAAGTGGGATTCGGGCGATGTGGCGTTGTGGGTAGCGAGTCTGCCTTTAGTCTCGACGGTTGCGGGTACGATTTCCGCTCGGGCAGATGTTTGTTAAAATTTCTTTCTCGGTTTGGGCGTTTGATCGTGGGTCTCCCCACCGTGCCTCGTAGAGCACGATAAGCTGTTGGTCCCGGTTGCTATCACATAACATCCGATAATAATCGTTAACTCTCGATAAGTAATTTGCTCTTATCCAATGAGTTACTGGTTCGCCCTTAGGGTTGCGGAGGTCAGATGACAATCGCTCCGTGTAAAAACTAGTAACAGTCAAATCCGGATAAGAGTAATAAGCAGACCCTGGGTAAAATAAAATACCGGGAATTATGCTAGGACGAAGAAGTGTGAAGTGGGATTCGGGGGTGATAAATAGGTATAGCTAGGATTCATTATTAGATAATGTTTATCTTCAGGCTATGAAAACCCCGGTTCGAGTCCAGATGTATCCAGTTCGATTATTTTATTGCAGATGACATACGGACGGACAGACGGACAGAAGGACACGACGAAAATATAAGGGTTCCCTTTAACCCTAAAAAACACGATTTACCAAAAAAACTACGGAGCAAGGCCATCCAGGAACTTATACTGTCATGGTAATTTGCTCTTATCCAATGAGTTACTGGTTGACCCTTAGGGTTACAGAGGTCAGATGCCAATCATACTGTTAAAACTAACAACCTGTCAAACTTGGATAAGAATTTTAAAGGCGTCGGGAAGTGACGACCCCATCGCCCGCTGTTGGGATAACCTCTGTCACAACAGAGATCATTCCACCAGTGCAATCAGTCACACTGGTGGTAGGTCTTTGTTGCAAGAGGCCGGCTAGGTAGGTACCACCGCAGTGTCAAATATTCTGCCGCCAAATAGTAGTGCTTAGGCACTACTGTGTTCCGGTTTGAAGGGCATTGTACGCTAGTGAAATTACTGGGCGAACGAGATTTAAGAACTAATATCTCGAGGTTGGCAACGCGCGAGTGGCACCTACTAATGGTGCTGCAAGCGCTCATAGGCTGCGGCAGCCACTTACCATCAGGTGGGCCGTATGCTTGTTTGCCAGCTTCTAACATAAAAAAATAATAATAATAATTAGACCCTGGGTAAATACTAAATATATATACAGAAATATATAAACAATAATAAATAAATAAACGCTGCACACTCAACGGCCCCCATTAGGATAGTAATATCCTGTGTCGGGGGTCCGAAAACATTCACAATGACAAGGACAAATACACCCAGACCGGAAAATATGCTTGCATGGACAATACAAACATATTATGCTCCGAGCGGGAATCAAACCCGCGACCTGTGGCGTTTAAGGCAGGTTCGCTACCGCTGCGCCACAACGTCGTCGAATAATAATATAGAACTTTATTCACTAAAAACATACTACTACAGTATAAATTAACAATAATATAAATTAACAAGTTAACACAAGTTCATGATGTATTTAGTGAAAAGGTCGTGAACTCAACTTTAAGCTGTTTTTCAGTTCAAACTCACCATCGGATTTGCTCGGTTTGGACTTTGCAGCCACGGGTTCTGCGGTTGGAACCTCAGGCAGGTTGTCTGAAGGCACGTTAATACCAATCATCTCCTTGTCCAGTTCCTCCTGTAAATATTATTTAAAAAAAAAAAAATTAATAGAATTCATCGGCGTCGGGACGTGACGACCCCATCGTCCACCAGATTATTCCACCAGTGCAATCAGTCACACTGGCGGTAGGTCTGCAAAAGGCCGGCTAGGTAGGTACCACCGTGTCAGTTCTACCGCAAAGCAGTAGCCCTTACCACCCAAACGTCCCTTGACCTTTTTTTTTATTTGTTAATAGAAGGTTTCTGAACGCTTTCTGGGATCCTATTGTAAAACCGTATACAGTTACCCTTAAAAGAGCTAATTTATGTTTGTTCCTAGTGTTAATGTTATGATTATCACATACCTGTTCCAACTCTTCAAGTTCTCTTTCAAGCTCGTCCTCATCAATATCGTTGGAGAACGCCACGTTGTTGCTTATAGCGTCCGTTATCTCGCGCGATATGTCGTGCTGCTCCGCGATATCGTCCATAATATCGTGGACTTTGTCTACGTCTCTGTAATTATTACAAAAAAAAACTTGAGAGGTGTCAAGGGACAATGGAACGAAGTTTAATTTTTTATTTTAATAATCGTCGCGACACCACACTTTTCAATGCGAAATATAAAGACGAAACGAAAATAACTGGCTTGCTTTCTATGAGAGAGAGCGAGAGAGACAGAGAAACACGCGCACGCCGCACGGCTTACAACTATAGCAAAAAGTGTCGGTACAACTTTTGGTCTTAATTTTTTTAATTTCCATAGCCTTATTAAAAACGACGACGCTGTGGTTGTGGTGCTTTAAGCGCCTCAGGTTGCGAGTTCCATTTACCGTTCGGAGCAGATGTTTGTATTGACCATACAGACCATACATAAGTATGTTTCCAGACCCGACACAGGATATAACTATCCTGATGGGTTGAGTGTGTAGTGTTTATTCATTTATTATATATGGACGAGCCCTTCCATACAAACGAAATTGAAATATAATCGAATATAATTAGTTGTAGTAGAAAAAACGAAAACAAAAAATTGTACACCAGTGAATCTTTGGGACATTTTTGAAGTTATATTATTTTAGGCGCGTTATGAAAAAATGATGAGAGTGAAATTTTAAGGTGCGCGCGCATCACCATCACACAAAACTCACAGGTTAAAGCTGTCAAAGCTACCCACAAAATAGAAATAGAAGCTCTATTGGTCGCGCACGTTGGCGCGTTCGCGCTCGTCGCCTCCGAGCACTATTCTCATATTTAATTTTATAATATTTATCCACATGTTTCCAGTTTCTACATTCACAACACGTGTTTTAGTTTCATACAAGTGCGAATTACATATGTATTTATTTATTTAATCTTTCAAATTTAAAATGAGCTTTATTGACTGTGTTGACTATGTAATTAATTATTTGTATGCAATTAAAAATTGTTTTTTAATGATGCCAAAGAAGTATAACTTCTGACGCACGTATATAAGTACATGCACCCATTTTTTTTCAGTATGTAAATACCGGTCCTTAGTTAATATTAATAAGTAATTGTATATGTGTGTATAATATTTTCTATAATGAAAATAACTAACATATCCTTGTGAGCCAGTTTCATGGCGTTGGCAGCATCCCTCATAGTGTTCAATACTTGAGCATTTGTGTTTGCACCCTCCAAGGCCTCCCGCTGAGCTTCGATTTGTGTTAGAGTACCATCGATTTGTGTCAACTGTTTCTCGTAACGCTTCTTACGTTTCAACGCTGCAATTGCCGCTGTTAAAAAAATTTAACAACATTAATGAGATATTTAAAAATTTTAACAATAACAATCATAGTGTTTATGTTATTTTCCCTTAAAAAATATGCAAAAATAATAAATAAAGAAATATACGCTGCACACTCAACGGCCCCCATTAGATCATCATACGACATCCTGTGTCATACACAAGGACAAGGACAAATACACCCAGACCGGAAAATATGCTTGCATGGTCAAAATATTATGCTCCGAGCGGGAATTGAACCCGCGACCTGTGGCGTTTAAGGCAGGTTCGCTACCGCTGCGCCACAACGTCGTCAATATATTTTTTATTTTTTTTGTTGAAAGCAATGTGTCTCTGTGCTTCGGAGGGCATGTAAAAAGTTGGTCACAGCTGCTATCAATTTGATGACAGTTGATAAGTCAAGTCAGAGGCCTTTACGGGCCTGAACAACTCTGACACTAGGTTGGCCACTAGCCACTTGATAAGAAGAAGAAGTGAGTACTTGACTCACCCACAAATGTATTGCATTTTAACCCAATTATATCCCCGGCATAGATCTGCATTGGTAAAATTTTGGTGTGCAACAAGTTAGGAATATTAAAATCAAATTAAAATTTAATAACTAAATAACATATAGCAATAATAATAAAAATAGATAGATAAAAAATAATATAAATAGATAGATACTAACGGCCTGCTCTGGCTTTTCTCGGATATAAAATATATAGCCTATGTCATTCACTGAAAAAATTATTAAAATCGATCAAGTAGTTTTGATTTATTTATTACTGACCCTGCCTGCACACGTTAAATGTAATTATTAACGAAATCACATAAGAAACCTCAAATTTTTTTTTTTCCACTATTTAATGGATGTTATTATACATATAAACCTTCCTCTTCAATCAGTCTATCAATTAAAAAAACTGTATCAAAATCCGTTGTGTAGTTTTAAAGATTTAAGCATACATAGGGACAGAGAAAGCAACTTTGTTTTATACTATGTAGTGATATATCTTATTGTTATTTCGTTGTTAGCAATAAATTATAATGCAATTTATTAAAATCATAATTAATTATAAAACTAAAATTTATTAATTTTATTCCATTTCTCAAGAATATTTATATAGTTTAAGCCAACATATAAAAATAAGTGTCTAGAACATAATTACACAAAGGAAGTAAAAAGATTATTATGAAAGCCTATTGTTCTAAAACACTTAACAAAAGATAGTTAAGTAATAATAATAAAAATATTAATAAAATAATGTTACTTTTTTGTTTATAGTAATTTTAACACAATGTTTTTCAAAATTAGATATAATTGGTTTTTTCAAATGAATTATTATGATCATGACTCATGATTTTTGATTATTATTATAATAATTACTACATGTTTCTGATTAAGAATATAGGTAGGGAGGTTGAAATCTAATATAATAATATGTAACGATATCGTTATAATGTAATGACAATTCAATTGAATCTAAAAACGCTTTGGTAGCAAGGTCAAAACGTCAACAAACGATGATCATACATAACAGTGTTCCTTTAGATTATTTGCTTTGAACTTACCTCTTTTATTCTTTGTACCATTTTTCCTAGCTGTTTGTATTTCTACTTCGATCTTTCTTTCTAAAAATTCTTGTTTTTTAATCAGTAATTCCTCAGTCTCACGTAATTTCTGTATTGCTTCATGAGTCGTCGGACCCTTTTCCTCCTTTTTTCCACCAAATAGTTTACCCAGAAAACTCATCCTTCTTTGTTTGCATGCACTAAGATCTAATAATCACAATATACCGTAAGTAGCACTAGTTACGCGTAGAAAAAACAAAATTGCATATTATTACTTTTCGCTTCTTTTAGCAGTATGCGTCATCCTAATTGCCATGTTTTACAACATCGCATTTTGATATTATGTTATACAGAATACAAAATAATGGAAAACTTTAGTATGAAAAAAATTAAATTTATCATAACTATAAAGAAACGTATGTTTGAAATAGAAATACTTTATATTTGTCAACTAAAAAAAATTAAAAACTATTTGTTGTAGGAATAACGAATTTAAACAGTCAAGTAAAAGTGATATTCAGAACGCACCACAATTGAAAATATTTAGTGTTACAAGTTAAAATTATTTGATGAATTCCATCCATGGGAATGTCCTCCATATCAATGTTTCCATGTAACATTTAGAAAACTTAAAAATGCTTCTCAAGAATAGCTACCTACTTAAATAAATAAATAAATAAATAAACGCTGCACACTCAACGGCCCCCATTAGGATAGTAATATCCTGTGTCGGGGGTCCGGAAACAATCACAATGACAAGGACAAATACACCCAGACCGGAAAATATGCTTGCATGGTCAATACAAACATATTATGCTCCGAGCGGGAATCGAACCCGCGACCTGTGGCGTTTAAGGCAGGTTCGCTACCGCTACGCCACAACGTCGTCAAAATAATACTTACTTAATAATATTAATTACATTATTAATTATATGAAAGGGTAATTAATTTTGTATTTTTTTTTAATTAAACCCTAAACTTTTTTTATGTAATAGGGGCAAACGGGCAGAAGGCTCACCTGATGTTAAGTGATCACCGCCGCCCATGAACATCTGCAACACCAAAAGGCATGCAGGCGCGCTGCCGACCTTTAAGGAAAGAATACGCTCTTCTCTTGAAGGTTCCCAAGTCGTATCGGTTCGGATAGACCGCCGGCGGAAGCTGATTCCACAGAGTGGTTGTGCGAGGAAGAAAACGTCTTCTAAATCGCGCTGTTGTGGATTTCCAGACATCGAGGTGGTATGGATGGAATTTAGAGTTTTGTCGCGATGTCCGATGGTGAAATTCTACCGGCGGGAAATATGAAACTGCTATAACTTGGAAATACTAATAAAAATAACATAAATTAGGCTTGAAGTACATTTGCATTTTCTCGTAAGAAGCCATTTTGTATGAAGATACGTACACATCAATTCTTATTTCACAATTGATTCACATTTCGCATTTTTGGTTTTTATGTGCTTTTACAGATTTATAAAATGCTTAAGAATACATACGCAATACACATTGTAATTATTTGGTAACGCAGGCTATAGCAGCTAAAATCATGCGAAAGCATCCTTTAACATAATTACCTATAAGGACGTCCAAAACCATTCAAAAATAAGACGAATCAGTGCTGATAAATGTAATTGAGACCATAAGGTTAAATACTACTCTTTACTAATAACTTATACCCTACCTAATATTTAAAATATGATTTAGTTTTTCTTAGTTTTTATAGTCGTTCTACATTTAGATAAAATAATCACTAAAAATATAAAGGCCCTAAAAATCTTTTATAATCCTTAATTTAGGGGAAAAGTTCAGAACACTGTTCTTGGCAATCAAAGTCAAAATAAGCCCGGTGATTTCTTAGACCCCAGACCATTTAACAAACGATAATAATATGTCATAACGAATTATTCTCTTTTATGTTCTCGATACTAAATTTTATCGTTTGATAGAAAGAAAGCAATAATTATACCGAAAACATACTAAAAATTATTATAAATGAAACATAACTCCATAATTTTATAGATCTAAGGTAAATTACATTATCTTGCACTGTTAAATAGAATGATTTGGCATTTTTCACGGGGCTCCGTTCAAAATCAAGGTGATATTGACAATGATAAAATTGATACCAAAACAGTTTTTAGAAACGCATAAAGCTTGTTGATCTATTACATTGCCAGAGAGGAACGGTCAGTAAGGCGTGTCCTGTTGTTAATTGGTCTAAAGCTCTCTAATAAAAAAAAATATCACTGAACTAATGGTAATGTTACACCATGCTAAATGCTTTGCCAACCCTGTTATAGACTATATCTATAAAAATTTCGGAATACATTTTATTTTATTGTGAAAATTTCTTTATTTTGTTAAATTTTCGGTTACCTGTCAATTTCTGATCCCTATTCTTACTCGTACTTGTTTATACGCAGTTTAAATTTTTTTTATTCGAACTAATTCGTAACCAGATGGCGTTAGATCATTTTTCAATCACTGGCTTTGTAGTCTGTGGTGAGTGATTTCTGTGTAGTTGTGCATTGTGTTCAGGAAACTCCCGCTCTGTCAATTGACTGACTGCAATGCAGTGTGACCAGATTTAGTATTTTAATACCTTTTTGGTATATTTTATTGACATTTTTGAACATCAGTATTTCTATAGGTATATTGGCGAAAGTTGGTATTTTTGAGTATATTTTGGATAATGTTATTGCCCTCTCTGATATATATATATAAAAAGCACAGTAGCTATCGTCTCCATGAGCATTAATGTACAGGGCATTCCGGGATTAAGCTATATAGACATGCAGACATGACAGGCGGCGCCCATTTTACAAATAGTATCGAATCATTTATACTGCTTCCAATATCTTATATAATTTTAGACATATGGAAATTGCATTGCAAGAAAATATTAAAATATGGATAATACCTAATGTTACAATCGAAATCGATCACTACCTTGATGTTTTTGACCAAGGTCATAAATCTATAAATGAAAATATATTATGATTGTGTCTGCAATTATTATTTATTGCATACATAAAAAAATATTATTTTGGAGGTGATGGCATCTTATCAGTGTGGGCAAGACATGGATTTGCTTCCATAAATCCATTTTAGTCAATGTATCATATGTAGTTACAATAAACAGATAAAATGCTCAGCACATGGCTTAATCTTTGAATTGAGGTTGTGTTATTTAAAATCCTTGTATTGAAATGTTTAAATACAATTCTAGCATTTATTGTGATGATAATTAATTAATAAAACATGTTAAAAAATTCAGTATCTTTATTAGTATATTTGTCCGGTGTAAGCCAGTATATTTCGGTATTTTTTTGAGGTTCCTCGGTATTTTCGTAAAATTTAATCTGGTTACACTGCTGAAATGGTAGACTGGTAGTCTCCAGTCTACTGAAAGATCAACGAGAAAAAATGAGCGATTGCTATTGGTCCTTGCCTAAGGAAAGTCGTAATGACTTCTACTTTTTCTTTCGTTTCACTCTTTACGCTATCTGTCTCGCTCTTTCGGCTCTTTTATTATGAGTAAATATTTATTTTATCTCCAATTCTCCATCTTGTTTTGCTAAATTTTTTGTACAAATTGTGTCCTACCAGTTTGCGATAAAATAACGAAGTTATTATCCTCATTTATTATTTATAGTTTATATATATCGTCTAATATATATTATTAACCATGCATTGTAAAATAAACAATCATGGCTAGTAGAAAGTGTAAAGAGAAACAAAATGTGTCTGGGCTTGTGACGAAAAGATTTTCAAGAAGTGATTGTAAAGGAAATTTTGATAATTTTCTATATTCATTGAAGAAAATCTCGGTAAGTTTGTCGTATACAAATTTCGTTATGACCTAACCTATTTTTAAAACAATTCATATAACTTTGTTACTGAAAGCAATTAACTAGCTCTATTCATATTTCATTACTATTTAATTACAATAAATAGCACATTATTATGTAACGAAAAATTTACTCATTTTATTATAAGAGAAATTTAAATATTTTAGGGTCCTACGTTACATTATACCTAATACAAAAATGTTACTTTTGCATTACATTTTTGAGCTACCATTTGAAATTATTCCCTGAATTCAAAGGTTTATTAATAACTTAAATTTAAAATGAAAGAGTAAATATAATCTCTTGTTTTATTTTCTACATATTCATCATAATGTCTGGATAACATAGTACAGAAATTTTAAATAGTTTTATTGTTCTTACAATCATTGTACTGAACTAATATATTTTAAGACATAAAATACTTAAGAATTTTAATGGTGATAGAAGTTTGTGTCGTTTATATAGCAGATGATTATTTAATAAAACCAACATCTTTTTAGAAAAATGCCGCAACCTTACAATATAATGTTATAAAATAATTGTGAGTGTGTACTGTTTATTTATTTATTTATGTAATTGTATCAATACATAAATTAACATTTGTTTACACCCAATATAACATTGTACAATTTAATACTAACAATATTTACAAATAATTAAAACTACACATTTTGTCCACAGCGAATGGTGGCAAAAATGCTAGCTCACAAGCTGCATTACATTAACAGTATATAATTTTGTTTTCAGGTGCAGAGAGTGGGTAAAAGTAACAGGAAAAGAACATTTGGCACACTTACCAACTGAGAGATTACACTAAAATAAGTTTATGAGTGGTAAACATTTTAAGGACTGATTTAAAAAAAGAATGCTATACCATTTCTGTTGCTCAATGCTCCACCCTAATCAGATGAGATGAAATTATAAAACAGTTATATCTATTAAAATATTTTACCAATTCTATTTGAATAAAATTTTGGTTTGATTCGATTTGATTTATTTCTCAACATAACTATATCTCAATTTATTACTGATTTTGTTTTAGTGGTAAATTGAAATTAAAATAATGACTTAATTTCTTATTAAACAATAACCACTACAACAAAATCAGTAATAAATCCCAAAAAAAAAAAAAGCTAAGCGCACATCACTATCGATGGAATATTCATCGATATCGATAATTTTTATCGACATAGCACGTCACTAATCACTATGATTTATTGTAATGTTGGTAGAATTGATTGTTTTTTTGATAGTTGGTAAGAGAGCGATTCTTTAGGCTGACTATTCACGATGGTCATATTGAATCTATGGGACTCCAGTCTCTTACTTATTTGCTCTGTGGTAGTCTCTAGTCCGTAACTCCGTAGCATAATATTACTGACTCAATTCAATTCTGTACATAACTAATTATTATCTAGTTCTTTTTCGTTTATTCTTTATTCAATATTCATTATGAATCAAGTCACCAAGTGTAACTGATCAGTTATTATTATTATTTTTTAATTGGAATTTGCGGGTCTATAATATGAAGATTTTTTATTGAAAAGTGAAAAATGTCTGATATAATCAACACAGTAGGCGCCGCCGCCGGTTGTATTTATAGAATAAATATAAAAAACTTTATGTGAGTATTTTATATACATTGCATGACATTTCCTTAAACTATTTTATTAACTTTTTGTGCAAATATTTTATTGTTACATTAGTGAAATCAAGGATATAGAATTTAAACCAACGCCTTCCTTAAATATAATCCAAGGAGCAAATGGATCGGGCAAATCGACCATTGTAAAAGCTATGATTTTGGGACTTGGCGGAGAGGTTACTGATATCAGTAAAAAGGAAGACCAACAGGTATCTATTATTATTTTTTCTTTTACACTTACACTATAAACTACATACCAATTATCTGTAAAGAATTCTCTATGAAAAAATAGCTCATTCATTTAAACGGCATGCATTCTGTATATTGTATGTGTATATTTTAAATTTTAATTTTAATATCTTTCAGTTACATTTTCTTCTATTTTCATTTTTCCCAGCTGCTTATACTCTTATCTGTATTTGACATAAAAAAATATGTATAGACTAAATGAAATATATAATTAGTTACAGATATCAAACTACATATTGGCCGATGCTAAAGAAGCTAAAATAGAAATAGAGTTATACAGGAATCAGAATGAGAGAAATCTGGTCATTGAAAGAATTATACATGCTAATAATCAATCCACTTGGAAGATTGATGGTAAAGAAGTGGATAAACAACAAGTTACAGATAATATAAGTGCTTTACATATTAAGGTATGTCATCAAAAATTTAAATTTTTTTTATTTTACTAAGTCGGCTAACATGCATACGGCCCATCCCATATACAATTGAAAAAATTCAATCTAAATTAATTAAGCATCTCAATTTTCGAGCATTCTCCTCCGGTAAACACTACATAACTCCAACAATTTAATGTCTTTATATAATAGGTTACCCTAGACACGAAGTTCTTACATAGCATTTGTAACGGTCACACTCCAGCAGTGAACTTGTCTTTGTAACCCCCCAGCTTTGTATACAGAACAGATTTTTTTTTTATATTACAAGTTGGCAAACGAGCATAAGGCCCACCTGATGGTAAGCGGTTGCCTTAGCCTATGAGCACACGTAACACTATTTGTAGGTTTCACATTGCCATTGAGAGCTATGAGTTCTGAAATCTCTTGCCCAGTAATTCCATTAGCCTACATTGCCCTTCACACCGAAATACAGTAACGCGAAAGACACTACTGCTTAGAATATTCGACATTGCAGTGCGACAACAGTGTGACTGATTGCATTGCACTGATGGAATAATCTCTTCTGTGACAGAGATTCCCAATAGCGGGTGATAGGGTCGTTTAATCCGACACTGAAACTATATAATTCAGTATATAAAACAGTAGATTGTGACAACTATACAATTTATACTATTATATATATTATTTATATATTATTTTATATTAATAACTCATATCATGAAATTGAAGTGCCTGTTTGTAATGATAAGATTAATAAATGGATTCCACATATATTAAACTTAACAAATGTATTCCTCATATATTAAACAAAAATTGACGACGTTGTGGTGCAGTGGAATCGAACCTGCCTTAACACCACAGGTCACGGGTTCGATTTTCGCTCGGAGGATAATATGTTTTTTGCCCATGCAGGCATATTTTCCTGTCTGGGTGTATTTGTCCCTGTCTTTGTATGTCAAAATCAAAATTATTTTTATTCAAGTAGACTTTTAAAAGGTACTTTTGAATAGTCAAATGCTACCGACGGTTCGGAATGTTTCTATCAAGAAGAACCGACAAGAAACTCAACAGTTACTCTTTTTAAATATATGTTTTTTACAACTGTATTCTTTATTATAAAATTTGGTTCTTGAATGAGATCCGGCAATATTAAGAGTCCCAAGTATTTTTATCACAAAAATATTCCTGTAACGAATAATATGCATTATTGATAAGTTTATTTTTTATATAGATTTGAAACTTGTTTATTGGCAGTTCTAATAAGCAATTTGGAATTTTATTAAAAACGCAGACGAAAGCTAGGATTACAAAGTTTATTTTTATTTCTAAAACCCACCTGATGGTAAGTGGCTGCCGCAGCCTATGAGCGCTTGCAGCACCATTAGTAGGTGCCACTCACGCGTTGCCAACCTCGAGATATTAGTTCTTAAATCTCGTTCGCCCAGTAATTTCACTAGCGTACAATGCCCTTCAATCCGAAACACAGTAGTGCCTAAGCACTACTATTTGGCGGCAGAATATTGGACACTGCGGTGGTGCCTACCTAGCCGGCCTCTTGCAACAAAAGACCTACAACCAGTGAAAACTTTGTCCTTACTTGCTTTTCAATAACCCACTCAAGATAAGCGTTTGCTAACGAAGCTATGTATCTATCGTTGAGAGGACGAATAACCTACTAATGATACGAACGGTCATACAAATTGTCCTTACTTGGTTTTCAATAACCCACTCAAGATAAGCGTTTGCTACCGAAGCTATGTATCTATCGTTGAGAGGACGAATAACCTACTAATGATACGAACGGTCATACAAATTGTCCTTACTTGGTTTTCAATAACCCACTCAAGATAAGCGTTTGGTACCGAAGCTATGTATCTATCGTTGAGAGGACGAATAACCTACTAATGATACGAACGGTCATACAAATTGTCCTTACTTGGTTTTCAATAACCCACTCAAGATAAGCGTTTGCTACCGAAGCTATGTATCTATCGTTGAGAGGACGAATAACCTACTAATGATACGAACGGTCATACAAATTACTTGCTTTTCTATATAAGTTTTTCGTACTCTCCCATAGACAGAGCTAGTTCTCGGAACGTCATTGTACTTAACGGGTTCAAATCTGGGCAAGCATCTCTGAGTTTGTATGCCCTCTGGTTTTGCCAATGTTCATGGATTGCCTGCTGTCCCTCTGACATAAAAAAAAATATTTTTCGAAAAATGATCTACTATATGCAACTTTAAAGAAATTGGTTTAATAAAGTTAAATTAGATAAAGTTTCACAAAAGGCTTTTATTATCATAGACATGAATACAAATAATACAATTATTTTATTTTACCTTATTACTACTAAGAGAATTACAGCATTTTATTAATTGTAATAGAATTATTACATGCTATAGAGATAGGAGAGAGAAAGGCTCTTCGAATCAACCGTGGTAGGGACAAGAAAAAGATGGCGCGTTACGGAAAAATGTGACGGTAAATTTTTTCCAACGCCGATAGAGAAGTTTCACTACAAAAACCGTATTTGACTACCTATTTGTATCGCATAATATTTATAAGTTTTTGATCCGCTTCATCAAATCATGCCTTTTCAAGCTACTTTAGAAGGATAGCCAACTCGCAAAATGTGTGGTTATACCATTTGAACTCCTTCGATTTCTCCAGGGTCCTATAATCAGATCCTGACCTCATTATAATGGGACCACCTCGACAGGAGCCTTTAAATAAAATAGTATTATCCTTATCGTTCCAGCCTTCTTTGAGTAATCAAGCTAATCACTACATAGTATAAAACAAAGTCGCTTTCTCTGTCCCTATGTATGCTTAAATCTTTAAAACTACGCAACGGATTTTGACGCGGTTTTTTTAATAGATAGAGTGATTGACGAGGAAGGTTTATATGTATAATAACATCCATTCAATAGTGGAGAAAAAAAATGTTATTTTTGAGGTTTCTAATGTGATGTCGTAAATAATTACATTTAACGCGTGAGGGCCACGAGCAGTAATGGATATATCAAAACTATTAACGATTTTAATATTTATATATAATTTTTTTTAGTGAATGAGCTAGGCTATATATTTTATATCCGTGCGAAGCCGGAGCGGGCCGCTAGTAATAGATATACAAAAAAAAACTAAACATACTGGCCTGATAAGCGTGTTGTAATTTGGACAGCCCTGGCTTATGGCATTGAAATGCGCATAACATTATCCCGCGGCGACGATGCTGTCAAGGCCAGTAGAGCAATTATTTAAAAAAACGTAACTTCCGTATTCCATTTTGTTATGCTTTATTTTTATTTTTATTTATTTATTAAGTCAATATTTATTAACAATATGTTTTATACTAAAGTCTTACAAAACCTGACAATTGGTTTGACTGTAAGATCAGTTAAAGTTATACTATTAAGTCAAATAAATATACTAATAACAACAACATTTTATACATTTAACATAACAATAAAATATAACGTACCTATATCTAAGAAAAACGAGAAAATAATTAGAATTATAACAATTAATATACATACAAATAACTGTAACATAACTATGACAGTAAGAATGATAATAATAAAGAGAGTTATAATGATTTTTTTAAAAATTATTGTTTGCGTATCGACTACGCTCGTGTGCCCTACAGAAATTTTTGTAATTTTTTTAGGGTTCCTAGCCAAGTGGCAAAAATAGGACCCTTATAATGTCCGTATGTTACAGTCATTTTACTCGGACACTGTTGGCTCTATCGATACGAAATTTAGTAAATACGTCTATTTTATGAACCGCTATACAGTTTTGTAGAGAAATCCAAAAATATATAAAAATTAAGGGTAGCAAACAGTCCATACATGCAGTCCATACATGTAACCGAGGGTTGAAAAAAATATTTCAACGTATGATGTATCTTTGGATAGGTTTTTAAAATGATAACGAGGTTTGATTTGAATTTTTTAAATTAAATCAGTAATTGTTGAGATATTAGCTCCTAAAGTCATAAAAATTGTGTCAATTCCCCTGTAACTTTTGAACTATGGGATATAAAATTATGGAAAAATTTGAGGTTGTAAAACATTAATAGAACTTGCAACCACATCTGGTTTGAAATAGATAGGTCTACAAATTTTAGAGATATATTAGTTGTTCCCATAACTTTGTTTTTCATATTACTTTTATTAATTACTATGAAATTACCAACTTATTTTTGCGGTCGATTTTAACTAGTTATTATTTTTGATGTTCTTAAGATTCTTCATCATCATCAGTGCCGAACCCTTTATAGTCTCATCAAAATAATTCCAACCGTTTCGGAGATTAAATAAAACATAAAGCCAGACTTATATTTTTTAATCGGATTATAAAAGAAATTCATAGAATACTTTTATTCCTGAAAAATGTTCGATTCCTGCGGGATTATCAAAAAACATTCTATTGAAATTCGGTATAGATGCGTCTTGTGGGCGATACGGTATATGAAATGTCCCTCCAAATCAATGGGAGGATCCTCCAACCAGGCCGGTGGTATTGCCTGGCGGGCCGAAGCCCCACACAAACACAGACCTTTTTTTGTTTTTTTTTCGGAGTGTCCATTGCTGTTGGCCCTAGTGGCCTTGACAGCGTCACCGGTGGGGGGCCGGGTCTGGAGACCTCGGCCGGTAAAAGATGGACTGCCACGCGGGGCACAAGTTGAATCCGTCCCAAGGGCCCCTCCTGCGAGGTCGAGCCTAGACTTGGAACGTCATCGGGAGGGAGGATAGTAAACACAGACCTACGTTTGGAAGTTTTATATATAGTTCACGAGCGTAGAAAACTCTGATAGCGCGATTTAGGATCGTGACGCTCATTGGTCGTCCATATCGATGCGTAGTATGCTATGTAGGTGTCGCTGTAGCTTGATGCGAGATTTTTTTTATGTTACTAGTTGGCAAACAAGCATACGGCCCACCAGTTGGTGCACTTGCAGCACCATTAGTAGGTGCCACTCACGCGTTGCCAAACTCGAGATATTAGTTCTTAAATCTCCTGCCCAGTAATTTCACTGGCCTACAGGTCTAGCCGGCCTTCAAATCGGAACACAGTAATGCTAAGCACTACTATTTGGTGGCAGAATATTTGACACTACGGTGGTACCTACCTAGCCGGCCTCTTGCAACGAAAGACCTACCGCCGCCATATATTTATTTATTAATTTTAATAGGTTTATAGCCGATGTCAAATCCTACAACAACACGATGTATCAAGTTTCGCCGATATGAATCCAAGCGAATTATTAAGACAGACTCTCTCAGCAGTTGGAAATGATCAAGATACAACAATCAAGTTACTTGATGATCTTAAAAAAAATGAAGGATATCGAAATAAGCTTGATGTAGAAATTAACAATCTTCAGAAGAACCTTGCTAGTTTAAGGTATTGTAATTACTTGATATTAATGTATTGTATGTATGTTAATGACACAGACGCACAATCAAAATGAAAATTTTACCACGGAATTCTATAATTTATAAATTGATTTGCATATTTGGACGCAAATAAGCAATACCATGTTCGTGTGGGTACACGAATGTCATTTCGAGAAAAACGCGTTTGAAAATTTTGAACAACTTGCTTTATATGATATTTTTTATGTATTGGTTTTTTCAATACAGTAAATCCCCTCAAATGCTTGGCTAGGGCCCGCATTCGAGGATGTTAAACCCTTGATAAAAAGAGGAGAAAAAACATAAAAAAAATAAATAATAATAATATTTATTTGCTAAAACATGAGTACACAAGGTTTTACAAGAAATTATTAATTTTTAAATCATCATGTTTTGCCTTCTTGGCGTGCAATAATTTCAAAAGGGGCCCCACATTTTTTTTTTTAAACAATGAATTGGCAATGCTATACTGTTATTAAATACTAAAAATAAATATACACAATTCAAATAATTCAATGTCAGATAATAATCTAAGAAAATAAAATTTAATAAAGATATAATATATTCATTCAATGTCATCATTTAAAAAGTCATTTAAACTGTAATAGCATTTTCCAGTCAAAAGTCTTTTTACGTGTATCTTAAATAAATTATTTCGTAATGACTTTAGTCGGTCTGGAATTTTATTAAATATTTTAGGTGCCATACATAGGAAACTATTGCGTAAAAGCGCGGTTTTAGCGGAGTGTAAACAAAGTCTGCTATTATTACGTCTATTACGTGGCACTACGTCAGATATTTTTTGGAATAATATGGGATTGTTCTTAACAAATAATAATATTTCTAGTATGTAAAGGGACGGAAGTGTGAGAATTTTATATTTTAAAAAGTATGGTCTGCAACTATCCATGGATTGAATTTTAAACATTGATCTAATACATCGTTTTTGCATTTTAAAAATTAAATTTTTATTAGTTGAATTACCCCAAAAAATAATCCCATATCTCAGTATTGATTCTATTAGTCCATGATAGGCAGCTAGTAGTACATCAGTGCTCAGAGTAGTGGAGAGGGTATGCAGTAAATAAGTTAGACTGCTGATTTTGGTACATAGTACTTCAATATGGTTCTTCCAATTTAACTTTTTATCTATAACTAAACCAAGAAATTTAGCCGTTTCAACTTCATTTATAATTGTATTGTCATAAATTCATTTAATGTCATAATTTTTTTTAATTCTTTGTCCAAAGTGTATTAAAGATGTTTTATTTAAGTTAATTAATAAATTATTATTCTTAAGCCATGTCATTATAGATGTCAAGCAGTTATGTATATCTGATTTATATAAATGTTTGTTTTCACACGGTATTACTACTGTTATGTCATCTGCAAACAGGGTCATGCTGTGATTATTAGTTTTTGGCAAATCATTGATATATATATAATAAACAAAAGGGGACCCATTACACTTCCCTGTGGAACTCCATATTTTACAATGCGTTCTTGAGAGAAGTAGGTTTCTTGCCATTTGGTTGGTTTCAGTTTGTGGCAGTTTCAGATTTATGTAAGTTATTTAACTTATTTTTACAAAAATAAGTATACAAACTGCATATTTCGTATATAACATAACCCAAAACGTTTAACAAAATACATAAATTGCCTGATTAAAAATGGCTTTTTAGAAGTTTTAAAGCGTAAAACCCTACAAATATTAAAGAGTAATGTTCTTCAGCCATTTACAAACACTTCTGCAGATATAACTCAGTTTTTTCAATTTTGTGGGTTTACATGATATTGCTTATTTGCGTCCATTTTTAAAAGTAATTATGACAAGACAGATATGAGGTGTTTTAAAATGAAAGAAGAAATGTGCGGTCGGAGGACACGCATTTTTTTTTCGGAATGTATATTGCCGTTGGCCTACTGACCTTGTCACCGGGGGAAAGTACAGATACCGTGAAAAAGGGGCAGGCCTCGAGTGGGCTCAAATTTGATTCCGTCGTTAGGGTGCCTCCTGCGAGGATGGAGGCAGCGTTCTCACCCGAAGGTGTGAGCGCAATGCGACTTGCGAAATAATGGACCTCGTTCTCTCCGGCGAAGACGGTGTTATGTGCGTGTCTGTGCACCCCCGTTGGGAACTAAGATCCCGGCCTTTTGCGAAAAGTGCCTTTATAGAATTGTATTGTGACTAGAACGAAGGTTAGAAGTAGTCGACTTCGGCTCGACCGCGGAAGAGACCGGAAGAGACCTTCTTACCGAAAATCGGTGTGAAGTAACAGAGTACTGTTGGGTGTCGTGCGAGCAAGTGGGAGCGCTGGAGGCCCAAACTACCATCCTCTGTTCCTTTCCTTCTATTCGCGCATGTAATACTTTAAGTATCGTCCATGTCGCGGTGTCTGCTTACCATCAGGCGGACCGGATGCCTAAGCACTATTGTGGGCGGTAGAATATTTGACACTGTGGTGGTACCTACCTAGCCGGCCTCTAGCAACAAAAGACCTACCACCAGTGTGACTGATTGCACTGGTGGAATAATCTCTGCTGTGACAGAGAAGAGGGGAAGAGTCGTCATGAAATTAAAAAAATCTTCAAAAACAAATTATATACTTTATATTTTGTTTTAAAAAAATTCACAGTGAAGACGAAGAAATAAAAATCCAAAAGAAAATACAATTAGGTCATGACATAGAGAAGTGCAATCAGAAACTAAATATAATTAAATATCATGATTTGGAGAGACAAATTTCTTTATCGGAAAATGAGATGCAAGAATCTAAAAAAATAAAAGAAGAATTGGAGGGGAAACTGGAAGTGAGTATTTTTTTAGTAGTAGTGAGTAGTTTAGTAGTAGTGAGTAGTTTAGTAGTGAGTAGTTTAGTAGTAGTGAGTAGTTTAGTAGTAGTGAGTAGTTTAGTAGTAGTGAGTAGTTTAGTAGTGAGTAGTTTAGTAGTAGTGAGTAGTTTAGTAGTGAGTATTTTTTAAAATAAGATGCAAGAATCTAAAAAATAAAAGAAGAATTGAGGGGAAACTGGAAGTGAGTATTTTTTACTTAAGGTTTTATTTTGTATTTTTTAGATTAAATTTAATTAAGATATTAGCTCCTAAAGTCATAAAAATTGTCCCCCCCTCTAACTTTTGACATATATGTTTCTACCATAACTTTGTTTTATTTTTCTTCATATTTTTAATAATTACTATGAAGTTACAAACTTACATTTGCGGTTGCTTTTAATTTTTTATTTGGCTCAGTAGTTTTTATTTTATAAACATTTTTTATGAAACTTTTTTAATGATTTAAAACCATATAAGTATTTTTGCATTAATCATTAAGTACTATCATTCTACTAAAAATGTATGAAATAAAAAATACAGCCACCAAATTTAAAGGAAAAAAAAATCCAAGTATACAAGAAATTTGATATTTTTAATCTACTGTGGTACGAAACCCTATATTTGCGAGTCCGACTTATACTTCTTTAGGCGTTTTATGAAAAAAATTATGACAGTGAAATTTTAAGGTGCTCGCGCATCACCGTCACACAAGACTCACAGGTTGCAGCTGTCAAAGCTTCCCAAAGTGTAAATAGAAGCTTTATTAGTCATATTAATGTTGTTAATTGTCATGTTTCTAGTTTCATACAAGTTCAAATTATATATGTATTTATTTATTTAATCTTTCAAATTTAAACTGAGCTTTATTGACTGTGTTGACTTTTTTAGGCCTTACCTTGCGTTTTTAGAGGACGCAATTTTATTTTTTTGATGTGTAGGGGGTCAGTGTAAAGCTAAAACCAAGTTTGTGGGGTCGTCAACCTTGTCCCACGGCCACCGTCTTGAAAATAGGGGTTGAAATGGTTTTTACGATATATCTCTTTAACTATTTATCTGATAAAAAAAATTATTAACATTTTTTGGTTTCTACTTTCTCTAAAAAACGCAACCCCAAATGTATCTTCTCAATGGACTAATCTTTGTCCAGTCATTTAATTATTTTATTGTAATTGACTATTTGTATGCAATTAAAATTAGTTTTTTAATGCTCAATTTCAGAATGAGATAATTGATATATCACAAGTAAGAAAAATAATTGACCGCATAAGGAGAAAAGGAGAGGATTGTGATAAGAATCATAATAAGCTAGTGGCAAAACTTAGTCAGTTAGAAAAGGCAAAAGATCACCTTCAAAATACCAAAGACGGTATGATATGATTTTATTATTACTTTTTATATTAGAGACCGTTGTGGCGTCGTGAGTAGACGGTTGCGGGTTCGATTCCCGCTCGGAGGAGATGTTTGGGTCACCCTTTGAGGAAGTAACCTTTGGATTTTTGAAGTGAAACTTCTTTAGAATCGTTGTGATTTCAAACCGGATGCAACGGAAAAACGACAGGTAAGAGACAGAAATACAAAGATGTTTTCCTAAACTGAACTGAACTAACTGAATGAGTGAGACAGAAATATACATACTATTTTATATTATATATATTCATCTCGTTCTTTTGTCGATAAACTGAAGACAGACAGATTAAGCCTTTACTCGCTGACTAATTTTAGCTAAAGAAGTTTTACTTCAATCGTGTGGTCTAAAGCACACTGTGTTTTTTTTATTTATCAATGGAAAATCAGATAAATACTCATACCACAGTGCGAAAATATCACAATGCGAGGAATCTGTTTTAATTGAATGGAAATAATAATATTATTTTTATAAAAAACGTAATTTATAATTACTAATATCAAAATTTTCACACATTTTCACAAACTTTTGATGTAATTAGTATTTTTGACTACAATACCATTCCATTAAATATCACTCACTCTATTTCCAGCAATTACGGAATAATTATTAATTATTATAATTTCAACAACAAATTAGTAATCTTAGATCTCAGTGATAGATTGGCGGTTTAATAACGTCACAGAGTACGTATTGACAATTTGACAGTGAATGTCATAGATAAATGTACGCATTCTTTGCGTACATTTATACCATGTCAACCTACAAAATTTAAAATACTGAGTTATATATGCAGAAGTGTTGGTAAATGCCTGGAGAACATTTTTCTTTAATATTCGTAAAACCATTTTTAACTATGCAATTTATGTATTATGTTAAACGTTTTGGGTTATATTATATACGAAATATGCAGTTTGTATACTTATTTATTGTTAAAATTAAGTAAAATAACTTACGTAAATCTGAAATTGCCAAAAACTTGACTAGTACATTTTCAAACGCGTTTTTCTCGAAATGACATTCGTGTGCGTTGACATGGTATTGCTTATTTGCGTCCAAATAAAATAGCGTTGCAATTCACACATACCTGTACCTGTTATCATTTAAAATTAAAATGCGATGTTGGGCAGGCGGAGTAAACTGTCCCTTAGAAATAAGGTGGCATTATACAAAGCTTGTATACGTCCCATACTGACCTACGCGAGCCCTGTTTTTTCGCATGTCCACGCCAGAAGAATTAATTACAAATAATTCAGAACCGTTTCTTACGCATGGCCTCGGGCTGTCCGTGGTACGTTCGCAACGTAGATCTCCATAGAGACTGAAATTGATTCGATCCCCTAACATTTGAAGCGCTTATCGCAAAACTACTTTCCATCCAAATCCTTTGATTAGACATGCTTGTATCTACACAGACCGATGTAACCAACCGACAAAAGTAAGGCGTCCTAAGCACGTCCTGCAAGACCCTGACGATAGGATTACATTAGAAAATGCCCTTTACACAGCACAGACACACCTATGTGAAGTTGGCAACCGAGTATGCAATAAAAAAATTTATGTTCGCCATTCGATTGTACCACGTTTGTACCGGATTGTACCACTTTTAAAATCGTTTGTACCTCAAAGGTGTAAAAGTTATGGGGTCCGAAATTATAGTAGAAAACGAATTTTCGATTTCAGGATTTTTGATGATGGCATCTAAAAGAGTATCGTTTGTACCTGATTGTACCACTAGCAGAAATGAAAAAAAAGTTAAGAAATACATTTGCCCGTTACTTATATTCATAACTTATGAAAATCGAAAAATTCGAATAAAAAATTAAAGAAAAGCGTTTCGATTTATATTATTGAGGTGTAAACGAGAAAGCTATGGGTACAAACGATACGAAGATAGTCCTATAAGGTACAAACGATAAAACCTAGGTTTAGCCTACCAAATTGCTGGCTAATTTGAAAAAATTTAATTAGCCGAAAAAATGCTTTCCAAATCTTATTCCGTTGGTTTCTTTACGGTATACACAAGATATCTAAGGGTACAAACGATAGAAATCAAGACCTAAGAGGTACAAACGATAGAACCTAGATTTAGCCTAGCACATTCGTCAATGTGCTAAATTGAAAGAATTTGATTAGCTGAAAAAACTGCTTAGTAAATGATATTCCGTTCGTTTTTACGGTATACACAAGATATCTAAGGGTACAAACGATAGAAACCAAGTCCTAAGAGGTACAAACGATAGAACCTAGATTTAGCCTAGCACATTGATACCTAAATTGAAAGAATTTGATTAGCCGAAAAAAATGCTTTCCAAATCTTATTCCGTTGGTTTCTTTACGGTATACACAAGATATCTAAGGGTACAAACGATAGAAACCAAGTCCTAAGAGGTACAAACGATAGAACCTAGATTTAGCCTAGCACATTGATACCTAAATTGAAAGAATTTGATTAGCCGAAAAAATGCTTTCCAAATCTTATTCCGTTGGTTTCTTTACGGTATACACAAGATATCTAAGGGTACAAACGATAGAAACCAAGTCCTAAGAGGTACAAACGATAGAACCTAGATTTAGCCTAGCACATTGATACCTAAATTGAAAGAATTTGATTAGCCGAAAAAATGCTTTCCAAATCTTATTCCGTTGGTTTCTTTACGGTATACACAAGATATCTAAGGGTACAAACGATAGGAACCAAGTCCTAAGAGGTACAAACGATAGAACCTAGATTTAGCCTAGCACATTGATACCTAAATTGAAAGAATTTGATTAGCCGAAAAAATGCTTTCCAAATCTTATTCCGTTGGTTTCTTTACGGTATACACACGATATCTAAAGGTACAAACGATGCGAACTTAGTCCTAAGAGGTACAAACGATAAAACCTAGATTTAGCCTAGCACATTGATACCTAAATTGAAAGAATTTGATTAGCCGAAAAAATGCTTTCCAAATCTTATTCCGTTGGTTTCTTTACGGTATACACAAGATATCTAAGGGTACAAACGATAGGAACCAAGTCCTAAGAGGTACAAACGATAGAACCTAGATTTAGCCTAGCACATTGATACCTAAATTGAAAGAATTTGATTAGCCGAAAAAATGCTTTCCAAATCTTATTGCGTTGGTTTCTTTACGGTATACACAAGATATCTAAGGGTACAAACTATAGGAACCAAGACCTAAGAGGTACAAACGATAGAACCTAGATTTAGCCTAGCACATTGACGGCTAAATTGAAAGATTTTGATTGGCTGAAAAAACTGCTAATTTAATGTTATTGCGTTGGTTTCTTTACGTTAAACACAAGATATCTAAAGGTTCAAACGATGCGAACTTAGTCCTAAGAGGTACAAACGATAAAACCTAGATTTAGCCTAGCACATTGACGGCTAAATTGAAAGAATTTGATTAGCTGAAAAAACTGCTTAGTAAATGATATTCCGTTCGTTTTTACGGTATACACAAGATATCTAAGGGTACAAACGATATGAACCTAGTCCTAAGAGGTACAAACGATAGAACCTAGATTTAACCTAGCACATTGACGGCTAAATTGAAAGATTTTTAATGGCTAAAAAGAATGCTAAGTTAATGTTAATCCTTTGGTTTCTTTGCGAAATACAAGATATCTAAGGGTACAAACGATACAAACCTAGTCCTAAGAGGTACAAACGATAGAACCTAGCTTTAACCTAGCACATTGACGGCTAAATTGAAAGATTTTTAATGGCTAAAAAGAATGCTAAGTTAATGTTAATCCTTTGGTTTCTTTGCGTTAAATACAAGATATCTAAGGGTACAAACGATACAAACCTAGTCCTAAGAGGTACAAACGATAGAATCTAGATTTAGCCTAGCACATTGACGGCTAAATTGAAAGAATTTGTTTGGCTAAAAAGAATGCTTAGTTAATGTTATTCCGTTGGTTTCTTTGCGTTAAATACAAGATATCTAAGGGTACAAACGATACGAACCTAGTCCTAAGAGGTACAAACGATAAAACCTAGATTTAGCCTAGCACATTGACGGCTAAATTGAAAGATTTTGATTGGCTAAAAAGAATGCTAAGTTAATGTTAATCCTTTGGTTTCTTTGCGTTAAATATAAGATATCTAAAAGTACAAACGATAGGAACCAAGTCCTAAGAGGTACAAACGATAGTACCTAGATTTAGCCTAGCACATTGACGGCTAAATTGAAAGATTTTGAATGGCTAAAGGATGCTAAGTTAAAGTTATTCCGTTGGTTTCTTTGCGCTAAACACAAGATATCTAAGGGTACAAACGATACGAACCCAGTTCTAAGTGGTACAAACGATAAAACCTAGATTTAGCCTAGCACATTGACAGCTAAATTGAAATATTTTGAATGGCTAAAGTCAATGTGCTAGGCTAAATCTAGGTTATATCGTTTATACCTCTTAGAACTTGGTTCCTATCGTTTGTACTCTTAGATATCTTGTATTTAACGCAAAGAAACCAAAGGATTAACATTAACTTAGCATTCTTTTTAGCCAATCAAAATCTTTCAATTTAGCCGTCAATGTGCTAGGTTAAATCTAGGTTCTATCGTTTGTACCTCTTAGGACTAGGTTTGTATCGTTTGTACCCTTAGATATCTTGTATTTAACACAAATAAACCAAAGGATTAACATTAACTTAGCATTCTTTTTAGCCATTCACAATCTTTCAATTTAGCCGTCAATGTGCTAGGCTAAATCTAGGTTTTATCGTTTGTACCACTTAGAACTGGGTTCGTATCGTTTGTACCCTTAGATATCTTGTATTTAACGCAAAGAAACCAACGGAATAACATTAACTAAGCATTCTTTTTAGCCAAACAAATTCTTTCAATATAGCCGTCAATGTGCTAGGCTAAATCTAGGTGCTATCGTTTATACCTCTTAGGACTTGGTTCCTATCGTTTGTACCCTTAGATATCTTGTGTATACCGTAAAGAAACCAACGGAATAAGATTTGGAAAGCATTTTTTCGGCTAATCAAATTCTTTCAATTTAGGTATCAATGTGCTAGGCTAAATCTAGGTTCTATCGTTTGTACCTCTTAGGACTTGGTTCCTATCGTTTGTACCCTTAGATATCTTGTATATACCGTAAAGAAACCAACGGAATAAGATTTGGAAAGCATTTTTTCGGCTAATCAAATTCTTTCAATTTAGGTATCAATGTGCTAGGCTAAATCTAGGTTCTATCGTTTGTACCTCTTAGGACTTGGTTCCTATCGTTTGTACCCTTAGATATCTTGTATATACCGTAAAGAAACCAACGGAATAAGATTTGGAAAGCATTTTTTCGGCTAATCAAATTCTTTCAATTTAGGTATCAATGTGCTAGGCTAAATCTAGGTTCTATCGTTTGTACCTCTTAGGACTTGGTTCCTATCGTTTGTACCCTTAGATATCTTGTGTATACCGTAAAGAAACCAACGGAATAAGATTTGGAAAGCATTTTTTCGGCTAATCAAATTCTTTCAATTTAGGTATCAATGTGCTAGGCTAAATCTAGGTTCTATCGTTTGTACCTCTTAGGACTTGGTTCCTATCGTTTGTACCCTTAGATATCTTGTGTATACCGTAAAGAAACCAACGGAATAAGATTTGGAAAGCATTTTTTCGGCTAATCAAATTCTTTCAATTTAGGTATCAATGTGCTAGGCTAAATCTAGGTTCTATCGTTTGTACCTCTTAGGACTTGGTTCCTATCGTTTGTACCCTTAGATATCTCGTGTATACCGTAAAAAACGAACGGAATATCATTTACTAAGCAGTTTTTTCAGCTAATCAAATTCTTTCAATTTAGCCGTCAATGTGCTAGGCTAAATCTAGGTTCTATCGTTTGTACCTCTTAGGTCTTGGTTCCTATCGTTTATACCCTTAGATATCTTGTGTATACCGTAAAGAAACCAACGGAATAAGATTTGGAAAGCATTTTTTCGGCTAATCAAATTCTTTCAATTTAGGTATCAATGTGCTAGGCTAAATCTAGGTTCTATCGTTTGTACCTCTTAGGACTTGGTTCCTATCGTTTGTACCCTTAGATATCTCGTGTATACCGTAAAAAACGAACGGAATATCATTTACTAAGCAGTTTTTTCAGCTAATCAAATTCTTTCAATTTAGCCGTCAATGTGCTAGGCTAAATCTAGGTTCTATCGTTTGTACCTCTTAGGTCTTGGTTCCTATCGTTTGTACCCTTAGATATCTTGTGTATACCGTAAAGAAACCAACGGAATAAGATTTGGAAAGCATTTTTTCGGCTAATCAAATTCTTTCAATTTAGGTATCAATGTGCTAGGCTAAATCTAGGTTCTATCGTTTGTACCTCTTAGGACTTGGTTCCTATCGTTTGTACCCTTAGATATCTTGTATATACCGTAAAGAAACCAACGGAATAAGATTTGGAAAGCATTTTTTCGGCTAATCAAATTCTTTCAATTTAGGTATCAATGTGCTAGGCTAAATCTAGGTTCTATCGTTTGTACCTCTTAGGACTTGGTTCCTATCGTTTGTACCCTTAGATATCTTGTATATACCGTAAAGAAACCAACGGAATAAGATTTGGAAAGCATTTTTTCGGCTAATCAAATTCTTTCAATTTAGGTATCAATGTGCTAGGCTAAATCTAGGTTCTATCGTTTGTACCTCTTAGGACTTGGTTCCTATCGTTTGTACCCTTAGATATCTTGTGTATACCGTAAAGAAACCAACGGAATAAGATTTGGAAAGCATTTTTTCGGCTAATCAAATTCTTTCAATTTAGGTATCAATGTGCTAGGCTAAATCTAGGTTCTATCGTTTGTACCTCTTAGGACTTGGTTCCTATCGTTTGTACCCTTAGATATCTTGTGTATACCGTAAAGAAACCAACGGAATAAGATTTGGAAAGCATTTTTTTCGGCTAATCAAATTCTTTCAATTTAGGTATCAATGTGCTAGGCTAAATCTAGGTTCTATCGTTTGTACCTCTTAGGACTTGGTTCCTATCGTTTGTACCCTTAGATATCTCGTGTATACCGTAAAAAACGAACGGAATATCATTTACTAAGCAGTTTTTTCAGCTAATCAAATTCTTTCAATTTAGCCGTCAATGTGCTAGGCTAAATCTAGGTTCTATCGTTTGTACCTCTTAGGTCTTGGTTCCTATCGTTTATACCCTTAGATATCTTGTGTATACCGTAAAGAAACCAACGGAATAAGATTTGGAAAGCATTTTTTCGGCTAATCAAATTCTTTCAATTTAGGTATCAATGTGCTAAGCTAAATCTAGGTTCTATCGTTTGTACCTCTTAGGACTTGGTTCCTATCGTTTGTACCCTTAGATATCTTGTGTATACCGTAAAGAAACCAACGGAATAAGATTTGGAAAGCATTTTTTCGGCTAATTAAATTTTTTCAAATTAGCCATCAATTTGGTAGGCAAAACCTAGGTTTTATCGTTTGTACCTTATAGGACTATCTTCGTATCGTTTGTACCCATAGCTCTCTCATTTACACCTCAATAATATAAATCGAAACGCTTTTCTTTAATTTTTTATTCGAATTTTTCGATTTTCATAAGTTATGAATATAAGTAACGGGCAAATGTATTCCTTAACTTTTTTTATTTCTGCTAGTGGTACAATCAGGTACAAACGATACTCTTTTAGATGCCATCATCAAAAATCCTGAAATCGAAAATTCGTTTTCTACTATAATTTCGGACCCCATAACTTTTACACCTTTGAGGTACAAACGATTTTAAAAGTGGTACAATCCGGTACAAACGTGGTACAATCAAATGGTGAACATAAAATTTTTTTATTGCATACTCAGTTGCCAACTTCACATAGGTCACAGACACGCACACAACACGGTCCTTTGTTCCGCACGTCGCGTCGCGCTCACACCGTCGGGTGAGTCTATCGTATAGAATGCGCTCGGAGCGCTGCCTCTCCGATGACGTCCTTAGCCGTTGTTCGGCTTCGCAGGAGGCACCCTAAGGACGGAATCAAATTTGAGCCCCGTGAGGGCTGTCCCTTTATCACGGCTGAGTCTCAGTACTCGGCCCCCGCCCATTGACGCTGTCAAGGCCAGTAGGGCCAAAAGCAACACACATTCCGAAAAAAAAAAAATTAAAATCATTTAAAAATAAAGAATTAATAATTATTTTGTACGTACGATTATTTACATACTAAAAAATCCAAAGGTGAGGTTTAAATGGGTAGCCGATGTTTGTATTGACCATACAGGTATATTTTATGTTTCCGGTCTGGGTGTGTTTGTCCTTGTCATTGTGTATGATTCCGGCCCCCCGACACAGGTTATAACTATCCTAATGGGGGCCGTTGAGTGTGCAGCGTTGAGTTGAGCTGAGGGTGTGGAGTCCGCGGATGTTACAGAACTCATCTTTCAGACGACGGGGTCGCTTTTTTTTTTGAGAGAATATTAGCATTTTCAAGTCATTACTAATATTCCTATTGCCCCTCCAAATAACCTCGAAGCTTGCGCTAGGATTGGGTACGACAATAGCCCAAGGGGCTCAGAATCGAACCCTCGACTCTCGCGTTAACGGAGCGAAGTCGGCCCTTCTACCGTTGAGATATTGAGGCTTTTGTTTGCCCCCGGGTTAAACAAAAATTGAGCAATTTCCTATTCCCTCTCAGTCCCTTCCCTCTATACGGCTAATTTTAGCTGTCAAAATTTGCGGTATGGAGTTGTTAAAAAAAATCTATATAATGTAAATTGTATTTTTCAGAAAGCAAATTAATAGAAGAGATAAATGAAAAAAAAAAATCTATTCGCGAAAAAGGAAATGAGAAAAAAGAAGTTGGTAGAATCGAAACAGCGGTGGAAGAATCAACATTATTGCTAGAAAAATATGAAAAGGAGTATGCTACATTTTTAAAATCTTTGTCCGATTCTTATTTTCTTAAGGTTCCGTACACAAGATATAGTTCTCTCAATATAAAATGAACCTATAATGGCCGCTTCTGCGGAGGTACAATCATGGACAAAAATGTTTGACAAAAATATTAATTTCATCTTATTCAACTAAAAATTAAAACGGAATTAGTTATAAAATATAGTTCTTGTTTCTTCTAAATTCAATTAATTATTTATTCATTATCATTATTAATTACTTAAATTGTATAAAACAAATAAATAGTATAGAAAAAAGGTATATAAAAAAAAAAAATAGTTAATGTACATACTTAATCACTGTCACTTATCTTGAAATAAAATTAAATGTTCACACACTTGACAAAGGTAATTTATATTTTAATTTAATTTTTAATAATATATTTTTAAAGAACTAAAACAACCGTGAGCGAGTGTACCGCACGGGTCGTTGCTATAGTTACGCATTATTCCGCATTCGGTTGAGACTCGAACATGTGTAACTCCGCTGAGGGCAGATGACTTGACCACCTGATGGTTGTTGTAGTTGTTGCAAGAGGCCGGCTAGGTAGGTACCACTGCAGTGTCAAATATTCTACCGCCAAATAGTAGTGCTTAGGCATTACTGTGTTCCGGTTCGAAGGGCACTGTAAGCTAGTGATATTACTGGGCAGAGGAGATTTAAGAACTAATATCACCAGGTGTGTCATGTGCTTGCTTGCCAACTTAGTGACATAAAAATGTATATATTTCAGATATAATGAATTAACAGATATAAGAAAGAAACGTATGAGTATATTGGAAGGAAATAAGAAATATAAAGACGTTGTTGAAGCTATTAAGCTGTTGAGGAACGACCAGAGGCTCAGTACAATAGAATATTGTGAACCGATGATGCTTGAGGTAATTATTATTAAGTTTTTTTGAAGTGAAACTTCTTTGGAATCGTTGTGATTTCAAACTGGATGCAACGGAAAAAACGACAGGTAAGAGACACAAATACAAAAATGTGTAGGAATGAATGAGACAAATGGACGCAAATAAGCAATAGCATGTCAACCCACACGAATGTCATTTCGAGAAAAACGCGTTTGAAAATTTTGAACAACTTGCTTTATATGAATTTTTTTATGTATTGATCAAGTTTTTGGCAATTTCGGATTTATGTAAGTTATTTTACTTATTTTCAAAAAAGTAAGTATACAAACTGCATACTTCGTATACAATATAACCCAAAACGTTTAACATAATACACAAATTGCATGGTTAAAAATGGCTTTTTAGAAGTTTTAAAGCTGAAAACCCTACAAATATTAAAGACAAATGTTCTTCAGCCATTTACCAACACTTCTGCATATATAACTCAGTTTTTTCAATTTTGTGGGTTGACATGGTATTGCTTATTGGCGTCCAAATATACATACTATTTTATATTATCGGTCTCTCCTCTATGCGCCGTGCTTTAGTGAGCCAGAGCGAGAGAGCAGATGTCGGTGTGTCTGTATATATATATATATGTATGCGGCTGCGTATTACAGCTTTTTAGTGAGAAGTCAGCGTGGTGTGTTATTATTTAACAGTGTTTGTGAATATTTTTATATCTTGATATATATATTCATCTCATTCTTTTGTCGATTTACTGAAGTTTCACTTCTATCGTGTGAGAATCGCACACATACCTTTTTTTTTTGTTATCAAATACTTATTTCTTAACCTCAAGGGCCCCGTTAGTATAGTTATACACAAGGAACATACACAAGGACAAGGACAAATACAACCAGACCGGTAAACATGCTTGTATGGTCAATACATACATCTGTCCCGAGCGGGAATCGAACCCGCGATCTGTGCTAAGATAGGCTCGCTACCGCTTCACCACAATGACGTGATAATATTAATAGGTTCACATTCGGTTGACACCTTTAGTCTCGACGGTTGCAGGTTCGATTCCCGCTCGGCAGATGTTTGTTTAAATTTCTGTCTCGGTCTGGGCGTTTTCCGTGGGTCTCCCCACCGTGCCTCGGAGAGCACGTTAAGCTGTCGGTCCCGGTTGTTATCACATAATATCTGATGATAATCGTTAACTCTTGATAAACAAATTGCTCTTATCCAATGAGTTGCTGGTTCACCCTTAGGGTTGCGGAGGTCAGATGACAATCGCTCTGTTAAAACTAGTAACCTGTCAAATCCGGATAAGAGTAATAAGCAGACCCTGGGTAGATAAAAACCCGGAAATAAGGACGAGGAATTAAATAGGTTCACATTTTTCCAGTTGAAATTTACGAATTCGGATTATGCGGATTACTTGGAGTCTGTCGTCGACGAGAGGCTCCTCACCGCCTTCATCTTCACCAGCGAGGCGGACCTGCAGCTCTTCCGCCGCGTGACCCGCGAGGCCGGCCTGCGCGTCACCTCCGCGCGGCCTCGTGGGCCTCCCTCCCCTTCAAACTCATCTTCACCCACTCAGCTCATCGGGTTAGTGGTTTTTTTGGAATGGCAAAAACGAAACTCCTTATAAATTCTTCATATCTGTCTGTGATAGTTATTTTACTCGAAGTCTCTTTTGTAGAGATTTTTTTTCAAGTTAGAAGGGGGCACAATTTTTATGTCTTTAGGAGCTTATATCTCAATAACTACTGACTTAATAAAAAAAGTGAAAATCAAACCACCTCATCATTTTGAAAGACCTATCCAAAGATATCTCACACATTGACATACGTTGAATTTTTTTTTTTAACTTTCAGTTACATGTATGGACTGCTACCCTTAATTCTTATATATTTTAAGATATTGACACAAAATCGTTGTATGGCTCATAGAATATATCTATTTAGTAAATTTCGTAAAAATAGAGCTAATGGTCTCTGAGTAAAATGACTGCGACATACGGACGGACAGACGGACATGACAAAACTTCACTTTAGCCACCTTCGCGTGTGGACTCCACTTCCACTTACCATCAGATGGGGTAGATCCATGGGCACCCTCCTTATAAAAAATCTTGATTTATACCAACAGATCGAATGGATTCGAAGCTTTTCTGGCAGATGGGATATTACCCACGCGGGAACCGATCCTGAACTTTCTGCGCGAAACTTACAAAATACACCAAATACCAGTCACTGCCGAGAGCACTTACGACCTGAGCGACGTGCCCGACGTACCCCACTACTTTACTAGTGAGTACACAGACACACATACACACACAGACACACAAGACACACACACAGACACTGGAAGTTGGGCTACTTATGTTCTATTTTGCAAATGTAATTTTAATCATATTTTATATTTCTTTTGATTATTGTATGCGAAATGAAGCAATAAAGATTGACGAGTGTGGTTTATTACTGATTCAAAACAATTAAAGTATTGGTACAGTACAGTAGCTTTAAGTATTTTTAAACACACGAATTAAAAAAAAACCCGTTAAGTGACTGTTTGTTGGCCGCGTTTCGAGGTCAGCTAGACTATAATGAGTTGTAGACTAAAAAGGTCGGCAACGCGCCTGCATGCCCTCTGCTGGTGCAGATGTTCACGGGCGGCGGTGATCTCTTAACATCAGGCGAGCCTCCTGGCCGGTTGCCACCTCTTATATAAAAAAAATGGGTGCGAGCACTTGGGTACGTGCATCAGAAGTTATACTTCTGTGGCATCATTAGAAAACAATTTTTAATTGCACCAAAATAATAAAAGGACTGGACAAGGCGTCCAGTAGGCGTCGGGATGTGACGACCCCATCGCCCGCTGTTGGGATAACCTCTGTCACAGCAGAGATTATTCCACCAGTGCAATCAGTCACACTGGTGGTAGGTCTTTTGTTGCAAGAGGCCGGCTAGGTAGGTACCACCGCAGTGTCCAATATTCTGCCGCCAAATAGTATGCTTAGGCACTACTGTGTTCCGGTGTGAAGGGCATTGTACGCTAGTGAAATTACTGGGCGAACGAGATTTAAGAACTAATATCTCGAGGTTGGCAACGCGCGAGTGGCACCTACTAATGGTGCTGCAAGCGCTCATAGGCTGCGGCAGCCACTTACCATCAGGTGGGCCGTATGCTTGTTTGCCAACTTCTAACATAAAAAAAAAAACAAGAATAGTCAACACAGTCAATAAAGCTCAGTTTAAATTTGAAAAATTAAATAAATAAATACATATATAATTCGCACTTTCATGAAACAGAAACATGTGGATAAATATTATAAATATGAGAACAGTGCTCCTAAGCGAGCGCGACTGATAGAGCTTCTATTTATACTATGTGGGTAGCTTTGACAGCTGCAACCTGTGAGTTTTGCGTGACGCTCACACAAATTTCACTCTTATCATTTTTTTAATAACGCGCCTAAAGAAGTATAACTATTTTGAAGCATGTAGACAAGATCATTTGATAACCTTAACTGTTGGGATAATCTCTGTCACAGCAGAGATTATACCACCAGTGCAATCAGTCACACTGGTGGTAGGTCTTTTGTTGCAAGAGGCCGGCTAGGTAGGTACCACTACAGTGTCAATCATTATGCCGCCGCGTGAGTGGCACCTACTAATGGTGCTGCAAGCGCTCATAGGCTACGGCAACCGCTTACCATCAGGTGGGCCGTATGCTTGTTTGCCAACTTATAACATAAAAGCATTAAGCATATAGGAGTTGTATATCCCAGTACTCTGTTTTGCCTCCCGCTCCAAATCATTGTTATATGTTCCTGCTGTGACAACCAATTATAGATAAAAATCTTTTTGTATTGGAGCAGTAAATAAATATAATAGTTTATGTTCTTGTTTTGATCCATTGAACATAAAACCAACGAAAGTTAAGCGTTTCGGAAGATTTTTTTTGGCAGTAGTAATTGATTTTAATATTCTAAACTAAACTAAACGCTACACACTGAACGGCCCCCATTAGGATAGTGATATCCTGTGTCGGGGACCGGAAACATTCTCAATGACAAGGACAAATACACCCAGACCGGAAAATATGCTTCCATGGTCAATACATATTATGCTCCGAGCGGGAATCGAACCCCCGACCTGTGGCGTTTAGGGCAGGTTCGCTACCGCTGCTCCACAGCGTCATCAAAATTCGTCGTCATTCTTTTTAATTTATTGTATTTTGGTCTTTATGTTACGTTTTGTTTACATATAAGTGGGAGCTTTTAATTGGCACTGCTATAAATATTATTTGTACATTTGTTAGTGGTAATGTCTGTAAAAATAAATAAATAAATAAAATAAGTTCGAAAAAGCGTGTATCGCGTACGTATTGCCCCCAGAGCAGCACAGCGTGCGGGCGGGCGCGCGCGCGCGCGTGCTGCGCGGCGTGCGGCGCGCGGCGCTGCTGGCCCACCGCGGCGACGCGGGCGCGCTCGCCGAGCTCCTGCGCCGGTGAGCGACTCTCACTTGCTTTTATTTTTTTTTAATAGAATGCCAGCGGCTTCGCCCTCCTAAATTAGTACAAACTCTGAAAAAAAAAAGGGTGCGTGTACTAGTGTACACACGTAAGAAGTGAAACTTCTTTATGACCTTATTTTTCGAAAAAATGATCTACTATATGCAACTTTAAAGTAATTGTTTAAATAATGTTAAATTAAATAAAGTTTTTCAAAAGGTTTTTATTTAATTTTTATTATCATAGACATGAATACAAATAATATAATTATTTCATTTTACCTTATTACTACTAAGATTATTACAGCATTTCATTAATTGTAATAGAATTATTACATGCTATAGAGATAGGAGAGAGAAAGGCTCTTCGAATCAAACGTGGTAGGGACAAGAAAAAGATGGCGCGTAACGGAAAAATGCGGTAAATTTTTTTTCCAACGCCGATAAAGAAGTTTCACTTCAAAAAGAGTGGCGTACCCCCTCTCCCCACTCTTTTACTATTTTGAATTTCATATTTATATCGAATCAACACCCTAAAAATAAGTTTCAAGCTTCTAGCTCTAATGACGATACTTCCATACAACATTTCATCCCCCATTTCAACCCCTTACAACCCTTTTTCGCGGTTCTTGTTCTCCATTCTTCACCATCGCCACGTCGCCTTGTAGCGTGCTCAATGTGGAGACGGCTTGTTTAGTTCACGGTTTTATGACAACAATCATACACACGCTACAGGATGCTAAGGGCCTTATCATACTAGCGGTGGGCGTGCTCTGTGCTATTAAAAGCAAACATTTCATAGATTAGTGAGCTCAAGCAAACAAACAATTTTCAACTTATAATTCTACTATACGTGTGTATGTCACTGAACTCCTAAAGGCTGGAACGATTTTGATGATTGTTTTTGTGTGTTCCGGTGTATTCGAGAATGGTTTAGATTCACAATTGGATCCAGTAGGGGGCGCTGCTATCGGGTCCCAGTTTTTTTTTCATATTTGTTCATATTTACACACTACAGGTTGAAAATAGCTCAAATAGCTTCCCAAAGCGCTCAAGAACAAAAACAAAATCTCAAGGAAGGACAAGACAAATCAACTATTGATGAGGACTTGAAGTTGCTGAAGAACTCGAAGCAGAAACTCGAAGAGGTAATATCTTAGCATTCCCGGCGTCGGGATGTGACGACCCCATCGCCCGCTGTTGGGATAACCTCTGTCACAGCAGAGATTATTCCACCAGTGCAATCAGTCACACTGGTGGTAGGTCTTTTGTTGCAAGAGGCCAGCTAGGTAGGTACCACCGCAGTGTCAAATATTCTACCGCTAAATAGTAGTGCTTAGGCATTACTGTGTTCCGGTTTGAAGGGCACTGTACGCTAGTGATATTACTGGGCAGAGGAGATTTAAGAACCAATATCTCGAGGTAGCAACGCGTGAGTGGCACCTACTAATGGTGCTGCAAGCGCTCATAGACTGCGGCAACCACTTACCATCAGGTGGGCCGTATGCTTGTTGGTCAGCTTGTATATAAAAAACAAAAAAGCGTTATTCCCGGTATTTTATTTATCCAAAGTTTCCTTATTACTATCATCCGGATTTGATAATTTACTAGTATTAAATATAGACACCCCTACTCTTGCCATCTGACCTCCGCAACCTAAAAATCGGAGCAGTAACTCATTGGATTAGATTAAATTACCTACCTAAGGTGGTCAGGATCGAACCCGCGACTCTCGCGTTAACGGAGCCCAGTCGGCCCTTCTACCGTTGAGCTATTGAGGCTGAACTTGTATAAACTTCTTCTTCATCCTAGCATTATACCCGGTATTTTTATGTACCCAGGGTCTGCTTATTACTCTTATCCGGATTTGACAGGTTACTAGTTTTTACACGGAGCGATTGTCATCTGACCTCCGCAACCCTAAGGGCGAACCAGTAACTCATTGGATAAGAGCAATTTACTTATAAAGAGTTAACGATTATTATCAGATGTTATTGATAATAACCGGGACCGACAACTTAACGTGCTCTCCGAGGCACGGTGGGGAGACCAACACGGACAAACGCCCAGACCGAGACAGAAATTTTAACAAACCTCTACCCGAGCGGGAATCGAAACCGCAACCGTCAAGACTGAAGACAGACTCGCTACCCACAACGCCACAACGGTGTCGCTGAACTTGTATAAACTGTTGTTGTTTTTTTTTTTCTAGGAAAAGAAAAAATATGACGCAGCTAAGGATATTGTAAATAAGTCGCCGAAGAGATTACAAACTTTAGAAGATAAGAGAACAAAAACTACCGTCGAACAGTACGACATACAGAGGGAACTTTTCGACGCTTGCGAGAAACTACATAACCAAAACCTTCTTAAGGTAAAATACGTAAACGTTATTTTTTTTTAAGTGAATCTTCTCCAGAATCGTTGTGATTTCAAATCGGATGCAACGGAAAAAACGACAGGTAAGAGACAGAAATACAAAAATGTGTAGGATGAAGCCGGCATAGAATGAGACGGAAATATACATACTATTTTATATTATATATATTCATCTCATTCGTCTATCGTGTGTGAATCGCACACACATTTTACACACCAGACAGAACGACCGAATGACCGACGGACGGACAGACAGACAGACAGACAGACAGACGGACGGATTAAGCCTTTACTCGCTGACTAATTTTAGCTAAAGAAGTTTTTGGTGTGTTTTTCAATCGTGTGGTCTAAAGCACACTGTTTTTTTTTTATATTATGACGGCAAACAAGCATACGGTCCGCCTGATGGTAAGCAGTCACTGCAACCTATGAACGTTTGGGATACTTGAAGTATCACAAGCGCGTTGCCGACCCAAGTTACAGGAGGGATGGGATGAGATAGATTTAGAGGCGTCGGGATGTGACGACCCCATCGCCCGCTGTTGGGATAACCTCTGTCACAACAGAGATTATTCCACTAGTGCAATCAGTCACACTGGTGGTAGGTCTTTTGTTGCAAGAGGCCGGCTAGGTAGGTACCACCGCAGTGTCCAATATTCTGCCGCCAAATAGTAGTGCTTAGGCACTACTGTGTTCCGGTTTGAAGGGCATTGTACGCTAGTGAAATTACTGGGCGAACGAGATTTAAGAACTAATATCTCGAGGTTGGCAACGCGTGAGTGGCACCTACTAATGGTGCTGCAAGCGCTCATAGGCTGCGGCAGCCACTTACCATCAGGTGGGCCGTATGCTTGTTTGCCAACTTCTAACATAAAAAAAAAAAAATGAGATGGGAACAGGGGTTCGGCCTCCAGCGCTCTCACTCGTCAATCGACACGCTCAGCTACTCTCTCTGTTTATTTCCTTAAGGTCGCGTGGGTTCTAGAAAGACCTATTCTCGAAACATGTAGTATAGCGTTCCGCGGACGGAACTATCTCGAACCCGTGTTCCGCGTTTTATAAACGGCCCGGCGCGTGGAGTGAGTCATTCAGTTCTGAGCAACGAGCGAAGAAACTACATCGGCTATTCTTTTGGACTGCGATTGACCTCTGATTTGTGAAGTTCCGTTTTGTAACGTAGATCTCAATAAAGTCTTATTTGGAGCCATCAGGTGTTTGTTTCCAAATCCGCGAACCCCAGCCCGTAACAATAATGTCCCATTTTGAGTAAGAGTATGAATAATAATAAATAATAATAATATTTATTGACAAAAACATAGCCATATTAGTAATACTAGCTTAGAGAATAACAATAGGTCTTAGGCTAATTAATAATAATAATAATAATATAATAGAAAGTTATTCACACACATACAAATACAAAAACAAAGAAATCATGAATCTTAAAGATGCATTTTGTATGCTTGCAAAAAGGCTGTGAACTCAGCTTAAAGCTGCTTTTCAGTACACGCCTGGGGCAGGTGCTGCCAATACAGAAAATAATCCAACAAACATTTTGACTAACACATTTGTAAATAAAAAAACGAAACAAAAAAGTAATAAAGTACATTAAAAAAACAAATAAAGGTAATAACAAATATTTATAGGATACATGAGCTGCACTACAAAAACCACGAAATGTAAAATACCCAAATTCACTAAATACGAACAGAGTTAATTTATGGAATAAATTTTTAAAAATATAGAATTATGACAAACACAAATATCTGCTGACCCTCAAACTAGGCGATAGGCCTGTATCTTGAGGGTTACAATACAACTAGATGTCCGATATAGCCCGTGTACGTAACAATCTTATTAAGTCTAAGTTACTAATACTAGTACAAAATATTTTTAATGTTATTAAAAGAGTGTGTGTGCGTGTGTGTGTGTGTATGTGTGTGTGTTTGTATTGTATGAGTGTGAGCTTAGGAGCATGTGGATGAGTGAATGAGCGAATGGGAATATAAATAAAAATCATTATGGGCTGGGAAGAAATTTCAAAGAAGAAGTTCCTAGGTCGCAGCATAATCTAAGTTCATTAACCAATTTATTAATTTTTTTTACAGTCTCTTCTGTTTAGATTATGAATCTTATCAATGGTCACTTTATTCATGTAACATTATCTTTTTCAGGTTAAAATAGAAATACTAGAAAAGGTCTGCATTCGTAAAGGAATGGAGTTATATCAAAATGAGAAAGAGAGAGATGAATGTAAAAAAAAAATTGAAATGAATAAAAATCTGGTAAGTGGTATATGGACGCAAATAAGCAATACCATGTCAACACACAAAATTGAAAAATCGAGTTATATATGCAGAAGTGTTGGTAAATGGCTGAAGAACATGTTCCTTTAATGTTTTTGGCTTTAAGCTTTAAAACTTCTAAAAAAGCAATTTTTTCATCCAATTTATGTATTTTTAAACGTTTTGGGTTATATCATATACGAAATATGCAGTTCGTATTCTTATTTTTTGTGAAAATAAGTAAAATAACGTACATAAATCTGAAATTGCCAAAAACTTGACCAATAAATAAAAAAATCATATAAAGCAAGTTGTTCAAAATTGTCAAACGCGTTTTTCTCGAAATGACATTCGTGTGGGTTGACATGCTATTGCTTATTCGCGTCCATATATAATTTGTGAGGATGTTTGTTACTGTCAAACAAAAAATTCTTAGTGGATTTGCTGTTCCTGTTTGGTTAGGGTCCAAGGGTCAGGGTCAGGGTTCTTGACGGTTGGCAAACAAGCATACGGTCAGGGAAATTGTTAGAGCAGATTTTTTTTTTATAAAGTGTGAAAACGGAATTAAGTATATATTTCATTTATTATATCTTCTAAATTCAAATCCTTATTCATTAATTATAAAAACGCTACACACTCAACGGCCCCCATTAGGATAGTTATATCCTGTGTCACGGGTCCGGATACACGGACAATGATAAGGATAAATAAACACACCCAGACCGGAAACATGCCTGTTTGGTCAATACTAACATCTACCTTGAGCGGGAATCGAACCCGCGACCTGTGGCGCTTAAGGCCAACAACTAAAAAAAGTTATGCTTTTTTTACAAGGATTCGACAGATCAGCGGGACGAGCGCTCGCGCGAGGCGCTGCGGGGTAGCCTGAGCGAGCTGAAGTTGCAGCTGGAGGGCATCGCCGTCGATGGAGCTGTATGTATGACTTCGTGCTAGCGTTATTCCCGGTATTTTATTTTACCCAGGGTCTGCTTATTACATATATATACATACATAATACATAACATATATATACATACATAATTATGTGTCTGCTAATGGTAAACTTTATCCACGCTACACACTCAACGGCCCCCATTAGGATAGTTATATCCTGTGTCGGGGTCCGGAAACATACAAGGACAAGGACAAATACACCCAGACCGGAAAATATGCTTGCATGATCAATACACACATATTATGCTCCGTGCGGGAATCGAACCCGCGACCTGTGGCGTTTAAGGCAGGTTCGCTACCGCTGCGCCACAACGTATTACTCTTATCCGGATTTAACCGGTTACTAGTTTTAACAGCGCGATTGCCATCTGACCTCCGCAACCCTAAGGGTGAACCAGTAACTCATTGGATAAGAGCAAATTACCTAAGCTAACGATTATTATCAGATGTTATGATAACAAGCGGAACCGTCAGCTTAACGTGCTCTCCGAGGAACGGTAGGGAGACACACGGACAAACGACCAGACCGAGACAGAAATTATAGCAAACATCTGCCCGAGCGGGAATCGAGCTCGCAACCGTCGAGGCTAAGGGCAGACTCGCTACCCACAAAGCCACAACGGTATCGAACAACGATGTATGACATTGTTTTTTATATATACTAAGTTGGCAAACAAGTGCAATGGTAAGCAATGGTAAGCGGTTGCCACAGCCTATAAGCGCGCAAAACCATTAGTAGGTGATGTTGGTTCTTAAATAAAATTAAGGGGTTTATTAGAATAATAAGATCGTAAATAACAATGACTAACTTCTGCCAGCGGCTGTGCCAACGTGGGTATTGATTTTAATACGAACTTTAAACTCCCCACATTTCACCACTTCAGGTGTGGAATTTCAGGAACTGTTTAAATAAGTATTTGGTCTTGTCTCTTTATCACAGCAGAGATTATTCCACCAGTGCAATTAGTCACACTCGTGGGAGGTCTTCTGTTGCAAGAGGCTGGCTAGGTAGGTACCACCGCAGTGCAAAATATTCTACCGCCAAGCGGTAGTGTCTTTGACATTACTGTGGTCTGGTTTGAAGGGCACTGTATGCTAGTGAAATTACTGGGCAGAGGAGATTTAAGAACCAATATCTCGAGGTTGGTAACGCGTGAGGGGTGCTGCAAACGATCGTAGGCTACGGCAACCACTTACCATCAGGTAGGCCGTATGCTTGTTTGCCAACTTGTAACATTACATATTTATATTTTTTACAGACATCTGCTCCGAGCAAGAATCGAACCCACGACCATTGGCGCTTTAGACAATTTCGCAACCGCTGCGTCACAACATTGTCAAATAGTGTTGCGTTTTTGTAAGGTTCAGTTTGTGTGTTTACCTAAACACAAGAATACCTTGAACGGGAATCAAACCAGCGAATGTTTGGGGCAAGTCTCTTTGAAAATCTTAATTAATGTTATCCCGAATTACATTTCAGATTTTAAAAAATACAAAAGAAAATCGAGAAATTAAATGAATTCACTCATTGTGAGGAAGAGATAAGTAGATTGAAGTAAGTATTTTCTACTACCATATTGTGTGACAAACAGACATGTCTGTTAGTGTAATGCAGGGATTTTTTTGTGTGTAGTAAAAGTGCAAACACTTGTAATGTAGTGGGGGACTTTATTATTACTGTTAATGGACAGCGCAGGCTAAGTAATAGGGTTCTATTGGCATACACGGAACCCTAAGAAGCTTGTATGTAAATATGTATTATTAAGTAATTAAAATAAATAGTTACATTTTTAGTCAACTTCAAAAAAGAGGTTTTAAATTAGGCTGTATTTTAAACTATTGCATAGCTTTTATCGCGGGCTTTGAGTGCGGTGACCGAATCATCGAATTCCGTAACGAAAATAAAACCTAGCACCGAACGCTCGGCCGAGTTACATGGTAGGCGGACTGTGAAAAATGACAGATCTCCAAAATTAAATAATAAAAAACGCGAAAATTGGAAAAAGGGTGTGTGTGCGATTCTCACACGATAGAAGTGAAACTTCAGTAAATCGACAAAAGATATAAAAATATTCACAAACACTGTTAAATAATAACACACCGCGCTGACTTCTCACTAAAAAGCTGTAATACGCAGCCGCGTACATATATATATATATATATATATATACAGACACACCGACATCTGCTCTCTCGCTCTGGCTCACTAAAGCATGGCGCATAGAGGAGAGACCGATAATATAAAATAGTATGTATATTTCTGTCTCATTCATTCCTACACATTTTTGTATTTGTGTCTCTTATATATCGTTTTTTCCGTTGCATCCGATTGAAATCACAATGATTCTAAAGAAGTTTTAAATCAATAAAAAAAATAAATATCCTGTGTCGGGGGTCCGGAAACATTCACAATGACAAGGACAAATACACCCAGACCGGAAAATATGCTTGCATGGACAATACAAACATATTGTGCTCCGAGCGGGAATCGAACCCGCGACCTGTGGCGTTTAAGGCAGGTTCGCTACCGCTGTGCCACAACGTCGTCGCACAAAAGTTTCTACAATATTATTAACGTTATTATTATATAATATTATAAATTAATTATTATTTATTAATCTTTATTATTTTTTGATAAATAAAATCTAGTATAAATGGCATTTTTATACAATATTTTTTATATAATTCTTATGTGTACAGGCGCGAGATTCCCGAGCGCATTCGTGACTTGATTTCGAACATTAACGGACAGTATAGTGAATTGACGAAATCGGTAGCTGTTTCCGGTGAAATTAAATTTGTGGACAAAGAGGTGAGTTGTTCTTTGTTATAACTGTCACAGTAGAGATTATTCCACCAGCGCAGTCAGACACACTGTTGCGAGAGGCCGACAACTTATAATTATATTCGTCATTGGCAACCAATCACAGATGTTTTAAATACACCGTATATGCATTACATAGAAAATTAATTATTATGAACAATGCAACGGTCATTAAAAATATTTTTTAAAACTGAATAAAATCTACGAGCTGAACAAGGAACAAAAAATTTTGGGCCTAACATATGTGTGTGTGTCTGTTACAGAATGCCAGAATAACAGAATACGGCATAGAAATATTTTCGAAGTTCCCCGAGAATTCCTCCATGTTCGCGCTGCGCGAGCTGTCGGAGGGGCAGAAGAAGCTCAGCACCGTCTGTTTCCTGCTGGCGCTGCGCCGGGAGGACGCCGCTCCCTTCCGGTAACACTCTCTCCCTTCCGGTAACACTCTCTTCCTTCCGGTAACACTCCCTCCCTTCCGGTAACACTCTCTCCTTCCGGTAACACTCCTCCCTTCCGGTAACACTACCTCCCTTCCGGTAACACTCCCTCCCTTTCGGTAACACTCTCTCCCTTCCGGTAACACTCCCTCCCTTCCGGTAACACTCTCTCCCTTCCGGTAACACTCTCTCCCTTCCGGTAACACTCCCTCCCTTCCGGTAACACTCCCTCCCTTCCGGTAACACTACCTCCCTTCCGGTAACACTCCCTCCCTTTCGGTAACACTCCCTCCCTTCCGGTAACACTCCCTCCCTTCCGGTAACACTCTCTCCCTTCCGGTAACACTCTCTCCCTTCCGGTAACACTCTCTCCCTTCCGGTAACACTCTCTCCCTTCCGGTAACACTCCCTCCCTTCCGGTAACACTCTCTCCCTTCCGGTAACACTCTCTCCCTTCCGGTAACACTCCCTCCCTTCCGGTAACACTCCCTCCCTTCCGGTAACACTCCCTCCCTTCCGGTAACACTACCTCCCTTCCGGTAACACTCCCTCCCTTCCGATAACACTCCCTCCCTTCCGGTAACACTCCCTCCCTTCCAGTAACGCTCTCCCCCGTGCCTGCTCGGAGCCGAGGCGCTCCGTGTTTGTTATAAATATCTGTTTCGGTCTGGGCGTATGTCCGTGTGTCTCCCCCGTGCCTCGGAGAGCACGTGAAGCTGTCGGTGCCGGTTGCCATCATAACATCTGATAATAAACGTTAACTCTATAGGTAATTCGCTCCTATCCAATGAGTTGCTGGTTCGCCTTTTGGGTTGCGGAGGTCAGATGGCAATCGCTCCGTATAAAAAGCTAATAACTAGTAATAAGTAAATATAATTCTAGAAGTAATGCTTTTACAGATGTCTCGATGAAATTAACCAGAACACGAACGCTTTGACCCAAAGGAAAGTTTTAAAACTCCTGAGTAGCGTAGCTGTCGTAGACGGGACGAAGTATCAACATTTTTACATAACACCGAAGGTATGCCGTAATCCTGTACAGATTTCGTACTTATAAATGGACGCAAATAAGCAATACTATGTCAATCCACAAAATTGAATAAACTGAGCGATATATGCAGAAGTGTTGGTAAATGGCTGAAGAACATTTATCTTTAATATTTGTAGGGTTTTAAGCTTTAAAACTTCTAAGAAGCCATTTTTTAATCTATGTATGATAAATTATTATATAATTATTTATATATATAATATAATTATTTATGTTAAACGTTTTGGGTTATATTATATAAAAATATGCAGTTTGTATACTTATTTTTTGTGAAAATAAGTACAATAACATAAATCTGAAATTGCCAAAAACTTGATCGATACATTAAAAAAAATCATATAAAGCAAGTTGTCCAAAATTTTCAAACGCGTTTTTCTCGAAATGACATTCGTGTGGGTTGACATGCTATTGCTTATTCACGTCCATATATAATTTGTGAGGATGTTTGTTACTGTCAAACAAAAAATTCTTAGTGGATTTGCTGTTCCTGTTTGGTTAGGGTCCCAGGGTCAGGGTCAGGGTTCTTGACGGTTGGCAAACAAGCATACGGTCCGCCTGATGGTAAGTAGTCACCGCAACCCATGAACGCGTGATACTTGAAGTATCACTTTCCGACACAAGGAAGAAGAAGGGAGTACAAGGGTGGGAGATTGGACCTCCGGTGTTCTCACTCATCGCACGGAACGCAACAGTACCTAATGATAGTGTTACTTGACGCCGATTTTTTGTGAGAGGGTAGCACTTTCCCGGTCGAGCCGGCCCTGTTGTGCTAGGAGAAGTAAAAATCTACTACCGTAGAAAATTATTTGACACCAGGTAGGCCATTAATGACTCTGAATTGACCTTTCGACTATTGTCAAATCGATAACAGCCGGGACTGGGACTGACTTTTTACGTGCCCTCCGCAGCACGGAGACGCTCAGTTGAAATACCACCATGCGATCACCCATCTAGTGACTGACCGTGCCTAAAGTTGCTGAACCCACCAATCGTTTACCAATCTAGGTGACAATTTTTCTGTGTGCCGAATTTCATTTAAATCCGTTTAGCGGTTATTGCGTGATAGAGTAACAAACAAGGTTATGATATTTATAATAACACTAGCGGGCCCGGCAGATGTCCTGCCACTTTTTTTCTATACAATTTATTTGTTTTATTCTATTTAAGTAATTAATAACGATAATGAATAAATAATTAATTGAATTTGGAAGAAACAATAACTATATTATATACTTAATTCCGTTTTCAACTTTATAACAAATATTTTTGTCTAACATTTTTGTCCATGATTATACCTGCGCTGAAGCGGCCATTTTGGTTCATTTTAAATTTAAGGAACTATATTGATTAAAGTTTACCATTGCAGAGGCTTCCAGAGGACCTGGACTTCGACAATCTTGATAACGTAATGGTACACACTATCATGAAAGGTAAAATGAGTGCGTTCAACAGGGATTGGAATTATGAAAATTTCAAAAATCGCAGCAAAAACGCTAAATTATACCTGCCTAAAGCTACGAAGAAGGCTTACTGGAAATAATATCGAAAAACTCTATCTATAAAGCCATGATCCTCTCAGAAGTCATGGGCCGGCTCGACCGCTTCCCTGATTTTTTCCCTCAACCCTTTCCCCCCTATCCGGATATCAATCAATCCCCAAAAGCGTCAAGGTAAAAGAAAATATATTTACAGTTTTTACACTTACAAAATGACGGCTGAAAATAATTACTGTGTCCAATCTTTTTGTTAATTATGCACTGTCACATGCGCCGTTGCATACAAGGAACAAGAAGGAAGCGAAAAGTGGGGAGGAGATTGGGCTTCCGGTGCTCTCACTCACCGCACGAAACGCAACAGTACAGTTGTTTTACGCCCATTTTCTGTGAGAGGGTAGTACTTCCCCGGTCGAGCCGGCTCATTAGTTAAACTTTTAAATTTAGTTGTTCTAAAGTAGCTTTCCCACCTTGTATCACAATATTTAAGCAAAAGTGTTGCTTGTTACTTTGACCGTAATACACGTGCCTTAATGTTGATAATTTTGACATTGGAATTAAAAATAATTATAATAAGTCGTAAGCCTTAGGACAATTATATAAAAAAAAAGTCAAGAAACGTTCGTGTGGTTATATGATATTATATAATCAGTGGATGTGTACAGGATACCACATTGTGAATTAGGTAAGTCTTTCAACAAAAGAAATCTTAATTAAATATTTAATTAAATCCAGGTGTCTAGGCCCCTAAAGCAGTGAAACAGACCATTTTTTAAAACGTATAAATAGGTTGTAAAAAAATCCAAAATTAAAGTACAACACCGTAATGTGTTCCAATAGTATTAAAATCTTTTTTTTTAATATTAGCAATGCTTTTTATAATGCATTACTAATATTCATATTGCCCCTCCAAATAAGCTCGAAGCTTGCGCTAAGAGTGGGTACGACAATAGCCCAAGGGGTCAGGATCGAACCCGCGACTCTCGCGTTAACGGAGTGCCTTCTACCGTTGAGCTATTGAGGCATTTATTTCATAGAAGTAAGTATTTGCTAGTGTTCATACATAGTGAGCTTTCTACTTCACTTAACACTATAAGTGACTCCACATATATGTTTATAGTATTCAATCTTTACACTTAACTTCACTTAACTTTACTTTGCTTTACTTTACACAGTAGATGCCTTCTCAAATAAGTTTAAAGTGTTAACCGCCTTCTTCACTTTTAACAGAGATGACTGCACAAATAAGTTTAGTGTTTAACTTATCGGCTTTCTGCTTCACTGTACACAGAGATGATTGCACAAATAAGTTTAGTGTTTGACTTAAAGGCTTTCTACTTCACTTTACACAGAGATGACTTCACAAATAAGTTTAGTATTTCACTTATAGGCTTTATGCTTCACTCGACACAGAGATGACTTCACAAATAAGTTTAGTGTTTCACTTATAGGCCTTCTACTTCACTTGACACAGAGATGACTTCACAAATAAGTTTAGTGTTTCACTTAAAGGCCTTCTACTTCACTTGACACAGAGATGACTTCACAAATAACTTTAGTTTTTCACTTATAGGCTTTCTGCTTCACTTGACACAGAGATGATAGCAAAAATAAGTTTAGTGTTTAACTTTAAGGCTTTCTACTTCACTTTACACAGAGATGACTGCACAAATAAGTTTAATATTTAGCTTAAAGGCCTTCTACTTCACTTGACACAGATATGACTTCACAAATAAGTTTAGTTTTTCACTTATAGGCTTTCTGCTTCACTTGACACAGAGATGATAGCAAAAATAAGTTTAGTGTTTAACTTTAAGGCTTTCTACTTCACTTTACACAGAGATGACTGCACAAATAAGTTTAGTGTTTAACTTATCGGCTTTCTGCTTCACTTTACACAGAGATGATTGCACAAATAAGTTTAGTGTTTGACTTAAAGGCTTTCTACTTCACTTTACACAGAGATGACTTCACAAATAAGTTTAGTATTTCACTTATAGGCTTTATGCTTCACTCGACACAGAGATGACTTCACAAATAAGTTTAGTGTTTCACTTATAGGCCTTCTACTTCACTTGACACAGAGATGACTTCACAAATAAGTTTAGTGTTTCACTTAAAGGCCTTCTACTTCACTTGACACAGAGATGACTTCACAAATAACTTTAGTTTTTCACTTATAGGCTTTCTGCTTCACTTGACACAGAGATGATAGCAAAAATAAGTTTAGTGTTTAACTTTAAGGCTTTCTACTTCACTTTACACAGAGATGACTGCACAAATAAGTTTAATATTTAGCTTAAAGGCCTTCTACTTCACTTGACACAGAGATGACTTCACAAATAAGTTTAGTTTTTCACTTATAGGCTTTCTGCTTCACTTGACACAGAGATGATAGCAAAAATAAGTTTAGTGTTTAACTTTAAGGCCTTCTACTTCACTTGACACAGAGATGACTTCACAAATAAGTTTAGTGTTTCACTTAAAGGCCTTCTACTTCACTTGACACAGAGATGACTTCACAAATAACTTTAGTTTTTCACTTATAGGCTTTCTGCTTCACTTGACACAGAGATGATAGCAAAAATAAGTTTAGTGTTTAACTTTAAGGCTTTCTACTTCACTTTACACAGAGATGACTGCACAAATAAGTTTAATATTTAGCTTAAAGGCCTTCTACTTCACTTGACACAGAGATGACTTCACAAATAAGTTTAGTTTTTCACTTATAGGCTTTCTGCTTCACTTGACACAGAGATGATAGCAAAAATAAGTTTAGTGTTTAACTTTAAGGCTTTCTACTTCACTTTTCACAGAGATGACTGCACAAATAAGTTTAGTGTTTAGCTTAGAGGCCTTCTACTTCACTTTACACAGAGATGACTTCACAAATAAGTTTAGTTTTTCACTTATAGGCTTTCTGCTTCACTTGACACAGAGATGATAGCAAAAATAAGTTTAGTGTTTAACTTTAAGGCTTTCTACTTCACTTTACACAGAGATGACTGCACAAATAAGTTTAGTGTTTAGCTTAGAGGCCTTCTACTTCACTTGACACAGAGATGACTTCACAAATAAGTTTAGTTTTTCACTTATAGGCTTTCTGCTTCACTTGACACAGAGATGATAGCAAAAATAAGTTTAGTGTTTAACTTTAAGGCTTTCTACTTCACTTTACACAGAGATGACTGCACAAATAAGTTTAGTGTTTAGCTTAGAGGCCTTCTACTTCACTTTACACAGAGATGACTTCACAAATAAGTTTAGTGTTTCACTTATAGGCTTTCTGCTTCACTTTACACAGAGATGACTGCACAAATAAGTTTAAAGTGTTTTCTTAACCGCCTTCTTTATTTTAAACAGGTGACTGCACAAATAAGTTTAGTGTTTAGCTTAAAGGCCTTCTACTTCACTTTACACAGTAGATTGCACAGGTATTACATTTAAAAGCCACCAACCCACCAAAAATAGCATATTGTTCAATTATCAATTAAGTTAGCACACTAAGTTTTCGACAGTGGCTTAGTCCACACACTTGTTTATACATTTTACACAAAGTAGCCTTTTTCCTTACTAGAACCACTAACTGCCAATTTATAAAGGTTAGTTATACGCTTTAATCGTAAATAATTGTTTATGATTAGTATTATTGTTTAACATTGGACAAAACTAATTTTTATAGTTTCTTTTTTTTGTTGTGAACCATCTATAGGTGCGTTTTGGTAGTGTGACGGCAAACGGTATGACTGTTTCCTATTATCTACACCACCTTTTTTTTAAAATCTAAGTGACATTTCTTTGCTTATAATTTCTACCATCATTTATGATGTTCCACACATTACCATAGGAAGTCATAAATATATATAAAAATGGGTGCTTGTACTTATGTACGCGCGTCAGAAGTTATACTTCTTCATCATCATTAATAAACAATTTTTAATTGCATGCAAATAATTAATTACAATAAAATAATAAAAGGTCTGGAGAGTTATAATCAACACAGTCAATAAAGCTTAGTTTAAAATTGAAAAAAAATAAATAAATACATATATAATTCGCACTTTCATCAAACTAAAACATATGTATAAATATTATAAATATGAGAACAGTTTCGAAGGCGACGAGCGCGACTGATAGTTTCTATTTATATTTTGTTTTGACAGCTTCAACCTGTTAATTTTGTGTGACGGTGATGCGCGCGCATCTCAAAAATTCACTCTCATCTTTTTTTTTAATAACGCTCCTAAAGAAGTACAACTTCAATATATGTGTATCCATTACTTATAATATTAACAATATTAATTAGATTATTTTTATATTTTTATATGACGGTGTTTTTCAACAACGATTTACTAATAAGGTTCTTTTTTTAATTAATCTTAAGTTTTAAAAAATCGAGAAAAATAGTTCTTTCTAAGCTTGCTACTATTAACGGGTTTTTAGCATTTAAACCTTAATGTCATATTTCCATTCTTGTTTCACTATCTGGCGGTTCACCATGACTTATTGCGATTCAAATGACGACCTAAACTGAGCTACATCGCTATATATATATTTATACGTCATGCTCATAAAATCTGAATCGTTTTCTAAAATTAAATTGAATCGAAATAGAATTATTACAAGTTAATGGTAAGCCCCCAGATATCACATATTGCATATACAGTGCCTATTTAATGAATTTATTTAACGGACGGAATGGGGTAATATATATGCCTAGTAGTTGAATAAATGGTGCTCATAAATAAGTTTTGTTTACTTATTTTTTTAGTTTAGTTTTAAAATTATTTTGGTGCCATTTATATAATATTGTGATTTTCGTTTTTAACTTTATAAATAAAAATAGCGTGAGCGTTCGAAGATATAAAAATGTATTAGTTATTTTAGGGGCGTAGCCAGGTCTAAGTTTAGGGTTCGGGGGTTTTATTTTATCATCATTCAGCGAGTATCTACTCAGAGCATCGTCATTTGCTGAATCATCCGCAATCAAACAAAATTTAATTTTAAAAATTTAGTGTCCAATGGATTGACTTTAAATTATGATGGGTTGTTGCATTTTTGCCCAAGACTGTTTATAAATATTTTTATCCCACGGAAACGGGAAACATGTAAATAAAAGGCACAGCGAAGTATAATTTCGACATATACATATTCTAGAAAAAAAAGCAAAATACACAAAAACTAAAAAGGCAAATCCCATTTTTATATTTCTTGGTTGAATCCCAAAAACCCTCCCGATGGCTACGCCCATGAGTATTTCCGGCCCGGTGACGGTGTCAAGGCCAGTAGGACCGCAGCTGTGATTTGAATCCTCAATTTTTTTTCTCTCAAATTCTTACAAAAATATTCTTAAGACTCGACCCAGAACATTCGAACGTTCGCTATGAACTACAGTCTAAACAAAAATGTTTAAATGTTCAAAACATTTAATTTATATTGTTAAAAACGCCAGATTATATTTAATGTTCAATATTGAGATTGTTTTCAGCAATTTCAAATTTTTTTATTTCATGAATTTTCATGAATCGACTCAGGTGTTAAGGACTGAACTACATTTATCAGCATCGATTCGCATTTTATATGTAGAAAACATTCGTTTTGTACACATGCGTACCCATCAATTCACATTTCAGCATTGGTTCGCATTTTCTTTTTAAATACTCACAAGTGCGAAATTAGATTTAAAAGGATGCTTACACACGTTAATGTATTCTTATGCAAGAGTACGCATGAGAATGGGAAAAAACCAAAGATAAGCCGAGGGAGGGGCAGGGGCGGTTACAGCAGCTGAAAGCATGCGAAAGCGTCCTATAATATTCGATTGCGTATAAGTGTGTTCAAAACTATCCGTAGCTAAATGCGAATCGATGCTGATAATTGTAAATCAGGCCATGTGTATTTTACAAAAATTCGCATAAAATGTTATATTATATAAACTATGAATTTAAAAAAAAATATGTTTACCAAAATATTAGCAATAATTTTGTATTTTTTGTACTTTTATTACTCTAAAGGTATAATAACCTTTAGGATATTGAAATGCTAGATAGTTATTAAGTGTATTTTTAAAATTCGAACAAAATATCATATAATGATTCTATAAATTAAGAAAATTATATTTTTACTTCAATATCCGCAATACAAGTTTAATAAATTTTAAAATTTTATATTCTTTTATACATTTATGACATTAAAATGTCAGATAATAAAAACAATATTTAATTTTAAATAAATATATTTTATATTGTAATCGAACAAATCATTGCATGTATTAGCATTTATTATAAATAAATGTTTTATTATAATATTACTCTTTTATTTTCCTTCACAAAAGCAACTCGTATTAAATAGTTGTACAACCTTACACACGGCCGGATTTAGGGAAGAGCGACCGGGTCCCCGGGGCCTCCACAAAAGAAGGGCCACGACAATGGAGTCTTTAGGAAAAAAAACTTTAAAATTCCGACTAGTAAGTCCTAGTAAACATATTTTCCGATTTTATTTATATTTTACTAGCGGCCCGCTCCGGCGTCGCACGGGTATAAAATATATAGCCTATGTCATTCACTGAAAACGATTAAAATTGATCCAGTAGTTTTGATTCCTTCATTACTGCCCGTGGCCCGCACGTGTTAAATGTAATTATTTACATCATATTAGATACCTCAAAAATAACCGTATTTCTCCACTATTTAATGGATGTTACTGTACATATAAACCTTCCTCTTCAATCACTCTAATACAAAAACCGCATCAAAATTCTTTGCGTAGTTTTAAAGATTTAAGCATACATAGGGACAGAGAAAGCGACTTTGTTTTATACTATGTAGTGGTGTTTATTAAATACTAAGAGTCTACTTGGTTGCAAAATTCGACTGAAATTTTTTTCATTTTATTTGGAAAATGATTTGAGGCCAGAGGCCTCCACTTCTTTGCTGCCCCGAGACCTTCAAACCTCTAAATCCGGCCCTGACCATAAACTTGCTGCTATTATTTTTATATTCATTGGTGCCTTCGTAAATTCTAATCGAATTTGTAATTTCTAGATTGATTTAAACTTTTCTTGCTGTCCTGTAAACCTAAATTTTGGACATATCTGTATGTATGGAAAGTGATTTTATCGAAAAAAAAAAAACGATATTCCAGGTTTAACAAATTTTCAGTGTATCTCCGTTCGAGTTCCGAGGCATGTAATGTTGATGTAAGCCCGATTTAACACTACAGTTATCTTCTGACATCGTAATAAGTTTGTTTTCATTGATCGATTTTCGACGAACCGAAACAACCATTTTACTTTGTAAAAAGTGAAAAATTGACTCTCTCAAACTCCCAAATTAGTATTTAGTTTATATGAGCGAAGCCACATGCAAAAGCAAGTATACCTAAAACTCGGATTATAGATTTTATTGTTCGATTTCCAACCCTGTCCCCTTCCACTGTTCGTCAAACTTCACATCGCACTCGAGGTCCCTTAACGCTGATTTGATATCGAAGCCGAATTCTTTGCCAAAGTTCTTGTACGCCTCGTTGAGCGCGGCTTCGACTCCCAGCTCGAGCAGCTTCTCGTTGTGCTCGCGATACCGCGCTACCATGTTACGTATCGCCCAACAACCGTTTTTCTGTAATTTTAAAAAGCTTTTCGTTATAACTAGTAGATCCGATGCGAAAGGATGGGCTCTTGGGCCTCCGATATCTGGTCATTTTTTAAAAGTACATTAAGTTTTTTTTTCTTCAAACAAAATGGAAATCGTATATTATATAAAGAATATTGAATATGCTTGAGATAATTTACAGGAGCATTTTCAAAATTTAAAATTTATAAAGTATTATTATTTAATAAATTAAAAAAATGTATTGTCCGAAGAAAGCAGCAAATAGAAGAAAACCAGTTTCTAGACGAAATTGAAGGGAAATTTTACTATTTACGCCTGAAATTGCTTTGATTGTTTGAAGACACTAAAAATAATAGTTTTATCGTAAAGTGTTATGGAAGCTTTGAACAGCAGTAAAATGTTGTTACCAACACAAGGTAACAAGAGGACAAGTAAGGGACAGAAATAAAAAGCGGCGGGGTTAGAGGTTTCACCGCTTTTAGTTATAGAACGAAACGCAACAGTACGGATACTGTTACTTCACGTGAATATACAGGGTTTACGTAGTACTCCGGTCGAACAGGGCTATTAGTGCCGAAACAGCAAAGGCCGGAGACTCGGAGCCGACACGCTCCGCAGCAACTAGAGATACCGACCTGCACGGCGGCCACGTCGCGGTGCACCGCGAGGCACTCCAGCAGGCTCTCGGCGACGCCGCTCTCTAAGAAGGCCCGCCCGTGCTCCGCCTCGCGGAGACTCGGAGCCGACACGCTCCGCAGCAACTAGAGATACCGACCTGCACGGCGGCCACGTCGCGGTGCACCGCGAGGCACTCCAGCAGGCTCTCGGCGACGCCGCTCTCTAAGAAGGCCCGCCCGTGCTCCGCCTCGCGGAGACTCGGAGCCGACACGCTCCGCAGCAACTAGAGATACCGACCTGCACGGCGGCCACGTCGCGGTGCACCGCGAGGCACTCCAGCAGGCTCTCGGCGACGCCGCTCTAAGAAGGCCCGCCCGTGCTCCGCCTCGCGGAGACTCGGAGCCGACACGCTCCGCAGCAACTAGAGATACCGACCTGCACGGCGGCCACGTCGCGGTGCACCGCGAGGCACTCCAGCAGGCTCTCGGCGACGCCGCTCTAAGAAGGCCCGCCCGTGCTCCGCCTCGCGGAGACTCGGAGCCGACACGCTCCGCAGCAACTAGAGATACCGACCTGCACGGCGGCCACGTCGCGGTGCACCGCGAGGCACTCCAGCAGGCTCTCGGCGACGCCGCTCTAAGAAGGCCCGCCCGTGCTCCGCCTCGCGGAGACTCGGAGCCGACACGCTCCGCAGCAACTAGAGATACCGACCTGCACGGCGGCCACGTCGCGGTGCACCGCGAGGCACTCCAGCAGGCTCTCGGCGACGCCGCTCTCTAAGAAGGCCCGCCCGTGCTCCGCCTCGCGTAGACTCAGAGCCGACACGCTCCGCAGCAGCGACGCTGTCGTCGCTGCGTTGCTCTAGAGATTTGAAGAAATTGGTTTTTTGGAGCTGACTTTTTTTTAAGGAATAAGCGCTAGACACTCAACGGCCCCCATTAGGATATTTATATCCTATGTCGGGGTCCGGTAACATTCACAAGGACAAGAACAAATTTGAATTGACATACATACATATTGAGAAGATTGGAAATAAAACGTCCCCTATTTGCAATGGACCTACTTCAAATGTATCCTTTCAAATAAAAGAAGAATTTTTAGACCCCATAAAAGTTTCTCACGACTTCTTCAATTTTAAAACGGACGAAACGAGAAGTACGCCTTTATAAACAAAAAAAAATCCATTTCTATTCATAAATGAGGAGTTCTAGGGTAACATTAAAAAAACTGAAAACCTCCTTTTTCTGAAGTCAATCTTAGTCTTTTAACTTTAGTTATAAAAAAAGTAACCGACTTTTAACGTCCCACAATTGGACGTCTCCACTTCTATTGAGGAAAAGAATTATTTCGTAACTTTAATGGTGGGAGTTGTGTATTTGTGACGTCATATATAATTAGTAATAAATTGACGTGTTTAAGTGGAAGAGGTATCTGCACATAAGTGAAGAGAAAGACTTAGCAATTTGCGTGATGTATTAGAAATGAAGTTAGAAAAAAATTGTGTGGTCGGGGACTTCCGTCAGGAACGAAGTTCCTTACATTTTGTCTTCAACTCCGAATGTAATTGGAAATGAATGAATAAAAAGGGATAGAGAGAGATAGACTATTGCCCACTCGACTGCGCACTCACTTGCTCCTGTGCTCATTTATTTATACGACACATACGCTCACCCACCCACCCAGTAGAAATCGTCACGTAACGAAATTCCGTAACGATTTCTACTTAATCGCACTACCCGTACGCCGTGTTAAACTCTTTGGAAAAATTATTTACAATACAGCAATAGTATAATGATTTGAAATACTTACAGAATGTCTCTTGAGCAGTGACACAATGATTGGGATGATTCCAGTTTTAACTAATTTTCTTTTTACGTCATCGTTACCAGCCAATGCTTTTATTCTGGAAATTACAAAACAGATGTAGTGTTCGTGTATAGATTATTTTTTTTTTTTATACAAAGGTGACGTACAAGAATACCTTATGAATGTTACCGTGGCTTAAGGCTTGGTAAGGACCGTCGGTTTGGTTTTAAACTTATCAGAAATGGCTTTGGTGGAAAACCGATATTAGATATTATTATAAAAAAATACTGATGATTTTTTAAAATTAATAATTCTGTCGTTGATAAAAGTGTGGGGTCATTATAAATACCGGCACCGAGCAGAAATCAAACCCACGACGCATTAGCGTTAACGATTGGCAGGTTCTCCAATGATGCGCCACAATAGTTGGAAAGGTTGCCAAGACAACCATGGACACATTTAATCGATACCTAACAAGAATTTGTAGCAAACAGTAACAGCTGAAAAATGTCTTCAAATCGAAATGGCGATTACCTTTCTTTCGGCGGCCACAATTTCGGATTGACAACGATCGAAAATTGGGATATTCATAATAGGAAAGTTTTAAAAGGCGATATAATAGGCACAACGGATAGTAACACGTCTATCACAAAGAACTGTATAATTAAAGTAAATCAGACGTCGTGTAACAATTTCAGCGATACCACTGATCAATTAAAACATAGAACAAGACACATCCACTATTGGAAATCGGAATTGGAAAGGGCTATACAAGATATTGATGCGGAAATCAACGTTTTAGAAGCTTTGAGACAGCAATTGAAAAACGCTATGGACGTTTTGAATATACCAAAGCAAATAACTGATGAATGTTTAAATTTGAGACGCAATAGGATGCAATCTGACATGGTGTATGATGAACCGCAAGATGAGCTATTCAAGGAATCAGTTCTCATTGAGAATATAAATAAACTGCAGCGTGATATGTTAAGTGACATCGAAAGTCAAATGAGAATGAATGTTGCAGCTAAAGAATCTCTAGAGATGGATTGGAGTAATAAATATTTAGCATTTAAATATGAAAGTTACAATTCGGATTTGGAAACGAAGTCTGTTCACGTTAAAGAATCACCGGGTGCGACGAGGCTTTCTGAGGGACAATCAGACGTACAAAGTTGGGAACAAAACACAATCACCGCACTGGAACAGTTTAAGACAGCTATAGATCAATCAAAAGGACTAAGGGAAAGAGTTGATGCAGTCTTAATAAATTCAGCAAGGGATTTACGTTCACAAGATATAAGAGTCAATAAGGCTTTGAGTTCGAGAATCGCTTGTACGGAACAAGTGAAGAAGGAATTGGAGAACCAATTGCGATTGACATTGGCAAAGATTTCAGAGACAGAGAATATTATAGAGACGCTGAATGAAGAAATCTTGAAGGTATCACAGAGGATACAATTTGCACAAACGAGATTGAACGTTAAAAACTGTAGACCTAATGTCGAAAACTGTAGGGAAGGCTCGCTTATAGGATTAATTGAGGAAATACGGGACTTGAACGATAGTAAGAGTCTACTACAAACGAGGTCTTTGGAAACTGAAAAGTTACGCGCAGAGCTGATACACGAACGTTCGATGATCGAAAACGAGATTATTGTCAAGAATAAGTCGTTGCATATCGATAATGAGAGGTGTCTGTTCTTGAGATCGCATTTTCAATCAGCTGAGAAACTGTGCGGATTTTAATATGCCTTGGTTAACTTTGAGTACGATACAAATAGTAGTAGTTTTTAAGTGCGATTTTTGCTTATTTGTGTTTGTTTCAATAAATTACGAAAAATAGGTTGTTCTTTAATTAATACCCAACTTTAATGTTTAAATATTTCATCATGTGTTATCAACGGATTAATATTCATGACGTCCACGTCACTGGGTTAAGTTTGGGATTAGTGATTAAAACAAGTATTTCCGCATGATCAATCACCACAGACTCCAAGCAAAATAATTCTCAAGTCTTACTGACAATTTCAGATTCTCCAAAAATGGCATGCAATGAGGTCAACCACTTTTTCGTAAATATTGCCAGTGAATTAGCCTCTAAAATTAAAAACCAGTTTCCTCCGAATGCACCACCTTCTCCGACGACCTCAACCAGGAATCTTTCATCATTTGTCTTAGAGCCTACTGATACTAATGAAATTATTACGATTATCCGCTCTCTAAAATCTGCTACAGCGGCAGGATGGGATGGCATTTCTCCCATCATTCTTAAGAGGTATGCAACAATTTTAGCACCAACTCTATCTCATATATTTAATCTATGTTTCATAAATGGTTCCTTCCCGCATCTTTAAAAAAGCAATCATACACCCCATTTTTAAAGGAGGAATAAACACTTGTATAAATAATTATAGACCTATCGCTGTTCTCCCTGTCCTGTCAAAGGTACTTGAACGTATTACTAATAATAGACTAGTCAGTTGCAGCAGAAGCATAATTTGATCTCGTCACATCAGTTTGGCTTTCGTAAAAATAGAAGTACAGTAGATGCGGTTCATGAACTAACTAGTTTTATTGTTAACCACCTCAATAAAGGCCATAAAGTTCTGACAATATTCGTCGATCTTGCAAAAGCTTTCGACACCGTTCCAATTTCTATACTTATGTTAAAACTAGAAGCGATAGGTATCAGAAACACTCAACTTCAGTTCTTTCGCAGCCTGCTCTCTGGCCGAACACAATTAGTAAAAATAAACGATAACTATAGTGATGAACATATTCTACGGCGTTCCACAAGGAAGTATAATCGGTCCTACACTATTTAGCATTTTTATAAATGACTTGTGTAACATATCCCTTTATAATGGCAGCACCGTTTCCTACGCAGATGATACTGCTCTAACCTTCTTTGGTGATTCCTGGACCGAGCTTCAAGATATAGCTCAACGAGGCTTTGATACTATTAACTTTTGGCTTCTTACCCATTTCCTTACCCTAAATGCCTCCAAAACCAAATTTATTAATTTTTCTATCCGGCCAGCCTCTCAACCAAAAACTCCTTTAGTTCTCGTTGCCCATTCTTGTTTCTTTACTCATAGTTGCCAATGCCCTCTTATTATCCCGACTGATAATATCAAGTATCTTGGTATCATTGTAGATAAGCTATTAAACTTTAAAGCACACATTGATACCCTTACTGGTCGAGTACGTAAGTTAATATATATTTTTAAAAATCTGCGTGATATTGCTAATACTTTTGTAATACGCAAAATATACTACGCCATATATGCCAGTCTCTGATATCTTACTGTATATCATGTTGGGGTGGTGCTCCTAAAACAACATTGAAACCCCTAGAAGTCGCGCAACGAGCCATACTTAAGGTTAGTTCATTTAAACCACTTCTTTATCCAACTACACAGTTGTATAGAGAATGTAACGTACTCACTGTGAGACAACTATTTATTGTGAACACTATTCTTCAACAACACCGTAAAACGCCATACCACGTAAATCATAAATCTAAGCGACGTTGTGACCTGATTTGTGTCGTACCCTTTACAAAATTTAAATCTATTAAACATTACTTTTATTATCTAGGCCCTTATTTATATAACAGAAATAACCACTTGAGATATTTGTGTACAGCATGCCCTATGTTAAATGTAAAAAAAATATAACTCGTCTCTTTCTTACGAAAACATATGATGAAACTGAAAAATATTTTAATCAATATATATAGATAAATAGTATGATTTTACATAGCCACGCATACATACACACACCCACTCATACACACACACACACACATACACACACACACAGACACACACACACAGACACCCACATACACACACGCACGCAGACATAGCGCATAGTAATTAAACTTTCTTATTGTTACAATTTAGATTCACCATGTTACAATAATCAACATTTATTAATGAAATCTGCATGTATGTATCATATAATACTTTCAATAGGGGATGGCATATTAACCTTAACACAGGTTATCTAAGTAACCCGCAAAGGTTAATAAGTTCAGCAATTATGTATGTATAACTAAACATAGCATGTAAGCTTAATGACATGTAACTTGTAACATGTAAAATTTTCAGAAATAAACTTATTCTTATTCTTATTCTATTCAATCAGGCTTCCTTTACTTTCATTCATAACATAATATTACAACCGATACATAATTAAAGTTTCCAAGGGATGTGAAATGAAAAAAAGGAAAGGAATTTTCTTATCCAATGAGTTACTGGTCCGCCCTTAGGGTTGCGGAGGTCAGATGGCAATTGAACCGTTTAAAGACTAGTAACCTTTAAAATCCGGATAAGAGTAGTAAGCAGACCGTGGGAAAAATAAAATACCAGGAATAATGCAAGAACGAAGACACTCATTGGTCCTGCAACCTGTTACCCACAAGTCCCATTACAAACACTCATCCATCAACCCATTACCCACCAATCCCAATACTCACAGTGCAGCGGCATGTCTGGTCACGAGCGCGTCGTCGTAATTGTCCGCAAGTATCGTGGCGATGTCGGGATGTACTCGCTCGCATAGTTCGTTACGCACGAGAAGAGATGACACCGTTTGTAACAGCTCCGATACCAGTGGAGGGGTTTTGTGATCTATATACATGGACTTATTATATATGGAGAGGCCCTTACAAAGAAAATGTCCAGACTCGCTGGTGCTCCTTCGTCAATTCAACATCGACCAACGAAACGAATTTAGTTATGAAACATACATTGGATGGAATGTGTCCGTTATAAATGTGCCCGAGAAACCTCGATGGAAACCCTTAACATAAACAAATTTAGTGTATGTATGTTTCACAAACTTTTGTCAACTCCTTTATCGGTAATATCAAAGACTCTTGTTTCTACTTTTCTGTCATCATTTAGGTTTCTCTCTTTTGGGGTTTGCTTTAAATTAGTTTTTGTTATTTTACATTTATTTAGGTTATGATGGAATTGGCATATACATGTGTATAAAAACTCCTTAAAATAAATAGAAAAAAAAAGTAAGAAGAGGCGGAGAAAAGGTTCTCCAATCGACTGTATTTTTTTATTCGAAAGCTGGTGCTTCCAGTGTGGTCCCATATCAATTTGGTCCAGTTCTGACTATGGTATCCACGAGGAAACCATGTAAGTCTTAAAGCAAGCATAAACTAAAAAGTATAAAATAAAATAATTTTTGAAAAAAAAAAAATCAACAAAATATATTTTTCTACAACAGTGCCATATATGGCTATGTCTTACTTAGCACTGACTTCTGTTGTAAATTTTTTTTAAGGCGATATTTATATCCAAAAAATTATGTTGTGTTAGTGTTGAATTTACGAAGGAGCACCAGCGAAATTTTGGAAATCAAAGACTTTATAAGATATTTACGATGTAATTCTCTATTCAATTCATTGATAAATGTGTTTTTAGAGAAATTAAGGAAGAAATTTATTCTCAAGACGTTTGATTTTTTTGTATCTTTTTATTTAAAAGCTATGATGATGGTTTCTTGGGTGAGCTGATGCAAGGAATTTGGTAGAAAAGAACGAAATCTTAAAGGAACAAGAATAAGTTAAATTTTCATGCTTAAACTACTAAACCAATTTAAATTAACTTTTGGTAGAGAAACTGATGGAAACTTGAACGTTCATATGCTACTTTTTGTCGCGTAAAACTTATTTAGAAGGTTATGATGATATGAAAGTTTGTACGGGAATTCCGTTGTTTGTGTCTAAGATAATTACTGATAATAGAACACGTACCGTTCAACAAATCGCTCAGAATATCCAGTAGGTTGACACCCAAATCTCTGGCATGTTCGTGGGCCTTTCCAAATTCCATACGAATATCATCATCAAGAGTAAACCTTCGTATAACTTGTAGTGTTTCACTTAAAAGCTAAAAAAAAAAATTGTTTAAAAAAATGTTTTTTGTATGTCATGGTAAAATACAGGTTGGACGGCTCAGCTCAGCATAAGAAATAATAACCAAATCGTTTCTTTAAACAGCTGATTGTCACCACCCCCCCGCCTGGCCTTGTCAGCGTCATCGGGCGAGAGGGGGGGCAAGTACTGACACCATAAAGAAACTCACATGCTCAAACATACCAAGTGAGTTGTTGGCACAGCTGCACACTCTGCACACTCACTCAAACGCTTCACACTCAACGGCCTTCCTTAGGATAGTGATATCCTGTGTATGTGTATCCTGTGGGTCCAGAAACACATACAAGGACAAGGACAAGGACAAATACATCTCGAACGGAAAATATGCTTGCATAGTCATGTTAGTGGCGTTTTAAGGCAGGTTCGCTGCACCAAAACATTGACAAAGAAGGATATACAACAGGTATACAATGGGTTAACATATGCTAGAATAATACATTTAATATTATAAATAAAACATACCTTTTTGTTACCTTTTAAACCGAGTAATCTTTTCAAATTTGTGGTTATATCTTTAGCAAATAATTGCTGTCGGTTCATTTCATGCTTCAAACAACTTGTACTAATCCAGCGTAATGTTGAAGTGAGTATATGTTCATTATCTACAGTATCTAAAATGCTAAAAAATAAATTTCAAACAACATTAAATAAATAAACGTTACACACTTAATGGTGCACGTAACATTAGGATAACATAATCCTGTGTTGTGGATCTGGTGTAGTGTATGTATGCCTCCCACCAACGATTGTATTATTAGAATAGTAGTAGTAGTTATAATAAAGATGTCAACCAATATAGTCGTCTCCTCATTGCTTACGCCTCTACATGGCGACCCTGCCAGTGCGGTGTTAATGTGCCTTGCACTGCACGTACACCGCCACACAAATAATAACATAATGAAAAAAATTAGAAAAAAAGAAATTATAATAATACTTGGAGATGACATGAATTGCATGAATCTGGCAGAAATTGCTTACTAGCAATAAGGCTGCCTGTTTGTACCACCCTTATTTTCTGTGTTTTTTTAAATGTTTTTAAAATTTAAATCCTGGTGTACAATAAAGTATATTATTATTATTATTGTAATTAGATTTCGAAATATTTATCACCAACAAAACACACCAATACAAGCTCAACCCAGCCTGGAACATAACCTTGTATGGTAAATACAAACATCTGCCCGGAGCCGGAATCAAAACCAGGTTTGTTTATTCAATCTCTTAACACAAAAACAATCCAGACTGTAGACACAATAATTAAACAATTATAATTACCCACAGTAGAGTTAATGGTAACGTTAATTTATACCTTTTCATAATATCCATGCCTTTATTATCAAGTAAATCTGGTTGCGTATCCATTAAAGCAATTAAACTCTTCAATATTTTCACAACAAAAGCGGCATTTTGTGTGTTTGGTTCTTGTTTGTATACTTTTAATTGTGCCTCCAATAGGTCGATTAAAACATTGTAAGCTCCTTCTTTTCCTGCTCTTATTCTGTGGGCAATGTCTTTTCTGCATTCTTTCTGGAAATATTACAAAGAAATAATAAAGTTGAAGTTGTTTGCAACTTGGGGTCTGTTGGATGACAGAAATGATTTTATAAAATGTACCAACAATAAATGTGTCCAATTCTTCCAAAATAAGGCTATGATTGTTATCAGGTTTTTTACACAGTTCTTTTAGCTTCTCCATGGTAATACTGATGAGGTGATTATCTTGTGAGCTTAAAGCTAGATCTTTTATTATATTAGATAGATCAACACCCTGCAAAATTAAAACATCATTACGCATAGACATGCACATGAATCATAAATATGTGTTGTAAAATAACCTGATTAGACCATTATATTAAAATTAATTAATCATAACCACATTAATACACAAATACAGATATTCGGGTATAATTAATTAATTTTAAAATGATATTTTAATATTTTAAAATGAAATCGTTTTATTCAAAATGAAAAGGCGAATGGCAGTGCTGAACTGTAAATGGTGGTCTTAAAGTATTTCTGTTTTTGATCTCATTTATAAGATACAAAGTTAATAAAGAGATACGAATTTTCTAGATTTAGAACAGTATCAAAAAGACAACAATAATTACCTGAGCTTGAAACTGAGCCACGGCCTCCTGAATTGCTTCTTCAGGGCTCATTTCAAACTCTTCCATATTTTCTTTCACAACTTCATCATAAGTCTCCTGAGTTATTACACGAACCATTTTAGTAGTGATGATCGTATATGCCGAAAAACTAAGGAGTTTATTCAGTAACTACAATGTTTAGAGAACTAATTGTAGCAGACGGCTTTTGCGCTAAACATTTAACAACTTCAGAGTTCACACTTCAATAATTATTTTGACTTTTAACTTTCAAGTTTCAAGTTTTGATGGCATCTAATTGTATTTGACTATTTGTGTCAGTGTCACTGTCAAATTGTCAACTGAAATTAAAAATTAATGACTACCTGCAGTAACTGGCCACGTGGCTACTTTAAATTGTTACAGTTCTAATTTCCATCGTCTAAACTATACTTGTATGCTATCGCCGAATGATAAAAAACGAAAAGCACAGTTGTTAAAGTTTTATAGTATATTTAGTCGAAACTATCCAATTCGACCAGAAACTGGCCATCAAAATCAGAAACTGGCATGATTATCCTTTAATAACTAGCCACAGTTTAACTTGGTTAAAACAAAAAAATAAAAGAATTGAAAAACAATTTATAAAAGAAATCAACGTGAATATGGATTTTATAATTACCTGCATAGTTAATACAAATAATCTTCACTTTAATTTTATATAACAATATTACTTTTAGTAGGTAACTAGCCGCCAAACTGGCCACCTATACTAGTTACTAAAAGGACCCCAAAAAGCTTAGTATCATTATCCAGATAAACTGAGTCCTCTAAACTTTCAATTTACGTAGTTATTTTTAAAAAAGTAGTTTTTATTCAATTTCATACATAGAGCAGTAACTAAAATGTACTATATTTATTTTCAGTTACTAGCCATCCTATTAAAACATATTCAATAGAATCAAATAAATAATATTGGTTTATAATGCCAATGTTGAATTAATATCGTTCAGTTTTAATCATTCACTGTAAGACGAGAAATAAATTAATTAATATTTTAAATGATCATTAACCCTTATCGTTTTGTTAGTATAATCGCACGAAAACATACTTTTCCTGACTGTCGCTAGAAAACGATAATTTTTGTCGCATATTTTAATTATAGAAACGCAATTGTGAATTAAAATGAAAACTTATAATATAAACAATATTACAAAACGAAAACAGACAGATTCTGAGTATCCAACTTCTTATTTTTGAGAGTTTTAAGGAGACATGGCCAGTTTTTGAAAATAGCCAGTTATACCTCGATTTACCTAATTAACTTAATATATATTAAAATTATTATGATAATTGTAGATGTGCAACAATTGCGATTTCATGTGGAGAATTGAAAGAGTAATTGATTGATATATAGTTAAATCATAAAAGAAAATGTGCCCCGCTAATTTTTTTCCGTTAAAAATACCGATTACTGGAAAATATCATACTTTGTTGACACGTATTGAAAATCAAAAAGTCTGTGTCGCTACCTGTTTTATATTCTTTAACTTGTATTAGTTCAAATAATAATTGCATAAAGCTGGCAGATTTATATTGGACCAGTAGTTTGCCCGTATTTGGCTCATATTCGAATTAATCATTTTATTAATCTAAAATTCTTTAAAATTTTATTGCATAAAATTCCATGACTTTCGGGCAAACGATACTCACGTCATTATCGGACGAAACACGGGTAAGATATGAGTCTAACAGTTAACGATTCGAGTTCTATAGGAATAATAATCTAACTTAGTAACGATGATCACTACCCCATACCCAAGGCTGAGTTGTCAAAATAATCACCCTAAATTACTTTTTTAAGGTACAAGGTACTTTTTTTTTTTTCCGTGGGAAATCCATCATGGATACCTCGATAGGTTATGCCGGACTCCTACCGGCTAAAACCCCACGGTTTCCTTCTCGGCACCTTTAGCCGCCGGGTGCGGGAACACTTTCGTAATCAATCTTCCGCAGTACCGGCGATGCTAGCTTTCCTCAGGAGGCCTCAAACAAAGAGACGGTAATCGTCCCGGACGGTAATGTCGACTTTACGCCGTATAGTATAGCCATAGACGATCACCCGGGGCTAATTCTTTCATATGACAGATTCCCCCGGATCCGTCATCTAAGCCCCTGTCAAGGAGGATGTAGGAGAAAATGTCTCCTTCGACGCCCTGTTCTCGTCCTGCGGGTCGGAAGATCAGTTGAGATTTCCCTCTGCCTCTCAGCAGCTTCCTTTTGCATTATGACAACATCGCAAAAGGTCAACATTTCTTCCCACGATCTTTCACTTTCGAGCATTGTAGCTAAATTAGACAAGGTACTAATTTAACTTTACTTAAATTAATTGGACATAACTTATACAATTTTAATTATATGTAAATATAGTTAGTATTGAATTGTAAATATGGTGTAATATGGGCTGTAAATTAAAAAAATATATAACTTTACTTTATATTATTAATTAATATATTGGGAATCGATAGTTTAAAATAAATTAATGAAATTTTTGCTTTTGAACAAAGATTTATTAGGTACAAATTGTTTTACCAATATAATAACAAATATTTGTTAATTTTCGTAACTGGCAATAGTTACGATTTACGAGTTAAAGAATAGCAACAATTCTCCGAAGCCGGAGCCCCAGAGCAAACGCCAAACAAACTGTCTGTCGGATCGCCGCTCCGATGTTATTGATATATAGGCTAATATTATTTTGTTCGTACTTCGAGTAAAAACGAGTCTCACATCACTTTTTTGAAAGAAAAAGTATAAATTAGATTCGGTTACATTTTTTAATTATTTTCCTTATGCTATTTTAAGTTGAATTAAAAAAAATACATTGTTTAACCCCTTGTTCTTCTTCAATGGAGGATTTTCGTGTATATAAATATTGATTTATTACATCCTATGTTTGGTGCATTGTGTGGTGCCTTTTTTAATATGTGTAATGTAGGTAGTAAAAAAACGAGTGCAAGTTAATTTTGTTATCGTAACAAAAATGCAACAGTTACTGTTCAGTATGGTGCGTGTAAAGCATTGTGAATAGAATGTGAACTTCTGTGCTTGAACGTGTTTTTCGTGTATTTGTGTTGAATTTGTGTTTATTTTGACAATGGAAGGTACCACGGAGAAGGATTGCTCCCCTTTATGGAACTTATATCAACAAATAGTTTCGGATATGAAGGTAGGTCGTAGAATTTTAATTATTCGTAACAATTTTCTAGAGCGCAAGTCGTTGGTCCACATTTTTCTGTGTTCTTTAAAATCGTTCAAATCGAACGAAAAGTTTTTATCTCTAACATTGTTAAACCGCTGTAATTTTTTAATTAACACGGTTACGCATATAGCGAAACAGTAATGTAATTTATTACGTCTTAAAAAAACCTGACACAAGTTATTGAATTCTTGTATTAAATGGAACTCATGCTGGTTAATTTACTAAATTATTCTTAATATATAATGTAAAAATATTTGTCTTGTGTATAACAAGCAAAATAATTTTCTTCTACTATTAATTAAATAAAAATAAATAAATTATATAAAAAATCTTCATATAATTTTTTATTAAAATTGTTGATATAAAAATTTCTTTCAAAAATTATATAACATATTTTATAATGGGAGATATCCACCAATCCGCTGTAGAGCAGCATGGTGAATTTGGTGAATGAGGCATCTGCCTAGACATAGGATAATAATAGCCTTTTACTTTACTCTATTTTTGTCTTTATAATAATAATAATAATATACTTTATTGTACACCGGGATACACAGAAAAACACAGAAAATAAGGGTGGTACAAACAGGCGGCCTTATTGCAGTAAGATTCTTTACTAAAATATTTTTTTTATTTATTGAATATAATTAATTGCTGGTAGATCTTAATGAATAAAAAACTTCTAACTCATCATCTTTCAATGTGAAATTAGATTATAATTATTCTAATTAATCTGTTTTTAAAAGCTAGAGAAAACTCCAAACATCCAAGGCCTCTATTTATACATGTATTCATGCCGCTGAGCAATGTGTGTCAGTCTGTGGCATCATAGCTCTCACATGAAAATTAATAAATAATGTCAAGTCAGATAGAACGTATTTTCATGTTGATAATGAATGTCAATCAAGACATTTGTTGACTTTTATTTTAAAATGTTGTATATACATTTAAAGTTTCGAATTTTGAGAAGGTAGAAGGGACTTAATTGAAACATGCTAGATCTTAAAAAAGCACTATAATCTAAAAGAATTCCAAAACATGGGACAGCCATAAGCATGTACGAAATATGAAAGTGAGCACCATCATCTCACACAATAACCCCCACAAACATTTCTTAAACAAAAGAGTGAAAAACACTCTGACAGTGCTTAACAAATTCCCATTATATGTTGTATCATTTCTATAACGTCTATTTCTTCCTAGCATTATTGCCGGTATTATACAAGTATTTTACTCAAGGTATGCTTAATACTCTTGTCCGGATTTGACAGGTTACTAGTTTTTACACAGAGCAATTGCCATCTGACCTCCGTAACCCAAAGGGCGAACCAGTATCTAATTGGATAAGAGCAATTTACTTATCAAGAGCTAACAATTATTATCAGATGTTATGTGATAACAACCGGGACCGACAACTTAACATGCTCTCCAGGGCACGATGGGGAGACCCATAAGGACAAACTCGCTACCCACAACTACAATGGTGTCATCATTTCTATGAAGTAGGTAATTATTTCCACAACGACAGAAGTAAACGCCTCATTTAACGCGGTGATAAGTATTTACTAGTCAAACGCTATAAGCAGTCAAAATGCTAATTATGTAAAAATGATTAGATATCCCAACCAGTTCTTGTTACATATTACTAGCCAATTATTTTACGTAACACGTTACTATTAATTAAAAACATACTCAAATTTAAATAGCAACAACGCATAATAATTGACATTGTGACGCAACGGTAACCTACCTTAAGCGCCACAGGTCTTGAGTTCGATTCCCGCTCGGAGGAGATATTTGTATTGACCATACATGCATGTGCTCTGGTCTGGGTGGGTTTGTGCTGGTCCTTATGTTTATACGGGATATTACTTTCCCCTTCTTCTTATCGAGTGGTTAGTGGCCAAACTAGTGTCAGAGTTGTTCATGTCGCCTGTGTAGGCCTCTGACTTGACTTATCGACTGTTAATTGATAACATTTGGGACCGACTTTTTACCTTGCCGTGCCTTCCGAAGCACGGAGACGCTCAGTTGAAATACCACTGCGATCACCCATCTAGTGACTGACCGCGCCTAAAGTTGCTTTACCCACCGAGCGTTTACCGGTCAGTGAGCGCATCCAGCTATGAACGTCTCATCCTAATCTATCCTAATGGGGACCTTTAAGTGTGTAGCGTGTATTTATTTATTTAAAATATCTAGTAAATAATACTAATATTGTTTTTGATATAGTAAATAAACTGCGTCTCTTTTTATGTCATTTGTCGTCTCGTTCGCGATGTGACCAAAGCTATCGCCCTTTTAACGGTAAAAGTACAGGTCGGTGACATAAGACGGTAACAGTTCGTGTAATCACGCGCAAAATATAGTACGTACTAAGCTTTACACGCGACTGAGCTCGCATGGCCTACAGATTTATTTACTTCTTTTTAGTGTGTGGAACTTTAGTTGAAAGTAGCCTTGGTTACTCCTTATAATATTAGCTAGCCAATAAAAGACGAAATTTAGGCGAAACAAACAATCAGAGAGAAAGACAAAAATTTGCAAATTCCTGTTTTGCTATTAGTAACTATCGTATATATTTGTATTTGTCAAGTATAAAGCTGTTATTTTGAAAATACAAACAGACACTTATTTTTTTTTTTATGTAGATTTTGTTCCAATAGAAGTTAAATAGTAATGTACCCACCTATATTATATAGACTTTAGTTCGACAAATAATATCTCGCTAGAAAAAACTAACAATTCACATGTGTTTTTTTGAAGTAGCATATACGCGTTGCCAACCTAAGAGATAGAGGAGGAGGAGGAAGGCATGAAATGGCAAAAAGGAAGGTAGCGAAGGGGTGGGAGATTGGGCCTCCGGCGCTCTCAACCATCGCACGAAACGCAACAGTACTCTGTTGCTGTACGCCGATTTTCTTTCGATTGAGGGGGTAGTACTTTGATGGTGCCGGCCATTTAGTAAAATAAGTTCTTATATTTTGGGATCCCGTATTTCTGAAGTTCTTGATCAGATCATCACAATATGTGGGATCACCCGGGAAGTAACCTTGATATACCAAAAAAAAAAATTTATAGAAAAAATATCAACTTCAAAACTAAAAATCAAAAATAATTTTTCCTACAGAATATTTTTTTCAGAAGTCGGGGCCTGAGGGCCTTTTTCACAGCACCTTGAAAGAGGCAACAAAGAAAGCCTTTGAATCTTCAATTTTTTGAAAATAGTAATGGACTTTGTAATTAAAGATTTTATATAAGAACTTTTTGTTTCGGATGTTATGGTGCATGCTTATTGTCATATATAACCTTCTGTTAGGGAGCTCCGAAAAATTTCCTACTAGGAGCAGCTGTTACTCTTGCGTTTATTTTTAGCGTTAGTTTGGCTTGTGTTTTTGGCGGTTCCGTATGTTAAACGTAAATAAATACGGTTGTTCAACCTCTATTGTAAACTTTGCGTAAGGTGGATGTTATGTCCTCATTAACCGACAGCTTCTTAAGGAGGGTAATGTTTCTCACGTGTGTATGTGTTAACCGTATGAAATCTGTTAAAATCTCGATGAAGTCCTAAGCAACTTCACGGCCGGGTCTCAGTTCTCTGGTCGACCCATTCTGTGACGCTGTTAAGGCCAACAACTATAAACTTTAAAAAAAATGTAATTAAAATTGACGATTTTGACGATGTTGGGGCGCTGCGGTAGCGAACCTGCCTTAAAAGCCACACGCCGTCGGTTCGATTCCCGCTCGGAGTAGATGTTTGTATTGACAATACGGGAATGTTTTCCGGTCTGGGTGTGTTTGCCCATGTCATGTTTCCGGACCCAGGATATAACAGTCACAATGGCGGCCTTTGAGTGTGTAGTATTTATTTATTTATTGATAAAAATAAAATTTTTACGAGTACAATATAGCAAAACTGTCGAAAAAGTAGTAACAAGAATAAAAAAGTTTAAAGCGATATAACAACTAACCTAACCTAACTAAGGACTGGAGATAAAGATTTATTTTCGGAGTGTCTACTGTCTCTGCTGTTGGTCTTAGTGGCCTTAAAAGCGCTAGTGGTGGGGAGGATTGGAGTCAATAGACCCTAGCTGTTAAAAGAATGCACGTAGGGCTCAAGTTAAATCCCTCCTAAGGGGCTCCTGCAATTTCGGTAACAATTGACTAACAAATTCACTAAATGGAACATAATTCCAAAGATCACGTAGACAAAGTCGCGGGCAGAGTCTAGTTTATATATTAATGCAGATGAAATCAGTGTGCTGTGACGTAATCGATCAAAATAAGTATTATACAAACCTACCTTCTGCACTTGAAACCACTCACGTTTTAAAGTTCAACTTGATGAGATCATAAGTGACATAGTCCTTTTAAATAATTCCGTGATCATTTCTTTAAGGCAATTCTAATTTAGATAATTCTTCTTCTTATTCCCGGTATAATACGAGTATTTACCCAGGGTCTGCTGATTACTCTTGTCCGGATTTGACAGGTTACTAGTTTTTACACAGAGCGATTGCCATCTGACCTTCGTGACCCTAAGGGCGAGCCAGTAACTCATTTGATAAAAGCAATTTACTTATCAATATATTATTTGGATAATTATATTAGTTAAATTAATATATGTATGTAGTACCGGCATGGTCTTGGGGGTTCTAGACAAGCGGCAATCGATCCGTGTCGATTCCATTTCGAAAGTTAAATACCTACACTTGTGGGATGTCAATCAGAAACAAAACGAAATTACTGGGCAAATGAGATTTAAGAACCAATATCTCGAGGTTGGCAACGCATGAGTGACACCTACAAATGGTTTTGCAAGCGATCATAGGCTACGGCAACCGCTTACCATCAGGCAGGCCGTATGCTTGCTCGTCAACTTAGTAACATAAAAAAAATGATACGACTCATGGGCGTAGCCAGCTTTTGGCCTAGGGGAGAGCAAAATCTTAATTTAGGGTCCATAGGGGGCGCAATGACTATATTCTTCAATAGTTACTAGTTAATTGCGTGCGTTTTTCAGTATTTTACAAGACTCGTGGGGTGATGGGGGGTGTCAGCTGACCCGCAACGCTGCTACCTCGCTACGCCCATGGGTCTGGTAGTATTTCGATTCATCTAATTTCGGTATCAATAATGAAATATGACATTGTTGGCTTTATCTGTCTATATTGAATGTACAAAATATATGAAAAATAATGAATGATGTCTTCAAAGTGATTTAACTATAAAATTATCATGGGGCTCGATAGGTCAAGGGTAGTAGGCTATTGTACTCAACGCAAACCTTCACTCCTTATTGGAGTGAAAATAAGAGTATTAGTAATTACTTGCAAAAGTTATGCAATTATTGTAAAAGTAGTCTTCAAATTAAAAAAAAAAGAAAAAACAATTTTTAATAGGTATATAATTTTTGAAGGTTTTTTTACCGATACAGTAACAGCAGACATAGTATACACTGTGTATTAGCTGCGCCCGTGGCTCCGCTTGCGTTGTGTGGATTTTGCACGGAACTCTAATTCTTTTTCTAGAATAAAAGTAGCCTAAGCTACTGTTAAGCCGGATCAAAAAGATAGACAAAAATTCAAAAATTGATTTTATTATGTAAGTACCGTATACACCATTTTGTAAAGGTAGTGGAGCCATGCTTCTCTCAACTTCCATGGGCCGGCTCGACTGGGGAAGTACTACCCTATTACAGAAAATGGTTGGTAATAGTATCATTAGGTACTGTTGCGTTTCGTGCGACGATTAAGAGCGCCGGAGGCCTTCCTTTTTTCCCTTCTCATCCGTTTCCTCCTGTTTTTTGGGTTGGCAAAGCGCTTGTGATTCTTCAAGCATCTTAAGCGTTTATAGGTTGCGGCGACTGCTTACCATCAGGCGGACATCATGCTTGTTTGCCAACCGTCATGAAATAAATAAAAAAATATATATTAATTTATATAAAAGCTCTTAATTTGGAATTACAAACAGACACTACATTTTTATTAATTTGTATATATAAGTGTATCACATGCTGTGTCTTGAAGTAGGGTGATTGTAGGGCTTCAATCGCTAGGATACCCTAAAGATACGCATGTGTAAAGTAATCGCTAAAACGGCCCGCGCTATAAGGGTGCTATGCATTTGAGGGGGCGGCTATCGATTTTTCGTACTAAGTTTACGGTTAAGCGTTACAAAATAATTACGAAATATTGTGTAACGATTATTTTGAAATTGATTGTTATTAAAACCAGTACTTAACCGTCGAAGCCTCGGTATCCGCAGTATGAATCCTTGCCAGTCTGGTTTTAGACTAGAAAACTACAGATCTTATATTTTATATTTATTTATTTAAGGACCACCAATAGCTATTCGTAGTAAATTCAAAGTGCGCTGTAGTAGCCACAGCAATTACATACAGTATCTTTAACAGCTTACAAATTAATAAAGAATACGAAAGTACAAATGACTCAAAATAGATTGTAGGTGTGATACACAAGACAGTTCATAGAATAGTATAGTATATATAGAGCAAAGTATCAATTAATAATTAGATTACAATTAATCTCATGATTTTGGTAAGGGCAATTTACAATTCTTCAGTTTCTTCTGCCAATATCTATGCGGACGCCCATAGTTGATGGCTTCATTGCAAGAGGCCGGCTATGTAGGTACCATCGCAATGACAGCTATTATGTTGAACCTTCAAACCGTAAAGGACACTCGCTTGTGCAATTACTGGGCAAACCAATATCTTGAGGTTGGTAACATCTACAAATGTATGGTGTTCCAAGCGCTCATAGACTACGACAACCGCTTACCATCAAGGGGTTTGCCATTAGTATAATAAAAAAATACATACTTTTACAATACTCCCTTCTTCTGTTTTGATAGTATTAATTTGAAAGAATGGAGTTTTGGTCAAAGGGATCGGATCGAAAATGAAATATGAAATACTTAGTGTTAGAGCTATTCCCTCGACCACTGCCTTCAATTTGTTTCTCCGTAGTAGTAGTAGTAGTAGTGCTCCCTTTTCCACAATTAGACTCGTAATTTGGTCCTTTTTGTGTGTGGGATTGGCCAATCTATTCCAACCAGCCCAGCTCCTTCCAGAAGTTCAGAACTTTCCTGGGACGTTCACAGACTTCTTGGAGCGACGTCATATCCTTGAGGATTTTTGTCCGTTGACCAGCCACCCCTGCACAGTCCAGGATTACATGGGTGACCGTCTCTTCTTCGTTCAGACAGCCCCTGCACAGAGGGCTGTCCGTTACGCCGATTCTAAATAGGTGTTTATTTAGTGATATGTAACCTGTAAGGGTGCTCACTAAAATTCGGAGGTCATGCTTGCTGAAGCCGAGGAGTCGTCTGGTCAGTCTTGGCGATAGTGCAGGTATCGCTTCTTTCGACTGTCGGCAGCTCGTGAGGTTTGCCCATCGGGCATTATGTTCGGTTTTGGTAAAGGCGCGTGGCGTAGGTTGTTTCTCCGTAACTATATCGATAGCAGTTTTAGTCGGTCAATATTAACCTGACCAATTTGGAGTTCTCTATATAATGTAGCTTTAAGAGTTTCTGAAAAATCTTGACCTTCAGATTTGTAAAAGCCAGTTTATAAAAGTCTATTTTTGGCAAGCTCTGTAGCTTAAACAAATTCATAGAATTTAATAATGATATACCTAATTAAATTTCCATAATAATTTAAAAGGGTGAAAGTCTTGTTGACTTTTGAACGAATAGCTCATTTATATCTGATATTAAAGACCGTTTTGGCGTGTAACTAAGGCCTCAAAAGTTGCGGGTTCGATTCCCGCTCGGGGCGGATATTTGTATTAACCTTACAAACATCTGTATCGGTCTGGGCGTTGTTACTTGTCTCGACCGTGCCTCGGATAGCACGTTAAACCGTCGGTCCCTGTTGTTAGGGTTGCAGAAGTCAGAAGACATTCGCTCTGTGTAAAACTAGTAGCCTGTCAAATCCGTATAAGAATAAAAGGCAGACCCTGGGTAAATCCCGTGAATAATGCTAGGAAGAAGTAGATATGTACGATATCATTTAGGTAGACTACAGCTAACTTCAGATCAAAGGCAACACGACGGTGCCAAAGACGGATTCGTCGTCACCGCAGTCATTAATCATGATATAACAATTGCTCACCTTATTATTATGTAAAGTATTAGTATACAAATGGCGCTGCTGTTGATAATACAATGTATTTTATACTATATAGTATTCATAAGTTTTTCATTACTAAGTTTGACAACGTTGTGGCCCAGTGGTAGTGAACCTGCCTAAGCGCCACGGATCGCGGGTTCGATTCCTACTCGGAGATTATTTTTGTATTAACAATATAGGCATGTTTTCCGGTCTGGGTGTGTTTCTCCTTGTGTGTGTATGTTTTAGGACCCCGGACACAGGATATAACTATCCTAATAGTGGTTGAGTGTGTAGCGTTATTACGAGCACTCACTTCCAAAAAAAAAAAAAAAAAACTTCAAGTTAGCGGTCAGATCGATGCCGATGAAGTGAAATAATTTTGGAGCCCTCGCCAGGGTTTATTTTCAAGGCCATACTTTCAAGGTCTTAGCCCTCGGTCCCTCCGCCGTTTGAAGCTGGTAAGGCCACGAGAGCCAACAGCAATACAAGTTTAAAAAAATAGACTCAAAATCGTATAAACAACTATTTTTTAAATACTTCAATTAAAGCTTGTTATAAACACGTTTATTATAGACAGACAAAATACCTTCTTCCTAGCATCATTCCCGGTATTTACCCAGGGTCTGCTTATCTGTACTCTTATCTGTATTTGACGGGTAACTGGTTTTTACACAAGAAGAGTTAACGATTATTATTATCAGATGTTACTAGCGGCCCGGTCCGGCTTCGCACGGGTATAAAATATATATGTCATTCACTGAAAAAATGATTAAAATCGATCCAGTAGTTTTGATTTATTCATTACTGCCCGTGGCACGCGTTAAACGTAATTATATACGACATCACATTAGAAACTTTAAAAATATAAGTATTTCTCCACTATTTAATGTATGTCATTATACATATAAACCATCCTCTTCAATCACTCTATCTATTAAAAAAACCGCATCAAAATCCGTTGCGTAGTTTTAAAGATTTAAATAGGGATATAATTTTATACATAGGGACAGAGAAAGCGACTTTGTTTTATACTATGTAGTGATGATAAAAACGGGGGCCGGACCGGGGGTTTAAAGGCACGGTGGGGAGACCGACAAGGACTAACGCCCAGATTGAAACAGATAGGAGCGAGAATGGAACACGGCCTCGTCCAGGCTTAAAGCAGGCTCACTACCAGCACGCCATAGCGGTCGTATAAACAGACAAAATATATCAAAAATAATTAATAATCCTTACCACCTTGATGTCTGGAAATCTACAAGAGCGCGATGTAGAAGACATTTTCTTCCTCGCACAACCACTCTGTGGAATGAACTTCCGCCGGCGGTCTTTCTAAACCTATAAGACTTGTGAACCTACAAGAGATGAGGTTATTCTTTCCTTAAAGATCGGCAACGCACTTGCATGCCCTCTGGTGTTGCAGATGTTCAGGGGCGGAGGTGATCGCTTAACATCAGGTGAGCCTCCTGCCCGTTTGCACTCTCCTACATAAACAAAATCATTATATTACTTCATCTATTTGTAATAGAAGCTCACAAGTTGCGAATCAGTATTCTTTCCGACGATCTATACATAATTCAGTAGTTCGACGTGCGTTTCGCTTTTGAATAACTTAACGTCAAGGACAACTAAGTGAATGTTTTGTATAAAAGTGTTGAAATTACATTTCTTCCTTATTGTTTTTGCCCGACCTTTACACGAAATTCTGTATTATGCTTATTTAGATGTTGCAGGTACACTATAAACGTAAACGTTGCACACTCAACGGCCCCCATTAGGATAGTAATATCCTGTGTCGGGGTCCGGAAACATTCACAATGACAAGGACAAATACACCCAGACCGGAAAATATGCTTGCATGATCAATACAAACATATGATGTTCCGAGCGGGAATCGAACCCGTAACCTGTGGCGCTTAAGGCAGGTACGCTACCGCTGCGCCACAACATCGTCGTCGTCAACTATGCCATATAAATGATATAATCATGTAGGTATGTATGATAAATTGTGGGTCCGCCATGCCCTATAAAATCTTGGAATCTGATCGCAGTTTTATCCACTCTTATTGTAAATGCAAACTCGAAAAATTAAAAAAAATAATTCGCCCAGTGTTTATAAATATTTTTTGGCCCCTGATGTAAAGTTCGCTTTTACTCCCTATGGGAAAGTGCCCGATTCTCCCGACATGACGACACTAATTAACTTTACCTCCCGGTCACCTAGCAACCGTATCTAAGTAGCAATTGCTCATAAATAGCATGCTTTCGTGCTAGTAATGAGCACGTGTGTCAGTACCTTAACTCTTTAATTGCGAGATCCTTTTAAAGAAACTCCACGTATCCGTTGGTGTTTCGAAGCAAAGGGATGTAGCGAAGTAGCTATTGTGCGATCGCCGTCAAAGTTAAGTGTCTTAACTCGTCTGAGTGTTGCATTCAACAGCCCTAAGTGGTGTAAGGGTGAACTCTCAAATACACTCATTAAAGTGCTTTTTACTATGGCGACCAATCGTTTCGTTTCTTTTGTCAGTCGTGGAGTGGACGTGACTGAGATGTAGAAAAATGTGTATTGATCAAGGTAATTTGCATAAAACTATCACTTTTAACCTATTGCTTTACAAAGACTTATTAAATACGGCTGTTTAAATCGACCGAATACGCTTGTATATTTGTTATTTGTAATGTACGAATTGGAAAATTTTTATTTTATTTCCAAAAGGATACCCACAATTGTCTCATATAAATTTTGTGATTTTCTCATTAAGTACTCTGGAGATATAGACTTTTTTAAAACGTAAGACGAAACCTCGGGGTTTATTTGTTTATTTTATTTAATATTTATTGTACCATTCTTGAGATATGATAAAATTATAATAAAAGAACGCGACCAGAACATAAAAAGTAATAGTAACCATTTTAACCGACAATACTCAAATTCAAAGAAAAGGGAACTAGAAACTACCCCACCACATCTACAAGGAAACTCTTCAGGCTCCGAACTACAAACTAAGTATCGATCAGCTAAAAAGAATAAATTCATACCAAAGGGGAACCAGAGCTCAATAACGAACTTCATACAGAAAAGAAATGAAAAGCCCCAATCCTCCCCGATTAGTTTAGATGAAAATTATGAGGATGAATAGCAGTTGAGAAAGCCTCCTCACCCTACCACTACTACGGACTCTACCATACCACATCCAACAAAAAATAAAAAGGAAAATCTCCCCAAGATGGCTGGTCACCAGGGGGCAGTAGACCACAACCCTCCAAAAAATAAAAGTAAAAATAAGACTAAAATATATATAGCAACTTTTAACGTCAGATCATTAGCAAATGAAACAAGATTAATAGAATTAGAATACGCATTATCATCTATCAAGTGGGACATCATAGGTATATGTGAAACTCGACGACAAGGTCTCATAATCGAAGATAGAGAAGAATATCGACTCTACATGTATGGTGAAACAAAGGGAAGAAACGGGGTAGGATTTCTTGTAAAAAAAAAGTCAAATTACAGTACAAGACTTCGTAGGAATATCGGAACGATTAGCACTCCTATACGTTAATATGTACGGGAAATACTTCACAATAGCGCAAGCATATGCACCCACTTCAAGTTCAAGTGAAAAAGAAATTGAAGAGTTCTACGACACTTTAGAAAAAGCAATGGAAATGAGTTTACCCAGGCTAATATTACTGGGAGACTTGAACGCAAAAATAGGACAATCAAAAGAAGGAGAAGATAGAGTGCTGGGCAAGAACGGCTACGGAAAGAGAAATAAAAGAGGTGAAAGATTTATAGAGTTTTGCCTTCAATTTAATCTCAAAATAATTAACACAATTTTTAAAAAACCGTCAAAATTACGATGGACGTGGAGGTCGCCAGACGCTGAATTCAAAAATGAAATTGATTATATCGCTACAAATACATCACATATAATAGAAAACTTTAGCGTGTTAAGTAGTGTGAAACATCCAAGTGATCATCGACCAGTCAGAATAACAATAAATATTAATACTAAAAAACAAAATAGAGCAAATTTTTCATCAAAGCCACAAAAATGCATAGACTTCACAAAATACAAATTAGAACTTTCTAAACATACATTCATAAATATAACAACGGTACAAGAACTGTACGACAACATAGAAAACGCTATAACACGAAGTTCTATCTACGCAAAAATCGGTAAGAAAAACATAAGACAACAAGCTATTATTACTGAGGAAATTAAAACACTTAAAGAGCAAAAATATATATTAAAAAATAAAGAAAATAAAACAAGGCAGGACAAAAATAAACTAAGCAAACTGTATATAATGATACATAAAAAGATAAAAAGCAACATAAAAAAGTTTAGACTAAATATTATTGAAAATTACTTACAAAAAACTGGAGCAGTCAAAAAAGCATATAAACAAATAAATATAACAAAACAATCAATAACTCAGTTAAGTCAGCAATCAGGTTTGCTAATCACAAATAGAAACGATTTATTAAAAATGGCAACAAATTTTTACAGCGAACTCTACAAAAAAGATGAGAAAACAGTAGACTTCCTACCCACAAAACACATAAATAGGGATTCGGTGCCAGAATTTCAGCAAAATGAAATAGGGTTCTCTCTAGACAGACTGAAAAAAGAAAAGTGCCCAGGGCCAGACGGCATTACAAATGAGATGTTAATCTTCGGAAAAGACTTCTTAGCAACACCACTAACTATACTATTTAACTTAATACTGTCAAAAAATGAAATTCCCAAACAGTGGAAGTGCTCGAATATAGTGCTGCTCTTCAAAAAAGGAGATCCAAGGCTAATAACTAATTATAGGCCGATTAGCTTAATGTCTTGTGTATATAAACTATTCACAACGACTCTATTAAAACGGTTGAACACAATTATAGATGAAAGTCAGGCAATAGAGCAAGCTGGGTTTGTACGAAATTTTTCCACGGTAGATCATATACACACTTTAAAGATGGTCTTAGAAAAATACAATGAGTATGATAAACCTCTATATATTTGCTTTATAGACTATTGTAAAGCATTCGATTCAATAACACATAGCTCTATATGGCAAGCATTATCAATTCAAGGTGTTAACACTAAATATATTGATCTATTGAAAGAAATGTACTGCAACATTAGCTCAAGAATTATTCTAGATAAACCAGGACAAAGTTTCAAAATTGAAAAAGGAGTCAAACAGGGAGATCCACTTTCTCCTAAACTTTTCATTGCCGTACTCGAACAGATTTTTAGAGGATTAAACTGGACTAACAAAGGTTTAAATATACATGGTAAATATCTATCGCACCTAAGATTTGCGGATGATATAGTGCTTTTCTCGGAAGATGCAACAGAGATGGAGCAAATGATAAAAACACTATGCGAAGAAAGTAGAAAGGTAGGACTTGAGTTAAACAAAGACAAAACAAAGTTAATGACGAACAGGCAAAAGAAACCTATAAAACTTACATCTAAAAGCATTGAATATGTCGATGAATACATTTATTTAGGGCATCTAATTTCTTTCAAAGCCTGCACTGAAAGAGAAATAGAGCGCAGAATCAAAATAACATGGAATAAATATTGGGCCATGAAGGAAATTTTCAAAAGTAAAATACCAGTTAAATTAAAAACCAAAGCCATGGAAGTATGCTTGTTTCCATGTCTCACATACGCTTGCCAGACGTGGCCATTAACTAAAAAAGCCTACAAAAATAAAAATATCTCAAAGAAAAATAGAAAGAAGTTATTTGGGCTTAAAACAAAGAGATCGGATTAAAAACACCTCGGTTAGGAAAGCATCCACAGCTAAAGACGTTGCCAAGCTATTGCTCCACTTAAAATGGAAATGGGCTGGTCATGTTCAACGAATACCCGACGAAAGATGGTCCAAAATTATGACCAACTGGTACCCAATAAATAAAAAACGACGGCCAGGTAGACCGCTCAAACGATGGAGTGATGACTTGGTCGAAATAGCCGGCACGACATGGAGTAGAGCAGCCCGAAGTAGAGACGAATGGAAGCATTTGGAGGAGGCTTTCACCGCTACTAGCGGTCCTTTTACAGAAAACGTGTAATACCTACTAAAATTATATGAATACTAACATACTAACATAAACTACAAATAATTCAAATAACTAAACTACTAACATAACACTAGCATAAATACTAACATAAAAATCATTACTAACATATAGCTAAACTACTAACATAGTAAAACACAATTATATTTAGATCTACAAACCAAATAAGTATAGTTTTAATGTAATGTCAACATCTAATATTGTAAACAAAATCTGTAAAAGGAATAAATAAAGCTTATATTATATTATTATATTATTGTACCATTCACCATGTGACAGAACTTTTTTGATGGATTGAATGTCCTATTCTCTTGTCGAAGTGTATGTAATAATTACATGACCAGTTGAGACTTTAAGGCACGAAATCGTAAAGACAAAAACATTCACTTTTATAATCTTAGGATAACTTTGGATATTAGGATAGGATATATTACAATATTTTTAATGAATTGTATTTATAATATTAATTAACATGATTGAATGCAAACTATTCGAAAATTGTGATCACATAATTTGTATTCTCGCATATAATCTGTAAGTTTATACGCATATAAGAACTCTATTGTTTTGGTTAAAAAAAAAACCTTTTACATTTTTAAAAAATTGTACAAAAATAATCGTAATAAAGGAGAAATTAAAACAAGGATACAGAAAACACGACAGCGTATGCTCTCATTCACGTGTGTAGCTTTGTCCGCGCTAGATTCACGTTTCGAGCTGCTCTTGATCTCGTCGAGAGCAAACTAGCACTCTTCAGAAAAATATGCCGTATTTCTTTTTTCTACGACCGTCTGTCTGAGGTCCGCGTGAACGTGCGTTGTGAGGGGTGGCGGAAAAGTTACTACCCTAAGCATAATACTACTTATTTAATTTATGTTTTTTTTTTTTATTTCGCCTGATGGTAGGCAGTAACCGCTACCTATGAGCGCTTGTGATACTTGAAGGAAAAGTGGGAGGGGATGAGAAAGGAAAAAAGGAACCTTGTCTGTTCCCTTTCTTTTACCTTTTTGGGCCTCCGACGCTTTCACTTATCGCACAACACGCAACAGTACCTACTGATACTGTTACTTTATACCGATTTTCTGTTAGAGGGTAATAGTTCCCCGATCGAACCGGCCCATTTGTGCTGAGAGGAGCATGGCTCTACTATAAAACAAAGTGGCTAAATAACGATTTTTCATCGATTTAGTTACAAAAATAACCTGCCTATAAACATATTCTACCTGAATGATTACTTCCCCGGTCGAGCTCATTCATGGTAAAAATACCGAGGCTATACTTTTTTTTGGAACGAAGTTCCTTATCGCGCGTTGTGAAAGGGGGCTAGACGACAAAAATTCTTACGAAAAGTTGTCACGACACTTTTTGCTATAGTCAGCTATTGTAAGCTGTGCGGCGTCGCATGTTTCTCTGTCTGTCTCTCTCTCTCTTATAGAAAGCAAGCCAGATATTTTCATTTCTATTTCGCATTGAACAGTGTGGTGTCGCGACGATTATTTTTGTTGAGTGTATACAGGTTTTTGTAAATAATAAATAATGTTAATAATAAAAAAAATATTACAATTCCTTCACTAATTAATCGAAAGGAACTTCGTTCCATCCGGGTGTCCCTTGACACCTCTCAAGTTTTTTATGTAAGAGGGGGCAAACGGGCGGGAGGCTCACCTGATGTTAAGCGATCACCGCCGCCCATGAATATCTGCAACACCAGAAGGTATGCAGGCGCGTTGCCGACCTTTAAGGAAAGAATACGCTCTTCTCTTGAAGGTTCCCAAGTCGTATCGGTTCGGAAGGATTATACATAACAGAAGAAGTATACAGTGTGCCCGAATTTCTATATAATGTATAAATCAGTTTATTCTATTTAACACATGACTAAATAAATAATAAACGCTACGCACTCAATGGCCGCCAATGGTATATTGATATCCTGTGTCGGAAACCGGAAACATACACAATGACAAGGACAAATACACCCAAATCGGAAAATAGGCCTGTATGGTCAATACAAACGTCTGCTCCGAGCGGGAATCGAAACTGCGACCTGTGGCGCTTTAGGCAGGTTCGCTACTGCTACGCCACAATGTCGTCAGATATGAAATATTAATAGATTAAGATTTGTGTAGCTTTTATTAGTAAATGTTTAGAAAGCTCATTTGCTCGGGCCATTATGTTTAAGAAAGTCAAATGTATGGTGTATGCACTGAGTAATGATTGTTGGATATAAATACTACATATCGCGTGTTCACTGTTGCGTTCCGGTGCCGGATAACGTTCGGCACGTCATCGTAGAAAAACAACGGGATATATAGTCGTGTATTGGATACTTGTGCTTAGCGGTTTTTCCCGCTTTAAGTTTATAATTTGCTTATGTCATGACGGTTGGCAAACAAGGATATGGTCCGCCTAATGGTAAAGCAGTCACCGCAACCAATGAACGGTTGCGATACTTCAAGTGTCACATACGCGTTGCCGACTCTAATGATATGGGTCTCCGGCGCTCGCACTCATCGCACGAATCGCAAAAGTACAGAAACTGTTACTTTACACAGGTTTTCTGTGACAGCTTAGTGCTTCCCCAGTCGAGCCTGGTAGTTAAATGAAGTGCTACTGTCGGATAAGGTACAATAAAAATTTACCTTACCTTAAAAATATTAATATTATTTCACCCAACTTAATTATTCGTTAAGAAAAAATCCGTAAATTTCAAACCTCTTAAAAAAGTGTTATATATACAAATTCTGGCGTTGTCTTTGTCCGTTTGTCACCACCGATTTTGTTAGGATCGGGTGGACCTAGCAAGTTGAAATTTATACCAGATACTGACGTCTATACCACATATTAGGTGTATAAAAATCAAGGTCCTGAGTAGGCACTATAAAACTTTTTGACTTTTTATTTTTCTGAATTTTCTATTTACTTGTGCTGTAATACCTTGCTTTTAACCAAAATTTACATTTCTAGATCAAACGGCACTTCCGTTTCTATAGATATTGGATCGAAAGCCTATACGGTAGTTCCTGTTGACCTAGTTATAGATAATGGTACTGAACCCTCGTGTGCGAGTCCGACTCGCACTTGCCGGGTTGTTTTTTGTCAAATAGATGTAAATCTATTTTTAAATGTTACAATGTTTAATGTAATCTTTATTAATGCGTCCGGATTTATCATCATTGGATACCGAAACGTGACAATGAAAATGCGCCATCAAAAATGAAATGTCATCGTCCGTTATAACAGATTTCTATTGTTTAAATATTTATTTCAATTTGTTTGTAGTTTATTTATCAAGTGGTTTACACTGCTGGGTTGATTAGACAACATTTTTACCATATCCTTACTGGAAAGCCAATGCTGTGAAAAACGTGAAGGAAATTGAGTTATATGTGTCATAGATTAAACTTTTCCATATTTCAGAAGACTTAACTTTTTGCAAAATTAATGACGTCAAGACTGCCAAACCGGAGATGAATTTGCATATATATATATATATATATATATATATATGTATGTACGACCCACTTGATCGTAAGTGGTTGTCGTAACCATGCATTGTCAACCTCGAGATATTGATTCTTAAATATTCTTTTCTCAGTAATTTCACTAGCTAAAGCGTCGTTTAAACCAAAACACAGTAATGCCAAACACACTACTGCTTTGCGGTAGAATATCTGAAACTGCGGTGGTACTAACCTAGCTGGCCTATTGAAATAAACGCTGAACACTCAACGGCCCCCATTACGATAGTGATATCCTGTGTCGGGGGTCCGGAAACACACACAAGGACAAGAACAAATACACCCAGACCGGAAAATATGCTTGCATGGTCAATACAAACTTATGCTCCAAGCGGGAATCGAACCCACGACCTGTGGCGTTTATGGCAGGTTCGCTACCGCTGCACCACAATGTCGTCATACAAATCGTCGTCGTCAATAAAAGGTCTACCACCAGTAATGTACGCAATGTTAGAAATACAATAAACTAAATGAGACATCGACTGCTCATATTCATTCTGGAAATGTAACACACGCCTATAATTTTTACATTAATGACTTCTAGTAAAAACAATTATTATTTTTAACCGACTTAAAAAATGAGGAGGTTCTCAATTTGTCTGTATTTTTTATGTTTGTTACTTCATAATTTTCGACTGCGTGAACCAATTTTGACGATTCTTCTTTTATTTACAAAACTGGTGGAACATGTGGCCCATTTCAATTTGATCAGTTCTTACAATGACATCCTTGAGATTTAAGTCTTAAATTTGCATTAATCACTAAGTATAGTATAGCACTGGTGGTAGGTCTTTTGTTGCAAGAGGCCGGCTAGGTAGGTACCACCGCAGTGTCCAATATTCTGCCGCCAAATAGTAGTGCTTAGGCACTACTGTGTTCCAGTTTGAAGGGCATTGTACGCTAGTGAAATTACTGGGCGAACGAGATTTAAGAACTAATATCTCGAGGTTGGCAACGCGTGAGTGGCACCTACTAATGGTGCTGCAAGCGCTCATAGGCTGCGGCAGCCACTTACCATCAGGTGGGCCGTATGCTTGTTTGCCAACTTCTAACATAAAAAAAAAAAAAAGTATTTTCATTCGTTACTAATAGTACAAAATAAAATAATTTTTAGAAAAAAAAAATACTGACTAAAACGAAAAAAATAGACATTTTCAACAACAGTAGTTGGTGCCATGTGGCGCGATGTTTTATTCAGCATGATTTTATTTAATAAACTGTCCCATAACATTCATGAGTATTTCCGCAAAAGTAGTTCATAGTTTTGATGAAGAATAATTTACAAGAACTCATAATAAAGTACAGCTATTTCATTAACAAATACGTCTATTGTCTCCGGTCACGGGTTGGTTCTCACGAGATTGTAACGGACCTCGTTGTCTTCTAAAATAAACAGTACAAGTTTTTATAAATACAGAGAAAAAGGGATACACATACATTCATGTGTCATCGCTTTCTTCTTAGGATTATACCCTGTATTTACCCGGGGTCTGCTTATACTCTTATCATGCATACGGGTTACTAGTTTATACACAGAGCGATTGCTGACCTCCGCAACCCAAAGCGCGAACCAGTAGCTAATTCGATAAGAGTAATTTACCTATCAAGAGTTTGTCAAGAGTTAACTATTATTATCAGATGTTATGATAACAACCGAAAGCTTAACGTGCTCTCCAAGTACAGTGGGGACACCCACAGAACAGACGCCTAGAACGAAACAGATATTTATAACAAACATCTGCTCCGAGCGAGAACCCTGTCACCATTGATGCTTAAAGCTTACTCGCTACTGGTACATTGGTTGTCATGTTTCGAGGCTTAACTATAGGGTTCCGTTGACACACTTAGGGTAAGGAAAGGAACCCTAAAAGAGTAGACAAGTAGGAGATAAGTCTAAAATTTCACTCATTAGTTTTCGAGCTAAATGTTATATTAATACTTAAAAACCATACTTACGACCACATTACCGTGACTAATTACCGCTATACGAAGCTAACGGCCGACCGACGCACCATATACAGATCTTGTTTCGCGTTTTTTAGTTTAATATAGCATTACATCAGATTAAATATCGGTTACCAGGCTTTCAGTAGCGGAAATAAATCCAAAATCGTCTGTTACAATTAATCAACTTCACTTCAATCAGGCGTTACAAATTAACATATAAATCTTATGGCTGACAATTGTTAGACACTAATGGGAATTTACACGGATTTTAAAGACTGCGTATTCATTTTTTTTTTCTGATTGTATTGATGTTAGCCCTACTGGCTTTGACAGCGTCAGCGAATGAGAGAGGGGCGAGTACAGAGACCTTGCTGTTAAACAGGGACAGCCCTCACGGGGGCTCGAAATTGATTCCGTCTTTATGGTGCTTCCTGCGAAGCTGAACCACGGCTAAGGACGTCATCGGAGATGGGGGCAGCGCTCCACGTTGGACTTACCCGGCGGTGTGAGTGCGCCGCGACGTTCGAAACAAAGGACCTCGTCCCCGCCGGCGAAGACGGTTTTGTGTGCGTGTTTGTGCTGTGTTAGGGTTATTGTCTAGTTGTTGCCTTAGCCTATTAGTGCTTGCAGTACCATTAGTAGGTGTCACTCACGCGCTGCCAACCTCGATATATTGGTTCTTAAATCTCCATTGCCCAGTAATTTCACAAACCTACAGTGCCCTTTAAACCGAAACACAGTAATGCCTAAGCACCACTATTTGGCGGTGGAATATTTGACACCGCAGTGGTATATACCTAGCCGGCCTCTTGCAACAAAAGACCTACCACCAGTGTGACTGATTGTACTGGTGGAATTATCTCTGCCGTGTCAGAGGTTATCCCAACAGCGGGCGATGGGGTCGTTGCCCCGACGCAGGAGAACCCTATGGAAGGTTGCCTCCTGGGAAGCCGCGGCTATAGCCGTCATCGGGAATGCATTCGTACAACCAAGAAGTAGCTCGTGTGTAATCAATTACCTTTGGATAGAGATTAGGATGATATTCATTGTAGCGTGACCTACTTACAGACCACTGACACGTCTATTATGCTTCGGGGAGCTATTGTGTGTGGAGGTAACCTGTTTTCCTTACGACAGTGGGCTCGACTGTGTTTTAGGTCAGGGAAGATTTTGTCAACGTTAATATATAAGGAGTTTTCCTACAAACGTTAGTTTTTTTTAAAGGATTAAACGCTGCACACTCAACGGCCCCCATTAGGATAGTGATATCCTTTGTCGGGGGTCCGGAGACATACACAATGACAATGACAAATACACCCAGACCGGAAAATATGCTTGCATGGTCAATACAACATCAGGTGAGCCTCCTGCCCGTTTGCCCCCTCTCACATAAAAAAAAATACAAACATATTATGTTCCAAGCGGGAATCGAACCCGCGACCTGTGGCTTTTAAGGCAGGTTCGCTACCGTTGCTTTCGCAAAAACAATTATTATTAATGTGGTACTTTTATTGCAATAGAAGTGATTAGTTTCCCATACAAATTTTCATTTCCCATTTCACCGCCTACGAATTTCGTTATCTTGATAGAAAGTAGTATATCCATCTATTTCTATAACGAAATTCATAAAAAGTGGTTCACAGATTTACTTTGTTTATATGTGTTTCTAGACTTCCGGTACATGATCATTTTATCAAAATGGGGGCTTGAGTGTGTAGCATTAAAAATACTATAAATATGAACTACTGTCCGCGACTGCGTCCGCGGTGACCTTAGAATTGGATACACGATAATTGAATAATCCATACCACCTCGATGTCTGGAAATCCACAACAGCGCGATTTTTCTTTCTCGCACAATCACTCTGTGGAATCAACTTCCGCCGGCGGTCTTTCCGAACCGATACGACTTGGGAACCTTCAAGAGGAGAGCGTATTCTTTCCTTAAAGGTCGGCAACGCGCCTGCATGCCTTCTGGTGTTGCAGATGTTCATGGGCGGCGGTGATCGCTTAACATCAGGTGAGCCTCCCGCCCTCTCACATAAAAAATTCCAGAGAGAAATGAATCATTTTTAAGTATATAATTTTTCAATAAGACACTTCTATAGCGAATTTCAATTGAATACGTTCTGAAGCATGTTTTTGGAACGAAGTGTTCCTTAATGCGGCTTACTGGTAGTGTGATTTAGTAGAAATCGTCACGTAACGAAATGCCGATTGCTGTTTGTGTGTATCGAGCCTACTACAAACTGATGAGCTCTCTCTCTCTCTCTCTCTGTTCCTGTCTCTTTTTATCATATAACCTATAGAAACATACAGATTTCATTTCGAATTACATTCGTAGTTGAAACAAAAAGTTAGGAACCCCCACCACACATTTTTTTTTTGATAATCCAACAAGTAAGAAAATCGCTGAGCCGTTTTAGCGCGATGGAGTAACAAAAACCTAACATCCAAACATACCAACGTTCATACTTATTATATTAGTAGGTATTAATTACTAAGGTTAATATATTATAAACATATACTGACGACGTTGTGGCGCAGCGGTGGCGAACCTACCTTAAACGCCACAGGTCGCGGGTTCGATTCCCGCTCGGAGCATAATATGTTTGTATTGATCATGCAAGCATATTTTCCGGTCTGGGTGTATTTGTCCTTGTCATTGTGAATGTTTCCGGACCCCCGACACAGGATATTAATATCCTAATGGAGGCCGTTGAGTGTGCAACGTTTATTATTATTATTATTATACTTTTCTTAAACATTTTCGACCTTGGATATTACTTTGATTTGTCGTCGATAGCGCTAAAAACGTAACAATCCGCTAACTATAGTGACCCCAATCTTTTGTTGGCAAACTCGCATATCGTAAACCTAATTGCGACGGATTGCCTATTTTTGCCTATGCCTATTTTTGTGGTAATCCATCGATAGTGTTTACTACCGTTAGGTGTTGTTGAGCTATTTTCAGCATGAATGGACCGAGTTGACCGGGAAGTTCCTTCTTTTTCCCTTCTCATTCCTTCCCTCATATCCCGTAGGTTGGCAACGGGCTTGTGATACTCCAAGTATCGCGCGCGTTTATAGGTTGCGGTGAATGCTTACCACCAGGCGGACAGTATGCTTGTTTGCCATCACTGTGGTAAAAAATTGTTAAAACTTTAAAAAGTAAGTTTAGTTTTTGATTAATTTACGGGAACCCAACATTTTTCCGAGATGAAAAGTATCCTATGTGTTTATACAGCTAATAAGCTATCAATGTGCTAAATTTCATTTCAATCACATAAGCCGTTTTTGCGTGTTAGAGTTACAAATATTTAAACGTAATTCTAAGTCGATAAGCCCCGTAGTACATTTTTTGATAATCACACAGGAACCTAACATTTTTCGAGATAAAAAGTATCCTGTGTCTTAATCCAAATAATAAGCTATTTTTAAAAAACTGAGTTATATATGCAGAAGTGTTGGTAAAAAGCTGAAGAACATTTTTCTTTAATATTTGTAGGGTTTTAAGCTTTAAAACTTCTAAAAAGCCATTTTTTAATCATGCAATTTATGTATTATTTTAAGCTTTTTGGGGTTATATTATATACGAATTATGCAGTTTGTATACTTATTTTATGTGAAAATAAGTAAAATAACTTACATACATCTTGAAATTGCCAAAAACTTGACCAATACATAAAATAATCATATAGTTGTTCAAAATTTTCAAACGCGTTTTTCTCGAAATGACATTCGTATGGGTTGACATGGTATTGCTTATTTGCGTCCATTTGTGTGTATAATAAATATTAAAGAAAAATTTGTTACGAATGATCGTTTGCGATCGTGTGTTATAAAAATACGTAGAGCCATTTAACATATGTATTAGGGACAGCCGCCTATTTTGTACGTTACGTGAGACAGTCCAATAAAATAATGGTTCGCTGCACTGCAAATGGGTCGAGAGCCGGGGTTGGGGGGTGAAAGCTCGTCTTGATGACGGGGGTCGACGACCCGATGATGCGGTATTGTAGCGGTAAGAAACGTAACAGGCTGTTTTCTCGTATAGGTCAAATACTTGCTGAGACGCTGTTGACAACTTGACACTTGCCTTTGTGGCTCTGAAGGGATTCTTCAACTATATTTTTCATATGTGCCAACTTTGCTGAGTGCTATGTGAAACCATTAAATGTAAAATGCATCATATATGGGATATATGTTATTGGTATATAAATATAATTTCCAAAAAACACGATTTACCAAAAAATAAATTAATTATAGTTTCCAGTCCAGTCCAGGTACTACATAATATTAACAACTGAGAATACTATTTTTCTTATTCTATTTTTCATATGATTACTGTTTTAATTCCCTGAAATGCGAAGACTCAGTTGACATGAAACGTTGTCACTCGTCGATAGAGTCTTCATCCTAGCATTATTCCCGGTATTTTTATGTACCCAGGGTCTGCTTATTACTCTTATCCGGATTTGACAGGTTACTAGTTTTTACACATAGCGATTGCCATCTGACCTCCGCAACCCTAAGGGCGAACCAGTAACTTATTGGATAAGAGCAATTTACTTATCAAGAGTTAACGATTATTATCAGATGTTATTGATAATAACCGGGACCGACAACTTAACGTGCTCTCCAAGGCACGGTGGGGAGACCCACACGGACAAACGCCCAGACCGAGACAGAAATTTTAACAAACATCTGCCCAAGCGGGAATCGAACCCGCAACCGTCGAGACTAAAGGCAGACTCGCTACCCACAACGCCACAACGGTGTCAACTCCGGTGTCAACAACGGTGCCACACTCGTCGATAGAGTGACAGCGCCTAAAGCTTCTGATCGCCTTGCCATCAGTAAGTGAATCCGACTGCTTTCATAAGCAACGCAAGCAAGCAATTCATTAATGATATTTAAAAATATTAATGTTAGCTTCTGGCCGCAACTTCTCCGGCGTCAATAACAATTTTAATACAAACCTGGAATAGGTCAACGATAGAAGGGCCGACTCCGCTCCGTTAACGCGAGAGTCGGGTTTCGATCTTGACCCTCTTGGGTTATTGTCGTATCAACTCCTACCGCAAGCACCGAGCTTATTTGGAGGGGCAAGAGGAATATTAGTAATGCCTTGAAAAAAGCATTGCTACTATTCTTTATAAAAAAATAAAACTTGAGAGGTGTCTAGGGACACCCGGATGGAACGAAGTTCCTTTCGATTAATTAGTAAAGGAATTGTAATATTTTTTTAAAAAAGTTATAATAATATTTTTAATTTATTATTTATTATGTACAAAAAACAAATCAACAAAAATAATCGTCGCGACACCACACTGTTCAAAACAAATAGAAAGACGTAACGAAAATAACTGGCTTGCTTTCTATGAGAGAGAGAGACAGACAGAGAAACACGCGCACGCCGCACGGCTTACAACTATAGCAAAAGTGTCGTGACAACTTTTCGTAAGAAATTTTTCCGTCTAGCCCCCTTTCACAACGCGCGATAAGGAACTTCGTTCCAAAAACCGTGAAAACACGTGTTTCTTTATCTTTAATTGCTCGCCAAAAACAAAGTTTCATGCTTATAGTTTCAAAGATGACGATAGTTTACATAGGGACAGTCGATTTATATATTAGAAGATATGACTTGGAGGGTTGAATCAATTGTCATTTTCACATGTAGGTTGTGGTTGAGGTCTGTCGAGGCCGAGCCCTGGTTTGGAATTGCTTTATTATTGCGTTAGCGCCGCCTGGGGTATTGCGTCGACAACGCACCGGGGAAACGACGGATGGAATCGAATTAGGAATGCTCGTTCACGACATACTTCGTTTGTAGCTGGATTTGATTTCCTTTACACTTATGTTGCAAATATTACGTCAGTATAATCATTTTTTGAAACGGAGTTAAATGGGTATTTTTTTGCGGTTGTTTTTAATTATACAATATTTAAAGTTCTGAAGACTCTTCTTCATCAAGCTGCGGAATCTTTTAGTTTTCACTGTGCTGTTTTTTTTTTAATTTTTAAATGCAAATATCTAGCTTCCGCCCACGGCGGTTCGCGTTCATTTTGAAGTACACCTTCACGGTTGGAATATAAGAAAATGTTAAAAGACGTCTTTCCTTATTTTGAATTATTTGCTAAAAAATAAAATTTTTATGCTTCTGGTTTCAAAAATGATGGACTTCCATACAAACTTTCTACACCGTTTTGACTCGTGTTCGTTTCGTTCTAAAAACACCTGTCACAACATTCAGCTTTCTAGGCTCAAGGGTGTTTATAGGCCTGAGCGTTTATAAGGCTAGATTTGATTTCTTTTACACTCATGTTGCAAATATTACGCGAGTAAAATCATTTTTGTGAAGTTAATTTAGTACTTACTTTTGCGTTTATTTTTAATTCGTTGCAAGTTCTAAAGATTTTTCATCATCAAGCTGCAGAGCCCTTTTTCACCGTGGTCCACGTACAAGTGCGTGCATTTGACCGGTAATTTTTATACTTATTAATTCCAATAAATAATTATGACGAGACATTTACAAAAAGGTCTTCCTAAAATGGTGACAATTAATAGCTTCATATATACTTTGCTACCGTCCAGTTTAAGTTGTCCTATAGTAGAAAGACTTTCTGCCTCCTCAGATGGTAGGAGGGCTAATTCATTATATCATATATAGCCGCTATCCTCCGTGGACATGATTTGTACTTGTAATTTTTGTTAATATAGTTACTCGTAGTATTGAATTATAAACTACCATGTTGTTTTTTTATCATTTTTGTGTTTTAACCTCGAATTATATTTTATTATTATTTAGTATCATATTATGTAATAATGTTTTTCTTGTTAAACTTTATATTTAAAACATTTAGGATATATTTTTATATTTTTGGGTTAAAGATCATTTGATAACCGCGACCAGTGTATATAAAAACGTTTATGTTTGTTCAATGACGAATGACAGCGTTTCAAATAATAACGATATAATATAAATTTGCTCAATATATATGCCATGTGGATTAATCTCGGAAACTTCAAAACTCCTTTTTCATAACCAACCAACAACACTGTTGCGTCGCATCTCCGCATCACACTCCTCGGCGTCAAGTTTTAACAACATGTTACGGGCTGGGGTGTGCGGATTTGGAAATAAATACCTGATGGTTCTAAATAAGACTTTATTATTTATTTATTTATTTATTTATTTATTTATTTCTCAATTCACAACTAGCCTTACAGGATTTACCCTAATTCACTAGTGTAACATGTACCTTAATCTACAAATATATCTAACTATAACATATACACCACAAAGCAATCTTAGTAAGTTCACTCAGAGTACAAAACAAATCCAGTCTCTCAGAGATACTGTTCAGGGTGCGGAGCGCACGTGTCATTGGCGCTTTGTTAAGCAAGTTGGTGCGCCCACGCGGTATCATCAGCAAGGGTGGCTTACGTCTCCGGAATATGTAACGATCAGGGACACACAGATGCATCTGCTCTAATACATCCCCATTAAATAGCTTCCCCCTGAATATTTTAAACAGATACATGACTATTGTTAGTTCTCTTCGAACCTTTAACTCGTTGTAACCAACCATACCTAAGACAAATAATGTTGGGTACATTAATGGATAATAAGGATATACCCCAAACCGCTTCATGTACAAGAACCTAACAAATTTATTCTGCACTTTCTCCAACATAAGGCTATATTTAACTTCATGTGGAGACCAAATGATTGCGTTTCCCTCTAAATGGCTTCTGACAAAAGCATTATATAATGTTGTAATCGCTTCTATTTTAGTAAAGCTCTTAGCAGTTCGAAGCACAAATCCTAAATTTCTGTAAGCTTTTTACAGCATTGTATATGATTACGAAACGTAAGCTCAGTGTTAAAAGAAACTCCTAAGTCCCTAACTTCTGAAACTCTAACCATTGGTACTCCATCGATCTCGTAATTGTAACAGATTGGAGACTGTGACTTAGAGAAGGTGATCACTGAGCATTTTGATTTATTAAACTGCAAAAGGTTATCCTTGCTCCATTTTATAACTTTCTCTATGTCTTGCTGCAGCCTTATACAGCCTTATTGAGATCTTCTGCATCATACAACAGAACTTCACAAACCACAGGTCAAAATCACAGGTCAGTCGTAGTCCAAGAGAATAGCCGAGGTTACTGGTTTTCGCACTTAGTCACTTGTATCCCTTGTAGTTTCTTCGCTCGTTGCTCAGAACTGAATAACTCAGTCGACGCGCGAGGCCGCTTATATAGTGCGGAACACGGGTTCGAGAAAGTTCCGTCCGCGTAATGTTATACGCCACTTTTTGAGAACACCTCTTTCTAGAACCTACTCGAACGAAGCAAATAAACAGAAAGGGTAGCAAGCGATTTTGAACCTTATACCTCGGTGATAAGGTTCACCATAACAATATAAAGGCTACACACTCAACAGCACAAATTAGAATAGTGATATCCTGTCTCTGTATACACATACGAGTACAAAGACAAACACACCCAGACCGGAACCTGTGGTACTTAAGGCAGGTTCGCTACCGCTGTGCCACAACGTCGTCACACTTTACCTAATTGATTGACGTTTTTGCCAAGCCCTGTACTGGGAAGGCGTTTTCGTCTGCATTGCAGGTTCGAAAAACTAGAGAATCGCGGTTACATCACCTAATGCATTAGATAGGTCTCTCTATGTTCTAGTAACGATTTGTGATAATCGAGCGAGTGTGAGCACTCCAATTCATTGCCTTGTCATGTTTCTTTGTAAAATACGTCAAAATCATCATTGAGTAATCCCTTTGCTCAAATAAAACCGATACGACCTGGGAACCTACAAGAGAGCCTATGCTTTCCTTAAAGGTCGGCAACGCACCTCTGCCCTCTGGTGTTGTTCATGGGCTGCGGTGATCACCTTACATCAGCTGAGCCTCTGGTCCGTTTGCTCCCTCTTACATAATTAATAAACATAACAAGCTGTAAAAACAATTAAATAATCTAACCAGGAGACTTATACAAAGCAGTATTTTAATATGAATCTGTTCTAAAGGATTTGTTTCAGCGTCGTCATAGCCTTACTTGGAAAGACTCGGCCTAACAGTTGCGTTACTCATATGGCACGTGGCGTTAATTTTATAGTCAATATCTCAAATGAATTAAATAAAAAGTGTTTTAAAACGAATTCGCTGTCAAGTATAATTTGTGACTAAGTTGGCAAGCAAGAATACAAGCGTTTGCAACGCCGTTTATTTGTACATAGGTGTCACTCACGCGTTGCCACCCCGAAATATTAGTTCTTAGAACTCCTTTGCCCGGTACCTTCATTAGCTAAAGAATCCTTCAAACCGAACCCAATAATGCTATACACTACTGCTTTGGGGTAGAATATCTGACACTGCGGTGGTACCTACCTAGCCGGCCGGCCAATAAAAGGCCTACCACCAGTGCACGATTGTTTTTAATGTTTTGCTTGGTATCGAATTTAAAATACCATTTGATTTTTAGTTTATAGAATCCGAAGAAGCAACTACAGTTAATGAAATGTTATTTCTCTTACAATATTTTACGAACAGAGTCGCAGGCAAATCTAGTATTTAATAACATTAAGTAACCGCCATCCAGTTGCGATTTTATGACACTTACATTGATTAAATTATTAATATTGGACATTACACTAATGAATATTTAATGAAATCGCAGAATATTGAAATACGTTTCGAGATGTTTTATTTTTATATATTGAAATCTATCATAGAAACATATTATTTTTTGTTCCTTTGTAGCTGTGCCTGCGGCTTTATCTGCGTTTTGCATTATTAATTTAAAGCCACATTAGCTCAACGGTTAAAGGGCCGACTCCAATCCGTTAACGTGAGAGTTGTGGGTTTGATTCTGACCACTTTGAGCTATTGTCTTACCAACCTAACACGCTACATAGCGTGCGTAGAGCTTATTAGGAGGGACAATAGTTTTGACGGAAGGACTAAAAATCAGAGTGACAATTTTAATTCTATTTATATGAAAAAAATTGTTTCCATACGTTTATGTCTCGTGTGAGAGCCGAGAGCTATTAATAATAATAATATAATAATAATATTTATTTAAGCTTCTTACAATGTTAACATAAGTAAAGGATACATTTATCAGATTCATGTTATAAACAAACAAATACTGGGATCAGCATAGACAGCTGTACTAGTATTAACTGTGTCACAGCTGCCAGCGTCCTCCTCTCAGGATGATATTTTACAATATTACATATAACTATACAAACTTAATTTAATGAATAGTCTATTGACTTTAATCTTATTACTACTAAAGTATAAAAAGAGAAATCAAACAATAAAATATGAAAAATATCAAAAACAGTAGTGTGTGTGCGTGTCTGTGTGCGTGTGTGTGTATATGTATGTGCGTGTGTGTATGTGTATGAGAGAGTGGGTGTATGGATTTGAACTAAGCATTTGCTGAGAATATTACCACTTATTACAAATTAGTTTCTCCGTATCTTCAAAGTTTAATTTTTTTAACCATAAAAATACTGTCTCCTTACATTTATGAGATGGCAATAAGAGAATTTGTTTCCATACTTTTATGTCTAGTGTGAGAGCCATTATTTTAATTATCAATTAATCAGGCCTGAAATTTCACATTAGATATCAAATTTATAAAAGCCAGTACCGCCTTCTTAAATGCCTTTGAAACCATGGAGACTGACGCCCAGTTAAAACTCTTCGGTCACCCATCTTTATACTGATCTAGTTTAAAACCTCTTAACCTACTGATCATAAACAAGGGATCGTCTTAAGGGGATAGAAGAAAGGGAACAGAGGGGGTGGGAGATTGGGCCTCTGGCGCTCTCATCGCACGAAATGCGATTGTACTTTCACGGATTTTCTGTGAGAGGGTAGTACTGGCCTGGTCGAGCTGGTCCATTTGTGCTGAAGGAAGCATGGCTTTTCAACTACAAAATACTATGACCGTTTAATTTTTATGTTCTATATGATGGGGCAGTCATGACGATGTGACTCTATTGATTTTGTTAACTTTCTCGTATGAAGCTTTAACTTCGATATTTTGTAACAAGCTTTTAGTTATAAAAGTTAACGTGTATCGGAAATTCATTTATCGGTCTCATTTTAACGACGAAAGTTTTCGTTACGTGATGAAACGTGTGAATTGAAATTGTAAATTTATTTATTTAGTTTTTAGGGTTCTGTAGCCAAATGGTCAAAACGGAACCCCGTCCGTCTGGCCGTCCGTGCGTCTCTCCGTCGGTCCGTCCGTCCGGCCGTCCGTCCGTCCGTATGTCACAGTGATTTTACTCGGAGACCATTGGATCTATCTATATGAAATCAACAAATTGGTGTATTCTATGAACCGCACAACGATTTCATAATGAAATCTTGAAATATATATAGAATTAAAGGTAAGCAGTACATACATGTAACTGAGAGTTGAAAAAAAAAAAAAAAAATTCAATCTACGGCGACGTGTGAGACATCTGTGGTTAGGTCTTTAAAAATGATAAGGAGGTTTGATTATGACTTTTAGCATTGCGTCAGTAGTTATTGAAATATTAGCTCCTAAAGTCATAAAAATTGTGTACCCCCTCCCCCTCTAACTTTTCAACTATGGGATTCAAAATTCTGGAAAAATTCTAGCTTGTAGGACATCAAATAAAATATCAACCATTTTAGAGATATATAAGCTGTTCCCATATCTTTGTTTTTCATATTATTTTTAATAATTTCTATATATTACCAACTTATCTTTGCGGTCGATTTTAATTCGTTTTTTTAAAGGCCTTAAGATTCTTCATAACCAAGCTGTGGAACCAAACTTGACTGCTAATTATTTAAACTTATCAGTACCTACTTCTTTTGTTGTTGGCAAGCAAGCATACGACCTACCTGATGTTAAGCGGTTGTAGTAGACTATTAATGCCAAAAATAGGATCTGCTACTTCAAAACACTGGCTGTTTACGTATTATTTTAAAGGTCAAAATATCTCTCGTGGTGGTGACTTTATTATGTTTGTGGGCAAACAAGTTTTCTGCTACATAAAGATCTTTTTAAATACATATTCCCCAAAAAATGTTGTGATAGAAGTTTTTCTCTCAGTAGTTTTTTACCATGTTACAGATATGTATACATATTTTTTATGACCCTCATATACTTGTTAAGCTTTTTACTAAAACTATGTTTATTTTTGTTTCAGGTAAAGACCTCTTGAATATAACATGTTGTTTAAAAGAGGTAATGCTTCACTTAATAACACAGCTAATGATCGATTCAGTGTACATTATGATACACGCACTCGCCCATATATATAACTAGCGGGGCCGGCAGACGTTGTCCTGCCCCGAAAAAATCTGGGACCCGATAGCAGCGCCCTCTACCCGGTGAAAGTTTTTGATTGAATAATAAGGCTATTAAAAAGCCGGGGTTGGAGATAAAAAATTGAAAATTTATGGTCGTATGTATTTTCAATACCACATAATAAAAAATAAAAATAAAAATTTTATCCAAAAAATTTAAAAAAATTTTTGGGGTGGACAGCCCTTATCACTGAGGGGTTTGAAAAATAGATAGTAGCCGATTCTCAGACTTACTGAATATGCATAAAAAATTCATAAGAATCGGTCAAGCCGTTTCGGAGGAGTATGGGAACGAACATTGTGACACGCGAATTCTATATATTAGATATATTTTTTGGAGTGGGATGGTATGAAAGTCATTTCTATAATATTCTATAACATTTTTTTTTCAGCTCTATAATATTTTTTTTATAATCGAAATGGATCAATATGAGTCCGTCTTACGACGTTGTGGCGGAGCGGTAGCGAACCTGCCTTAAACGCCACAGGTCGCGGGTTCGATTCCCGCTCGGAGCATATGTTTGTATTGACCAGGCATGTTTTCCAGCGTTTATTAATTTATTTACAACGATATATATAGATAATAATCCTTTAATCTGCGCTTAAACGTATTGATATTTCGGTTCTTGTGGACAATACATAATAATCTTTAATACTCAACAAGACCGTTTGTTCACACCACCTGAGAAGGCTTTATCACCTATCCGTTTTGCTAAAACTTGCTAAAAAATCATCACGCGATTAACAGACGACGTAGAAGAACGCAATGTTAATGAAATAATCTCACATAACTTAAAATGTCATACAATTTCTTAATAAATCTCGTTTGTAATATCGCGTGCGTCTGACGATCGATTTTCCATTGCCACCTTTATTATCTATTGTTGCTTTGTTAAATGACATTTTCGTTTATGCGAAATGAAAGTTAGATGAGGTTTTTATATATCACTAGCGGGCCCGGCAGACGTTGCCCTGCCACGAAAATGAAAAAAGTGAGACCAGATAGCAGCCCCCTCTACTGGGCCCAATTCTTAATCTAAACCATTCTCTACACACAGAAAAATCATCAAAAACGGTCCAGTCGTTTAGGAGGAGTTCAGTGACATACACACGTACAGTAGGATTATATATGGACGCAAATAAGCAATACCATGTCAACCCACAAAATTGAAAAAACTGAGTTATATATGCAGAAGTGTTGGTAAATAGCTGAAGAACAGGTTTCTTTAATATTTGTAGGGTTTTATGATTTAAAACCTCTAAAAAGCCATTTTTTAATCATGCTATTTATGTATTATGTTAAACGTTTTGGGTTATTTTATATACGAAATATGCAGTTTGTATACATATTTTATGTGAAAATAAGTAAAACAAATTAAAAAATATGAAATTGCCAAAAACTTGACCAACACCTAAAAAAAATCATATGAAGCAAGTTGTTCAAAATTTTCAAACGTGTTTTTCTCGAAATGACATTCGTGTGAGTTGACATGGTATTGCTTATTTGCGTTCATATAACTGCTGGCAAACAAGCATACGGTCCGCCAGATGGTAGGCAGCCCGCAACTTATGAACGCGCGCGATACAAGTATTACGTTTACGTTTTCAACTAAAGGGATAGAACGGAAGCAATGTTAACGGAAAAACAAAACACATAAGCATTCTGATCGTAGCTCTCTACATTGCATAACCCACTAAGTGACTCTACTAGGGTGTATAGTAGAGTCATGCTCCACCCAGCACAAATGGGCCGGCTCGACCGGAGAGTACTACTCTCTCACAAAAAATCCGCATAAAGCAAAATTATCAGTACTGTTGCGTTGCTTGCGTTGAGTGCGAGCGCCGGAGGCCCAATCTCGCACTCAATCAGTCTCCTTCCACTTCAAGTATCGCGTTTATAGGTCGAGGTGACTGCTTCGGGCGAATCGTATGCTTGTTTGCCAATCGTTATGTTATAAAAAGTGTCGTGATTTCGAAGTAGTCTAACAGTAGTAGACATTTATTACAAACATACACTAATAGTTAAAGTTTTTATTCAAATTCAAATATTTTTATTCAACCTAAAAAGCATTACACTTATTAGTTGAAAGTCAGATTCTACCACCGGCTCCAAATTTAAATCTCTACCCGAGAAGAGCCGGCGAAACAAAGTCGAGGGGTTATATTTTTTTTATGTATTATTTTTTTTTTTTTGTAATGTCAAAGTAATATACAGATTGTGTTCTCTGTAAAACCCGGAGTGACGGTCTCATTCCCAAGGTGTGGTGTCCTTAAGGTAATAACTAATTTTATAATAACCCTTACCACACAAACGGCCTTTGACCTTTTTTTTAAATTTGTTAATAGAAAGTTTTTGAACGCTTTCTGGGATCCTATTGTAAAACCGTATACAGTTACCCTTAAAAGAGTTACTAATTTTATACAGTCTAGTAACTGGCATTGTTTGTTCCTAGTGTTAATGTTATGATTATCATTATTAGTAAAAGCATATTTTTCCCGCCGATTTGCCTGCACTAAGATAGGGCATAGATCCATAATTATCTGCCAAACCTAAAAAACAGATTGTATTTAAAATGCCAAGGAACCAGTAGTTGATCTATAGACTTTTGTTTTTCCCTTATGTGTAAAGTAATCATAAAGAGAAAATGTTGGTAAGAACTTGAACAAAAAGCGTAGGAATGGTTCAACCACATGTAAACCACAGAACAGATACGCCCCACATCCACTTTCATAAGTAACACTATAGCCGATAACTATGTAGCTCAATATATAGTTTTGAAACTTAAGCCCAGCGGATAAAAAAGTAGAATAACTATACATTCGTCAAAATAAGTTTATCAAAAACCTGTCCAGTGTCGGTCCGTATTTTAACAAAATATGTTTAAATATAGGCAAATAATAATCTATATATATATGCAAGTGTATATAAAAGGGGATTACATGACTGCCTTATAAACGCCCAGCCTAATAAACCCTTGGACGTAAAAAGTTGTTTTTTTCATAGGTGTTGGTAAAACTTAAGAAGGGATTTTTCGTATTTCAACTACTAAGGTGGTTAAATAGGGGTTGAAAGTTTATATGGAACTTTGTTTTTTAGGGAACAATTAAGAATAAAGAAACACGTGTTTCTAAAATTCCAACCCTGAAGGGTTAAAATGGGGGTTCAAATTTTGTTATTTAATTAAAATTCGTATTCGCGCAGGCGAAGCCGCTGAAAGAAACTAGTAACAGTATAAATTACAAACGCAAAGGGTACCCCTATACTATAAAGCTTAAAAAAATTAGTTTTTGATCTTGTAAGGTATATAACCCTGAGTGAAAAGTTTGATAATTCTTAGCCGGTTTTATTCTTAGCTAATTAAAATTGTGAGATTTAAATATGTAAATAATGTTTTACCCAAATTTCACGGCCATTATCCTTGAACAAGGAAGCAATCAACTTCACATAAAATCTAAATATAGTACGCCATTGTAAATATAACTTGAATATATCGTTCGTGTGCCGTTCCGAAAGTAGAGCATCGTCGGGATGCGGATCCGCCGGTAGATCTTCACGTATCCAGTGCAAGGTGGCTACCATGAACTTTTAGTGTAAAATTCTATTGCGATTGCGATTTCTATTACCTTAAATGATGATTAATAATGAATAGCTAGTAGGATGCTATGCTATGAACTACGAAATTGCATTGCTGCTCAGTTCAGTGGACTTACCATTAACTTTTATGATTCAATTAAATTCTGACAGTAAATGGATTCAGATTTTATATTATATATTTTTGAAGTGAAACTTCTTTAGAATCGTTGTGATTTCACACATATACAAAAATGTGTAGGATGAAGACGACAAAGAATGGAACAGTAATATACATACTATTTTATATTATATATATTCATCTCATTCTTTTGTCGATTTACTGAAGTTTCACTTCTATCGTGTGTGAATCGCACACAGATTTTTAAAAATTTTTTTATCTAAGAGGGAGCAAACGGGCAGGAGACTCACCTGATGTTAACCCACCACCGCCTCCCATGAACATCTGCACTATCAGAGGACGTGCAGTTGCGTTGCCTACCTTTAAGGAAGGGATAGGCTCTTCTCTTGAAGGTTCCCAGGTCGTATCGGTTCGGAAAGGGATCAAAATTCCTACGGGAACGGTATCAACGGAATGGGGAAGTTTATTTGGAAAAAAATGTGTATTCTTTTTTTTTTTTTTTTTTTTTATTATGTTAGAAGTTGGCAAACAAGCGTACGGCCCACCTGATGGTAAGTGGCTGCCGTAGCCTATGAGCGCTTGCAGCACCATTAGTAGGTGCCACTCGCGCGTTGCCAACCTCGAGATATTAGTTCTTAAATCTCGTTCGCCCAGTAATTTCACTAGCATACAATGCCCTTCAAACCGGAACACAGTAGTGCCTAAGCACTACTATTTGGCAACAGAATATTGGACACTGCGGTGGTACCTACCTAGCCGGCCTCTTGCAACAAAAGACCTACCACCAGTGTGACTGATTGCACTGGTGGAATAATCTCTGTTGTGACAGAGGTTATCCCAATAGCGGGCGACGGGGTCGTCACATCCCGACGCCTTAAAAAATTAAAATTTAATTAATAATGTTTGTATGAACTAGATAGTTTATTGATAGGAGACCCAATAGCGCTTAAGGCAGATTCGCTACCGCTGCACCATAACGTCGTCAAAATAGGCATAAAATAACAATATCAGTATTTTTTTTAGAGATAGAAAACGGAACTGCTTATAGTCATACAATACAATCGTCGTTTAGGAATTAGGTACGTTTAGTGATCGTTAAGTCGACGGAGACGAAGGAAGCTGCAACTCATTAGTTGACAGGATGCTGTGCGAAGACACGGCGAGTCGATGCCCTACCTATGGTTGTTCATAAAGATTTTTTTATATCTATTTATTACTAACTATTGAACGCGGCCTCGCTCGCTCTTATAGGGAATATTTATAAGGCGTCTTTATTGATAAAGAAAGAAAGAAAGAAAGAAAGAAGTAATTTATTTGGGACAATACATGGTTGTTAAAAGAAAAGACAGACGTAGAATAAAAGAAAAAAAAAAAAAAAAAAAAAAAAAAAAACAATTAAACTTAACAATAACTTACAAAAGTACCTATAACTATAATATAATACCTATAACTATATAGAAATGATCGGTTATCAATATAAAGTTTAATCCCCATATTTCAAGTCCTTCAAGTTTTGGTTTTGCAAAAACAACGCTTTTCCATTTTCAAGGTCTGATCTATTAAGGCTACTTGCGGATAAATAAAATTGAAGTGTTTGTTTGTAGTAACAAATTGACAGCTTTTGACTAAATGCAAATGAAAGTATATACGCCAATTACATAAAAAATATTTTTAACCTTTTGTTTAGTTTAGTTCAGCGGTAGCGAACCTCGCCTTAAACGCCAAAGGTCGCGGGTTCGATTTCCGCTCGGAGCAGATGCTTGTTTTGACCATGCAGGCATGTATTCTGGTCTGGGTGTGTTTGTTCTTGTCTTTGAGTATGTTTTTATTGAGTGCGTTTATTTTAAACATTAATATATATAACATATTATTAATGTTATTTTAAACATTTTACATAATATACCTCAGTTCAAGGTCATTGAACTTAAAATAAACACCCTACCCCCTCATTACATATCTGAACAACAAAAACATATGGGAGTGTACCATGCATTTTAAAAAAGCATGAGGAAATCGGAGGGGAATTTATATTTGGTACTGTTGAGTCTTAAAACCTAGCAATAAAGTTTAAAGTTTGTACAATAGGAGCAATGAAAGCCGAATGAGCAATGCATCTTTTTGTACTTATGCATTCGTCTGTGCATTGCTTTGTTTCAGACTTTGTGTATGTACAATTGTTGGGATGTTTTAGCATTCTCCGTACGACTATTATGTCGATCAATTGATTCGAATTTTTTGTTATTTCCGACGTTCTGTTTATTTTTGAATCCATTATACGCTCATTTTTATTGTTATAGTTATGAAATTAGACATTGTAATGTATGCTGTTTTTTTTTAAAAGTAATTCTGTCGTTTGTATAATATAGCGCAGTGTAGTACTTGGTACATATAGGGATCTTATAAACTAACAGAGCCGAACTTAGTAATAGACCAGCTTTGAATTTAGCGTGGGATTGTGTTCAGAAATAATTTCGTTGTTTAAAAATACATGCCGAGTGCCCTATAGTGTTCAAAGTCAGAAAAACAAGAAAAAGAAGGGCTTGGGTGGGGATCATATCGGGGCCGGCCCGGGGCCAGATGACTACTTCACGTGATGGTAAGGGAAGTGGTGTCCAAGCTAAGACTAATACCGTTAGAGGAGGCAAACTGCACTAGCTTTCTACTCGCAAAATACTACTCGCAACTGGTTATATGCTGGCTGAACTTGAAACGCGGTTGACGAGTAGTCACTTCACGAGTTTTTCACCAACGTCGTAGCTAACCAGGTGGGCGTTACCCTACAGCACGCAGCGAACCATCACTAGGATTGGATTATACACATGTTTTAGAATTTCCTTCGACATGCATGTTTTCGTTAACGCATTTGAATCCGCAACTTTCGATTAAAGTCTCCGTTTTCTAACCATTAACCATCTCGGTTTTTTGGTGCTCTAACTTCAGTCTTCTTCTTCATCCTAGCATTATTCCCGGTATTTTATGTACCCAGGGTCTGCTTATTACTCTTATCCGGATTTGACAGGTTACTAGTTTTACACGGAGCGATTGCCATCTGACCCCCGCAACCCTAAGGGCGAACCAGTAACTCATTGGATAAGAGCAATTCACTTATCAAGAGTTAACGGTTATTATAAGATGTTATTGATAATAACCGGGACCGACAGCTTAACGTGCTCTCCGAGGCACGGTGGGGAGACCCACACGGACAAACGCCCAGACCGAGACAAAAATTTTAACAAACATCTGCCCGAGCGGGAATCGAACCCGCAACCGTCGAGACTAAAGGCAGACTCGCTACCCACAACGCCACAACGGTGTCAACGGTGCTCTAACTTCAGTGTCTGATTATAACTTGAGGTTGATATTCATCAATATAGCAAAAACCTTTAGCTCCGAAGTCCGTCCCTGCTTACAACGAAATATAGATTGATAATCTCGAGTCAGACATATCGAATGTCATTTGAATAACTTCATTTAACGAGGTCGATAGATTGCACTGTTTGCACATAAGGAGCTTTGTTTTAGGGGCGATTGTAGGACGGAGTTTGAAGAGTGTGTTGTTATAAGATAGTAAATATAATATAGTGTTTGATTACATTGACTGTCAATAATGCGTTGTTGTGTTTATAAATTTCTCTATCTACAACAAGTAAGAGCACACGAGCAAGTGAGTGCGCAGCCGGGTGCGCAACTCTCTCTCTCTCACTCTCTCTCTGTCTCTGTCTCTTTTTATTTTATAACCTATTGAAATATGCAGATTTCATTTTGTAATACATTCGGAGTTGAAAAACGTAAGGAACTTCGTTCCTGACGCGAGTCCCACGACCGTACATTTATTTTATATCATGTCGGTTGGTAAACAAGCATACGTTCCGCCTAATGTTATGCAGTCACTGCAACCTATGAATGCGCGCGGTACTTGAGGTAGCACATGCGAGTTGCCAATGTTAGGGATAGGAGGGAAGGGATGAGAAACAAGGGAACAGAGGGGGTGGGAGATTGGACCTCCGGCGTTCTCACTCAAAACGGAACTCAACAGTAGTCTGTTATTTTACTCTGATTTTCTGTGAGAGGGTAGTACTTCCCCAATCGAGCCGGCCCGTTTATGCTGTGAGAAGCATGGCTCTACTTCTATTTGTCAATAAATTTGGTGTTTGTTAAATTAATTTGAATTATACGGTGTACATATTAAGTTTCAATTTTATTTAATATATTTCTAGTTAAATAAAAGTTACATGATTTTCCAAACAAGTATTTATTCTGCCGCCAATAACCTCTTTATCTTTTTTTGTACTTTCAAGGTAAACTAGTAGAGAATGCATTTACTATTACCTAGTATAAACTTTACTGGTAGGAGGTATTTTAATGCAAGGTAGGTACCAGCTGGAGGCCGGCTAGGTAGACACCAGCGCAGTATTCTACCGCAAAACAAAAACGCATTCTACATTACTACCGCTTACCATCAGGTGGGTCGTATGCTCGCTAGCTTGACGACCTAGTCACATAAAAAATATATTAAGTAATTTAAGTACATTAAGGTAATTCCGAGCAGCGTTACATATTTATGCTAATTCCCTATTACAATATTATAGTATATATAATCTTATCATTCAAGAACTGGTCTTGAGTTACGCTAGCCGCTCGGGCGCCGCGAGTTATGTATGTGTGCATCGACAACGCCACTGTAAGTCCTAAAGGGCTTTTGATATTTACGAATATATTATGCAAGTAGGATTGCTACCGGTATATATTTTTACATTAGTAGAGCCATGTTTCTCCCAGCAAATGGGCCCGCTCGACTGGAGAAGAACTACACTCTCATAGAAAATCGGCGTACAGTAACATTATCAGTAGGTACTGTTGCGTTTTTTGCGGTGAGTGAGAGCGCCAAAGGCCCAATCTTCCACCCCCCCGGCTCCCTTCCTTTTTTCCCTTCTCATTCCATCCTTCTTGTTCCTTGTGTTGACTACGCGGGTGTGATACTTCAAGTATCACAAGCGTTCATAGGTTGCGGTGATCAAGCGGACCGCATGCTCGTTTGCCAACCGTCATGAAATAAAAAAAAATGTTATAAAAAAAAAAATTCATTAAATAAATCAGTATTACTTAAAATTTCAAAACATCTTCAATGTAAACGGGCGTCTTCCTTTCAAATGCAGTTTCACTTCGATAAAATTATCGGTTGTAAAAAAAGGTTGCTTTCCGTTCCGTTGCGCCATAGGAGATTGGGTAACGATGAATTCGTTCGAACATCTAACAATGGTGAAAACTAATCACCGGTCCCGTCTTTCCGTTAACTTCTTTTATATCTTCGACAACACCATAGTATTTTTTTGTCGTGGAGAAAATTGGGTACCAGATACCCGACTTCCTGGGGAGAAGAACTGGATTATATGGGGTGGACATGAGGACATGAGGACCCACTAAAACCTTGGTAGCCGACCTCAGTGTTTGTCAGGTCACGTGAATGCTCGTTCCGCTGGTGGCTCGAGGAGGTCGGGGAAATCCCCACTTGCCACACAAGCACCCCTCCACCCCTTCTCTGAGTCTCCGCAGTAGTAGAGTGGATATAATTCCCGGGAATAATGCTAAAAAAGAAGAAGTACAGATGTATCTCACGAAGGCGGGTTGGTTTTAGTTGTGTGTAGCACGCGTGCGCTTCTAACGATAAGCGTACACTTGACGACTTAAAAAGTACAGATATTGTAGGATGCGTAGATGTAGTAGAATAACAGAATAATATTGTTTCAATTATTTAATTTGCAGTAAAATACTACAACATTAGAATTATTCCATTGCGAGATGTCGTTGTACCTTGCTATGTGTGTGGTATTAAGTTATTAAGTTCATAAGTAATGTGTCCCCTTCCTCGTTCCGCCGATACCCCGCTTTCGTCGTACTGCCTCAGGCGCGAACAACAGATATCACGTAAAATCTAACCATTATCAGTAAATTATTTTGACCACAGCTTCGAAGCCGTCATTAAAAATACATAATAATAGACGACTTTAAAATGTATCGATGGTGGGGACGGTATGTAATTTAACATTGACTTGCGCTAGACACTTGTTCAAACAATTCTCAATGTCGGAATGTGATATACTACGTACTTATTACTTATTCTAGTTATGTCATGATGGTTGGTAAACAAGCATATGCTCCGCCTATGCCTCAGCCTATGGTAAGCGATCACCGCAATCTATATACTTGAAGTACCACATGCGCTTTGACAAACCCAGGGATAAGAGGAAGGGTTGAAACAAGGTGAAAAAAGGGGTGGGAGATTGGGCCTCAGATGGTCTCGCTCATCTCACAAAACGAAACGCTGTTTTGGAGCATGGCTCTAATACTAATAAAATAGTCTAGTCTATTAAGTACCTACTAAATAGCCTCAATAGCTCAACAGTTAAAGGGCCTGCTGCGCTCCGTTAAGGCGAGAGCTGCGGTTTCGATCCTGATCCCCATGGGCTATTGTCGTACCCACTTTTAGCGCAAGCTACGAGCTTATTTTGAGGGGCAATAGGAGTATTGGGAATGACTTGAAAAAACTGGTTATATATAAAAATGAATAAGTTTCTAAAGAACCCCAAAAGGTATTAATATTTTTCACATGTGTGCTTATGAAAAACAAGATACCTAAAAATAGAAAAAAAAAATAACGACACTATATGAAAATACGTAATTTCACGCGAACAATCTAGAAACTATACAAATAAATAAAATTGTAGTGTCTGTTCGTAATTCCAAATTAACAGGTTTTCACTCAATCCATATGAAAGTATAAAGTTATTTACGTCAAGAAATCAATTTTTAAAACTTTTATCTGTCTGGATATTTGTTCCGACTACTTTTATTATAGGAAAAGATGTAGGGCTCCGTGCAATAAATAAAAATGGGTACACCACGCGAGCAGGGCTGCGGGTGCAGCTAGTTTTTGAAAAATATATTAAGATCGCGTGCAACCAAATCTATTTTTGTAATATATATAATGTAATAATATTTAATAATAATAATAATAAAAAAACTTTATTGACATAATATTTAATGATCATAAGCTTTAATAAACAGCTATGCTCTGAATATTTTCTATTATACAAAGGATAGTTGTGGCCACATGTATTCTTATACATATTATATACCATATGCGTATTTTGTTTCATATTTCATATTGGGAGCAACTTTAGGCGCGGTCCGTCGCTAGATGGGTGGTCGCATAGTGGTATTTCAACAGAGCGTCTCCGTGCTTCGGAAGGCACGTAAAATGTCGGTCCAGGCTGCTATTAATTTTATAGTAGTCGAAAAGTCAAGTCAGAGGTCTTTTTTTTTGTTGACGAGGAGGAAATTTGATACCAGGCCTCCTGGGGAAGAGAACCGGGTTATGTGGGGTTCCATTTGCGACCACGGCGTCCCACTAAGACGCCACCATTGTCACTGTCGACACCTTTCCTCATCCCACCCGCACAGGCGAGAAGGCAGAGTCAATACCGATTTTAACGCGGCACCGGTTTTTATGAAATACATTAAGAAACATGAAGTCAAAAAACAAGAAAAAGCTTGGCTATCCTCATTTCAAAAAACGTTGTCCGTCTGTTTGGCTACTGGAACGAATGTGTAGGGCCAAAGTGCTGATTGTTATACATGGCACGTACGCGGCTATGTACAACTGTATCAATATTTTTCACGACTATGTTAAAGTTGTTTGTTATTCGAAAGATTCCTCAACTTACTATTGAAAAGACAGACTCTTGAATCTATTTTTTTTTTTTTTTATGTTAGACGTTGGCAAACAAGCATACGGCCCACCTAATGGTAAGTGGTTGCCGTAGCCTATGAGCGCTTGCAGCACCATTAGTAGGTGCCACTCACGCGTTGCCAACCTCGAGATATTAGTTCTTAAATCTCGTTCGCCCAGTAATTTCACTACTATTTGGCGGCAGAATATATTGGACACTGCGGTGGTACCTACCTAGCCGGCCTCTTGCAATAAAGACCTACCACCAGTGTGACTGATTGCACTGGTGGAATAATCTCTGTTGTGACAGAGGTTATCCCAACAGCGGGCGATGGGGTCGTCACATCCCGACGCCTTAAAATCTATTGCCTTGTCTATTGCATTTTTTTATAGCAATGTCATCTGTGAACGAGATAGCCACAGACAAGTTAAGCTGTTATCGTGCCAGCGTTTGTGGAACGCCTCCTGTGGAACGTTCCGACGCTCGAAAAATGCTAGTATTTTTTATGTAAGAGCGTTAAGCGATCACCGCCGCCCATGAAAATCTGCAACACCAGAGGGCATGCAGGTACGTTGTCGACCTTTATGTAAGGAATAGGGTCTTCTCTTGAAGGTTCCCGAGTCGTATCGAGACGGAAAGACCGCCGGCGGAATTTGGTCCCACAAAGTAGTTGTGCGAGAAATAAAATGTCTTCTTAATCGCGCTGTTGTGGATTTCCTTCGGATAGCCGAGCTCCAGCGCTTACTTACTTAACATACTTGTAACTATGCATTATCAATTATCTATCTAGTGGATACATGTCAAGGGCGAAATTATAAGGGAAACCTTTTATGCTATTTGCTACGGAATCCTAAAAATGAATGATTTCTTCTAAACGCTACACACTTCTTAGGATAGTGATATCCTATGTCCTATGTGTACGGAAACATACACAAGGACAAAGACTGTACACCTACACCGGAACACATGCCTGTATGGTCAATACAAACATATGCTGCGCTGCGTCACAACTTTGTCAAAAATTAGTTGTCATAAAGAAGAAAAACAGTCGTTGAACTGTCACGTCTTTCTCTATTTATGTACACATAAATAATCTTACATTCAAATAAAGAAATCACGACAAAAATATCACGAGTAATTTAACCTACATAAAGCCGATTTGCTATCTTTTTTTACAAAACAATTCTTCTTACGTATTGGTACGTATATTAAAACTAAACATTCACGGAATTCATTTCTGTAAACCAGTGACACAAAAGAAATGGGAATGTTTTTATTTACAAAGGCTTTTCAAGCATTTACTCGTGCGAGCATTGTTTCAGCCAATCTTTAGGAAAAAATAATTTGTATTACGTAACTCTACCCATATCGTGTGCATGGCTACAATCCGGAATCACGGTTTTAGTATTTTGATTTTGAATGCCGGATACTTCTTCTTCTTATTGTGTGGTTAGTGGCTAACCTAGTGTCAGAGTTGTTCAGGTCGCCCATATATGAATAGGCCTCTGACTCGACTTTTTGAGTATTATCAAATTGATAACAGGCGTGCTCTCCGAGCACGGAGACGCTCAGTTGAAATGCCACTATGCGATCACCCATGTAACGACTGACCGCGTCTAAAGTTGTTTAACTCACCGATCGTCTATTGATCAGTGAGCGCACCTGGCTATGAGCGTCGCAATATGAGGCTAATTTTCCCTCAGTCCAGCAATATTTGAACAAGCTGACTGCTGACTGCATCTTGTGCAAAAAGAATTACAATAATAAATAAACGTTACACACTCAACTAATGTTTAGTAAATATACATTCTTATAAGGGGCTAGGTATTCCCATCGTTAACAAAATTCCGGATTGTTTATTGGAACTGCCAATAAACAACTTTCAAATCGACATAAAAATAAACTTATTAATAAATAATATATTTCGTTAGAGGAATATTTTTCCGATAAAAATGCTTGGGACTAGATGTTGCTGGATCTCATTCAAGATCTAGATTTTCCAATTAATACAATCATAAACTTCGTATATTTGAAGAGAGTAACTATAGAATTTCTTGTCGGTTCTTCTTGGTAGAATCAACCTTACGAATCGTTGGTTTAGTTAGACCATTCAAAAGTACTTTTTGAAAGTCGACTTAAATAGAAAAAATTGATTTTAACAATATATTTATCGTTGGTCAACTGAGGTTTCTAGTTGTTTCCATTGGATCTATGATCAAATGAATTGAATAAATGTCGCCCTTCCGTGCGTCGCGCGACACGTTTACTTTATTTTTATCAGCAATATTGTTTTAATAAATCACAGCTATTTTAGTACGTAGAACGCCCCTAATTTAAATGCGTGTGATCGCAATTCTGCCCTTATCAAAACTAGTTTAAACAACAAATATTAAGATTTTTGTGGCACTTAAAGTGTTAATTTGGGAGGGGTCAGATGTTAGGCAATTTCTTTGGTTCTGTTTATTAGTTACTTCGTAACTGTGACCTACATTCTTAAATTATACAAATTGAAAACTTTTCAATCTCATCATTTAAACAAGAGTTTCTCAAAGTTTGAGTTTTTTCCTAACCTTTGGGAATACATCTATAAGTCAACAACTCACTAGATATAGTTTATTGCAATTTCTATATAAAAACGCCGTCTTCCGGACCATTTAATAAGATTACGTCATTCTTACAAGTTTGAGAACTCCTGATCTATTTACCTCAGTGTTGTAGAGACGTGACGTTTTCTTATTCCGAGCTGGTGATAGCGTCACGTCGAACTAACTTGAGAGGCTTTGTAAATTTAAATGACAATCCAAGAAGTATTTGTAAAGCATACTACACATGTTACGGACTACTTGAAATAAACATTTTTTTTAATTGGTTTTTTTATGTTGACCCAGCCATGAACAATTGTACAGCTTTGAGATTGAATTGATTCTGTCCATAGTTTGTCTCTTGCTCCTTCAAAAGGGCCATGGCTTAGTACTTTATTGGCATTGGACTCGATAGACTCACCTACCTTAGTGTCATGTCTATGTGAGGCAACATGCAAGACCGTGCTATGCCTTCTTTGGTCGGCTGTACACCTATTCGTTCCAGATTTTTGAAATAAAACCTTAGTATCTTTTGACTTACTATAAACTAAGTACCGATCTTTTCATACAGTCCAAAGAACCTTGAATTTTGGAAGCTTGTTGCTATCTTCGTATCATTGCGTCGATGTTGAATATACGGAGGAACACCACCTCCTGCTAATATTATAAATGTTAAAGTTTGTTTCGATGGATGGATGTTTGTTACTCTTTCACGCAAAAAACCCTGAACAGATTTGGATGAATTTTGTTACATACATAATTTATTACCTGGATTAACATACATGGTACTTTTCATGCCGGAAAAAACGTTAATCAAAAACTACATGAGTGGAGCCGCGGGTAAAGGCTAAGTCTATGATTGTATATAGTTTATCGAGAATCTTTAATAATCTAAAATTTGTTATTCTCACGTTTCGTAAGTGTAAAGAGGTCATAAGATCTATATATAAACATGTCTACGGCAATTCAATCGAGCCCTTACGGGACGGTTGGCGGGTTGCCATCGCAACGCAAGGTCCACAGGAAATGACCTGAATATCCCATTGATAGTATAAACTCCGTCTTTGTCTCGTTAGGGTCTTAGATAGAGATATTATACATTTAATGGGGATTTATCATCGGTATTGTATTTTCTTTTCTATTGACGTTGATTGATTCACAAAAACTTCTGATTAGACACGACACATTTTACCTTTATAAAGCAACTCTTTTTTTATGTTATTAAGTTGACAAGCAACCATACGACCCACCTGATGGTATGCGGTTGTTTTAGCTTTTGAGCGTTTGCAACACCATTTGTATTTGTCACTCACGTGCTATCAACCTCGGGATATTGGTTCTTAAATCTCCTTTTCCATGTAATTTCACTAGCTACAGTTACCTTCAAGCAGAAACACAGTATACTGCTTTGCGGTAGAGTAACTGACACTGCGATGGTACCTACCTAGCCGGCTTGTAATAAAAGGCCTTATTTTTGTTTTCGCTGAGAAATGCATTTACGCACACCAGTGCACGTAGCGTACTTGACGGGTACACTGGCAGGCAGTGGTAGTGTGGGACTCGGCCGCCTGTTAGTCTAGCGGCAATACCCACTGAAACTCAGCGGAACCCTCGTCGCCATAGTGGGACCTCATGGGGTCGCTTGAGCAAACAACAGTAATACCTTGGCATGTAGTAAAAGGCCTAACATCAGTATCAGTACCTTGTGTCTGTTTATAGTTATTTACGTTTAAAAATAGATATTGGTGAAGAAAAGTCTTTTTTGCAACGAACAATCTAGTAACGATTTCGAGCATGAAAGTATGTGAATTTAATTAATCTAATTGCTTCTATTTTTTGGTTGTTTACTTTCGAAATAGCAAATTAAATCATATGCTTTATAGGCATGGAGCTGTTTTATTTTCAAGTTTCGTGACGTCAATAACCATTTTTAATTATTTACTAGCAGTCTCCGTGGCTCCGCTCTCGTGGTGTAGCGTTCTTTATTGCACCTAACCCTAATTATTTTGCTAAAATAAAAACAGCATTTGTTACTTGTTATAGCATAAGCCGTTTCAGAATTTAGCCGGATCAAACAGACGGATAGTTTTTGAAGTTATACTTCTTTTGGCGCGTTAGGGAAAAATGATGAGAGTAAATTTTTACGATGCACGCGCACACCGTCACAAAAACCGACACCCTGAAGTTAGCTATAGTCAACATTTTTTTGTGAAAGTGACGTTTATTTTGACATTGACAGATCATTTTTACAGATTATTTGTGATATTTAAAGAAACTTTTTTTAACTAGATAATGCGTTATTATAAAACTTTCAATGTATTAAATTCCTTTTTTTCTATTGTTAGTGTCGTTTTTCTACAAACGTAGAATAAGGCGAAAGATAAAATTTTTGAAACGATTTTTATCTTGTTACGCCAAAAAAGTATAACTTCTAACAGTACACACACACTTTTTTATTATTATTATTATTTAATAGCAAATAGACATTTGAATTTTATATATTTTCTGTAGATTGACAGATTTATTTCACTTTAATTATTTTCGAAATTTATTTAAAAATAAATTTATCTTGAAAACGAATAATAAAAATAATAAAAATATAATCCACATTTGAATCGTCAACAAGACAAGAATCAAGAAGAAACTCGATAGCTAATGTGTTGATATATTGGACAAACTAGTGGCAAGCGCTGTGTGTTTAATAAATTCACACTCAGTATTATATTACGCTATGTATGGAAAAATAAATCATAACAAACATCGTCATCCTATTTTAGTCTTACGAAAAAAAAAAATTGACGTAGGTGTGAATTCTTTTTATGTCACTAAGTTGGGTAGTAAGCATACATAGTAAGGGGTTGCCGTAGCCTATAGTGCCCTTCAAACCGAAGCACAATAATGCGAAAGACGCTACTGCTTTGCGGTAGAATATTAGACACCGCGGTGCTATGTTATGAAAAATAATAGACTAAAATTTATCTAATTAAAGATAGCCGTAACATTTTTCGATTGGCAAGCTATCATAGGCGTGTTAAGAAATCAATAATATTTATATAATCAGGAGTAATTAGATATTCGATGTCAACTAAACCCAAACGGCGGTAATTGAGTATTAATTAATATTATTCGATCTTTTCTACGCAAACACGACGGTAGTTAGACATTAAATGTTAGTTCAATGTTAGTTCGTTTCTATAAATAGCAATGCCTCGTAGTATTTGTACGCATTTCTAACAATTGCGTCTCGGTGTACGGACGGACCGCTTTCGCTGAACGGTCTGGCCCACCTCTCTTGATTGTCATTCTTTTGGAGTATTCTAACATATAAAATTCTCGTGTCACAATGTTTGTTCCCTTACTCCTCCGAAACGGCTTGACCGATTCTTATGAATTTTTTTATACGTATTCAGTAAGTCTGAGAATCGGCTACTATCTATTTTTCAAACCCCTCAGTGATAAGGGCTTTCCACCCCAAATTTTTTTGTTTTTTTGGGTAAAATTTTTATTTTTATTTTTTATTATGTGGCATTGAAAAATACATACGACCCTAAATTTTCACTTTTTATCACCAACCCCTGCTTTTTAATAGCCTTATTTTATTAGTCAATCAAAAACTTTCACCGGGTAGAGGGCGCTGCTGTCGGGCCCCAGATTTTTTTCGGGGCAGGACAACGTCTGCCGGGCCCGCTAGTAGCTGTATAAAAATAATACCTGTGGCCGCTTCTGATGTTTGATAGTGACGTTCCGACAGACAGTTAACACGACATTCATGTCTCTCACAATATAAAAAATGTGTCTCTCTCATCAGATGAGTGAAGGTAGATTTTCAACGTCTCTTAGACATTTTATTACATTAAGTTTACGATAAATTACTAGTAGAGGCCATATTTGTATCGTTCAAGTTATTGGGTCAAAGGTAACAACATATTGACTGGAGTTTAATGAAGTTTAATTATTAATAATTTATATTATATGTGTATAAATTTGTCAGTTGTTATCTATATTTATTGCTTCGACCTTTTGATCTCCGCATGTCGTTCAATTTAAAGTGAGTGTGAGCTTCATAAACTACGCGCAAGGTATTGTGTGCATACCATTGACCTTGTGTACAGTTCCTTACATCCAACTGGCCGAGACGTTACGACACCAGTTGTGTTGTATTAGACAAGTGGCTCCCAACCTTATATTTATTTTTTGTTAGCAGGAACCACCAATTACAAAATTAAGTTGAACTTCGACATATATCAACTTATTTGGACAATTATTTTTAAAATCATTTAATGATAATTCGTTTTAATCAACTTGGCTTTGGTTTCGGAATATTTTGGGAATTTGCTATTGAATTCGTCAATCAATTGGTCAAGGTTTTCTTGTATGTTTGCATAATTTTAGTCCTCCACAATTGCTTTTAATATCGAAGTGACGATCGCTGTGGCACAGTAGCGAGGCTGCCCTTAGCCGCATTGGTCGCGGGTTTGATTCTTTTCGACTTGCGGATTTCCCCACCGTCCTACGGAGACTACGTTACGATCTCGGTTATTATCTTCACATCTGGTATTAATCGTTAACTCTCGTAAGGCTACTTGCTCTTATCCAATGAGTTAAACCAGCCCTTAGGGTTGCGGAGGTCAGATAGAAATCGCTCTGTGTAAAATATAGTAACCTGTCAAATCCGGATAAAAGTAATAAGCAGACGGTGGGGAAAATACGGGCTAGGAAGAAAAAAAAATGGTTTTGATATCGTAAAAATTAAATTTTTCGTGGACCATATTTTGCCTGGTTTGGGAAGCACTGTAATGGATGGCTATTTCATCAGTTGATTTCGTTATATACGCTTCAATATTACCAGAGTAATTAATTATACTTGTACGTTATTACTCCATACAATACATTTATAATACAGACATACATACCGACAGTTTAATGTAGTATATTTTTGGAATGAAATCTTACCGCGGATGAGAGCTCGATTTTGTATGCCACCAGATGTCTACCTAAAATGGTAGCTAACGACTGCTTCATATATATATATTGTTAAGTTTCGTTTTCAGTTTAAGTTGACCTCTAGTAGAGAGACCGCCATGGGTACTTATGGAAATATCTCTGTTAATATGCAAAATATTAAACCTTTCTTAGACTACTTTCTGCCAGCGACTTCGCCCGTGAATAATTATTTTAATACAAACATTGAACTAAGTTTGACGCTTCTAGTTTCAAAAATGACTGACTTTAAATGTTGAATTTTGACAAATCCTTACTGCTCATTTGCGTTTTAAGAACATTTGTAGAAAAAATTAGCTTTGTCCAAGGGATTAGGCTGGGCTTTTATATATATATTTTTATTTATTGTGTTACTCTTTATAACCTTGGCTTCTTCTTCATCCTAGCATTTTTCCCGGTATTTTATTTTACCCAGGGTCTGCTTATTACTCTTATCCGGATTTGACGGGTTACTAGTTTTTACACGGAGCGATTGCCATCTGACCTCCGCAACACTAAGGGCGAACCAGTAACTCATTGGATAAGAGCAATTTACTTATCAAGAGTTAACGATTATTATCAGATGTTATTGATAAGGGACCGACAGCTTAACGTGCTCTCCGAGGCACGATGGGGGGACTCACACGGACAAACGCCCAGACCGAGACAGAAATTTAACAAACATCTTCCCGAGCGGGAATCGAACCCGCAACCGTCGAGACTAAAGGCAGACTCGCTACCCACAACGCCACAACGGTGTCTTTATAACCTTAGCTATCTCCCAGTAAAAGCCCTGTTAAAATTGATCCCGCTGTTTCAAAACTCAGACAAAAAATTTAAAAATTGATTTTTTTTTAAATGTAAAGTACGTAACTTTAGTACATTGACGAATTACATACAGATACTTAAATTTTATTTGTTTGTAGATATTATTAAATATTTATTACTTATCATTCGTAGTTTCATATAAGGCTATGTAATGTACAACGGAAGGGTTTGTCAATCGCATTAGGTTAGCAGAGGATATGTACATCATATCGTATTGTTTTAGTACTTTATAAGTTATTGTATTGTTCAATACATACTAAAATTATATTATTACATGTTTTATTGCTTTGGCCTTCCTGTTTTATGCTATGGCTCCGACTTAACCCTGGTAGTACTACCCTATGTTAGAAGGTGGCAAACAAGCATACGGCCCACCTGATGGTAAGTGGCTGCCGCAGCCTATGAGCGCTTGCAGCACCATTAGTAGGTGCCACTCGCGCGTTGACAACCTCGAGATATTAGTTCTTAAATCTCGTTCGCCCAGTAATTTCACTAGCGTACAATGCCCTTCAAACCGGAACACAGCAGTGCCTAAACACTACTATTTGGCGGCAGAATATTGGACACTGCGGTGGTACCTACCTAGCCGGCCTCTTGCAACAAAAGACCTACCACCAGTGACTATTTGGCGGCAGAATATTGGACATTGCGGTGGTACCTACCTAGCCGGCCTCTTGCAACAAAAGACCTACCACCAGTGATAATTAATAGTACTGTTGCGCTTCGTGTGTTGAGTGAGAGCGCCGGAGGCACAATTCCCACTCTCTTCCCTTCTCATCTCTTCCTCCTTATCCCTAGTTGACAACGTGCATGTGACACTTGAAGTATCGTATGCGTTCATAGTTAGCGGTGACTGCTGACCATTAAGGCTATGGTATGCTTGTTACGGTATGCCGACCGTTATGAAATACAAGAAAACCTCTGTCAAAATAGGAGTATTTGTACTGCTGCGTTTCGTTCCATAAGTGTCTGTGCCGGGAGCTCAAGCTTCAATACCCTTTGCCACCTTGTTTTCCATTGGCTGACATCGCATAGCATTAAATTATTTCATATGAAAAAAAAATATCTTGTCTGTTTCATTGTTACCTCTTAAAGGATGGAATGGAAATATGTATTTTGCTTCCGTCCAGTTTAAGTTGACTCCTAGTAGAAAGACAGTCATACCATTTTTCTTTGCACATAGTTAGTTTTTTTTAATAATTAATATTCCTCATTAATATTTGTAGAATAGCGAAAGAAACTTCGTCCTACCGCGTCCCGAGACACATTTTGTATTTTTAAGCTATTGCAATTGCATAGCTTTTATCTCCAGCTTCGAGCGCGGCGACAGAATCAAGAAGTTCTGTAACGAAAATAAAACCTAACGCTGAACGCTCGGCCGAGCGACACGGTAGGCGGAGTGTCAAAAATGGCAGATCTCCAAAATTAAATAATAAACAACGCGAAAATTGGAAAAATAAATACTAAATCATAAACTAAAATATTTTAGCCACCGCGATGTAGAAATCACAATTTCTGTCTTACTGCACTCTAGTATGGCAGTATCAAACTACATGTGTATAATTAGTAGTAAATAGTTTCTACAATATTATATTGATAATATTGTAGAAACTATTTACTATTGTTAATAGTAATGTTATTATTATATAATATAATAAATTAATTAATTATTATTATTAAAAGTGAAATTTGTTTCATTTTATAATAATAAAGGTTACCGTGGCTGTCCCCGAGTGTCACAGGTTTTCTATTTATTAATTACGTTTGATTTTTTAATAACTTCTATGGCAGAACAGCGTTTATCGGAATAGCTAGTTGCTTATTATACACTACGTTGAGTAGGTAATTGAAAGTAAAAATAACGCCGTTAAAATATTACCAACTGAAGGTCAAGTTAAACATGAATGAAAGTAGGTCGATGTGTGAAATATTTTGTAACTCATTATTTGGAGTGATCGAATTTATTTATGAATTACTTCTGGCTATAGCTTTGCTTGTATGAGTAAATTAATTAAGAGTTTGTAGCGTAAGCAGTGATCCAAACGGGAACTCAAAAAAGTCCAAAAATTTTAATCAAACATAACATTGGTACACTCATTCTCAGATTTTGCACTAAATGCAGTCAAAGAAAACGTCATCGGAGAATTGTGATTGTCAGGTCGTTGGTTCATTCCGCGAGCGGCCACCGAGGAGATTTTAGTGGAACCCCAAAACAACCCGGTTCTTCTCTCCAGGAAGCCAAGTATCTGGTAGCAGATTTCATCGTAACAAAAAAAAAAGGACTAAAGTGTCCATTTCATCAGGCGGACCGTATGCTTTTTCTATATTAATAGTGGTGCTAAAGAGCGCATAGTTCAATCTTATGGTAAGCGGCCACTATCGCCCATGGACGTCCACATGGACGTCTAAGGGGGTCGCAAACGCGTTGCTGGCTTTTACGAAAATGAAAGTCTTTAGGCCCTTAGGAACACCAGAGACTTGAATACTCCTAAATTGTTCCGCACCGGAAAGACCTCAAGAGGAAGATCATTCCAAAGTTTTGCACGTACGTAGGAGAAACGATCTTGATGCTTGCTGTTTGCCAAACGTTATGAAATAAAAAAAAGGTACAAGAAAAAAAGGATAAGTTGAACTTATGAAATTCCCTACTTTGACGTCGGTAAAAACCATTGTTAATCTCGCTGCTATATATCTTGTAGCACATTAAATGATCATAACCCGGTCGGCTTCGTTAAATGTTAGCGTACAACTGATTCCAATCTGTTTAGTGTTTATGGGGACGTGAACTGTTACAAAGCGGCCAGGTGAAATGCGTTTCGTAATAGGGCAGATGCATCTGCTATTCTATTTTATAATAAACTACCGGCCCGGCTCAACTTCGTCCGGGTAAAACGTAAAATTATATCCCGTTGTTTCCGCTAACGTGTATTTTATCCTGTTATTTGGGTCTCCTACCTACAAACCTGCCTACAAACATAAGGTCATATAATTATTTTTAAACAATCTTCCCGATCGCGTTGATCCCGTTGCTGTAGTCATTTTAATTATATTCTTGGGTCTGCTACCTATAAACTACTCTGTATTCACCCAGGGTATGCTTATTACTCTTAGTCATTAGTTTTGACATTGAGTGATTCCGCAAGCCTAAGGGTTAACCATTACCTCATTGGATAAGAGCAAATTACTTATCAAGAGTTAACGATTATTATCAAATTTTATGTGAAAGAACCTTTAAGAAAGGGACGTTTAGCTTAACGTGCTCTCCGAGACACGGTGGAGAGATCCACACGAGCAAACGCAGAGACCGAAAAAGATGTGTGTAAGATGAATATAAACATCCGCCCTGAAGGCTATAACGGTCGTGTCATGTCTATGTATTTAGTACAAATTAGTAAAAAGTAATAATGCAACATTAGTGATACATGTAGTAATTATTATATGGAAAACGGTTTCTTCACAGATCTATCGACGCAAAAGGAACGAACGACGAAAAGTTTTGTAACAGACTCACGATCTATATTAGTGAGTTTAGTGATATGATAATAATATGTTTCACAATTTATCGATAAATAAATAAAGTTAAAATCACTTGTCATCGACGACTTACCTTACTTTGACGACGTTATGGCACGGTGGCTAACCCTTTTTTATATCATGATGGTTGGCCAACAAGCATACGGTCCGCTTGATGGTAAGCAGTCACCGCAAACTATAAACGCTTGTGATACTTGAAGTTTCACATGCGCTGTCCAACCCAAGGGTTAGACGGCAAGAACGGAGGGAAACAGAGGGAGTGGGATATGTGGCCCCTGACGCTCTCACTCATTGCACGATACGTAATAGTACTGACACTGTTTTCTGTCACGGGATGAGAAGAGAAAAAAGCAAGGGAACAGAGGGGGTGGCAGATTGGGCCTATGGTGCTCTCACCCATCGTACAAAACGCAACAGTACTCTGTTACTTTCCGATTTTCTTGGAGACGGTAGTACTTCCACGATCGAGCCAATCCATTTGTGTTCGGAGGACCATGGCTCTACTACTACCTATATTTAACCACCTATCCTGCTGAGACGCTTATAGCCGGCTGCACTCACTGATCGGTAAACGATCGATGGCTTTAGTAACTTTAGGTGCAGTCAGTCACGAGATGGGTGAACGCATCGTGGTATTTCAACTGAGTGTCCCCGTGCTTCGGAGGGCAATGAAAAGTCGGTACCGATTGAACTCTTGATAAACTCTGATACTAGGTTGCTCGTTAACCACTCGATTAGAAAAAGAAGAACCTATTCTGCTTATATAAAATAGCTTTCTTCTGTTCGTTATAAATAGATTCTACGTAAACTAAATCCCGATAAAGCATTCCGAGCACGAAATTCATGTCACTGTGGTATTGAACAAGAACGTTCCTCAGTTTATCGATATTTCAGTCACGCGCTCATCACTACCAGTACCGGCCTACGTCTGTCTCGACGTAAGTCTTAGGAATTCCATACACGACAGACTTTTGTAACTCGTAATATAAATCTATACTCGTAATATAATGTTATAAAACAAAATTTCACTGTCTCTAATTTATTTGCGTTCTTTTCACTAACGAATCTTTACTGGTGGTAAGTCTTTTATTGCAAGAGGCCGGCTAGGTAGGTACCACCGCAGTGTCAGTGATTCTAGCAAAGCATTATACAGTGTTTCGGTTTGAAGCAAACTGTAACTAGTGAATAATGGGCAAAGGAGGTCTAAGAACCAATATCTCTAGTTGGCAACGCGTGAGTGACACCCACAAATATTGATGCAAGCGCTCATAGGCATCGACAACTTCTTACCATCAGTGTTTGGTATACATGCTTGCATTCTAGTCATAGCTTTGTTATCTGAGGTTATTGCATATATTTTGTTAGTAAAATAAAGTAACGATAATTGTGAATAAAGGGGAAGGTATAAGGTGGGAGAAATAGGTGAATATATTTATTAAAAAAATTTCAACAATTATTCTGCTGTCCGTGCAAGTGGAGCCGCGATCACATCTAGTTTACAATATAATTACACGATGATCATGATGATCCTCGAAATTCGCAGACAGACGCTCGCTGCCAACTGTGTGTCAATCAAAGAGCGATCAGAAATTAATTCGGCTAATAAATGTTCCGACCGATCAGCAATCACGATCAAAAAATCTTTCTTGTGTGCGCTCCCTAAACCAGATTGTACCTTACAAACGATTTTAGACCTTATCTTTTAACTGAATGTTTTTTAATCAAACGCTTTCTATCGCCTACTGTTTGTTATGTCATCTATTGATCTTAAATGGAAGCCTTCAATGTAATATGGTTTGATTTAGTGGCATTATTTTTCTCTTGTATTTATCAGAAATTAGATTTTAATAGTGATGTTTCCATTAATTTTAAGGTGTCACTCATGCATTGCCGACCTCTAGATATTGATTCTTAAATCTCCTTTAATATTAAACAAACACAGTCAACGGATCATCCCCCATCAGGATAATTATATCCCGTGTAGGTTCCGAAAACACACACAATGACAGGACAAATACACCCAGACCGAAAAACATGCCTGTATAGTCAATACAAACAATTATGCTCCGAGCGGGAATCGACCCGCCGCGACCTGTGGCGCTTAACCCTTTAGTTAGTAATTTATATTAACTAATTCTGTTACTACTTTTACCGTATACAAACAATTACGTTATAAATCTTTTGCAAGATCAAGTTAAACAAATTGACGACACCCTACTTATTCAATTACGTATTTTTTTTCGCACGAGGAGATGAATTGAGAGCTAAACGACTTTCTGAAGTGAATAATGATAGTGGCAACAGCTCATTTGCTCGTAAGCCATAATTCCGTAGTAACGGTTGAAAATAACTCGCGGCGCCGGCGGTGGTCTAACGGGATTTATTGCATTTGTTTTATAAAGATTCGGGCCAATCCCCCTTGATGATGTAAGGAGTTGGGAATCATTTCATGTATTTTTGAAGTGAAACTTCTTTAGAATCGTTGTGATTTGTAATCGTGCAACGGAAAAAACGACTGGTAAGAGACACAAATATAAAAATGTGTAGGAAGAATGAGATAGAAATATACATGTTATTTTATATTATCGGTCTCTCCTCTTTGCGATATGCTTGTGTGAGCCAGAGCGAGAGAGCAAATGTCGGTGTATATGTATATATATATATATGTATGCGGCTGCGTATTACAGCTTTTTAGTAAGAAGTCAGCGTGGTGTGTTATTATTTAACAGTGTTTGTGAATATTTTTATATCTTGTTACATATATTCATCTCATTCTTTTGTCGATTTACTGAAGTTTCACTTCTATCATGTGAAAATCGCACACACACCTTTTTTTTTCTTTAATCTTTTTAAAACTCGAGAGTGAAGGGTTCCTTAGGAAAGCGTAGCTTGACTAGGAAGAATCTTGAGAAGTTCATAAGAAATTATATATATCCTCAAAAACCTTTAATAACTTTAAATCTTATTCCTAGCCTTATCTCGGTAGTATGCGAGTTGTTCCGGAGTCTGCTTATTACTTTTGTCCGGATTTGACAGGACACTAGATTTTACATAGAGCGGGAATCGCTCTCCAGACCTCCTTAACGCTAGGGCGAACCAGTATCACTCACTGGTTAAGCGCAGTATACTTATCAATAGTTAACGATTATTATTTTTAAATATTTTTTAATACTGGAGACTAAAGGGTTCCGTTGCTTGGCGAGGAAGAACCTTGAGAAGTTTATAAAAAAAGATTTATGTTATGTATGCATATGCTTTAGGAAAAATCTTTATAACGCGTTAAATAATAATAATTACCGGCGTCGGGACGTAACGACCCCATCACTCGCTGTTGGGATAATCTCTGTCACAGCAGAGATTATTCCGACAGTGCAATCAGTCACACTGGTGGTAGGTACTTTTGTTGCAAGAGGCCGGCTGGCTAAGTGCTTCCGCAATGTCGAATATTCTACCGCAAATAGTAGTGCTTAGGCATTATTTTGTTCCGGTTTGAAGGGCACCAAGATGGTTGGCAACGCATGAGTTGCACCTGCTAATGGTGTTGCGTGCGCTCATAGGCTACGTCAACCGCTTACCATCAGGTGAGCCCTATGCTTACTTGCCAAAGATAATAATAACATGAAAGAAAAACCAACGCATTTAAGTCGACGTGTTTTGATTTAATAAATTTGTTTTTCTACGCAGCAATTCCGATTCGAATCTAAATTAGTTTAGATCATGCAATTTATTTTCAAGTGATGATGGCATTATACGTAATTGATATGTATTTATGTGACATTGGTATGTGAATGTTATTAACACAATTGTCAAAGAATTTATAGGACGTAATGTGTTTTGAATGAATATGTTTACAGTGTTGATTGTCTTGGTGGTGATGGTTTCTTTAATTGGGATTCTAGGAATTATAAAACAGTACAGTCAGGCGTTGTTAAATATTGTTAGGCAAACAGGTGTGGCAAAGTTAGACAGGGCAAACGGGCACGAAGCTCCCTTAAGGTTAAACGGTTACCTCCGTCCATGGGGTCGTCACGTCTCGACGCCTAACCTTTGAGGCACCTGGTTTTACGTTGGCTGACGAGCAGTCACTTAAACAGACGTTTAAGGTAGGACTTAAACCACCAAAATCTAAATGTGTTATATAACTATTTAATATGCTCAGGTTAGTAAAGTACTTTGACACCGTTGTGGCGTTGTGGGTAGCGAGTCTGCCTTTGGTCTCGACGGTTGCGGGTTCGATTCCCGCTAGGGCAGATGTTTGTTAAAATTTCTGTCTCGGTCTGGGCGTTTGTCCGTGTGGGTCTCCCCACCGTGCCTCGGAGAGCACGTTAAGCTGTCGGTCCCGGTTATTATCAATAACATCTGATAACTCGTCGTAACATCTGATAACAATAATCGTTAACTCTTGATAAGTAAATTGGTCTTATCCATTGAGTTACTGGTTCGCCCTTAGGGTTGCGGAGGTCAGATGGCAATCGCTCCGTGTAAAAACTAGTAACCTGTCAAATCCGGATAAGAGTAATAAGCAGACCCTGGGTACATAAAATACCGGGAATAATGCTAGGGCGAAGAAGAAGAAGGTTAGTAAATACCTTGTCGTGTGCAAACGTGGTCGCGTCTCCAAGCAATGCATACGCGAGCTACGCATAGTAACTCGCGTGGGTGAAAATGCGCGGTACAGCCAGTTTACATATAATTATCTGATAGCCCAATTGCATTATTTAAAAATACGATAACCAGCTCCAAATTTCAATGACATAGTTATATAAAACGAATGCAATTGCCGAAACAAAATTTGTATCGCTGCAGAAGGTTTTTGCTTCCGTAATATATAATTCCGTATAAGGGTATAATGCGTTTAGAATAAATTGTTGTTGTTGTATGTGGTTTCTTTGACTGGAATGATTAAAAAAAACCTGTGGCACTCGGGGACTGCTGCGCTAAAGCTATTGCATTTTTATCAACTTATGCAATACATAAAATCTTGGCTGTTTTTAAAAAGTTAAAATACAAATGAAATCCAACAAAAATTTGAACATTAGTCTTTATAGCGCATTATTTAAAGATCATGTTCCAATACATTTATTGAGGTATTTGCTTTAATTTATATTGTGTTAGGTTTTATTTTCATTGGGATCAATCCAAACAATTCCTCAGAACACTCCCCGTGATATATGCGATAGAAGATGCAGAGTGATCCGACATCCCTACGCAATGCCAAAGGATCAAGCCGATCGGAAAGAGCTTGATCATTTATTTATAATTAAATTAAAATAAAACAAATTTTTAAGGGGGGCTCTTTTTTGTTATTTCGACGTAACAAACTGTCTTCAGTTTTATATGTTTCTATGCCAATATGACATAAGAAATTTAATATCAGTTTGATCTTGTAATATCGACTTTTCTCGAATATTCCTTCCACCTTTTGCTGCAGTAATTGAATCATTTCATTGGGATCACGGTCGAAATTAAATTTTCCCTCCATACTTCCCCGAGGTAATTTTTATGTAACGAATTCAGTCAGTAATTTGACTCGACTGATGGTTGTTAAATTGAAATTACGTTGTACTTCAAGCAAAACCAAAAAAAGTTTTTCGATACAAAATCTGGTTATCAATACATAGGAATACATTTAGTTAACAACAATAAACAAACAAACGCTACATACTCAACGGCTCCCATTAGGATAGTTATATCCTGTGTCGGGGGTCCGGAAACACACACAAATGACAGGACCCTAGACCGGAAAACATGCCTGTATGATCAATACAAACATCTGCTTCTAGCGGGAATCGAACCTGTGGCGACCAAGGCGGGCTCGCTACCACTTTTAAAACTTATAAATAATAATTTACTGGTAGTAGGGCTTTTATTGCTAGAGGCTGGCTTGGTAGGTACCACCGCAATGTCAGATAGTCTAGAGGAGTAGTGTGTTTCGGTTTGAAGGACGGTCAAAGGAGATTTAAGAACCAATATCACGAGGTTGGCAACGCGTGAGTGACACCAACATAAGTATAATGTCGCATGAAAAAAAAAGTGTGTGTGTACTTATGTACACGCGTTAGAAGTTATACTTCTTTGGCGTAACAAGATAAAAATCTTTTCAAAAGTTTTATCTTTCGCCTTATTCTACGTTTGTAGAAAAAACGACACTAACAATAGAATAAAGGTATTTAATATATTGATTTTTATTATAACCCATTATCTAGTTAAATAAAGTTATAAGTAGATATCACAAAACTTCAAGGTGTCGGTTTTTTGTGACGGTGTGCGCGCGCATCGTAAAAATTTACTGTCATCATTTTTGCCTAACGCGCCAAGAGAAGTATAACTACAAAAAAAACCGTAGCAATTGTTTTCAATGGTCCTCTTGAGGATACCCACAAAAATAAACACAACTTACCCATAAAAAAATCAGATCTGTCCCGATTGAGAACCAGACCGGTGATAATACAATTGCAAACACTGATGAACCCTATGAATCTAAAGCAAAGGTCACACTAACGTTTTTCCATCCACTCTTCTTCCCACGCTATTCTTAAGGGCGTTCGTATTGAATATTCTATTTTTAGCCTTACATTGATTTTACTTGTGTACTTTGACTTATCAACATTTCAAACAGGGTTGTCACCTTATCCGCGTTATTACTTTACGAAAAACAACATTTGAAAAATCGGAAACGAATCGACCTAGTGCGTCTCGTACTCGCACATAAAAGGTTCCGTGACACCGTAGAATAAAAATATTAAGTTAGGTTTATAGACATTTATTCCTCAATAAGACTAAAAGTCAATTACATGAGAAATGTTAAAAAGTTTTTAAATAAATGATGATATAGTAAGAAAAAGAAGTAGTTTATGTTAGATGTATAAATTAATATAAATTTTAGTAAGTTTCCTTTACGGGACCCCTTTATTTTTAAGTTTTATTTTATTTTTAGTATTTGTTGTTTCAGTGGCAACAGAAATACAGATTCTGTGAAAATTTTGCCAATTATGGTTCGGGAGATACAACCCGCTGACAGACGGACGGACAGCGGAGGCTTAGTGTTAACAGTATAGGACACTGTTAGCACTAAGCCAGGGTGGCTTTAATACGTTAATGTGGGTTGACTTTTTTTGCTTAATTACGTATTTATTTACTAGTTCGCAGATTCGCGTGTTAAAAGCTTACATATAGGGTTAGACATGTTTAGCCCTTGGCACGAGTTAGACAGCAATGAACTCAATTGTATAGTTCAATCCAGTCCATTGCCAACTGCCCTGAACTAGACACCACTATTTACTAATGTAGAATATATACCTTAGTCCTATGTAAATAAAACATAAATTTACTTGTAAACTAGAAGCTATTTCGTCTTCAGTGTTTCAAATAAATTGAAGTGTCAATAAAAATGACATTGTGTTTCGTTACGTGTCGACTCCATCGCCCGTTGTTGGGATAACCTCTGTCACAGCAGATATTATTCCACCAGCGCAATAAGTCACACTGGTGGTAGGTCTTTTGCTGCAAGAGACCAGCTAAGTAGGTACCACCGCAGTGTAGCGGTGTTGCGGCAAATATTCTACCGCAAAACAGTAGTACTTAGGCTTACTGTGTTCCGATTTGAAGGGCGCTGTAGGCCAAGGAGATTCAACAACCAATATCTCGAGATTGGCAACGCGTGAGTGGCACCAACTAACGGTGTTGCGCGCGCTCATAGGCACCGGCAACCGCTTACCTTCAGGTGGCCCGTATGCTTGCTTGCCAACTTGTAACATAAGAAAAAAAAATGATTTTGTTTCGGATGGTATTTGGATGGTATTGGATTATAGATGGTATTTTTCGTGTTTGTATTATTTCGCGGGAGTCCGCTCGATGCGGGTGGCGCAGGACCGGTCATTGTGGCACTCTTTGGGGGGAGACCTATGTCCAGCAGTGGATGTCCTTCGGATGACATGATGATGATATTTTTCGTTTAAAGGAATTTTCGTAATTTTTTTTAAATACTTTAATGTTATAAATGTCATTGATCTCATTCAAAGTACTAAGCTTTGCTCTGAAAATTATATTTACATACGAATTACATACTGACGAAATATGCATAATATTTTTTATTATTCTCAAAGGAAAAAAGGCAAAATAATTGGACTTGAGACATCTTGACTGGAACTGGGGTTGCCATTGAAAATAGGGAGAATACGACATTTTCTAAAAATCCCTACTAGATTGAGTTATCGTCCTCGAAACGCACACAAAATTTCATGTAAATCGTTGGAGTTTTTTTTGACATTCAGATTATACAAGAATTTCTCTTTAAAAGTTATAATATATATTTAGGAATAAGTAAGTAGTTAAGGCTAGTATTAGCCTATCGACTATACTGTTCTTTAGCGACCGGCGTTTTAGGGTTCCGTAGCCAAATGGCAAAAACGGACGTCACAGTCATTTTACTCGGAGTCTTTAGGCGCTATCTATACGAAATTTGGTAAATAGGTGTATTATATGAACCGCTACAGGGCTTTGTATTGAAATAATAAAATATTTAACAACTAAGGGAAGCAGTTCATACATGTAACTGAGGATTGAAAAAAAGAATTTCAACGTACGGCAATGTATGAGGTTTCTTTAAATAGGTCTCTTAAAATAATTAAGAGGTTTCATTTTGCATAACTGTGGAATTTAAATTTCTGGAAAAAAATTAGGTTCTAGAACGATAATTAATTATTAGAACGATATTTATAAGAACTTTCAACGATAATTAATTTGAAAAAAAAAATATGTAAAGAAATTTCGGAGATATATTGAGTTTTCCCATAAATGTTTTTTCATATTATTTTTAATAATTACCATGAACTTACAATCTTATATTTGCGGTCGCTTTTATATTCTTTATGATGATTCTTCATCATCAAGCTGCGGAACCCTTAAGTTTTCCCTGCGTGGTCCACCACGCAATTGATTGCTAATTATTTCTGAGTTAGTGCGAAAATGGCATAATTAAGATTTACGTTTACCTATTTGCTATATTATTAACAAAGCTACATAGTGCCATCTGTTGATGAACATACGAAACAAATTCATTAAAAGTTATACGATTTCAGTATGATGTAGCGCAGCACCATCTATCGTTGTGTAGCAACAAGCAATGTTGTCTTAAAGTCCTACTAGATGGCGTTGAACGGTGGGCATGTTTTTGTAAAAGCCATTTTCGCTCAATAAACAGATCAACGATCCTAAAATAATATTATTGCACATTTTTAACCGACTTAAAAAGAAGGAGGTTATCAATTCATATATACTTTCATACTCATTTAGTGAAAAACTGTTTGAAATTACAAACGGACACTTCAATTTTATTTATTTGTATAGATGTTTAGATACAATGTAACTGGTCAGAAATAGAGTGTATTAGGTAAGTTTAAAATTATAAATAAAATAGATGAAATTAAAAATCAGCCATCGTCCTCCTTGAATCCCTTCAAGACACCCCAATTCTTTCTGGGTTCCTTTTTTTTGGAGAAATCCTTGTTGATATCTGGTTACGAGGGCAACCAAGGCTATGTCGGTCGGACTAAACCCCTCACGAGAGCGCCGGAGGCCCAATTGCCCACCCCCTCTCTCCCCTTCCTTTTTTCCCTTCTCATCCCTTCCCTCCTGCTCTTAGGGATGGCAACACGGCTGTGATACTTCGAGTATCGTTCATAGGTTGCGGTGACTGCTTACCATCAGACGGACCGTATGCTTGTTTGCCAGCCATCATGATATAAAAAAAATCCCGACAGCGTTTATCTTAGTTAGGGCTCACCCTCCAACGCCCACAAAGGGGCGATAGTATAAGTGAGCTTAGACAACGTAATTAGGTTGATTGCAGGTTGCCGGGTTTTTTACGTGTTAGGCGTGTTATGAAGGTATAAGAAAAGTGGGACACCATGCGAACCCGCCATGTTCCTCGTTATGCTGTTATTTTATTTCATTTTTATAGACATGGGAGTGTTTATTACCTATTCGAGATATAAATTCCACACCTTTAGGTCTTTTGATATAATTAATTGGCATGTAATATCACTGTCTTGTTATATTTCTCTTGAACACTGCATATATTTCATTGCAGATATTATTCCACCAGTACAATCAGTCACACTGGTGGTAGGTCTTTTGTTGCAAGAGAGCGGTTAGGTAGGTACCACCGCAGTGTCAAATAGTAGTGCCTAGGCATTACTGTGTTCCGGTTTGAAGGGCACTGTAGGCTAGTGACGTAACTGGGCAAAGGAGATTTAAGAACTAATATCCCGAGGTTTCCAACGCGTGAGTGGAACTACTAATGGTGCTGCAAGCGCTCACAGGCTACGGCAACCACTTACCATCAAGTGGGCCGTATGTTTGTTTGCCAACTTGTGAAATAAAAAAACAATTTTTGCGATGAGACAAAAAAATTCTTTCTCTTTCCATTATGTCTTTTTCATCAGATGATTTTTCGAGATGACGACAAAACGCTTATACGTTTTAATCGATATATTTCTAGTTTTAAACCAACTTAAAAAAGAGGAGGAGTAGTTCCGCTGCACGTGTGTTTGTTTATCTTTTTTAGTTTTGAAGTCGTTTTTTTTAAATAACTACAATAAAAATATAAAATGTATTTCATTGGCTGATTGTAAATTTTCTAAGGTTTTAGATGCAATCCAGACAGAAAAACATTATTTATACATAAAAGCTGTAGCAAAAGCTATAGGTAATATTATGTTTTTTTTTGTTACAGAACAGCACACCGATGTGGGAGGAATTCATCTCAAAGGCGACAAAACTTCATTCAGCACTCAAGTGAGTATTAAAATTATACCTAATTACTAAAAATAAACCGGAGCCCGATAGCCTCTCCTCCTTCTTGAATCCACTTGAATGTGTGTGTTACACAACATTTTTTATGAGACATACATATCATTAATAGAATTATATTTTATAATAGTGAACTCTATATATAGTTCATGCTGCATATTAAGAAAAAGACACAGGGACAAACGCCCAGACCGAAACAGATATTTGCAACAAACATCTGCCCGAGCGGGAATCGAACCCGCAACCGTCTAGACCAAAGGCAGACTCGCTACCCACAACGCTACAACGCTGTCGATGTATCAATTCCAACCTCGAGATAATGGTTTATAAATCTTCTATGCCCAGTATTTTCACTAGCTACACAGTACCTAATGCAAAAAAGCAGTGCTGCTTTGCGGTAGAATATCTGACACTACGGCGGTATAGGTCTCTTCATTTAAAGTGAACCAAAATGGCCGCTTTTGCGCAGGTACAATCAGGGACAAAAATTTTGGACAAAAATATGGATTTCGTCTTATCTAAATAGATCTTTTAGAAAGTGAGAAAACGGAAGTATATAATATAGTTATTGTTTCTTCTGAATTCAATTAATTATTTATTCATTATCGTTACTAATTACTTACATAGAATACAACAAATAAATATTATAGAAAAAGGTGTATAAAAAAAGGCTGACACCTTATCTTGAAACAAAATTAAATGTTTACACACCTGACAAACATCATCTATATTTTAATTTAATTTTTATAATTTATATTTAAAGAATTTAAACAACCGTGAGCGAGTGTACCAAACGGGTCGACCGTCACCGCGTTGCTATAGTGACGCGGCCCCCTTCATTCCGCATTCGGTTGAGACCCAAAAATGCGTTACTGCGCATGTTTCAACTTATATTGAGAGAGTTATACCTACATACCGTATCGATAAATGAACGTTATATATATCAGTATTTTCGTTTTCAGGACGGCGGTGGTCGCCATTGCAGCTTTTCTGGACGCTTTTCAAAAAATTGCGGATGCAGCTACAAATGCGAGAGGTAAGTCTATTGCTGTTCCAATTATTACTTCGATATCATCGAAGTGTCTTGGGTTGTGAATAGGATCGATACATAAATAACATTACTTTTACAAAATATCTTTATTCTTAATGTAAAATATTTAAACGGCTCAAACTCGCGTTTTACTTACCGTACAGCCTAGTTTCGGACTCATCGGAGGTCCTTCATCAGGATTAGTGGGCTACATTCGCGGTCGCGACCCGTGTTGCACTTCTTATTGAGTTAGTGGCCAACATAGTCTCTCTTACCGACTGTCCCCAAATCGATAACAGCCGGGACCGACTTTTTACGTCCCCTCCGAAGCACGGAGACGCTCAGTTGAAATACCACTATGCGATCACCCATCTAGTGACTAACCGCGCCTAAAGTTGGTTAACCTACCGATCGTTTACCGATCAGTAAGCGCACCCGGTTATGAGTGTCTCGACATGCACTGATCTCATCCTGATGAAGGACCTCCGATTAGTCCGAAACTAGTCGGTACTTAAACCTTAAAATAATGTCTCAAGATAGTTTTACTAATATAATCTTTATTATTGCTTAGCTTTGATCATCAACAGCATAACCTTATCGTTAAATCCTCAGTTCAAGAGAACGCCAGGAGTCCCCTTAGTTGCCCATCTCATGTGTCTCATTATAAGACCTTATTATACTGTTTATCCAAGATAGATATGGTTGTACATTAGTATACACCGCCGGATCTGTTATACCGCATTTTGTGCTTCCGTAACTAAGGACGCCAACGACGTAATATTTTCTGTTATCTACGTACATCAAGGGTCCGCCAGAATCGCCTTTGCATGTATCCTTGCCTTCTTCTCCGCCAGCGCAAATCTGTTTTTCATTTATAATATTGTCCTGAATGCCCTGACATATGTTATTCGGAACATACGGAATTGTTATAGCGGATTTAATATTTGAAAATGTTGAATTTTCGTTGGTACCCCAGCCGGCGAATGTGAATTTGGTGCTATTATTAAATTCTTTGTTGTAGTCAAGTGAAGATAAGCAGATCGGTTGGATGAATTCTGTAAAAAAAGTTTTTATATATATATTTTGGTTTTTTATTCAAAAGAACATCTTAATCCCATTGCACCGCATTTAATTTAAACAAAAACATGCAAAAAAAATTAGAATCTAGATACATCTTCTTATCGAGTGCCTTTTGGTCAACCTAGTGTCGGAGTTGTTCAGGTTGCCATTATACGAGTAGGTCTCTGACTTGACCATTCGACCAATATCAAATTGATAGCAGCCGGGACCGACTTTTACGTGGCCTCTGAAGCATGGATACGCTCAGTTGAAATGGCTAGGAGCGGCTAGTAGCGTCTTATATTAAAGGCGTCGGGATGTGACGACCCCATCGCCCGCTGTTGGGATAACCTCTGTCATAACAGAGATTATTCCACCAGTGCAATCACTGGTGGTAGGTCTTTTGTTGCAAGAGGCCGGCTAGGTAGGTACCACCGCAGTGTCCAATATTCTGCCGCCAAATAGTAGTGCTTAGGCACTACTGTGTTCCAGTTTGAAGGGCATTGTACGCTAGTGAAATTACTGGGCGAACGAGATTTAAGAACTAATATCTCGAGGTTGGCAACGCGTGAGTGGCACCTACTAATGGTGCTGCAAGCGCTCATAGGCTGCGGCAGCCACTTACCATCAGGTGGGCCGTATGCTTGTTTGCCAACTTCTAACATAAAAAAAAAAAAAAAAAAAGATATCGATACATGATCGATGACTAAGTAGAACAGCTGTTTTGGATGTTAGCTGTTAAAGCATCGTCTGCACCAGACCGACATGATTGGTAAGGTAACTTCTACAACGACCTTGAACCATCTGATAACGAGATGATACATATTTTTTTATTTATTTTCTATTAATATTGGTCAGTTTTTATTGATTTCTAATAGTTGTTTTGACTCTTCTAAGTCATGAGTTGATGTGATATAAGCTGCTAAGGTCATAAAAATTGCCGTTCACTTCTTTATCTTCTTGAAGTAAAAGATTTAAAATTCTCGAAAAATTTGTTCTAATAAAACACTACGAAAATTTTAAGAAGCTTTCTCGTACAAACATTCGTTTTTTATCTTGCAATATATTTATTTTCGATTTTTTTATTGTCTGTTTTGATTTTCTCAGTAAAAAAAGAACTTATATTAAAACGTATAGTATATATAAATAGTATAGTATTTATAAATTCACATTTACCAGTAAAAGTAACATCACGGGCCATTACGACGATTCCAATATCTCCGCCTCTATAGACTCCATTTAATCTGTAGCCTTTGTAAGGAATAGTTCTGTTCACAGGGATTATTATATTCGTTATATAGTCAAAACCACCTCCGTCGACTTCTTCGGAGTCGATTGGATATGTCCTTAGATCGTATTCAGCGAGACGAACTTTTTTGCTGAAATTAATATTTTTTTATTATAAATATCGATTTCTCGAAAACCAAATCTTATTTCAAATTCTACAAGAAACAATCATCAGATTTTTGCAATAATTTTTTCGCCGCGGGCACCATATTAAAAGAAAATACTCCCGGAGCTGAAATGAATCTAATGACACCTCATATGTTGAAATCTTTCAAAGGGTCTAGGCTGTAGATTGTCACAAAGAAATAGACATACGTACATACGCTCGAAAAATATTACCCTCCTTCGGCAGTCGGGTAAAAATTACATTCCATACAAACTTTCTCCTTCTCCTCTTTAAATGTTGAATTGAATTACTCATAAAATTTCTATAATACAAACTCCTTTGAAATCAAAGAAAAACTATACATTTTGATAAAAACGTGTTTCAACTTTTATACTTACGGCTTTCCACCAGAATTGAGTATACAATGCCCAGCAGTCAGTACGAGTTTCGAAGTAATGAGACTGCCACCGCATTTTATCTCCTCATTTCTATACTCCAAAAGAGCCAGCCAAGGATATTCACCAATACTTGCCTCTACACCACCTGAATAGCAGACAGTTTTAAAATTCCGGCCAAGTACCATTAAGGTAGTGATATAACACACACACAAGGACAAGGAATATGCTTGCATGATCAATACATATTGTGCTCCGAGTGCGAATAGAACCTGCGACCTATGGCGTTTAAGGCTGGTTCGCTACCGCTGCGCCAAAACGTCGTCCAAATGAAAATGAATTATTTCTAGTTCCTTTCATTATGAAATTTAATTTTATTTGTTGGCGTCGGAACATTTATACATATTTCTGTATAAATTTTAAATTTGTACATAAATAAAATCTTGTTTATTAACATTTGGCATTGAAAGTTCTACACATTTCGTTGTTTTCTTATTAAAAACTAAGTTCATTACAGTGAATCACCTTTGTACAAGCGATAAAGTTTTGTTTTCATTGTCATAATTATCCTTATTCCTTTCGACCTTAAATATTACCGAAGTATCATTATTAAAGAATACCATTTCACATATGTATACTGAAAAGGGCACATCATTTATGTTTATTATAAATAGAAAAGGACCTAGAATTTAACCTTGTGGAACGCCCATTTTGTATAATGGATGTCTTAGAAGAAAAAAGCGGATAAAAATAAGTAATAACCTAGACGGGTATTAATAGCCAAATAGGTATATAATAGCTATTTGGACCAATTTTTACGGAATTTTGAATTATGAGGACTAACATAGGCTACTTAAATCGACGTTAAATATTAGTGAGCTATCATTAGCAAACAATATCGTATCACATACGAGTACGTGTACCGAAAAGAGCACGTCATTTATGTATATTATAAATAGAAAAGGACCTAGAATTTAACCTTGTGAAACGCCCATTTTTAGTACTGAATGTCTGATGGATAAAAATAAGTAATAACCTGTCTAGGTTATTACTTATTGTAGAGCTACTTGCACCAATATTTACGGGAGTTTGAATTAAGACTAACATAAGCTACTTACATTAGATAAAACAATTTTAAGTTCGCGAAAAAAACATTTTTTTATAAAGAATATGAACAATGCTTTTTCAAGTCATTAGTGGGTACGACAATAGCGCATGGGGGTCAGGATCGATTCCGCAACTCTCAGTTTAAGGGAATGCAGTCGGATCTTCAAGCGTTGACCCCACTCGGTTAACGCGAGAGCCGCGGATTCGATCCTGACCCCTTTGGACTATTGTCGTACCCACTCCTAGCGCAAGCTTCGAGCTTATTTAGAGGGGCAATAGGAATATTAGTAATGACTTGAAAAAGCTTTTTTTTTTCGGAATGTGTATTGCTGTTGGCCCTACTGGCCTTGACAGCGTCACGGGGCGGAGGGGGCCGAGTACAGAGACTCAGCCGTGATAAAGGGACAGCCCTCACGGGGTCTCAAATTTGATTCCGTCCTTAGGGTGCCTCCTGCGAAACCGAACCACGGCGGCGGACGTCACCGGAGATGGAGGCAGCGCTCCGAGCGCATTCTATACGATAGACTCACCCGACGGTGTGAGCGCGACGCGACGTGCGAAACAAAGGACCTCGTCCTCGCCGGCGAGGACGGTGTTGTGTGCGTGTCTGTGCTGTGTAAGGGGCATTTTCTAATGTAATCCTATCGTCAGGGTCTTGCAGGACGTGCTTAGGACGCCTTACTTTTGTCGGTTGGTTACATCGGTCTGTGTAGATACAAGCATGTCTAATCAAAGGATTTGGATGGAAAGTAGTTTGATCGAAATAGTTTTGCGATAAGCGCTTCAAATGTTTGGGGATCGAATCGATTTCAAAGTCTCTATGGAGATCTACGTTGCGAACGTACCACGGACAGCCTGAGGCCATGCGTAAGAACCGGTTCTGAATTATTTGTAATTGATTAATTCTTCTGGCGTGGACATGCGAAAAAACAGGGCTCGCGTAGGTCAGTATGGGACGTATACAAGCTTTGTATAATGTCACCTTATTTCTAAGGGACAGTTTACTCCGCCTGCCCAACATCGCATACAATCTTCCCAAAACGAACGCTGCTTTATCGCGTGCCTTGCGGATATGAGCTTCAAAGGTAAGTCTGTTGTCGAGTATGACGCCTAAATATTTGGTTTTATTTTTCCATGGGATGGGTTGATCGAACAAGGTGATAACTCCAGGTGGACCGGATCGCCTGTAAGTCCTAATGCGGGGTTGTTAAAAGGACACCTACGCTTTTCTCGGGATTGACTTCAATCCTCCAAGATTTAAACCATTTTCCTAGGGCATCGGCTGCAGATTGGAGACGCCTGGTAAGGGCGGAAGCTGATACAGAAGTCGTGTAAAGAGCGGTGTCATCCGCGAAGAGTGCTAGATGAACACTTTTGGTCGGTCTCGGAATGTCATTTATATAAAGAGAGAATAGAATGGGAGCTAGTACGGAGCCCTGAGGGACACCTGCCTTGATGGGACGAGTGGATGACAAGGTACCCTCTACTCGAAAACGGAACGTGCGATTCGACAAGTAGTCTCGTATGATAAACACGAGTCTGTCTGGCAATCCTAGACGATACAGCTTATAAATTAAACCGTTATGCCAAACTTTGTCGAAGGCCTTTGCGACGTCGAAGAAGAGCGCTCCAGTGGTGTTGGTTCGCGCTAGAGTGAAGCCCTTTAGAATGTGCTCCGTTATACGGTGCACCTGGTTGACGCAAGAGTGGATTTTACGAAAGCCAAACTGCTCGTCTATAATTATGTTTTTGGCCTCAATGATGGCCTTTATTCTTGCTAACAAGATTCTCTCGTAGACCTTCCCGAGGGAGTCTAATAAACTGATCGGACCATAGCTGGTGGGCTGATTTCTAGGTTTGCCTGGTTTATGAATGCCGATAACTATGGCTTCCTTCCATCGATCGGGGACGGAGCATTCTGCTAAAAAAGCGTTGAAAATAAGGACTGCGTTTTTACGCGTAATCAAAGATTTTAAGTTAGCTGGAAGCTCCCACCGCCCTGGAGGGTGGATTGAAATCTCCCTGGAGCACTCGGTTAGTTTACTGTGAATGTATTTCGAAATATTAGTGGCGGCTGATTTCGCAATTTCGGCGCTTTCAATAAAATCAGGAATTTCATTGAGCCACGGGGAATCTAAAGACTAGCTCTGAGTCTAGTTTTTTCCATGGTTTTAGTGAGAGGAGTCTGATTTTTGTCTGATCCAAGCTGGGTTAGGACGGGCGATGGTCTGAGTCTAAAAGCATTGCTAATATTCTTTATATACAAAAAAATATTTGACCAATAAAACTGCCGGCGCTAGTGAAGACGAATACTTACATACATACAAACTCTTTCATGGGGATGTGACTAAATACTTTGATACCATAATTTGGAGGGGCGCCTCATATTATCGCAGTGTATCTATAAAAATAACTATGCAATGATCATACCAACTATTTTAGTCTGTGTCACAAAGTCAACTCCACAGCGTCCTTTATAGTAGTCATTTCTTAGATATTTTTGTGTAGTGTTTTTATCTTCCGGTTGTCGTGGTTGTTTCGGCTGTACTTTCGGGATCGCTTTTGAAATTTGTGTATTATTATTTTTGCGATTCGAACTTATTTCCGATAACGGACAGCAGACCTGAAATTTCAATTTCTCGTATATTTTTGAAGTGAAACTTGTTTAGAATCGTTGTGATTTCAAACTAGATGAAACGAAAAAATAAGTCCATAACATGTAACACAAATACAATGAGACAGAAATATACTACTATTTTATATTATCGGTCTCATATCTTTGCGCCATGCTTTAGTGAGCCAGAGCGAGAGAGCAAATGTCGGTGTATATGTATGCGGCTGCGTATTACAGCTTTTTAGTAAGAAGTCAGCGTGGTGTGTTATTATTTAACTGTGTTTGTAAATATTTGTACATATATTCATCTCATTCTTTTGTCGATTTACTGAACTTTCACTTCTATCGTGTGTGAATCGCACACACATTTTTCTTTTTTTGGAGTTGTTAATACTTTTCACTTACAGGATAGGCTTTTTATTGCAAAAGGCCGACTGGGTAGGTACCACCACAGTGTCAGATGTTCTTCCGCAAAGCAGAAGTGTATTTTGCATTCGTGTGTTTCGCTTTGAAGGACACTGTTGCTAGTGAAATTAATGGGCAAAGGAGATTTAGGAACCAATATCTTGAGGTCAGCAACGCGGGAGTGACAAACGCTTAGCATCAGGTGGGGCATACCCCCGACACAGGATATCACTATCCTAATGGGGGAATTGAATGTGTTGTGTTTTTATTTATTTATTTCATATTTATACTATTGAGTAGGTATCTTATGTACTTCTAACTTACTTTAATTCTTGAGGCACCACTAAACTCGCATATGGATTGTCTTAAAAATGTATACTCTTCATTGGTTCTGTAGAATCCTTTGTTGTATAATTCTAGCAAGGGTTTGCAGGTTTTTATATTAACGCATAAGTTTGGCGTCTTACATATATTTTCTGCAAGGTGGAAACAATATATATATATATAAATAAAAATGAAGTACTAAATGAATATGAAAGTATATACGGTACGTGCATAAAAATAAATCCACTTTTAAATGTTTGTCTGTCTCTGTGTTTGTTCCTGCTAATCTCTAAAACGGCTGGGCCGATCGTAACGAGAATTTGTCTGGCATATAATAATAAGAAACGCTTCACACTGAACGGCCCCTGATAGGATAGTTATATCCTGTGTCGGGGTCCGGAAACATACACAATGACAAGGACAAACACACCCAGACCGGAAAACATGCCCGTATGGTCAATAAAAACATTTGCTCCGGGCGGGAATCGAACCCGTGACCTGTGGCGTTTAAGGCAGGTTCGCTACCACTGCGCCATAACGTCGTCAAAATATAGCTGATATTATAAGTAATATTGTTGATAGGGAAATATAACAAAACCACGTCGAATTAAATTCCCGCGGCAAAGAAACCATGGGAAAAACCACACAACAAGATTGTTCTATGGGGAAAACATATATGAATTATACTAGTGAGTTCCGTGACTTCGTGTACCGATGTACGTACGGTAGTAGAGCCATGCTTCTCTCAGCGCAAAAGGGCCGGCTCGACCGGGGAAGAACTACCCTCTCACAGAAAATGGGCATCATTAAGTACATTTGCGTTTCGTGCGATGACTGCGAGCGCCGGAGGCCCAATCTCCCACCCCCTCTGTTCCCTTCCCTTTTTTCCTTCCTGTCCCTCCTGTTCCTTGGGTTGGCAACGCGCTTGTGATACTTCAAGTATCGCAAGCGTTCAGTTACGGTGGCTGCTTACCATCAAGTGGACAGTATTCTTGTTTGCGTCATGACATAAAAAAAAGTACTTACTTGCATCGCAGATTATGAACGAATATAATAGGTACAGCGAAGAAATGTATATAATCCCAAAGTTCTGCATTATTTGGATTATGACAATATTCTCAAACTTCGCGTCTATCACCGATCGTCTCCAGACGACTAACTTGTGTTAATAATGCAATTGATTTTATATTTAACTTTTTATCCTGCTTGGACCATATGTTGAATCCGTTAAAACTAAAGGCAAGTTTACACTAATTTAGTAATTTCATTCTGTAAATTTTTTTTGTATATTTTTTGAGGTTCAAATAAACCTTACATATTTCCATATAAACTGTCATCCCACATTCCCTATTGTTATTTTACATCCTTGAGGGTAAAAATGTTACAAACTTTGAACATCATATTTATTTATATCGAATCAACAGCAGACAAAATAAGTTTCAAGCTTCTACCTCAAAAATGACGATACTTGTATACATCTTTTCATCCCCCTTTTCAACACTTTTTTCGCATTAAAAAGTGGATTGAGTGGATAAATTGGTATAAGCTGACCCATGACTGTTTCATGCTAGGTGACTATATCACTTCCGCACCCCAGTTATTTCTATTTCATGTAATGTATATAATTTTAGAAGTTTTTTATTATTACATTTATTTGACTTTCCGCCGAAAAATAAATAAATAAAATACTTATCGATTTGTAAACGCGCCTTTATAATCTTTAAAATAAAAAAATTAAATAGTTATAATTTACGTACGAATTTTTGGATTTATTTTCGTTTGTGTCACGTAATATTGGGTTTTTTAAAGAAATATTCTGTAAAATTAGGTAAATAATAACCATAGCATGGACTAATTGAGTTAAAAAAGTCGACCGACATAGAAGTGGCGCTATCAGCCTACTTTGCTTACGCAAATGCCTGGCTTAGTTACGGAGTTATATTATGGGGATATAGTACAGAGGGCCACCAACTCTTTGTACTACAAAAAAAATTTATTCGCATTATAAAAAATATAAAAACTACGGAAAGCTGTGTACCCCATTTTAAATCACTAAAAATACTAACTTTGCCCAGTATATACATATTAGAATCATGTAAATTCGTAAGGAAACACCCTAATCATTTTAAAAGACTTGTAGACATGCCACGGCAGAATAAATTACGACGCATGCGCAAACATAAATTGATCCTTCCGCAGTCAAACTTAAAAATTCACAGCTCCGGCCCGAACCCTATGTGCACAAAAATATATAATAAAATCCCAGAAGAAATTAAAGAAATAGAAAATATAAAATTATTTATAAAATCACTAAAAAAATTTTTAATTGACAGTTTATTATAAAATAAATGATTTCTTAAGTGAATAAGTCCGCCTCTCTCTGAATAATTGACATGTTTTATAAAGAAATTTCCATACAGTTCATTATCATAATTATTATTATTAGTCTAATAAAGCCATCTAGTTACAGCGCCCTCACAGGGTTTCATTGTAATTATGTAATATAGAATATAACTGACATTTATTCTTGTATATAATCTGTAAAACATAATTCTAAATGGATCTGTAACTCAAATAAATGAATGAATAATTGAAAACAGTTTGACGCAATGTTACGGGAAAATATGTAATTAATCATCATTATTGTTATAAAACTAATCTCTGTCAGTCAAAAATATTTGGCTGTTTTTTCGTTTGTAGCTTACTTACTGGCTCAGTGACCCAAAGAGGATCTTGGCCTATGACATCAGAAGACGCCACTTATCACGGTCATCACTTCACGCAAATCGGCTCTTCATAAGGCGTTCAAGTTCTGCGTGACGCGGTCTTCATATTACTCTTTTTTTTTTTGTTTTTTTGTTTTTTTTTTGTCGGGGAGGAAATCTACTACTAGATACCCGGCGTCTTGGGAGGACAACCGGGTTATGTGGGGTTCCACGACAAGGTGGAAACGTGGTGGATCTTCATATTACTCTTGTCCGGATTTGACAGGTTACTAGTTTTTACAAAAAGCGATTGGATTGGAGACGTTAACCAGCAACCATGATCTATCTGATAACTGAGTGAAGGACGATTTTCAACGTCTTTTAAACCATAGCCAAATGGCAAAACAGCACCCTTATAGTTTCATAATGTCCGTGTGACCATCTCTCCGACTGTATGTCACAGTCATTTTACTCGAAGACTAATGGCTCTATTTTGACGAAATTTAGCAAGTATGTGTACTCTATGACAATCACTACACAGTTTTTAGTGAAATTAAAAAATATATCAAAATTAAAGGTCAATAATTATATCCTTGTAGCTGAGGATTGAAAAAAAATAATGGCAACGTCTGGTAAGCTTCGGCGCGGTCTTTCAAAATAATAAGAGCTTGAATGATTTGATTTGATTTTATTTGGGTGTTTTTGACGTCAGTAGTTGTTAAGGTATTAGCTCCTAAAGTGATTGAATTTATTTCTCCCTCTATAATTTTTAAACTAAGGGATTCAAAATTCTGAAAAAATTTGAGGTTGTAGAACGTTTTTTACTTAAATTACCAACCAAATTTATTTTGAAGACGATAGGTCTACGAGAATTTTAGAGATATATACTTATTTAATTTGTTCCCATAACTTTGTTTTTCATATTAGGTACTTTAGTCAATTCCGTTAGTGCGAGAGGTGTGGGTTCGATCCTGACCCCCTTAGTATATTGTTGTCCCTACTCCTAGCGCAAGCTTAGAGCTTATTTGGAATGGCAATAGGAGTATTAGTAATAACTTGAAAAAGCATTGTTAATGTTTTTTTAAATAATCTGTAAACGCTTAGACTTGCTAATGGCAAATTACAAAAGTTTTTATATTATAACTCGCGTGATGTACGATTTTTCTTTATTGCACGGAACCCTATATCTTTTTCTAAAATAAAAGTAGTCAAAGTTACTCCTTATTACATCAGCGAGCTGCCAATAAAAGTCCCGTCAAAATCGGTCCAGCCATTTCAGAGATTAGCCGGAACAAACAAACAGACAGACAGACAAAAATTGGTGTTACATACACCGTGTAAATATTCATATACATGTAATAAAAAACGGTTATGTAAATATTACAAACAGACACTCCAATTTTATTATATGTATAGAGTATAGATTATAATATTAATTATTGTATGAACAAGATTAGACTGATTAAAATAGCTATGGTGATTGTAAAATAAAAACGGCTAAAACTCACGTTCAATCGGTTTAGGGACGGACGAAAAAGAGTGCGAGGCGGGTTGCAACCTCGAACGTAACCCACTCACTCTGATAAAGGACCTTCGATGGGTCCGAAACTAGTCGGTACTTAAACCGATTGAACTTGAGTTTTAGCCGTTTCTATTTTACAATCACTGTGTCATGGTAGTTTTAATTAGACAATGTCATGAAGCTGTGATGATCCAGTGGATAGAAAACGTAGACTTTAACCGAAGGTCACCAGTTCAAATCCGGGCAAGCACCTCTAAATTTTCAAGTGCTTAATTTGTGTTTTAAATTCATCACGTGCTTAACGGTGAAGGATAATAGCGTGAGGAAACCTGCATGTCTTGCTAGAAATTCTGAGACATGTATTTCCGCCAATCCGCATTGGAGCAGCGTGGTGGATAAAGCTCTAAATCCTTCTCCTTGACAGGAGAGGAGGCCTTTGCCCAGCAGTGTGACATCAACAGTTACTTTTACTAAGGTCATAAAAAAACAATATCTTTTTTATAAATCTTTATAAAACGTGTATAAATTAATTATATTATATTCGATACTGTTCAAGGTTTCATATTAGTCCGTATCCAGGGTAGGTATTCGTAAACTTTGGTGTATACTCCGGGGACGTTTTCTATACCGCACGGCGTTGGTCCGAAGCTGACTATCCCGTCTATTGTGAATATCCTTCCGTTATCAGACATCAGGGTCCACCTGAGTCGCCCTTGCACGAATCCTTGCCCAGTACCCCGCCGGCACATATTTGACCAGCCCATAATTTCACTTTACGCCCTCTAACGTTATACGATGGCTGACATTCCTGGATGTAATGAAAAAAAAAATGTCATTTAATAGGAATATTAATAGCAACAATCGCAAACTTGAAATAATTATTCACATAATTATAATTATTCACATAATTATAATTATTGAATAATCGATAAACTGCAAATGTCAAAACTTGAAACTCAAATAACAGTTAAAACTTCATTCATAAAATTTTATACAATTTCATCGCAGTACAATTATAAATGTAATTTTTTTTATTTTTGGATGTTTGGTACTCAGTCACGCAAAAAGACTCGACGGATTTGCACAAAGATTATCACCTGGATTAACTCATAGGATACTTTTAACTGGGAAATGTATTAGGTGCCCATGGGATTAGCCTTTGTTTTGTGGGTCCCTCACCATGCCTCGGAGAGCACGTTAAGCTATTGGTCCCGGTTGTCATCATAACATCGAATGTTAACTCTTTATATTTATCTCGGTAATTAGCTCTTATGTAAATAGTTATTTGTTCACGCTTTGGGTTGCGGTGGCCAGATGACAATGACTCTGTGTAAAAACTAGTAACCCGTCAAATGAGATTCAGAGTATAAGCAGACCCTGGGTAAATACCGGGAATAATACTCCTAGAATTATGAATTATATATCATTAATATTTTAATTTAATATAGTGCACTAACTTCTAGAAGAAGAAAGTGCATTTTTTAAGAATATTAGCAATCCTCTTTGAAGGTATTACTAATATTTCCATTACGACTCTAAATAAGCTCGGAGTCAGCGTTGGGAGTGGGTACAACAATAGCCCGAGGGGGTTAGGATCGCACCCGCGACTCTCGCGTTAAAGGAGCGGAGTCGGCCCTTCTACCGTTGAGCTATTGAGACTTAAGGCATTCAATTAAACACACAGAATCATTACCGCCATTGTTATGTAAGGTAGTTCTACTTCAAGTTTCACGTTACTGAAGCTCTGCGTGTCACTGACAGCACCCCAGCCGGCGGTGAAGAACATGATCGACGTTTCTTCTTGCGTAATATCTTTGGTCGGTAGACATATAGGTCGGATGAAATCTAAATTAAAATAAAATAGCTTATGTCAATTTAAAAAAAAAAAAACAATATTTAGTTTTTAGGTGAAGTTATTTTATCTCACGGAGGCGATAGAGCTATGGTGAGGCGACACAACTACTCGTTTATCTTCTTCGTCCTAGCATTATTCCCGGTATTTTATGTACCCAGGGTCTGCTTATTACTCTTATCCGGATTTGACAGGTTACTAGTTTTTACACGAAGCGATAGCCATCTGACCTCCGCAACCCTAAGGGCGAACCAGTAACTCATTGGATAAGAGCAATTTACTTACCGAGAGTTAACGATTATTATCAGATTTTATTGATAATAACCGGGACCGACAGCTTAACGTGCTCTCCGTGGCACGGTGGGGAGACCCACAGACAAACGCCCAGACCGAGACAGAAATTTAACAAACATCTGCCCGAGCGGGAATCGAACCCGCAACCGTCGAGACTAAAGGCAGACACACTACCCACAGCGCCACAACGGTGTCTCAACACAACTACTCGTTTATATCGATAGAATATCCATATGAAACTTAGAGTAGGCTAGATAGTATATGCCTGTGTATAAAGTCTAGCCTGGCACTCCAGCTGTTTAGTGATGTCCTTAACGTAAACAAAATTGTTTGAAGCGTCGGATTTTCGATATATGGATTTAAAAAAAGAATATTAACAATGACTTTTCAAGTCATTATTCATATACCTCTTGTCCTCCGAATAAGTTTGCGCCAGGTGTGGGCTATTGCCCAAGGGGCTCAGGAACCTACAACTGTCGGAGTGGACCGAAGTCGGCCTTTTAACCGTTGAACTATAGTGGCTTCGAAATTTATTTATATTTTGAAATATGTATATCAATATAAAATTATTAGCGCGTCAAATTTGTGCTACTAAACTTTGGCCAGGTTTGAGCTAATAACTTGCACTATCTAGTTTTCTCTAACTCTGTGATCCATACCATTATAGGGCGCCGATTTTTGTAACCTAATAAGAGCGATGTCGTGTCTTCTAAGCGACGAATTAGGATCGTAGCCTTTGTGTGGTATAACTTTTTGTATCGGCAGTATGACAGTTCCATCGTTACAGTCCTCACCACCGCCTGCCACTTCAACACAGTCTGGACCATCCTTCGATATATCGTATTCACCTAGACGGACGTTTGTTCTGAAATGTGACCAATTAACTGAGGTTTTTTTATGTTACTAAGTTAGCAACCGAGCAAGCTCTACTACATTTCAGGGGTAGGGACGTGACGACCCCATCGCCCGCTGTTGGAATAATCTCTATCACAGCAGAGATTATACCACGAGTGTAGTCAGTTACATTGGTGGTAGGTCTTTTGTTGCAAGAGACCGGCTAGGTAGGTACCACCGCAGTGTCAAATATTCTGCCGCCAAATAGTAGTGTTTAGGCATTATTGTGTTTTTCACGGATATCGTGTTGCAAGTGCTTACAGGCTAAGACAACCGCTTACCACTAGGTGGTTAGTATGCTTGCTTGCCAAGGTAGTAACATTAACAAAAAATTGTAATTGAATGAAAATCACTAGCGTTTTACATAATTTTAATTATACTTACGGTGTACCAACGTCTAATACTGGTCCAACAACGCAATGACTAGCTGTCAGGACGTATATACTACTGATCAGGGTCCCCCCACAGAGTAGTTTTATCTTCTGATCCCTTTTGCCAATGTATTCAATGACCGTCAACCAGGGATATTGATCTATAGCCGTGACATTTCCACCTGTAATTGAAAGAAAATGTTTATTATTTATTTTAAGTCATAGCTCACAGTCTGTAGGCTAAGAAACTTTATTCGCGGTCGGTCACTAGATGATTGATTGCATCGTGGTATTTCAACTGAGCTCTGTGGTTGGGGGGGCACGCAAAAAGTCGGTCTCGGCTGTTGACAATTTGGGCTATACGGGCTATGGCCTATACGGGCGACCTGAACAACTCTGACGCTAGGTTGGCCACTAACAACTTAGTCAAATTTTTGGACTTAACATTTACGATATTTATACAAACTTTGAAACCCATTTGATAACTTCAGGGGTCACATTTTTAAAAATTTTAAAACATTATTTTGTTTCTTTATCTGTAATTGTTTGCCACAAAAAAAGTTGCATGCTTGTAGTTTTAAAAATGATGGACTTTCAACCGCTTTTTTTACTCCTTTAAGGGTTGAATTTCGAAAATTCCTTTCTTAATGTTCGTTTACGTTTTAAAACTAATACCTGTGGCGTTCGGCTTTCTAGTTCCAAGGGTTATAGGGCTTTGATGTGTCAGACAAGTCTTCTCTTTGCATTAAATATTATAATAGAATAATACATTATTTTGTATTATGATAGATGATTTTGTGTTGAACAGTTTATTATTAGGCTTTCGGACTTTTTTTAATTGTGATTTTATTCGGAATAGAAACGAATTGCATATAAATATTTTATAATGTTACCCACAGCGCCATCTAACGATATTTCGAGGTACCACTAGGCCATCATCCGTTAGGGACAGTGTCAATTAGTAGTATACTTAATTAACGAGATGGCGCTGTAATAGTAATTACAACGTAACGTTAACGTTTTTTAGGGTTCCGTAGCCAAATGGCAACAACGGAACTCTTATAGTTTCGTCATGTCCGTCTGTCTGTCCGTCCGTCTGTCCGTCTGTCCGTCCGTATGTCACAGTAATTTTACTCGGAGACCATTAGCTCAATCTATACGAAATTCATTAAATAGGTGTAGTCTATGAACCGCACAACGATTTTGTAATGTAATCTTAAAATATATAAGAATTAAGGGTAGCATATGGTATTCTTTCCTTAAAGGTCGGCAACGCACCTGTATGCCTTCTGGTGTTGCAGATGTTCATGGGCGGCGGTAATTTTAATTCGTTATTATTTTTAAAGTCCCTAAGATTCTTCATAACCCAGCTGCGGAACCCTTTAGTTTCAACTGTGCGTGGTGCACAACGCACTTGACGGTTAATTTTTACTAAATATTATTGAACCAAAAGAAATATAAGATTACAATTTTTCTAATAAATGGGTCATTGTTATTTTGTACTACATCGACATTAACAATAGCAGAATTACCAGATCCAGTCACATGGGCGTAGCCAGGATTTGAAGGAGGGAAAATTTTAATTTAGGGTCCAGTCGGTGCAAAATGACCATTCTCACCAATATTTATTGGTTAAACTGTTCAAAATGTATTATATTCGTCCATTTGTTAGTATTTTACAAAGTCCAGGGTGGGACGGCTACCCCTTACTACGCCCATGGATCTAGATAAAATTTAATAATGTAAAAACAATATTAAATAAAAGCCTTGTTAATATATATATAGGAATAGTATATAAGTCACAAGCTTGCAACGTAATCGAATAAATTTAGCGTGTGAATAACTTCGTTTCGTGCTGTTATTGTTGAATTTACGAAGGAGCATCGATCTTTGGTTTGTTTTTCTGTATGGCCGGTCCGTAGTTTATAAAAAGTTAATAATTACCTGAATCTCGTTTTATATTGTCATTTTTTTAAGGATTATAGCAACGCCCTTTTTTTTTCAACAACATTACTTAATATTCCTATTTACCCCCAAATAGGCTCGAAGGTTGTGTTAGGAGTGGTCACGATAATAGCCTAAGAAGGTTAGGGTTGAACCGGCGTTTCTCGCGCTAACGGAGCGGAGTCTTGAGACTATTATGTCCATTTGAGTACTATGAGCCCAGTCGAAAGCGAAGTGGAAGGAATCAGCTGAGATAGAGGAGGAGACAAGGAGAGATGTGAGTTAAGGGAACTCGATGTCCGTGGTAGTGTAACGAGAAACATAGGAAACCAGACCACGTCATATGGCAGGACAAGAAGCGGCTTGAAGAAGGCTACGAAAAATAGCCCAAGGTCAGGATGAAACCCGCAACTCACCGTCCGGTTACCGATGAGCTATTGAGGCTTCTAAATAATAATATCATAATGCGAAAACACTTTAAATAATTGATCATTGTTCCAATGGCTGTTATTTCCATTGAGTCATGTTCGTATTGTTAATATTTAGTTATATATAAATCATGATATGGTCACGTTTGAGTAAATAATGTAAATGAGGATAAATATGTAACTTAAATAAAATATTACAGTATTTATTTTAGTTTGGTATGTATTTATTGGAGACGTTGACGAGGTTGAGGGTTCGATTCTTCGCGAGCAGTTGTGTTTGTATTGACCATACATGTATGTTTTACGGTTTGGGTGTGTTTGTCCTTGTCGTTGTGTGTTTCCGGACCCTCGACACCGGATATCGCTATCCTAATGGGAGCCATTAAGTGTAGCTTATTTATATAATTTTTATAGTAATACAAGCGACTCGCCCCGACTTCGTCCGGGTGCATAGTAAATTGTTCCGTTCATCCCGTTACCGTGGGAGTTTTAATTCCGTTCTTTGTTCTTCCACTTATAAACTATCTACCTGTATACAAACATTAAGTTATACATTTTTTCCATACGAACTTCCCTACCCGTCGATTCCATACAAACCTGGTATATACATATTTAACATTTTCTGTCATAAGAACCTTCTCCTGACAATCACAAACACAACAAAAAAAATAGTGAAATCGGTCCAGCCGTTCACGCGTGATGGCGTGACCAAGAGATATAGGGATTCATTTTTATATATATAGATGTGTATTTACATTTACGTAATCTTTATAGTAATACATTTTCGGTGTGAATTGTGAAAAGAAGTTTTTTTTTTTTTTTATGTTAGAAGTTGGCAAACAAGCATACGGCCCACCTGATGGTAAGTGGCTGCCGCAGCCTATGAGCGCTTGCAGCACCATTACTAGGTGCCACTCACGCGTTGCCAACCTCGAGATATTAGTTCTTAAATCTCGTTCGCCCAGTAATTTCACTAGCGTACAATGCCCTTCAAACCGGAACACAGTAGTGCCTAAACACTACTATTTGGCGGCAGAATATTGGACACTGCGGTGGTACCTACCTAGCCGGCCTCTTGGAACAAAAGACCTACCACCAGTGTGACTGATTGCACTGGTGGAATAATCTCTGTTGTGACAGAGGTTATCCCAACAGCGGGCGATGGGGTCGATACAATGTTGCTATTAAAATATAGTGGTTGATTTTGGACAATTTGTTTTTATGATGGTATTTTTACGCATGGTACATGCGTGAACATTTTTAGGTTGTTGTATGTATTTCTTAATGCTATATCATAAAAACAAATTGTCCAAAAAAAATGTAGGGGTGGGCCTTCCTTAACATTTAGGGGTATGAAAAATGAAATATGTTGACGGATTGTCAGACCTACCCCATATGCACACAAAATTTCATTAAAATTGGTCGAGCCGTTTCGAAAGAGTTGAGTAATAAACCCCACGATACCAGAATTTTATATATTAGATATAAATTTTACCAAAAATTCTATCCCCTTGTGAGGCGTCGAGTCCACAGCACTCCGTGCGAGGGTCGGCGGGAGCGGCGGACGCCGCGCAATTTATACTTGGTCGGGATATTTTTTTAATTTCGGTGCCACAACAAACGCTCCTGGGTTCCGGACTTTCGCATCTGTAAATATAATGGTCATGTATAAAAAAATAAAGTGTTTTTTTTTAATTGACACCGATATGGCGTTGTGGGTAGGGAGTCTGCCTGTAGCCTCGACATTCCGGGTTCGATTCGCGCTCGGGCAGATGTTTATATTGATCTTACAAATTTCTGTTTCGATCTGAGCGTTTTTTCGTGTAGGTCTCCCCACCGTGCCTCAGAGAGCACGTTAAGTCGATCCCGGTTGATATCGCATAACATCTGATAATAATCGTTAACTCTTGATAAGTAAATCGCTCTTATCCATTGAGTTACTGGTTCGCCCTTAGGGTTGCGGAGGTCAGATGGTAATCGCTCCGTGTTAAAACTAGTAACCTGTCAAATCCGGATAAGAGTGATAAGCAGACCCTGGGTACATAAAATAGCGAGAATAGTGCTAAGACGAAGAAGAAGAAATGTTTTTTTGTACTTAATAATTATAATCGTCATTAATTTGGATGAAATGTAGTTATTATGTCCTAGTTTGTACACATGTAATCATTAATAATAAAATACAAATCATAAACACACCAGTAATAGCATAATAAATATAAAAAATATGATTGAAATTAGGTAATGAAATAAATTTATAAAATATAATTTGATTAAACAATAATAATTAAATTAATTTAATAAAATATTTTGCTTTCACTAGTTAAAATTTTTATTGAATAATTTTTGAAGTGAAACTACTAATGCGACTTCCAACAAGGTTGCGTTAAACGTTTAACGCACGAGGCGTTACGAGAGCGGCACGAAAGAGAAAGAAAGATACACATAGGTAGAAAGTAGGAGAGAGAAAGAGAGTGAGTCGGTAGATCCCAATCACATGCGCGTGGTATTTTTATTTCACTTTTTACTATTTTTATTTATGTATGTTGGTTTGTATGTGTGGTCGCATGCAGGCGTGTCATGTAAATTTTTTAAAATTAATTTTTCATACCCTAAATCGAATAAATAAAAAAGTTAAAAGTTTCACTTCCGTCGTGGTTTCATAAAACCACACGGTCTTTGTTTTTCTCTAGTAATCAATTTTATGTATGACCAATACAAACAGCTGCCCCGTGCGGGAGTCGAGCCCGCGACCTGTGTCTCTACGGATCATGTTTGCCTGTTACTTGAACGCATAAAAACCATTTATTATTTTTTAAATTAATTTCATTGATTTTAGGAAGCGCTAATACCCCCATTTGACTCTAAAATTTTTCCTTTCTTATCCCTTGGGTTGGTTACGCGAATATGATACTTCAAGTATCACACCCGTTCATAGGTTGCGGGGACTGCTCATCGTCGGCGGACAGTATACTTGTTTGCAAACCATCATAAAAAAATATTTTTTCTTAGCTAATAATATCTTACCTAGAGTTTTTAACAAACTTAATGTTTTCGTCTGTCAAATTTGTTCGTAATAAATTTAAATGTAGAGGGCATGAGTTAATTGCAATACACGTGCCAATATTCCCGTCTGGTGTGAAGCATTGACTGTTGTCGTCAATGATAACATTTGTAGGGCAGCATACCTGAAAAATGCAAACTTATATTATAAACTGTTGGCATAACCTCTGTCACAGCAGAGATTATTCCACCAGTGCAACCAGTCACACTGGTGGTAGGTCTTTTATTGCAAGAGGCCGGCTAGGTAGGTATCACCGCAGGGACAAATATTCTCCCGTCAAATAGTAGTGCTTCGTCATTACTGTGTTCCGGTTTGAAGGGCACTGTACGCTAGTGAAATTACTGGGCGGACGAGATGTATGAACTAATATCTCGAGGTTGGGAACGCGTGAGTGGCACCTACTACTGGTGCTGCAAGCGCTCATAGGCTACGGCAACTACATACCATCTGGTGGGCCGTATGCTTGTTTGCCAACTTGTAACATAAAAAAACAATAAAATAAAATAAATGCGAACATAGCTGTCTGTCTAAAATTTAACCATCAGTAAAATATAATGGATCGCTATCGCGTAAAAGTAATCGCTTCTTCTTCTTCGTCCTAGCATTATTCCCGGTATTTTATTTAACCAGGGTCTGCTTCTTACTCTTATCCGGATTTGACAGGTTATTAGTTTTTACACGGAGCGATTGCCATCTGATCATCGCAACCGTAGTGGCGAACCAGTAACTCAATGGATAAGAGCGATTTACTTATCAAGAGTTAACGATTATTATCAGATGTTATGCGATATCAACCGGGATCGACTTAACGTGCTCTCTGAGGCACGGTGGGGAGACCTACACGAAAAAACGCTCAGATCGAAACAGAAATTTGTAAGATCAATATAAACATCTGCCCGAGCGCGAATCGAACCCGGAATGTCGAGGCTAAAGGCAGACTCGCTACGCACAACGTCACAACGGTGTCACCAAGGAAAAGGAAATCGCTATCTGAACGAAATCAGAAACCTAATTGTATTTAACGAATCTGCCCTAAGCGTCAATCGTCTCCGTAAAGATGTTGGACCTGTAGCGACATCTACACGCGAAACAACGTAACGCGATAGAAAGACAAGATTGTCACAATCTCCCATCAAGCTAAAGCGACACCTTCATGGCATACTACGCAACGATATTGACAAACAAGATCGTCACATTCCTAAATCGCGCTATCAGAGTTTTCTATGCTAGTGGAGTATATATAGGACTTCCCAATGATAAGAAAGAACAACTATGAAGGTAAGAGGTATAAAAAGTGTCCCTTCAACACAACGGGAGGATCTTGGTTGGTGATATTGAATGGCGGGCCGAAGCCCAACGACTGACGTGGGGATTTCGAATATATACTCCACGAGCGTAGAAAACTCTGATAGCGCGATTTAGAAATGTAACGATCTTTGTTCGTCAATATCGTTGCGTAGTATGCCATGTAGGTGTCGCTGTAGGCGCTGTTGCTTGGTGCGAGATTGTGATAATCTTGTCTTTCTATCGCGTTACGTCGTATTGCGTGTAGATATCGCTACTGGGAATGTTCTGATGAATTGCTTAAAGTGCTTGGACTAAGTTCGCCGGTGCAATTTCACAATTTGACATAACGTCAAGTCGCAAATTCTACCCCCACCATTTCGATATCTGGAAATCCACTATAATTACTCTATAGAACCAGCCAACAGTTCTCTGGTGTTGCAGATGTTAATGGGCAGCAGTAATCGCTTAACTTTTGGTGACCCCCTGTCCGTTTGCTCTGGTCTGGTCAAGTCTTTGTATTGACCATACAGACGTGTCTTCCGGTTTGTTTGGTTGTGCGTGATTCCGAACCCTGATACAGAATATTATTATCCTAATGCGGGGTACTTAGAGTGTAGCGTTTATTTTATTTATTAAATGAATCTTTACGATGTGCATACCTTTGGCTGCTGTTGCTCATCGTGTCCGCAATAAGAATTCCTCACGAAGTTTTCATCTGCATTATTTCTCTTTGGACTTTGTATTAGGGCCAGTAATATTTGGCAATTTTTGATTGGTACACAATTACCTCTGCTTCCGTTTGGCGTCGTGCATTGTGACTCTGTAAATATGGTTTTGTGATGTTATATTATTTTTCTTAGGAAAACTTCAACGAAAGCTACAGCGACACCTACGCAATCATATTCTTCTTCTTATCGAGTGGTTAGTGGCCAACCTAGTGTCATAAGCCAGGACCGACTTTTTACGTGCCTTCCGAAGCACGGAGACGCTCGGTTGAAATAACACTATGTGATCACCCATCTAGTGACTGACTGCGCTGCTGCTGCTAAAGTTGCTTAACCTACCGATCGTTTACCGATCACTGGGTGCACTCGGCTATGAGCGTCTAAGAGCAACGATATTGAAGAACAAGATCGTCAGAATTTTCTACCCTAGTAAAGCATTAAACAACTTTCCAACGTAAGTCGTTGGGCTTCGGCCCGCCAGGCAATATTCTCCGCCTGGTCGGAGGATCGTCCCGTTGCGTTGGAGGGAAATATCATATCTCGTTCCTCCACAAATTCTTATTGCGATTAAAATGACGACCTAAACTTAGCTATATCGCCATTTCGTACAAAGTCAAATGTAAACGTCATGTTCATATTAATTGTGAATCGTTTTTCTGACAGAATTGAAGTGGGCCGAAATAGAATTGTTACTTAAAGTTCATGGTCCCCAGGTCGACCCGGACACATCGCGAATTATGGCACTGCCCCACCGCCCGACCACGCGACGCATGATATCTGCATCGGTTCGTTTCTTTGACAATGTGGGTTTACGTTTCCGCTGCACTAGCATACGCTATACAAGAATATTATCATCGCTTTCCCACCCGTCCTACTTCCCACACTGAAGCTAAGCACGTTTTCGTGTACCGCGAGCATTCGTGGGTTACAATTTGCGGTGGACACTTTAACATACAGTTTCTTGCAAAGCATGTGCATCAGTGGGACGGCGCTCTTATGCTTACAACGCAATTTAGTTGACATAACACCGTCATTGGGTCAACTCATACGTTAAGTATAATACAAATATTTAATTGCTTGAGATGCCATTATATCTATCGTATAAACTTGAAGAGGAGTTTTTGAGAATGGAATGAAAGTGGAATGGAAGGATGTATTTTACTTTTCCACGCAAAACAAATTAACGGATTTAGGCGAAATTTGGCCCAAAGATTTAAGTGGCATTATAAACATAAGTTATAATATAAAACTAAAGAGTTTGTTTTTTAAACAGAGCTAGAAGAAGACAGAGAGACAATTGTGTTCATAATTGAATTTTTTAAATTGTATTTTTATTTTATTATTTTTTATATTAAGTTGAAATAGTACCAGTCCGTCTGGAGTGGGAGCCTGGTAATCTGTAAAACAGTTACACTAGTACGGATACCAGTCTCTCACAAAGGGTTATGTAAATCTAAATGCTGTAAGTTAAGTTATATTCTACATGTTACAAATTGTTTATCTTGTTTCTTTATTTATTTTATTTGTATTGTCGAACTTTTCAAAAGAAAGAGAGAGAGATCAGGGACGATAACTCCAATTTGGTTTTTTCTGGGTTAGATTGATAGCCTTTTGTAGAAGGTTATCTTAGGTTATAATTATTACGTATTAATAACCGATAATGTCGACGGGTGTGAAACGATTTTTGTGTTTGGCCTTTTATTAATTTTGTGGTCAAGAAATCCGGAGGTATGGATTTTTAGTATAATTACCCGCGCTCATTGCATCCGCGATGTTTTTGTATGTCTTAGAGGTGAGGTTTTTCACAAATAAATGTTTTTATTGTATTTTTTTTCTAGAATGATGTAACTGTTATTATGTATCGATGCGGCTTTATTCAATTATAAATTGATTTAATAGGATGTTAGTTTTTATATAAGCTACATGCATTTAGTGCTGCCAAGTATCCTTGTGTATAAAAATCCACTGTCACGACGTTGGTCTTTGGTCCAACTTTTTTTAACGGGCGAAATCTATTGTCTGTCTATTCCGCCAAGTCACCGAAATGTTTGCACCGATTTTGATGGAACTGGAATGATGAGGAGCTTACAAGAAAAATTAGGATACCGCGTAATACAAAAAGCAGTAATTCACTAGACGACGCGAGCGAAGCCACGGACAAAGCTAGTATATGTATAAAAACGAAGGCAAACGATCGTTAATTATATATTCCTAACAATGCTTCGATGTAAATTCTTAAATACCTGTTTTGATAATGGCGTTGGTTTGTTCAAGAGAAACATATTCTTGTATCAATTTCCTTATCATGACTAGGTTATTATGTCTTCATCGTAATTTGATAATAACTAAAATGAAATAGGTGTTCTATAAACTATTATGTATAAATAAATAATGATCTTGGTGTGTCCGTCAACTCTCAATTTTCGGTGACGCCTTGAGCCGTGGTCCGGCCTTGGCTAAGGACCGGATCAAATTTTAGGCCGGCGAGGTCTAACTATTTTCTCGACCGGGTCTCAGTAGTCATGATGACGAAGTCAAGGTAGCGTCAAAAGTAAGAATAAAAAAACATTTGATGGAATAATATATATTTTGTTTTAAAGTACGTCTACATAATAACTTAGTAATAGATTTTCTTTGTGATTTGGACTACCTCAAGACATTATTTTATCGTGACAAAAATCATCCTATTCCTCTGTAAAACGCTTAAAAATAATATAATCGGATCAGCTGCGTAGGCGTAGTAAGGTGGGGAGGGGGCAGCTACCCCCACCTTGTTAAATACATAGAATTGGAAGAATATTGCACTATATAACCAGTAACTTCAGGAGATGATAGTCATTTTACCCCCCCAAATTAAAATTTTGGTCCTCCCCTGGGTACGCCCATGATTAGCTGTGAAAAGCTAACGAACAGAGAGAATTACTTACGCTTAAAATCTTATAATAATTAATACATTTGTCAACAATGATGAAATACGTTTATTTTAATAAGAATGATTTAAACATACGAATTTATAACAAGTAATATGTATAAGGTTTTATAAATAACCTGACGTAAGCCTTTAAAGAACGAACTTCACGCAGCGAGAAAAAACAACGATTTAAATAAAATATATAACTTACGTCCTTGTACGTGGCACACATATATAGCAACACACAATAACACATATAAAGGCGACATGTTTTTTATAACATTACATCAGAACAGGACGCGTGCTCGCGCCACGAGACATAGAAACGTACTGACTTGTATACGTTTCGTAAGCGATGAGTAAGTGGTATTTTGTCTTTAACTTCGGACATTTTGTTTATAAGTTGTCCACTCAGTATTTTATCTTGCATAATTTTCTATAGTAATGATTGACACCGTTGTCGCGGGGGGTAGCGCGTCTGAAGTAATCTCAGCTGTGACAGAGATTATCCCAACAGCGTAGGGTCGTCACGTCCCGACGCCAAAAATATTAGAGATTGTTCCTAAGACAACCTCGTCTGGAAGATAAGACCACCTGTACATAAGTCATGTATAAAGTTGTGTACAATAAAGCTTATACTGTTCTATTCTACAGATTCATAATAACTAAATAAATGAAAATTAAAATTTAATACTATTCAAGGTTTCATATTAGTCCGTATCCAGGGTAGGTATTCGTAAACTTTGGTGTATACTCCGGGGACGTTTTCCATCCCACAGGGCGTCGGTCCGAAGCTGACTATCCCGTCCAATGTAAACATCTTGCCGTTATCGGACATCAGGGGTCCCCCCGAGTCCCCCTTACATGAATCTTTGCCCTCTTCACCGCCGGCGCATATCTGACCTTTCCATAATTTAACTCGACGGCTATTAACGTTGTACGACGGCTGACATTCCTAAAAACAACAAATATACATACATTTTTATAAAAAACATGGTGGCCCGGAAAACGTTGTTATGCCCCGAAAAAAAATTTGGAATCCAACACCACCGCTTCATGATTGAGTCTAATTGTGAACAGGAGTGACACCGGTAAAAATTATTGAATGACTAATATTGGTATCAAAAAATAGAGTTAATTTTGTCCAAAAAAAAAAATTGAGGTGGACTACCTTTAACATTTAGGGTATAAAAAATTTGACCGATTCTCGGTAAGCGGTTGTCGTGATCTATGAGCGGTGGCGACACGATCTTTAGGTGTCACTCACGCGTTGCCAATGAGAGATATTGGTTCTTAAATCTCCTTCGCCCAGTAATTTTACTAGTTGGAATGCCCTTCAAACATACGCAATGATGCAAAACACACTACTGCTTTGCGGTACAATATCTGATACTGCCAGTTAGTTAAATTTACACAAGACTACAAGAAACATAATGTCATTACCTTAATAGACCTGTAGGGAAGTTGTACATCGAGTTTCACACTACTGGAGCTTTTTGTTTCACTAACGGCTCCCCAACCGGCGGTGTGGAACATGATCGAAGTTTTTATGGTCGTAATGTCCTCAGTTGGCAGACATATAGGTCGGATGAAATCTAAATCAATAAAAAATTATTTTAGAAGTAGCAGAGCCAGCACGACCTGGGAAGTTTCGGTCAAAGAAAATTGTTGTTGCGTTTCGTGCGATGAGTGAGAGCGCCGGAGGCCTAATCTCCCACCCCTCTGTTTCCTTTCTTTTTCCCTTTTCGTACCGTCGCTCCTGTTCCTTGGGTTGGCAACGTGCTTCTTATACTTCAAGTATCGCAAGCGTTCATTGGTTGAGGTGCTGGTTTGCCTACCGTCATGACATAAAAAAATCAATACTATTGCGTTTCGTGCGATGAGTAAGAGTCCCAATCTCCCAACCCTTCTGTTCTCTCCCTTTTTTGGCCTCTGACTTGACTTTTCGACTATTACCAAATTGATAGCAGCCGGGACCGACTCGCTGACGCTCAGTTGAAATACCACTATGCGATCGCCCGTATAGCGACTGACCGCGCCTAAAGTTGCTTAAGCCACCGATTGTCGTCTCGCTCATAAAAAGTAGTTGAAGTCATGTCAGTGTCATTAAAGTTTATTATTTTATAATTATCAATAATTAATAATTCTCACCACTATACGGTGCCAATTTTTCTAATCTAATAAGAGCGATGTCGTGTCGTCTGAGCGTCGATTGCGGATCATAATTTTCGTGAGCTATCACTTTTTCAATTGTAATTACTGTAGTTCCACTTGTACAATCATCTCCCACACAATCGTGACCAGCGTTTGACGTGTCGTATTCTCCTAAACGAACGTTTTCACTGAAATAAATTTATAAATTTATTTGTGACTAGCGGTCCGCTCCGGCTTCCCATGGGTATAAAATATATAGCCTATGTCATTCATTGAAAAAATTATTAAAATCGATCCAGTAGTTTTTATTTATTCATTACTGCCCGTGGCCCACACGCGTTAAATTTGGAGTAAAAATCACATTAAAAACCTCAGAAAGAACAGTATTTCTCTACTATTCAATGGATGTTATTATACATATAAACCTTCCTCTTCAATCACTCTATCTATTAAAAAAACCGCATCACAATCCGGTGCGTAGTTTTAAAGATTTAAGCATACATAGGGATATAGGGACAGAGCAAGCGACTTTGTTTTATATTATGTAGTGAAGAGAATACTGTTACGGAGAACCTTATCACCGTCATGAGGCTCAAAATCGCTTGCTACTCTCCCTGTTTTATTTTCTTGACGACGCGTAGGTTCTAGAAAGATGTGTTCTCGAAAGATGTAGTATAGCGTTCCGCAGACGGAACTTTCTCAAACCCGTGTTCCGCGTTATATAAGCGGCCCGGCGCGTCGACTGAGTCATTCAGTTCTGAGCAACGAGCGAAGAAACTACAAATGATACCAGTGAACAGTATTGTTTATTTGCGTCCAAATATACTTACGGCGTCCCGACCTCTAATACCGGTCCGACGACACAGTGAGCGGCAGTTAAAACATATTTGCCACTTATCAGACTACCACCACACATAATCTTTATTTGGTTCTTTATATTACGGTATTCAATGAGAGTCAACCATGGATATTCATCTACAGCTGTGGCGTTGCCTCCTGAAATTGATATGAAATTATTCTTTTAGTGAAGGTAACTTGCAATTTTTGTATGTTACGGTGGTAGAGCCATGCTTCTTACGGTAGCAGAGCCATGCTTCTTACGGTGGTAGAGCCATGCTTCTTACGGTAGTAGAGCCATGCTTCTTACGGTAGTAGAGCCATGCTTCTCTCAGTACAAAAGGGAAGTACTATACCCTCTCACAGAAAATCGGCGTCAAGTAACAGTCTCATAAGGTACTGTAGCGTTTTCGTTTGTAGGTTGCGGTGACTGCTTAGCATCAGGCGAACCGTATGCTTGTTTGCCAACTGTCATGGCATAAAAAAAATGTTAACTGCAAATCTTACAAGTTTAATTAGTCCCATGTCCTTCAATTGAGTTGAAAATTTTTAATACTTATGTAACTTGCATGATCATACAATACTAACGCTATTAAGCTTTTCTGATGATGGAGTCGTAAAGGTTATAGAATATATTGACCAGATAACTGGTGGTGGTCAGTGTCAAATATTCTACCGCAAAGCAGTAGTGTCTTTGGCATTACTGTCTTTCGGTTTAAAGGGCACTGTAGCAAGTGAAATTACTGGGCAAAAAAGATTTAAGAATCAATATCTCGAGGTTGGCAACTGAGTGAGTAGTACCTACTGATATAGATGCAAGCCCTTATAGGCTACGGCAGCGGTTTGCTATCTGGGCCGTATACTTGCTTGCCAACTTAGTCACATACAAAAAAATACTACAGGAGACGTAAGGAGATCTCACTTTTTGCCATCACATCAAAAGGTGTGTGCGATTCATGAGATGAATATATGTAACAAGATATAAAAATATTGACAAACACTGTTAAATAATAACACACCACGCTGTCTTCTTACTGAAAAGCTTTAATACGCAGCCGCATACATATGTATATACACCGACATTTGCTCTCTCGCTCTGGCTCATTACAGCATGGCGCAAAGAGGAGAGACTGATAATATAAAATAGTATGTATATTTCTGTCTCATTCTTCCTACACATTTTTGTATTTGTGTCTCTTACCTGTCGTTTTTCCGTTGCATCCAGTTTGAAATCACAACGATTCTAAAGAAGTTTCACTTCAAAAAGTTATATTCAGTAGTTATTATATAAATTTTACCATATATTCTGTCCTGATTTGAAACGTCCAAGCCGCAACATTCTGTGCGTGGGTCGGGAGGAGCCGTTGATGGGATACAGTTACCAATAGTGGGTACTTTTATCAATTCCGTTCCGCAACAAACTTTCTTGCTTTTCCGGTCTCCGCATCTGTATAAATAATGATGGTTCAAAGTCATATCTTATACCATTAAATGAGTAATTTTTGTATGTATATATATTGGTGCATGACGATGTATAGAAGCTGTTTAATACGTTGTATTAGAAAGACAATATTTGAAAAAGGATGTTATTCTAACGGAGCGTCACATTAATGGTTACTTAATATTTCACCATGCAGAAAGTGTTGTACCGCATACAAAAGGACGAATCGTTGAAATCCGATGTAGTAGTTACAGTGCTGTGCAATTTATTATGTTATATTAAATTCATAAAGGGTCCAGGCTATCCTTAGCTTATTTTGATTCAAAATGAATACTGATAAAACCACGCCTGTGGTTTTATATATATGCCGGAATTTAATTTATCTATCATATTAAAATATAGACGAAAAAGGTTGTAGTTTTAATATAAAGAAGAGTTGGTCGCTAATAACATAGACATATTGGGTGGACGTATTTTTGAGGCACTCATTGATAAAATATTAAGGCAGACACGAACATCACGACCACGTATATCCTAATTTAGCGGATTCTCCGACATATATATAACATTTTTTACGGTAGTAGAGCCATGCTTCTCTAGGCACAAAAGGGCCGGCTCGAGCGGGAAAGTACTACTCTCGGCGTCAAGTAATAGTATCATTAGGTACTGTTGCGTTTCGTGCGATGAGTGAGACCGCCGGAGGCCCAATCTTCCACCTCCGCTGTTCCCTTCCTTTTTTTCCATTCTCATCCCGTCCCCTCTGTTCCATGAGATGGCAACGCGCTTGTGATATTTCAAGTATCGCAAGCATTCATAGGTTGAGGTGACTGCTTACCATCAGGCGGACCGTATGCTTCCCAACCGTCATGACATAAAAAAAAATCTGGAGCTCTAATGATTTTCAAGAAATTTAGTATGCAGGGGGTTAACCTTTCAACTTTTACTTTTCCCCCCTTTAACTTTTGAAAAAATTTGAGGCTATAGAACATCATAAGAACTTTCAACCACATTTGTTTTGAAGAAGATAAGTTTACACTTTATTAAAAACTATTATTATTTTATTAATTACTTAATTACTAGCGGCCCGCTCCGGCTTCGCACGGAAAATATATAGCCTATGTCATTCACTGAAAAAATGATTAAAATCGATCCAGTAGTTTTGATTTATTCATTACTGCCCGTGGCCCGCACGCTTTAAATGTAATTATTTACGACATCACATTAGAAACCTCAAAATTTTTTTTTTCTCCATTATTTAATGGATGTTAGTACACATATAAACCTTCCTCTTCAATCACTATTTATTAAAAAAACGGCATCAAAATCCGTTGCGTAGTTTTAAAGATTTAAGCATACATAGGGACAGAGAAAGCGACTTTCTTTTATACTATGTAGTGGCTATGATATTACAAACTTATTTTAGCGTTCGATTTTAATTCGTTTATATTTAAAGTCCTTCCGAATCTTCGTCATGAAGCTGCGGAACCCTTTAATTTCCAAATAGGAGTGTTATGTTTGTTTATCTTTTTCTTCGTGTGATGAGGTTTATTAAGTAATAACTTACCTGGAGTTTTTAATAAACTTGATGTTTTCTTTTTTTTCGTTCGTTTGTCGTGTTTGTAACAAATTCCCAAGTAAAGGGCATGAGCGCAAGGGAACGCAGCTGCCTACAGTAGCATCCGGTGTGAAGCAACTGTTGTCATTGAGTTCTGGACAGCATAACTATACAAATAAATAATATTGAGAAGCGCTCGTAGCCGAGTGCACACACTGATTGGTAAACGATCGGTGGGTTAAGCAACTTTAGAAGCGGTCAGTCACTAGATGGGTGATCTCATAGTGGTATTTCAACCGAGCGTCTCCGTGCTTCGGAGGGCACGTAAAAAGTCGGTCCCGGCTGTTGACAATTAGACAACAGTCGATAAGTCAGAGTCAGAGGTCCTACGGGCGACCTGAACAACTCTGACACTAGGTTGGCCACTGACCACTCGATAAGTAGAAGAAGAACAAAATAGAAGTGCCTGTTTGTAATTTCAAGTTAATAGCTACCGGCGTCGGGATGTGACGACCCCATCGCCCGCTGTTGGGATAACCTCTGTCACAGCAGAGATTATTCCACCAGTGCTATCAGTCACACTGTTGGTAGGTCTTTTGTTGCAAGAGGCCGGCTAGGTAGGTACCACCGCAGTGTCCAATATTCTGCCGCCAAATAGTAGTGCTTAGGCACTACTGTGTTCCGGTTTGAAGGGCATTGTACGCTAGTGAAATTACTGGGCGAACGAGATTTAAGAACTAATATCTCGAGGTTGGCAATGCGCGAGTGGCACCTACTAATGGTGCTGCAAGCGCTCATAGGCTGCGGCAGCCACTTACCATCAGGTGGGCCGTATGCTTGTTTGCCAACTTCTAACATAAAAAAAGCTTTTCACTAAATGCGTGTGAAAGTTTATACGGTACATATATGAAAATCCATTTTTTAAATTTTTTGTTTCTCTGTCTGTTTGTTTCGGCTAATCTATCAAACGGCTGGACCTTACTGACCAATTAAAAGAGCATTAACTGGCAGATAGTTTATGATTAAGAATTAGGGTTCCGTGCAGAAAAATCTGTACAACACGCGAGTGGAGCCGCGGGTGTTGATAGTTAAGATTTTTTTTACTTTAAAGTCGTCCAGATAGTCGTTGGTTTTGTGTCCATTAATTTTGTACAATAATCTAGAAGATATCATCAAAATTCAATTTACCATTATTTTATTTCGCCAATAACTGCATACGGAATTCCTTAAAAGTTGGTAATCTTCATCAGATTTTTTTGGATTTTGTGCCATGGCCTTCAAGACAGGGCATTTTGCGAGTTCTGTACAATATCCTATAGCTTGGTTCGGCGTTGTGCATCGCCACTCTGTGAATAAGAAAAATGTTTCTTAAGCGTTGTTGGAATATTTTTGATGTCAAGGAAAAATTATAGCTTCGACGCGCCATACATAGTAATAATTGTGGGAATGGAGTGGCATAGGGTGGGGTGAGGTGGAGAGAATTGAAATGCAATAAGTTTTAACATCTGTCCACCTGACTCTTCTTCTTCATAGTATTTTGCCCAGGGTCTGCTTAGTACTCTTATCCAGATTTGACAGGTTACTAGTTTTTACACAGAGCGATTGCCGTCTGACCTCCGCAACCTTAAGAAACTAATTAAGAAACTAACGAACCAGAAACTCATTCGGAAAGAGCAATCATCTCTAAAAACATTTAACGATTATAATGAGATGCTATGATAATTGGGACCGACAGATTAACGTACTCTCCGAGGTCAGACCTAAACGGATATTTTAAATCAAAATTATTTTTATTCAATTATTAAAAAAACTCGATAGTTAATGTTTTAAAATATTATTACAAATGTGCTCTAAATATTACAAAATTTTAAATCCATAAATGTAACAGTTCCAAATTTTTATCAGAAAAAATTTGAATCGAAGCCGCGATCGTCGAGGCTCAAAGCAGACTTACTACCAGCACCACAGCGCCACAACGGCCGTCAAATCCACATTCCACATGACTGCCTATGTTTTCCTACCCTCGTCGGGGAAATAAAGTTAAGTTAAAGTCTCAGACAACTTTTCTGTACGCTTTTCTTCCAAATGACTTAATTTTGACACTATTACAAGACACCAATCTATACAGTCATATCATAATCGGTTGGAGAAATTTACTTTCTCAGAAATTATAAACTGAAGGTTTTACCATTTGGCTCTGCAACCTCTTTAAACAACTCGTTTGCTACTAGGATGTGAAAATTTTAGAAATAAAATTGTAGCGTTTTATGAATTGTTATCCCTGTTTTTATGTTCCTAAGTTGTCAAGCAAGTATACAACTCACCTGATGGTAAGTCGTAGCCTATGAGCGCTTCCAACACCATTAGTAGGTGCCACTCATGCGTTGCCAACTTCGAGATATTGGTTCTTAAATTTCCTTTGGCAAGTAATTTCACTAGCCTACAGTGACCTTCTAACCAAAACACAGTAGTGCCAACTACTGCTTTGCGGTATAATTTATGTCACTGTGGTGGCACCTACCTAGCCGGCCTTTTGCACCAAAATACCTACATACCACCAGTGTGACTGATTGCACTAATAGAATAATGTCTGCTGTGACAGAGATTATCCCAACAGCGGGTGATGGGATCGCTACGTCCCGACGCCTAAACTCGAAAAACACTAAAACTCCTTTAATGTTGAAAAAAATTAAAGGGAAAGTGAAGCTCTTTAAAAATGGTTTGAACTTACGTCCTTCTACGTGGCACATTAATAAAGCGACAGTAGCCAATGACAATGATACAGGCAACATTGTAAAAGGGTGCGACTGCGCAACGCGAATTATCAGCGGCTACTAGATTTTACAATATTTATGTATTAACTGTTGTATGTGCGATGAGTAATGGGTAATTTGACTGTTATCAGTTGAACTTTAGTTATTTAATACGTTACTAGCTTATGCCCGCGGCTTTGTATACGCGAATAGAGATTTTAATTCAAACTTTGATCCCCCGTTTCATACCTTCAAAGGTGAAGTTTTAGAAATGTAAAATAAATAAATAAACGCTACATACTCAACGGTCCCCATTAGGATATTTATATCCTGTGTCGGGGGTCAAGTAGGTCTTAGGCAAGTTTGCTACCGCCACAACGTCGTCAACCTTTCTTTCTCTCAAATTGTAAGTTTTATGGTTCCAGCTTCAGAAATATCGGACCATACAAACTACGATACAATTTTTGAAAATGATAAAATAAATCTTTCTTTACATCTAATTATTCGTCGTAAAACTAAGTTTCGTATTTCTAGTTTCAATAAGTATCGGTCAAATGCGTTGTGTGCAGTAGAGCTTGGAGAGTTAATCTTGACGATAAAGAATCTTTAGGTCTCTTACATACAAAGTAACGGATTAAAATCGAATGTAGGGTAACACTTTGCGCCTTGCAAAATAATAAGAGCAAAAACTTCTTTTTTCGTCTTCGTGGGAGAAGAAGTTCAAAGTGAAAGGTTGTTTATATCGTTTTTGGGGTGCCATAGCCAAAAATATAACCCTTATAATTTTGTCGTGTCGATCCGTCCGTGTAATAGATTTGTTTGGGACACGAATGTAGATTATACGTAAGAAAGGATTCTAACCCGCGGTTTCTCGAGCGTTGATCAAATTCATGACAACTTAACATACCAAATATAGAACGCTCATTGGTTAAAGATAATCAATGATCAACAGACAAGCAATGAGCGTTTTGTATTTGTTATGTTAAGTTGACATGAGTTTGACCAACGTTCGAGAAACCGGAGGCTAGTATGGTTTTCACATACAAGTTATATTATATCAGGCTAATTATGTCATCTTTTTGGGGTTCCGTAGAGAAAAGGCAAAAAGGAACCCTTACAGTTTCTTCATGTTTTTTTTTTTTTTTGTTAAAGGTTGGCAAACAAGCATACGGCCCACCTGATGGTAAGTGGCTGCCGCAGCCTGAGCGCTTGCAGCACCATTATTAGGTGCCACTCGCACGTTGCCAACCTCGAGATAGTTCTTAAATCTCGTTCGCCCAGTAATTTCACTAGCGTACAATGCCCTTCAAACCGGAACACAGTAATGCCTAAGCACTACTATTTGGCGGCAGAATATTGGACACTGCGGTGGTACTTACCTACCGGCCTCTTGCAACAAAAGACCTACCACCAGTGTGACTGATTGCACTGGTGGAATAATCTCTGTTGTGACAGAGGCTATCCCAACAGCGGGCGATGGGGTTGTCACATCCCGACGCCTGAAAAACGTTCGACGATGTACGTTCTGACGTACATCGTCGAACACAGACCAGACAGACCAAACAGACCTTCCGTATTCACAGTCATTTTACTTGGAGTCTGTTGGTTCTTTCTTATGAAATTTGGTAAATAGGTGTATTATATGAAACCGCTACAGGGTTTTGTAGTGAAATAATAAAATATTAAAAAAATTAAGGGTAACAGTTCATACATGTAACTGAGGGTTGAAACAAAAATTGAATATGAAAACATGTGAGATATCTTTGAAAATAATAAGGTCTCATTTTGTCTTTTTTGATCAAGTCAGTAGTTGTTGATATAGTAGCGCCTAAAGTCATGGGATTCAAAATTCTGGAATAACTTAAGGTTGTAGAACTGTTATTATTTTAAAGAAGATACGTTAAGTAATCTCAGAGATATATAGGTCTTTCACGTAACTTTGTTTTTCCATACAATTTTCAATAATTACTATAAAATTAAAAACTTATTTTTGCGGTCGCTTTTAATTTGTTAATATTTAGCGTTCTACAAATTCTTAATCATCAAGCTGCAGAACCATTTAGTTTACAATGTGTGTGGTCCACCACGAACTGCGTCATCAAATTGTTTTGTGTTGCACGTCATCATCATCATCATCATCATCGACCCATGGACGTCCACTGCTAGACATAGGTCTCGCCCAAATGCTGCCACCGGGAACGATCTTGTGCCGCTTGTATCCAGCGGCTCCCAACGACACTTTTTATGTCGTCGTGCCACCTTGTGGGAGGCCTGCCGACGCTGCGTTGTCCAGTGGGGGTCGCCATTCCAGCACCTTGTGAACCCAACGTCTGTCGGTTCGACGAGCTCCGTGCCCCGCCCATCGCCACTTCAGTTTCGCAATTCTTTGAGCTATGTCGGTGACTTTGGTTCTTCTACGGATCTCCTCATTCCTGATTCGATCACGTAGGGAAACTCCGAGCATAGCTCTCTCCATCGCTCGCTGATTGACTCTGAGCTTTCTTATAAGGCCCATAGTTAGCTGTGTTGCACGTAATTCATACAAACTGGACATTCCATACGCACTTTTAACCCCTTTTTCAATCCCTTAGGGGCCGTCCATTAATCAAGTGACGTTTTTATTAGCAAAACCCTCCTCCTCCTTGGTGAAACGCGGTCGGTCGGGTTTAAGACAGAGCCTTCCCCCACCCAAAATCACGTGTATTTTTTATTACCTACAAATAAGTCCTCGGACACAGATTTATAGGCCTTTAATATTAATAACACAATAAGCATCTTGCCAGTCAGTTGTTGGCACTGTCCTTCGTTGAAGATCAACGTTAGTTTCATCAAGCCGCCTCACTTTACACGCCGGTTTTCGGTTTAGAAATGGCGAGTTGACGAAAAAATAGATTAGATAGATACACGTGACATCTTAATATACCCCCCTCCACCAGAGATGTTTCATGATTTTTGCTGAAACCTGAAAGGTAAGGGTTGAATTTCGAAAAATCCTTTCTTAGTGCTCGTTTACTTAAAAACAACGCAAGGTTTCAGCGTTTTAGATTCCGAGGGTTTGTTTAGGCAACCCCTTCATATGACAGTCAGGTCTTCTCCTTTTTATATGTACTAGCTTCTGCCAGCGGCTTCACCCGCCTCTAAAGTACTCACATAAACCTCACATATTTCCATACAAACTTTCATCTCCTATTCTCTATTGCTAATTAACACCCTTGAAGTTAAAACATTTACAGACTTTGAATGTCATATTTGGACGTAAATAAGCAATACCATGTCAACCCACACGAATGTTATTTCGAGAAAAACGCATTTGAAATTTTTGAACAACTTGCTTTATATGATTTTTTTTATGTATTGGTCAAGTTCTAGGCAATATCAAATTTATGTAAGTTATTTTACTTATTATCACAAAAAACAAGTATACAAACTGCATATTTCGTATATAATATAACCCAAAACGTTTAACATAATACATAAATTGCATGATTAAAAATGGCTTTTTAGAAGTTTTAAAGCTTAAAACAAATATTAAAGAAAAATGTTCTTCAGCCATTTACCAACACTTCTGCATATATATCTCAGTTTTGTTGGTTGACATGGTATTGCTTATTTGCGTCCATTTATTTATATCGATTCAATAGCCTAAAAATAAGTTTCAAGCTTCTAGATCTAAAAAATTATCAGTCCGCAGCTAGATGATGAAGAATATTAAGAACTTAAAAATAAGAACGAATTAAAATCGACCGCAAAATTAGGTTAGTAATTTCATAGTAATTATTTAAAGTAATACGAAAAACAATGATATGGGAACAACTTATATATTTCTATCATTTGTAAAACTTATACATCTTCTTCAAACCAAATGTGGTTGTACGTTCTTTTGATGTTGTACAACTTCAAATTTTTCTAGAATTTTAATTCAAAAGTTTGAATACACAATTCTTAGATACAATAAAATGAGTGTCACATACGGACGGACGGACGGAAAGACGGATATGACGAAATTATAAGGGTTCCTTTTTGCCATTTGGCTACGGAACCCTAAAATGACGATATTTCCATACAACTTCTCAACCCCACTTTTCAACTTACAACCCTTTTTAGGGTCATAAAAATTGTGTAAACGACCCCCCCCTTTAACTTTTGAACTATGGGATTTAAAATTCTGGAAAAAGTTGAGCTTGTAGGACATCAAATAAAATTTCATCCACATTTAGTTTGAAGAAGATAAGTCTACAAATTTTATAGATATATAAGTTTTTCCCATAACTTTGTTTTTCATATAATTTTTATTAATTACTATGAAATTACCAACTTATTTTTGCAGTCGATTTTAATTCGATATTATTTTTAAAAGCCTTAAGATTCTCCATATCAAAGCTGCGGAACCCTTTAGTTTCAACGGTGCGTGGTCCACAACGCACTTGACTGCTAATTATTTCGCATTAAAATGTCTATGTCCTTTCTCAGGCTCTACACTATCTGTGTGAAAGCGCGACAGACAGACAGACAGACAAACAGAGAGACAGTTACTTTCGCGTTTATAATATTACGTCAGGTTAGATTATCATAGATGTGTAATGGGTTGATTAATAAATAATATGATTTATATTTGTAACTTAATAATTGTTTTTTTCTTTTAATTATTATTCAGTATTGTACGGTTTTCCCAAATTTAAAAAGGAAACAGATTATTTTGGGTAATTCCAAATTGACTGTGTACAGAATCACACTGTATGCGACGAGGATAAAAACTGTTTGACTGCTTGTTGTCAAGGTTCACTGGATTAAGTTATATTTGGACGCAAATAAGCAATACCATGTCAACCCACACGAATGTCATTTCGAGAAAAACGCGTTTGAAAATTTTGAACAACTTGCTTTATATGACTTTTTTTATGTATTGGTCAAGTTTTTCGCAATTTCAGATTTATGTAAGTTATTTTACTTATTTTCACAAAAATAAGTATACAAACTGCATATTTCGTATATAATATAACCCAAAACGTTTAACATAATATATAAATTGCATGATTTAAAAATGGCTTTTTTAGAAGTTTTAAAGTTTAAAACCCTACAACTATAAAAGAAAAGTGTTCTTCAGCCATTTACCAACACTTCTGCATGTATAACTCAGTTTTTTCAATTTTGTGGGTTGACATGGTATTGCTTGTTTGCGTCCATTTATCATTATATATATATACTAGCTTATGCCAGTGGCTTTGAACCCCTATTTCACCTCTCTAGGGGTGGAAGTTAAGTAATGTTACAACACGAGATTCAAATATTGTTATTCAACGTAAAAAGCATTACACTTATTTGTTGAAAGTCTGATGCTACCACCAGTGCCAAAATTAAACCCCTACCTGATAAGAGCTGGCGAAAAGGGGGCTATATCTTTTTAATGTACTTTTTATGTCAAAGTAATTTACGTAATATGTTCTTTGAAAAGCATGGAGTAACGGTCTCATTCCCAAGGTGTGGTGTCCTCAAGGTATTCACTAATTTTATAATAGCCCGCCTCACAAAACGCCCCTTGACCTTTTTTAATTTAAGTAGTAGAAAGTTTCTGAATGCTTTCCGGGATCCTATTGTAAAACCGTAGACAGTTACTTTTAAAAGGGTTACCAATTTTAGGTAGTCTAGTAACTGGCATTATTAATTTATGTTTGTAAAAGCTATACTTATTTGTCTCGTTATCCTCAATTGTTCATCCAAAAAACAAATACCATATAAAAAAGTAAAAAAAAACCCCATCGCAGTTCTTCTACTACCAAAAGTGGTGCGACCTCATGTACAACCATGACTCAAACTTGACAATTGCACGACACTAAAGTATGACACTGACGTACAACTGCCAAGAATGATATACACATTCATAACATTCATTGGAGGCGTCGGGACGTGACGCCCCCATTGCCCGCTATTAGGATGATATCTGTCACAACGGAGATTATTCAACAACTGCAATCAGTCACACAGGTGGTAGGTCTTTTGTCGCAAGAGGCCGGCTAGGTAGGTACCACCGCAGTGTCAAATATTCTACCGCAAAGCAGAAGTCTCTTTGGCGTTACTGTGTTCCGGTTTGAAGGGCACTGTTCGTTTGTGAAATTACTTGGCAAAGGAGATTTAAGAATCAATATCTCGAGTTTGGCAGTGCGTGTGTTACAGCCTCTAATGGTGTTGCAAGCGCCCCTAGGCTACGGCAACCGCTTACCTTCAGGTGGGCTGAATGCTTGCTTGATAACTTAGTAATATAAAAAAAAGATAGAATCCATGAAAATCCCAATTTCCAATTCTGCGTTTCCATCAGAGGTGCGCGAGGTACCTTTCCATAGCAGCTGAGCTGAGCGAGGTTAGGTAAATAAAGCAATTCTGTTGGGTCTTTGCTAACACAAACTCTATACCTTACTCAAAGTTTTTAGTCAAGTAAGTAAAAAAATATAAAACTTAGATTGGACTACTCGTTACTCAAGACCCTATTGACTTTCACCCAGTTAGTGTTTTACTTTCTGTTCATAATCCTCTAGGAGTCTCAATTTCATTGTTATGAACTATCTCTCCCTTATATTACTGCGTTTAGAGCTTTGCCCCGCTTAGTCTTTCTGCTGAGGCGTCATCGTTGCTTGCGCTAGCGACTTCATGACGTGTCACTATGACGATGAAGGTACCGCTGAGTTTTAGTGGGTATTGCCGCTTGACTAACAGGCGGCCGAGTCCCACCCTACCACTGCCTAGTGTATTTGATGAGCACACTATGTGCACAAATATAGAAAACACAGCAAGGTCGCGTGGAGCTAGATCATGGTACTGCGCTGCCGTTGTCGCGTTTTGACGAAAGCAACGTCATTGTAGTATGTGTATCCTGGCACGGTCGCCATGTAGAGACGAGATCAATGATGGAGACGACTGTGTTGGTTGACGGCTTTATTGTAACTGTTGTAATACAATCATTGTTGGGAGGCATACACACTACACCATGTCCCAAACTTTATTATCATTAAATTATTTATTTCTCTTGTTTCAGGTAAGGATACCATATTGAGGGAGAAGCTATATCGCGTTTATTACTTTTTCAGTATTCATTTTTCTTTTCATTTGAATTTTTATTTTATTTCCTTACAAAATACTGTTAATACATTCTAGTCGTAGGCGTTACTTTTTTTTATTATTACTGTACGGTTTAAAGGGCATTGTAGGTTAGTGAAATTACTGGGCAAAGGTGATTTAAGAACCAATATCTCGTGCTTGGCAACGCGTGAGTGAAATATACAAATGGTGCGTGCTTTCATAGGCTACGGCAACTCTACCATCAGGTAGGTCGTATGTTTGCTTGCCAACTTAGAAACATAAAGAATATACATAAAACTTGGCTTTTGTTTTTATATATTATATATATTTTTGATTTTTCAGGGATAACATCGTACACGCCAAAAAAGTCTCAGAATTTTATTTATAAAGTAACTTTTGTATCAGTGTGTTTGTGAGCTTTAAATAATGATTTAATCACTATCATTACATAGTATAAAACAAAGTTGCTTTCTCTGTCCTTATGTATGGTAAAATGTTTAAAACTACGCAACGGATTTTGATGCGGTTGTTTTTTAATAGATAGAGTGATTGAAGAGGAAGGTTTATATATATAATAACAGCCATGAAATCCTCCAACGCGTGCGAGCCACGGGCAGTAATGAATAAATCAAAACTACTGGATATATTTTACTCATTTTTCCAGTGAATGTCATAGGCTATATATTTTATACCCGTGTGAAGCCGGAGCGGGCCGCTAGTAAATAATATAATGATTATTCCGTATGTATGTAAATTAAATTTCATTAATAAATTGCGAAAATATCTATAGGAATAAATAAAACTAAAGTGTCTGTTTGACGTTTCACTTAATGCAAATGAAAGTATCGTATACTTACATAAAAAAAAACAATTATTAAAATTTTTGTGTCTATCTGTCTGTCTGTTTTTTCCGGCTCACAACGGATGGACCGATCTAAACGGGACTTTCACCGGCAGATCTCATGTTAAGCATCAAAACTGGATGATCAACAATCTCGAGCCCTGAATGACTATTTTATATAATATACAGTCAAATATATAGTTTTATATACTTTTTATGTATATATTTAAACTGTAAAATATCGGATTAAAAAAAAAAAAGATAAAATATAATCGTTTATTTGCTTGAGATATTGTACAATTTGTTGACAATAAATTATAGACATAAACATGTTTTATCTATAGCTGACGATAAAATAATTTATTAAAATTATTTTATCGTCAATTACAAAATTATTAATTCATTAGCTAATTTTTTTTAAAAAAGAATATTAGTAAGCTAAAAAAAAGGCTGGTGTAGATGAAGGCATTAAAGGTTTCTTATTATTTATAAGAAACGTTTAATGACTCAGACATTTTGTAATTAAAAATGAATATAAGGATATATAGACTTATAAAAGTGGTATAACGCACATTTAGAACGAAAACGCCACAATTAAAAAAAAAACCGAAAATTTAGTTATCACCGTAAAATGACTTAAAACGAAATTCTCAATGTAACATTAGTCCAAACATAGCCATATTCGAGCTTAAATAACTGATGTAAATAACAAAAAAAAAATATATACGAAAAATTGTGCAGGTGTCGATATTTTAAAACCTATTTCCTTGATTCCCAAAAAATAGCTTTTTGATTTACGTCGTTTTCGTCGTTTCGTTTCGTTAAAGGTGCGATAAGTCCCTGCAATTTAGTGAAAATAGTTACAACTTAGCAATTGAAGTTCTAGGTTATTTATAAAACAGGTCACGCCACTTAGACAAAGTCACATTTAATAATTAAATATTTAACGATAACGAAATTAGATAATTCCGAAATGTATGGAAATTGGCATAAGCTTTGGAAATACCACGTGATCTATCCTTTTATTTTAACATCGCACAAGAGTATTTTATTTTCAAAATGTAATCGACACGGAGCTTAGACTTAGAATGTCTTGTACGGAGTCATACCATGTTGCCGCTCTTGTAACCTTATTTCAAAGGAGATATTGTTGTCTTAGTTTGTTGCTCGGAGCACTAATACGAGTAAAAAAAATAGGTATAAATAGGTTTGGCAACTTTTTTTTTATGTCAATGTTTAATTATATACGTGCATTTGTCAATTGTATAGGTAAATGGACAATACGCACACATAAAATACGTAAAATATTGGCACGCGGTTTTTATCTAATGTTCCTTTCTATGACACGGAGCGATTGCTGCTTGTCAGCTTTACATTTGGAAATTTTTCATCGCTCAAAATAAAAACCCTACACAAAAATATCTCCTTTTCATATTAAGGTAAATTAAAAAATCTAAAAAATGTCAGAACGAACGGGAAAATGATGTGTTAAATTAATACGTTTTAATTAGGCCACAATGCTACAAGTTTCGTGCGAATCGTTCATCATATGTAAAATACGTAAGTGTTAACAATAAAATAATTGGCATTGTTTCCCTGCTGTCGGTTTCCTTCCTATCTCATTCCTCTTGGTTTATGTATATTGTTCATATTATGTTCCTTATCGATCCACACGATCTTAACTCATGTCTAACTCTCTGATTTTTTTTTTGATCCACGGAAGGTATTTGTACACGTTCGTGTATATGCCGGGAAAGTCCATGACACCACACTGTACGGTGCCGAAGCTAGAGATGCCAGTCACTTCAAATACTTTGCTTTTCTTATTATAGGACCAAGACATCAAAGGACCTCCAGAGTCTCCTTCACAGGTGTCGGTCATGTTGCCGCCAGCACAAATTTGAAGGTCCGAAATAGGTCGGTGGTATTTTTTTTGGCAATCCTGTGAAGGAACGGGTGAAATTTATCTTAAACGCAATAATTTAATCTAATTTATAAAATTCTCCTGTCATACTCCTCCAAAACCGTTTGACCGATTTTACTGAAATTTCATATTAAGTCATAATTCAAGTCTGAGAATAGGTTATTATCTATTTTTTACACTGCTACATTAATGTATGTTTAAGATGTCGCATTAAAATCACAAACAACCCTAAATTTTCACCCTTCTACCATCAACCCTTATTTTTTTATAGTGATATTAGTAATTCAATAGTTTTCACCGGTGTCACTTCTGTTCACAACTATACTCAGGGGTCGCTGTTATCAGATCCCAGACGTTTTTCGGGGCAGGACAACGTCTGCCGGGCCTGTTGGTGTTCAATAATAATTTTGGTTCCGTACCTTTTCTTTTATGTGAGGTATGTTTGTATATAGTTTTATATCACTTCGAAAAGAATCATTAAACATGCCCCAACCGGCCACATCGAAATTTAAATCACTTGATTCTGGCAGGGTTATGTCTGAACTTGGTAAGCATATGGGACGAATAAATGCTGTGGAAAAACAAGAAAGGATAAGTTTTAAAATCTTCAAGTGTTAAATTAGTCCAATCAAAAATAATTGGTACCTGTGTATGGTGCTCTTTCTTTCAGCTGAAGCAAAGCTATATCATTTAGCCGAGTTGTATCAGTGCCCTTGAAATCGGGATGGACCCTTTTCGAAGATATTGGTATTGATATTTCTCCATCTGTACAACGTGGCACATCGCCAGTTTCCTGGCAGTCTGGACCGGCATGCGTTCTATTATTGTCACCGAGACGTACCGATGTCCTAGTAATAATAATAAACGCTACACACTCAACGGATTAGGATAATTATATCCTGTGTCGGGGGTCCGGAAATATTCACAATGACAAGGACAAACACACCCAGACCGGAAAACAGGCCTATACGATTAATACAAACATCTGCTCCGAGCGAGAATCGAACCCGCAACCGTCGATGCTAAAGGCAGACTACCCACAGTGGTGTCAAAATTATTTATTAGAACCAGGGGCGTAGCGTGGTAGGACCAAGGGGGGAACGCCCACCCTGGACTTGGACAAAATGGCACACTCCTTGGTACGTAAATTCAAAATCAAGGCAACGAAACGAAGTTTGTGACATGCTAACTACATAGTCGAATGAAGCTATCATTTGACTAACTTCGTGTCGTTGCGATGCGTTGGTTTTTGATGATAACTTTGAAATTTGTTTATTCCATGTTGGGGGTCCGGACACATACACAATGACAAGGACAAACACATCCAGACCAAAACACATGCATGGTCAATACAAACATCTGCTCCGAGCGGGAATCGAACCCTCGACCTGTGGTACTTAAGGCAGGTTCGCTACCGCCACTATGTAAAATATTTCGAAATCTTTATAAATGAAATGTACATATACTTACGCGTCTCTGTCGGTGTTGTCGTTAGTGACAATGCAATGGGCCGCTGTTAGTACGTACCGACTACTTATGAGACTACCTGCACAACCGTATCCTTTATTTTCGTATTCAATGATGGCCAACCAAGGGTACTGATATATCGTTGTGTCTTTACCACCTGTAATATTTTGTATATATGTATTTTGCTTTACATTTGCCACCGTTACTTATATTTGATTTGCTTTATTTATCAGTAGGCTTTTTTACCGGCGTCAGTTAATTTGGTGGTAGGATTTTTGTTGCAAGAGGCCGGCTATATAGGTGACCACCGCAGAGTCAGATATTCTACCACCAAACAGTAGTGCTTAGGTATAAATGTGTTCCGGTTTGAAAGGCACTATAGGCTAGAGATATTACTGGGCAACGAGATTTAAGAACCAATATCTCGAGGTTTGCAACGCGTGAGTGGCATGATGACCCGGTGACCCGGTCAAGTTTTGCTGTATTTTCGAACTACTCACACCTAGGGGTAATGTGTTTGTTTCTTCGTTTGTTTATTGCATATAGCACGTTTTCCATAATTATATTTTTTTTATTTTATTTGAAAAGTAGGACAGATGACTGTACTCCACCTGATGGTAAGTGGAAGTAAAGTCCAAACGCGAAGGCGGCTAACACGGATGCGGAATGCAATCACGCTAGCCACCCGCACCCTGCCTACCCCCAAGATGCCTCTTCACGCCTCGTTTGAAGGAGCCCAGACTATAGGAAGGGGGAACACGTGAGCCGGCAATAAGTTTCACTTTTTTGAAGTACGACAAAGAAAAGAATTAGCAACTTCTTTGTTCGCGAACGAAGTGATGCCACAGTTAGTCGGTGACACCGGAGACCGGCACTCGTAGTTCTAGCATAGAAAGGGGGTATGAGGGAGAATAATTCCTCTGAACACTGGCCGTGATAAAGTCGGTAGACGGCGCTTAGGGCGGCAATCTCACGACTCAGAGGTTCGAGGTTGTTGGATACCAATCACAAATGATGTGAATCGCTCGTTGCTGGAGCCTATCCAGGGCTTCGAGTAAGTACTTAGCGGAGCCATCCCAAAGGTGCGACCAATATTCAACGCAAGACCATACCTGAGTTTTGTACAACAGACACAGTTGTTGTGGCGTGAAAAAAACTTCGCACCTTGTTCAGGACTCCGAATTTACGTGAGGCCATTTTAGTAACGGCCTGGATGTGGTCCCTGGGATTAAGATCACAGCGTAGCTCCATTCCGAGCATAGCGATACTGCTTTGCATCGACAACGTAGTGCCAGAGAGGGAAGGATGAGGGGAAAGTAGAGAATTTTTTATAGTAAACGCGCAGGCCTGAGTCTTTTTGGCATTGAAATCAATCAGATTAGCCGTACCCCATTTAGCGATGAGGTCTAATGTCTGATTGATTCCAATGACAAGGTTCTCGCGTCTCTCTCGAATGTCTGTTCGCACAGCGGGTGTATGCCCTTGATATCCCGCGTGCACAGTACCGTCATGCGTGCACAGTACAGTAATGATATGCTTCCTCTTGGAAACATACATTGCTATGCAGAAGAAAGAGTGTAGAGGACAGCACAGAGCCCTGAGGTACGTTCACTGCAAATGTTTTAGAAGCGCATCCTTCCAGGAAAACTCGTAGACTACGCTTGTGCAGGAAACTAGCCACCCAGGCGCAGAGCTGAGCTGGCAGACCGTATGCAGGCAGCTTGGACAGAAGACTTCTGTACCAAACCGTGTCAAAATCTTTGGTCATATCTAGGCTGATGGCCAACGATTCACCATACCCGTCGATAGCCTCACCCAAAAGATGTGTCACGTACGCTAAAAGCTCGCCTGTGGACCGCTTTGGTCGAAACCCATACTGTCAGTCATTAATAAGACAGTGATCTTCTAGGTAATGGATCAGCTGGTTATTCATGATCCGTTCCATAACTTAGTACAAAATTGAGGTAATAGCTATCGGACGGTAATGAGCCGGGTCCGATCGATCCCTCTTTTTTGGTATCGGCTGCACATTGCATCTTTCCAAGCCTCCGGAACACGTCCCGAGGAAAAAATGGCTTTTTTAGAAGTTTTAAAGCGTAAAAACTTACAAATTTTTGATTACCAACACTTCTCCATATACATAACTGAGTTTTTCAAGTGAGTTCTGAGTTTTTGTGAGTAGACATGGTATTGCTTATTTGCGTCCAAGTTACTAGCCGGATACAGCTGGCTTCTAACTTTTCCTTTCAGTACGCTTAATATAAGCCGACAGTTCCTATTCATCTCCCTGTCCGTCATACTGTGCTTATGTTTGAAGGAAACCACGTAGAGAAATTACTTTTAATTTGGAAAGTAGGGCAGATGACTCTACTCCACCTGATGGTAAGTGGAAATAAAGTCTAAACGCGAAGGCGTCTAATAGAGTTGCGGAATGCAACCGTGATCCAATATCTAGAGGCAACGCGTGAGTGACACTTACAAATGTTTGGTATTCCAAGCGTTCATAGGCTACGACATCTGCTTATAATCAGGTTGGTCGTAGTCTTGCTTGCCAAACTAATCGCATTAAAAAGATCACTTACCGGCAATTTTATCTCCATCTAGAATTTCCAAACCGCAACAATTACTGTTGGGATCTGGTACATCAGTAAGAAGATCGCATTTATCACAACACACAGTTTGCTGTGATGTTCCATTACATCTGTAAAAATCAAATTACATTGTCAGCTAACATACGGCCTGAGAGCTGGTGAACAATTTTGAGTAGGAACTTCAGCCACCATGAAATTTTTTCTAATTGCACTTTAAGTACATGCTAATGAGATTAGTGAGTCTTAGCCAACCCACATTTTTTGTCAAAAGTCAAAAGTATTGAGTGACAGACTTGGGATCCCTTTGCGCATATGACTTCTACATTGTTACATTTGGCCCATACTTCTTTACGGATGCGAGGCGTGGACATTAGTTACCATACTCCTTTGAAATGGTTTGACCGATTTTTATGAAATTTTAATGCATATTCAGTAGGTCTGAGAATCGGTCTTTTCATACCCCTAAAGGTTAAGGGTGGTCCACCCCAAAATTTTTAATTTTATTTTTGAACAAAATGTTTTTATTTTTATATAACAGACATACAACCCTAGATTTTCACCCTTCTACCATCAACCCCTATATTTTAATAGCAATATTAGTAAATCAACAACTTTCACCGGTGTCTTCTAGACTCGGGTAGAGGGCGCTGCTATCGGATCCAACATATTTTTCGGGGCAGGACAACTGCTAATGTAACTTTGTGATCCTATACTATATATATTTATATTAAGTTAGTTTCAGTTAATTTTATGAAGTTTAGTTACTCATCAAATGACTCACCGTGATTTTCGTATATAGGCCAAGTTTTCTCTCTGATTTACATTAAGTAATTTACTTTTAATACTGGGGCATTCCGATACAGTGACACAAATACCAGACGCATGTTCCAAATTAACACAAGAATCAGTCCATCGCATTGTTGTTCTTGGTGTCATTGTCGTCGAAGTCGTAGAAGTGGTTGTTGTTGTTGTTGTTGTAATTGTTTTTGTTATGTTTGAACGCAGTGTTTTGATAGCACAGCATACCTATAAAAGTATGTACGTACACAAAAATGATAATGCAATTTTTAGTAATAAAGTATGAAACAACCTCTCTGATGGTAACCATACACTTGTAGTATCGAAAGAATGTTGCCGAACTAATGTAAGGAAGGAAGAGAGCATATGCAAAGTTAGAGGATTGTTTTTAAATGTGGGTAGGTGGGTAAAAGATGCTATGTTATTCTAGAAAAATCTTTTTTTTTCCTACCTCGATGAAAGGTTCAAAATAGCTTTTCGAAAAGGCGCCCGATCTCTCTCGGCAAGATGACACTAATTAACTCACTTTACCTTCCGGTAACCTAGCAACCGTATGTTTATCCCTTGTACGAGCGACTAAATGCGAATTTTTCATCGTAGAAAAAATATTGTCTACGCACCACGGGAGAAAAGTAGGGCATTGCCACCCGCGATTTTCGCAATTTTCGTAGATAATTGAATAATCCTTGGTTGAGGATGTCGTTCTCCCTAGGTGTAAGGTGCGCGATGTAGTAAAAGCGAAATGGCAAACACAGAACCCTTATAATTTCGTCATGTCCATTGTCCGTCCGTCCGTCCGTATGTCAGAGTCGTTTTACTCGGAAACTGTTGGCTCTAACGATACGAAATTTAGTAAATATGTGGGTTAAAAAAAAATTCCAATGTATAGCAACGTGTGAGATATCTTTGGACAGGTCTTTCAAAATGATAATGAGGTTTGATTTTGACGTTGTTAAGATACAAGCTTCTAAAGACATAAAAATTGTACCTTGTAATTGTACCCTTCCCTCTCTAACTTTTGAACTATGGTATTTAAAATTCTAGAAAAATTTTAAGTTGTAGAACATCAAATGAACTTTCAACCACATTTGGTTTGATGGAAATAGATCTAGGTACAAATGTTAGAGTTTTATAAGTTTTTCCTGTAACTTTGTTTTTCATATGACATTTTAATGATTACTATGAAATTAACAACTTAATTTTGCGGTCGATTATAACACGTTATTATTTTTAAAGTTCTTAAGGTTCTTCGTCATCAAGCTGCGGAACCCTTAAACGCACTTGACTGATACTTATTTTATTTCAATTATTTATATAGCCTGCTTGGCTAATTAGCGTCATTGTCAGATTTATATCCAATTGGACTGCCACTAGCGTATTCAAACTGAGATCAGTGAAATGCTTCATAGTCTGTAAACGATTAGTGGGCTAAGCATGTTAATGCAGCGGTCACAATACTTACTACCAGTAAGTATTGTACTACCAGTAAGTATTGGGCCTTTTACGGTAGGTAGCAGTATTATATAGCTAGTGAAATGATAGGGCCAAGGAGATTTAAGAAACAAAATCTCGAAGTTGGCTTGAGTGACATCTTCAAAGAAGAAAGACTGGCAAGTGCCGCTAGGCTACGATAACCGCTCACCAGATGGACCTTAAACTTGCTTGCCAAATAAATCACATGATTTTTAAATCAACTGAGCGGCTTCGTTCTTCGCAAGTATACTTAAAACGGCTTTTTTAAGGATACTTGCCCGGCTGGGCTCTTCTACCAAAAAATCAATCAATCAATTCAACTCAAAATAACATAAGAGTAAAAAAGTTTAATATGTTTGCATTGACCATGCAACCATATTTTCCGGTCTGGGTGTATTTGTCTTTGTCTTTGTATGTGTTTCCGGACCCCCGACATAAGATATCACTATCCTAATGGGGGCCGTTGAGTGTGCAGCGTTTATTATTTATTATTATTATAGTAATACGAAACTAATTATCAACTTTTTTTTGCCGGCTATAGTCTGTTAAATGTAACTTGAACCCTGCGCAGTAACACGTTTTTGGGTCTCAACCGTATGCGGTATGAAGGGGGCCGCGTAACTATAGCAACGCGGTGACGCTAGACTATAGTATATATACATTTTATATTTTTATGGATTTCTGCACGCAGACAACCTGAACCTCTTCATGGCGAGAGTTCACAGGCTTCTAATAAGTATGCTCGCTCCACCATAGACCTCATCTATGCGCTTGATGGAGGTGAAGAGCTTACCCATTTTGAATAAAAAAAATACTGACTTTAGTTTTATGTCCAACGAATCCACAATGTCGATCTGTAATGTCCTGCCCGGTATTTAAAAAGTCTTTTACACTAGCACAATCGTCTAATGGTATACAAACGCCGGCTTCGTCTTCAAGTGTGACGCAGTCTAAAACAAAAAAACCATGTTAACTTTGTTGTGGCATAACGTATTGTTACGTCGTACCAATATGCATGCCTTCTGGTGTTGCAGATGTTCATGGGCGGCGGTGATCGGTTAGCATCAAGTGAGTCGCTTGCCCGTTTGCCCCCTCTCACAGAAAAAAAAAATAATTATTGATGAAGTAGAAAAGCCATGAAGCCAGAGCTTGACCGTGGAAGTAGTACCCTCTCACAGAAATATAAGTAACAGTACTGTTGCGTTTCCTCCGATGAGTGCGAGCGCTGGCGACCCAATCCCCCCTCTCCTATATACTTCTCCTATCCCCTATGTTCGCAATGGCCATGAGATTGTATTGCCCGCGTTCATAGGTTGCGGTGACTGCTTACCATCAGGCGAACTGTATGCTTGTTTGACAACCGTCTCCGAAATGTAATAAAAATGATAAAAAACAAAATTTTAACGATGCTGTGGCATAGCGTGTTATTGCGTCCAACAAATGTAGATAGATAGATAGATAGATAGATAAAAAGCTTTATTGCACATAATAAAAAACAAAGTAATGTAAAGAATTGAACTTAGGCTAGTTTCTGGTGTGCAAAGGCGGTCTTATTGCTACAAGCAATCTCTTACAGACAACCTTTTGTCGTGAGGAACTGTTACAGTTAGAGAAATGGGTCAAGTGCAAAAAATAAAAAATAAAAAAATAAACATGTATCTACTAAGCAAACAAACATCATACAATAACTATCAAAACTAAAATTAATATCAAATATGGCAAAATATATAATACTATATTACATGTACTAAACAATATTAATATACTAAACAATACGAATATGTATATTTAAATATTTATATAAATGTAATGGATTTATTGGACACAATGTTATAGTGCGGTGTTTAGCCTTTCTTATATCTAAGGGTTGATGTTGCTGTGCCGCGACCCATCGTGCTTGCAACATTCTTGTGTTACAGTGAACTGATTTTACAATCTTTTTTGTCGTTCCGTCTTAGTACTGTGTTTCTACTTTGTTTGTGCACACAATTGTTATACGTTGCTAAATTTTTCTCTCTCTCTCTCTCTGTCCTTGTCCATGTATATGTTTCCAAACCCCAGACGCAGGATATAACTATCCCAAAGGGGGCCGTTGAGTGTGTTGTCTTTATTTATTATTTAATAAGCTATTGTATTTGAGCGCGGCGACCGAATCAAGACATTCCGTAACGAAAATTAAACCTAACACTATTGGAATGATCTTTAAATAAGACGTTACAAATACTAATGTTCATTTTCAAAAAATAAAATATAACCATATAATATATAAATACATAATTATTATATATGCAAAACATTTTCGTCTTTAACTCTAAGAGAATTAAGGCGATTATTATATAAAGTTAAAGTTCCATATCAAATGTATCTATTGATATATATATATATATATATATATATATATATATATATATATTATATTATTATATATATCAGTATAAAAGTATAAAACAAAGTCGCTTTCTCTGTCCCTATGTATGCTTAAATCTTTAAAACTACGCAACGGATTTTGATGCGGTTTTTTTTAATTAGATATAGTGATTGAAGAGGAAGGTTTATATGTATAATAACATCCATAAAATAGTGGAGAAATACTGTTATTTTTGAGGTTTCTAATGTGATGTCGTAAATAATTACATTAAACGCGCAGGGCCACGGGCAGTAAGGAATATATCAAAACTACGGGATCGATTTTAATCATTTTTTCAGTGAATGACAAAGGCTATATATTTTATACCCGTGCGAAGCCGGAGCGGGCCGCTAGTTTTATAATACGTTTTATTTTTCACTTTAGGTCAACGAACAAGAAATGATAAGGAAAGGTTATCTTTCTACTGATTGCTAGCTCTATATGGAATTCCCATCTTGAATAGTGGGATAAACATACTGTATTGTTGTACTGGGTAATAAATAATTTACCTCCATCATCCTATTTTGTATGAGAATTCGATTCGGTCGCGGATTCGAATCCCGCTCGGAGCAAATATTTGTTGTGGTTTTTTTTTTAATATATCTGTATGTTTCAGGGCGTTTGTCCTTAGAGGTCTCCCACCGTGCCTAGGAGAACACGTTAAGCTGTCGGTCCCGCTTGTTATCACATAACATCTGATAATAATCGTTACCTGTTGATAGGTGATTTGCACTCATCCCATCAGTGGTTTGCTTTTTGGGTTGCGGAGGTCAAATGGCTTTGTAAAAATTAGTAACCAGGTAAATGAGGACAAAGAATATAACCAGAACCTGGGTGAATACGGGATGTCATGGTAGGAAAAAGAAGACCAAAATAAGTCATCATACACTCCATGAACTACCTTATCAATTTTCCAGATAGGGGTTGTGACTGAGAGCTTATCATCAGATCTTGGCCTGATGACAATGGAACCATCCCGAAAGTATGTTTTTCTAACAAAAAAATAATTCGTCAAGCAGTCTCTGAGTAATCGAGTAACGAACATACACAAAAAACATAATATACCTTTTTGAAGTCGGGTTGAAATAAAACATATTAAACGTTCTCACTGCTTTCGTATTGTTTTGTAAATAAATAATAAATAAACGCTACACACTCAACGGCCCCCATTAGGATAGTGATATCCTTTGTCAGGGCCCGGAAACATACACAAGGATTGGACACACACTCACACCGGAACACATGCCTGTATTACTCAAAAATGAAATTTCGATGAAAAGCTAATTTTAAGATATTTTTTCACTTTAATTTCTAAGACTAAATATCTATTTATTTATTTATTTTAATAGGAAGCCAATAATATACAAAATATTATATTATTTTATACACAAAGTTTGCAAGAAAGATCATACATTGTATATCCCACTTATAGGCTAACATAATATGTGTAACATGAAAGTATTACCTACTCTTCAAACAAAAAAGATTTATAGCTAAAACTGTGAAGGTCGCATGCAAAATCAAAAAAACCTAAAATAATAAATCGAAAAAAAATACCAAAAATAAAAAACAAAAACCCAAAATAAAGATAAAATTGACTATTAATATGAAAAAAGGGACAAAAGAACTAACTAATAGATATTTCCATTTTGTAATTTAAAATACTTTATAATTTTAGTTTAAAATGTTTTATGCTTCATTTGAATGGTAAATTATTTTTTTGAAATACTTTTTGATTAAAATTCCTTACCTGACCGAGCCCATGCAAGACACACTAAACTTAATAATGTTAAAACTTTTAAAATATACATTGTATCACAAAACACGGCCGCTTCAACCGGGATTTCAATACGGACTAACATATGAAATCCATACGATAAATACGGGTCAAGTTTGCGAACTTCATGACTAACACCCATATTTCAAGACGCTTCCTCCAAAATTCTTCGACTCCACTCAACTTCAGAAATCGGTCGCAAATTATTCCTCAAATCGATTTTTTTTCTGAGGTGAGGAAATATCTGTCAAACACAAATATTTACTCCGAATATTTGCGATTGTTTAAAGCTGATTATTGTATTTAATTTGTTATTTTTAAAGTGACCATAATCTCAGCACAAAAGGGCCGGCTTGACCGGTGAAGTACTACCCTCTCAGAGAAAATTTCTTTTTTGTGGAAAATGGATACTACTTTTGTATTTTTTCAGTCATGTTTAATTCTCCTGGTGTAATTAGATTTTAGTATTATTAAATTTAGTGTTAGATGAATTTGCTGTAGCTACTTTTTCTCGATTTTTTTATGTTTAATTGCAAGTGGTGTTTACCTTTAATTAATTGTTATGCTATTGAGAGTGTTTTTTTAAAGTGTATTATGTGTTGTTTTTAGTATATTTGGTAAACCTAATAAAATAAATAAATAAAAAAAAAAATCGGCGTCAAGTGACAGTATCATTAGATACTGTTGCGTTTCGTTCGATGATTGAGAGCGCCGGAAGTCCAATCTTACCCCACTCTGTTCCCTTTCTTCCTTCTCATCCCGTCTTTCCTGTTCCTTGGGTTGGTAACGCGCTTGTGATATTTGATAAGTTGCGATGACTGCTTACCATCACCATACAATGACATTAAAAAAAATACCCCGAACACCGTAACTTAAGAAAAGCAGAAAACATTGTTTTTACGACAATGTAACACCCTTATTATTATTGTAGCCTGTGCAGTTCTGCATAATATTAGTTTGATGACACATAAAAACGTGGTATCTGAACCCATTGAACAAATACACGACGTTCCAGTCCCTCATACGAATGAGACTGATCGAGGTACTGTATCTTTTGGGATAACCTCTGTCACAACAGAGATTATTCCACCAGTGCAATCAGTCACACTGGTGGTAGGTCTTTTATTGCAAGAGGCCGGCTAGGTAGGTACCACCGCAGTGTCCAATATTCTGCCGCCAAATAGTAGTGCTTAGGCACTACTGTGTTCCAGTTTGAAGGGCATTGTACGCTAGTGAAATTACTGGGCGAACGAGATTTAAGAACTAATATCTCGAGGTTGGCAACGCGTGAGTGGCACCTACTAATGGTGCTGCAAGCGCTCATAGGCTGCGGCAGCCACTTACCATCAGGTGGGTCGTATGCTTGTTTGCCAACTTCTAACATAAAAAAAAAAAAAATACTCTGATCAGAACACCTTTGAGAGGTTGCCATAGCCTATGAGCGCTTTCAGGACCATTAGTAGGTGCCACTCACGCGTTGCCAACCTCGAGATATCGGTTCTTAAATCTCCTTTGCCCAGTAATTTCTCTAGCCTACAGTGCCTTTCAAACCATAAAGTCTACTTGAATAAAAATAATTTTGATTTTGATTTTGAACCGGAACACAGTAATTCCTAAGCACTATTTGGCGGTATAATATTTGACACTGCGGTGGTACCTATCGAGATGGCCTTTTGCAACAAAATACCTACCACCAAATCGTTCTTACTTTCAAACTGACTCACTGTGATTTTTTCCTCATTACTTATATCTATTATTGAGGTCTTAATAAATAATTTAGTGATATATTTATGATTCATAAAAATATAATAATTTTTATTTAAGCAAAACATTTAATTATTTAAATTGGAATATAAATTAGATTATTACTTCAGAAGGTGTTTTCCAAATTTATTCAACTTCATAATAATTTACAATTAATATTATAATTTTATTTTGCTATAATCACTACATATAGTAGTATAATAAAACAAAGTCGCTTTCTCTGTCCCTATATCCCTATGTATGCTAAAATGTTTAAAACTATGCAAAGGATTTTGATGCGGTTTTTAATAGATAGAGTGATTGAAGAGGAAGGTTTATATGTATAATAACATCCATTAAATAGTGGAGAAGACTTTTATTTTTGAGGTTTCTGGAAAGGGGAATTGTTTTACTCCAAAATTAACGCGTGCGTAATGAATAAATCAAAACTACTGAATCGATTTTAATAATTTATTCTATGAATGACATAGGCTATATATTTTATACACGTGCGAAGCCGGGGCGGGCCGCTGGTAATAATACAGGTGTGAAAAATTAATGTAACAAAATCAATTGAATAATATCTTAAGCTATATATTTTGTCTTTTAATTTCAAGCATTGGCTCTGCCTCTTCCCTCTTTGCTTGTTTGCAGCGAGGAAGCTCTTTAGCACTTTTAGGGTTCCGTAGCTAAATGGCAAAAACGGAGCCCTTATAATTTCTATCCTTATAACCATGTCCGTCCGTATATCACAACCATTCTACTCGGAGGCTCTAGCCATAGTTCATACTATATACTAAGGACTTTTCTGTTTGTGTGTACACAATAATAATATTTAAGTAATACAGTAATAAAACACATATTTATTCGTAAAATATTTATTAATATATAATTCATGTAATTTATTATTTTTGCAAACAATTTTTTTTTTCTTATTTGCATTTTTAGTCTCTTTAACAAACAGATATATAGGTATATATAACTTAATCGTAAAAATAATTAGTTCCATACATTTTGACTAATTGTCAATACATTATTTATACACAAAACAATCGTAAGATACATAATGATCTTACTTTTAGTACATACAAACACATACAGCTTATAATATTGGACGACGTTGTGGCGCAGCGAGCGAACCTGTCTTATGCGCCACAGGTCGCCGGTTCGATTCCCGCTTGGAGCAGATGTTTGTATTGACTATACGCATATGACTTCCGATCTGGGTGTATTTTTCCTTGTCATTGTGTATCCGGAACCCTGTCACAGGATATTACTATCCTGATGGGGGCTGTTGAGTGTGTAGTGTTTATTTATTCATAAACACCCAGTCTGTAGCAAGTCAATACATCCGTCTGGCGATTATTGATAATTGGTTCTACTTAATAAACCTCACTCACTCTATTAAATAAATGAAAAATCATTAACTAAAAGTCACACAACTGTTTAGGGCATAGCGCTAGCCAAAGGAACAAACAAATATTCTAGGAAAACATTTATCTCCTTTTTTGGAATTCGGGTAAAATTAAATCTTACTTAAAAATTAATAAAAAAACAAGCTTTTATAAAAAATGCCAACTAAAAATAAAAAATAAAGTATTTTATTATAAAAATGCGTGGGGTGTATGACAATAGTTATAAATATTTCATTGAAATGTATGAGTATTATAAACTTTTCATTGCTTACCATATATTTATATTAAAAAAAAAACGCATTCAAGCTGGCGTAGCCGCGGGCGAAGTGAACTTGTTTAGTAAAAATTAAATTAATTTCTATAATATTTTTTATAAACTATGATTTATTTTTTTTCATGTTTAAGTTTTATTTTTTAAATTATTAAATTGTCATCGGTCCTTTATAAAGCGGTGTTTGCAAAGCTTCGATTTAATCCGACGTTTTGAATGAGGTCAAAGTGTCCGTTACATACACATTTAGCTTATAAAAGCGTTTTAAAAATTCGAAAAAAATCAAATATGTATACAATTTGTATAATAAATAACCCTATTTAATAAATAATGTAATAATATATTAGTCCGTGTCCCGGAGAGCACTTTAAGCTGTCGGTTCCGGTTGTTATCACGTAACATCTGATAATAATCGTTAACTCTTGATAAGTAAATTGCTCTTATCCAATGAGTTACTGGTTCGCCCTTAGTGTTGCGGAGGTCAGATGGCAATCGCTCCATATAAAAACTAGTAACCAGTGAAATCCAAATAAGAGTAATAAGCAGACCCTGGGTAAATAAACTACTGGGAATAATGCTAGGACGATAGATAATAATATATAAGTAAAAACTCTTACGTCAAAAAAACAAAATTATGACGTAATTAAAATAAATGCAAATCAGATCAGATCTGATGATCACGAATTCTCACTCGGACTTGAAATAAATAATTCAACAACGCTAGTAGCGGCTCATAATACTCATTTTTTTTAATAACAATATTAGCAAATGCTTTTTCGAGGCATTACTAACATTCCTATTGGCCCTCCAAATAAGCTCGAAGGTTACGCTAGGAGTAGTCACGACAATAGCCTAAGAAGGTTAGGGTTTAACCGGCGTCTCTCACGTTAACGGAGCGGAGTCTTGAGACTATTATGTCCATTTGAGTGCTATGAGCTCAGTCGAAAGCGAAGTGGAAGGAATCAGCTGAGATAGAGGAGGAGACAAGGAGAGATGTGAGTTAAGGGAACTCGATGGCCGTGGTAGTACAAAGTGTAACGAGAAACATAGGAAACCAGACCGTTATATTGCAGGACAAGAAGCGCCTTGAAGGCAAGTTATCCTGTGATAAATACAACTAATATCTGAATAGATTCCGTCGCCATCCCTGTCACAGGACAATCATTATAATTTAATTACCAAAAAAAATAACCCTAAATTCTTCTAGATTTAAGAATTTGCTATATTTCTGATCCATGGTAGGTACTCGTATACGTTTGTATATATACTCGGCTGACCCTCGTTACCACACTGAAGGGGACCGAAGCTTATGATTCCGGTGAGTTCAAATGTTTTATTGTTTAAGTTCATCAGAGGACCTCCAGAGTCCCCCTTGCAAGTATCCTTATCTTTCTCGCCGCCGGCACATATTTGCTTCTCCCACAATATTGTAGCTCCCTGTCGACTAAACAATTTATTGCATACCTGTAAAAATGATTGCATTAACACAATTTGAACTAAGACCTTGAATTCGCAGTAATAAATTTTTGGGTCTCAATCGAAGGGGCGCGCGTAACTTTTTACGGTAGTAGAGCCATGCTTCTCTCAGCACAAAAGGGCCGGCTCGACCGGGAAAGTACTACTCTCACAAAAGCGGCGTCAAGTAACAGTATCATTAGGTACTGTTGCGTTTCATGCGATCACTGAGAGCGCCGGAGGCAAAATCTCCCACCCCCTCTGTTCCCTTCCTTTTTTCCCTTCTCATCCCATCACTCCTGTTGGCAACGCGCCTGTGATACTTCAAGTATCGCCAGCGTCTGCTTACTATCAGGCGGACCGTATACTTGTTTGACCGTCATGACATTAAGAAACAAAACTATTTTTATTTAATTAACGCGGTGACTGCCCCACTCAGTCGCATTCCGAACCTCGATGGTAGGAGAGGTGATACCAATTTTTTGAGGCAAGCTGAAAACTCGTGCCATGGCTATCCTATTATACCCTAACACGGAGCTGCAGACCTGGCTGGTGAGTAACGAGACACAGGATATTATCATAATGGGGGCAGTTGAGTGTGTTGCGTCTAGAGCATCTGTGTGCCTTTCATTCAAATCCGTTTTGGCTTGCTTATGTGATAAACACCCAAATGTAAAATTTTTTTTTCCTTACCGGTTTTGGTACGTAGGGTACGTCTATATGTAGTTTGATATTGCTACGAGGAGTGGTATCGTTTACAGCTCCCCAACCTGCCACGAAGAATCTAGGATTAGGTCCGGGTGACTTGGTTATGTCTGAACTTGGCAAGCATATAGGCCGTATGAAATCTGAAAAATAGAAAACTTATATTAATAAAAAACTTTTTCTTATTTACATAATAGAAAAACGCTACACACTCAACGGCCCCCATTGGGATAGTAATATCCTGTGTCGGGGTCCGGAAACATTCACAATGACAAGGACAAATACACCCAGACCGGAAAATATGCTTGCATGGTCAATACAAACATATTATGTTCCGAGCGGGAATCGAGCCCGCGACCTGTGGCGTTTAAGGCAGGTTTGCTACCGCTGCGCCACAACGTCGTCAAAAGAAAAGAGTGGTAGACCTTTTATTCAAAGTGGTGGGATAGGTAGGTACCACCGCAATATCAGATATAATATCGCAAAGAGGTAAATTACTGTGTATCGGTTTGAAGGACACTGTAGCTAGTGAAAATGCTGGGAAAATGAGATTTAAGTGTCACGATCTCGAGGGTGAACAACGCGTTAGCGACACCTACAAATGAATGGTGTTGCAATATACTACTATCAGTTGAATAGTATGCTTGCTTGCCAGACTAGTAGCATAAAAAACGATTAATTTTCACTATAGGTCTTTTATCGCAAGTGGCCGGCTAGTGTCAAATATTCTACCGCCAAATAGTAGTGCTTAGACAATACTGTGTTCCGGTTTGAAGGGCACTGTACGCTAGTGAAATTACTGGGCAAAGGAGATATAAGAACCAATATCTCCAGGTTGGCAACTTCTGAGTAACACCTACTAATGGTGTTGCGCGCGCTCATAGGCTACGCAAGCGCTTACCATCAGGTGGGCCGTATGCCTTCTGCCAACTTGTTACATAAAAAAAAAGATTAAAGAAGTATATGGAAGTCGGTACAGATGTATGCACTTCTCGTTCGGGTGGTCACATCAGCAATTGCAGGTGTAAAATAAATAAATAAATAAATAAATAAAATAAATAAATTTAATGGAAACAAACGTGACTTTTTTAATACGCTTTTATTAGCTTCATATGTATGTGCCTATGTAACGGACGCTCATAGCCGAGTGCACCCGCTGATCGGTAAACGATCGGTAGGTTAAGCAACTTTAGGCGCGGTCAGTCACTAGATCGGTGATCGCATAGTGGCATTTCAACCGAGCGTCTCCGTGCTTCGGAGGGCACGTAAAAAGTCGGTCCCGGCTGTTAACAATAGGTTGACCAATCGATAAGAAGAAGACGGAAACTTTCAATATGATTTTGCCCTTCAAAACGGCGGATTAAATCGAAATTTTGCGTACTTATCAAGGCTCAATGACAATTTCATAATTAATAATAAAAATGCAACCAAAACATGAAAAATAAACAATAGTTGAAAAACTAAAAAACACGCTTTTATAGAAATGTAAACAACGAAGTAAAATATGTAAAGTTTTAATAAATTTAATTTAATGGAAAATAATCTTAGTTTTATGCTATTTTTTGCGTTTCGCAATATAATTATTACGAAATCGGATGATGTTTGGATCAGGTTACACAGACCGTCGTCACAAGCACTCAAAACCGGTCTTGAGATAAATATTTATTATTTATGTGTGTAACCAACAATCCTCTCTGGATTGTGAAAAAGAGATAATAACAATTACGAGCGCCATTATCGTTTTCCGGTGAATCTAATTTAAGCGGTTTACGCATGAAGAGTTACTCATCTTCCATATGTTATCATATATACATTATACATGTAAATAATTGTATGTGCTATTAATAATAGCGACTCGGCCCAGCTTTGCACGGAGGCAGGAGCCGGATTTATAGGTCTGGAGGCCTCGCGGCAGCAAAGGAGTGGAGGCCCCAAATTATTTTCCAAATAAAAAGATTTTTTTTTATCTAATACTAGCGTCCCGCTCCGGCTTCGCACGGGTATAAAATTAATAGCCTATGTCATTCACTAAAAAAATGATTAAAATCGATCCGGTAGTTTTGATTTATTCATTACTGCCCGTGGCCCAATCGTTAAATGTAATTATTTACGACATCACATTAGAATTTTTCTCCTCCACTATTTGTATACATATATATAAACCTTCCTCTTCAATCACTCTATCTATTAAAAAAACCCCATCAAAATCCGTTGCTTAGTTTTAAAGATTTAAGCATACAAAGGGACAGAGAAAGCGACTTTGTTTTATACTATGTAATGATAATTTTTATTTAATTTATTTTGCAAATGAATAGATAGAAGTCTCTATTGTGGGGTGCCTCTTTTTGGAGGCCCGGGGCTGTTGCCCGCTTGCCCTCCCTAAATCCGGCCGAGGGAGTGGGAGGCAGTTTAGATACTAATATCGTTAACAGGGGCCTTACCATTGACTTTTATTGCGATTCAAATGTCGACCAAATCTATTCAATAAATTGATTCAGATTTTATATGAGCATGACGTATAAATATATACGTATGTCATAGTACGAGATAGCGATGTAGCTCAGTTTAGGTCGCCTTTTGAATCGCAAGAAGAGTTAATGCTTAGTCCCCAAATTCTTCTCTTTTTGTAATATAATATAGATAGTGTCAAGGAGAACCTTATCGCCGGGGCATAAGGTTCAACGTGACGCGTAGGTTCTAGAAAGTATTTTCTTGAAAATTGTCGTATAACATTCCGTTTGTGGAACTTTCTGGAACCCGTGTTCCGTGTTATATAAGCAGCCCGGCGCGTCCACTGAATCATTCAGTTCTGAGCAAATAGTGAAGAAACTTCAAGCGATACAAGTGAACAAGTGCGATAATGAATGACCTCGGCTATTCTTTTAGCCTGTGATTTGTAAAGTTCTGTTGTGTGATCTAGAAGATCTCATTAAAGTCTCATTTAAAGCCATCATGTATTATTCCAAATCCGCGAACCCCAGCACGTAACAATAAAATTAAAGTTTATTAATAAAAAATAGTTTACCTGTGTAAGGTGCCTGTTCCTTTAGTTTAAGCAACGCGATATCATTTGCCTGAACTACAGTTTTCCCGCTGTTATAATCCGGATGTACGAATTTCAATTCTATGTCTATAGAAATACTACCTCCGTTGCAGTCTGTACCGCCTCCTTCAACTTCGACGCAGTCTTCACCATCGTTCGTTACATCGTAATCCCCGAGACGTACTGATTTCCTACATAAATATTTATTTATTTAAATTCTTTATTGCACACACAAAATATTACACTAGTCACAAACATTAAAGGATATTATAAAATAGTCAAAATTTGTGGGTGATTTTTGTAGGGATAACTCAGAGAGAGAATTGTTCGTGCAGAAAAGAAAAAAAACAGATTGTAGCTTCAAGTGTACAATTATTTTTTCTCGAAAATCAAAATTTCTTGGTTATTTGAAGTTATTGAATAGGAAAATTACCCATTATTTCCAAATAAAACCATTTTGTGGTTGAAAAATGAAGGAAAATCACACATCACAATTGCACGTTACGGTGATTTTTGACAGAAACGATAAATTTAAACCTTCGGGACACTGAGGACACACGATAATCCATACAAACTAAATATGTAAAAGCTTACAGTCTGACATTCTTTTTTCATATACTAATACTAGCGGCCCGCTCCGGCTTCGCACGGGTATAAAATATATAGCCTATGTCATTCACTGAAAAAGTTATTAAAATCGATCCAGTATTTTTCATTTATTCAGTACTGCCCGTGGCCCGCACGATTATTTACGACATCATATTAGAAACCTCAAAAAATATTTTATTTTTTTCCACTATTTAATGGATGAAATTATACATATAAACCTTCCTCTTCAATCACTCTATCTATAAAAAAAACCGCATCAAAATCCGTTGCGTAGTTTTAAAGATTTAAGCATACATAGGGACGGAGAAAGCGACTTTGTTTTATACTTTGTAGTGATACCCCATAACTATAATTGGAATTATAACAAGTTTTCTTTAAGTCTTGGCTTGGCCATGGGTAAATTTTTTTTTTTTTTTTTTTGGAATGTGTATTGCTGTTGGCCCTACTGGCCTTGACAGCGTCACCGGGCAGGGGGCCGAGTACAGAGACTCAGCCGTGATAAAGGGACAGCCCTCACGGGGCTCAAATTTGATTCCGTCCTTAGGGTGCCTCCTGCGAAGCCGAACCACGGCTAAGGACGTCATCGGAGATGGAGGCAGCGCTCCGAGCGCATTCTATACGATAGACTCACCCGACGGCGTGAGCGCGACGCGACGTGCGAAACAAAGGACCTCGTCCTCGCCGGCGAGGACGGTGTTGTGTGCGTGTCTGTGCTGTGTAAGGGGCATTTTCTAGTGTAATCCTATCGTCAGGGTCTTGCAGGACGTGCTTAGGACGCCTTACTTTTGTCGGTTGGTTACATCGGTCTGTGTAGATACAAGCATGTCTAATCAAAGGATTTGGATGGAAAGTAGTTTGATCGAAATAGTTTTGCGATAAGCAAAATCTTTTTTTCGTAGTATTTACTGGTGGTAGGCCCTTTATTGCAAGAGGCCGGCAGGTAAGTCCCACCTCAGTGTTAAATATTCTACCACAAAGTAGTGTGTCTTTGGCATTACTGTGTTCCGGTTTAAAGGGCAGTATAGGCTAGTGAAATTACTGGGCAGAGGAGATTTCAGAATCAATGTCTCGAGGTTGAAAACGCGTGAGTGGCACCTACTAATGGTGTTGCGCGCGCTCACAGGCTACGACAGCCGCTTACCATCAGGTACGCCGTAAGCTTGCTTGTCAACCTATTAACATTAAAGATATATCAATTTAGGAAATAAAATTATACTTACGCTGTTCTATCCACTTTCGTCGGATAAACAATGCAATGGGCCGCTGTTAGTACATACTTTAGACTGATAAGAGACCCTCCACAAAGGTAATTTCTTTTTGCGTATTCAATCAAGGCCAACCACGGGTACTGATCAATCGATGTCGCCTCACCATCTAGTGTTTATTTGTTATTATTATTATTATAAAATAGTATTTATTTTAAATAAATATTTGTATAGTCAGCGTAATAAATTAAAATTCTTATTAATCCTTATAAGGCCTGAACGCTGTGGCACAGCGGTAGCGAACCTGCCTTAAGCGCCACATGACGCGGGGTTGATTCCCGCTCGGAGCAGATGTTTGTATTCACCATACAGGCACGTTTTCCGGTTTGGGCTTATTTGTGCGTGTCATTGTGTATGTTTCCGGACCCCAATACAGGATACAAATAAATAAAATTGAAGTGTTTTTTTTATTCCAAATTAACAGCTTTGCACTAAATGCATTTGAAAGTATGCATATGTATGTATGAAAAAAATAATTTTGGTGTCTTTCTGTCGGTCTGTTTTTTCCGGCTTACTGAAACGGCTAGACCGATTTCAACCGAACTCACTGGCAGATAAGCTGATGTTATAAGGAGTAACATAAGCTATTTTATTTTAGAAAAAGATTTAGGGAAGAAACAAATAAAAATCGATAAACCGCACGAGCGGAGCCGATAAACAAGGAAAAAACCTTTAGATTTAACGACAAAGAAGGAAAAACCTGCAGATTTAACGACAAAGAAGGAAAAACCTGCAGATTTAACGACAAACAAGGAAAAAACATAATGACTCACTCATTAGTGTTTCATTCCGAGTAACTTTTGTCCTGAAACCTAAATTAAATTTAACCAGTTTAATATCCTAAAATAGTTATAAGTAATAAGCGAAGCCTTGCTTTTAGTCAAATCTCGCACAGCATCCCAATAAGTGACAGTGATTAACAATGTACATTAATTTGTATTGTTATTTTTTTATAGGCGTCGGGATGTGACGACCCCATCGCCCGCTGTTGGGATAACCTCTGTCACAACAGAGATTATTCCACCAGTGCAATCAGTCACACTGGTGGTAGGTCTTTTGTTGCAAGAGGCCGGCTAGGTAGGTACCACCGCAGTGTCCAATATTCTGTTGCCAAATAGTAGTGCTTAGGCACTACTGTGTTCCGGTTTGAAGGGCATTGTACGCTAGTGAAATTACTGGGCGAACGAGATTTAAGAACTTATATCTCGAGGTTGGCAACACGTGAGTGGCACCTACTAATGGTGCTGCAAGCGCTCATAGGCTGCGGCAGCCACTTACCATCAGGTGGGCCGTATGCTTGTTTGCCAACTTCTAACATAAAAAAAAAAATATACCTTTTTCTATACTATTTCTTTGTTTTATTCTATTTACGTAATTAATAACGATAATGAATAAATAATCAATTTAATTTAGAAGAAACAATAACTATATTATATACTTAATTCCGTTTTCCCACTTTATAAAAATCTATTTAAATAAGACGAAATCAATATTTTTGTCTAACATTTTCGTCCATGATTGTACCTGCGCAGAAGCGGCCATTTTGGTTCATTTTAAATTGAAAGAACTATACACAAGATACGCTTTTTACTTACTTATAATTCTATTTCCATTCCCACCATCTTGACCGCAACAATTGCTGTTTGGTTCCGGAAGACCTGATATTTGCTTGCATTTAGAGTTTCGGTTGGCGCCTAGATTAGTTGATGGTCTTGCTGTGTTAGAATATCTATCGCCAGTGTCCATAGGATTCGCTGGACCGTTGAGTAAATCCTTCATATCACAACAGACGCTATTAGGTACCTCTCCAATACACCTGTTATCACATCGAGCTAAATTTAAAGCAATTTTTTAAAATAAAATAAGATTTTTAACGGTAGTAGAGCGATGCTTCTCTCAGCACAAAAGGGCCGGCTCGACTGGGGAAGTACTACCCTCTCAAAGAAAATCGGCGTAAAGTAACTGTATCAGCAGGTACTGTTGCGTTTCGTGCGAGAGTGCCCGGAGGCCTGATCTCCCACCCCCTGTGTTCCCTTCCTTTTTTTCCCCTTCTCATCCCTTCCCTCCTGTTCCTTGGGTTGGCAACGCGCTTGTGATACTTCAAGTATCGTAAGCGTTCATAGGCTGTGGTGACTGTGGTCTGTGATCATGATATAAAAAATATATATTTGTCGCCGCGATGTCGCAGCGGTAGCGATTCTGCCTTAAGCGCCACAGGTCGCGGATTGGATTCCCCCTTGGAAGAGATGTCTGTATTGAATGTAGTGGCAAGTTTTCCGGTCTGGGTGTCTTCGTCCTTGTCATTTTCATTGTGCATGTTTCCGGACCTCCGACACAGGATATAACTATCCTAATGGGGCCCTTGAGTGTGTAGTGATTATTTATGTTTATTATATTGAAAGGAATGCCGAGCTCGTTTAGGACGGTTACAGACCAGCGTTATATAGGAGCGCATAAGCTAGTTTTTGACCCGACTGCCTAAGGAGGGTAATGTTTTTCGAGCGTATATATATATACTTTGACGGATTTCAACGTAAGAGGTGTAATTAGATTCGTCTCAGTTGTGATAGTGACATGGGGTATTTAATTTTAAATATGGTGCCCGTGGGAAAAAAAATATTCTGTAATAAATATTGCGATTCTTATAGCGCCAAAATCTGATGATGGTTCTTCATAGAAATCGAAAAAGTAAGATGAGAACCAAGAATAAAAGTTTTCGTTACATTGCTTGATTTTCGAGAAACACATATTTAAAGTTTGATTTTTTTTCCCATTCCATTTATTTTTCTTTTTAGTATTTTTAATGGAGTCAGGTTTTTTTGTATCATTTAATAATTTAAGTAATATATACCCGTATGTACCGAAATAAGTACATGTACGCGGGTTCGCCTTTTTGAAGCTCGTATTAAAGTGTCTTACGACAAAAAAGACGTTGGTCTGTAATCACCCTTAGTTGTTTATGAAATTAAAATTATTGCATGTTGATTTAATTGATGTATTTATTATTTTAATTAGCTTTTTAATGAGCTCAGTTTTTCTAAGACAACAATAATGGTAAATAAACTGGGTTATCTAGTTAATTGACAACCGTTCGTGTTGTAGCGCCACCACAGCGGTAGCGAGCCTGCGTTAAACGCAACAGGTCGCGGGTTCGGTTCCCGCTTGGAGCATAATATGTTTGTATTTACCATGCAAGCATATTTTCCGGACTGGGTGTATTTGTCCTTGTCCTTGTCTGTGTTTTCGGACCCCCGACACAGGATAACACTATACTAAAGGGGGGGTGGTGAGTGTGGGTTAATAAAAAATCGTCGAAAAACTCATGAAAAAGACTCACCGTGATTTTTGATAATATTTCATATTTTCAGGGGTCTGTTGTTTTAATTTGTTCTTTATGCTCGGACATTGCTTTATATCGACACAAGCACCAAAAGTGCCCTCTAAAGTGATACAATCGCTGATCGGTCTCGTTTCTGTAGATGTGGTCGTTGCATCAGTAGTCAAAACATTTCCTTTCTTAAGAGGGCAGCATACCTAAAAAGTATATAACTATACAATAATTACCAGTCATGTCCGTTGAACCCCGAAGTAGTTCAGTAGCTTTATAATGAAGAAAAAAAAACTAATTAGAATTGACCGCAAAAATAAGTTGGTAATTTCATAGTAATTGTTAAAAATAATATGAAAAACAAAGTTATCGGAAAAGCTTATATATCTCTAAAATGTGTTGACTTGTCTTCTTTAAAATAAATGTGGTTGAGAGTCCTTTGGATGTTTTCCTCACCTCAAATTTTCCAGAATTTTAATTCCCATAGTTCAAAAGTTAAATTGGACACAATGATTATTCCTTTAGGAGCTAATATCTAAACAACTGCTAAATTAATTAAATTAGTCAAAATCAAAACTTTTTAGTATTTTTCAATACCTATCCAAAGATACCTCACAAATTTATTTAACTTTTTTCCTTGGAGAAATGCAGTTACGCAATCGAGTATCGAGGCTCATAGTATCCGAGTAAAATTACTGTGACATACGGACGGATATTACCAAATTAGAAAGGTTCCGTGTTTACCATTTGGCTGCGGAGCCCTAAAAATTTCAATTATTTGGTCTGGCCATAGGCTTACTAAGGAACGCAGTTAGTCATAGACTTTCATTTACTGCGTTGCTGTTGAATTTATGAAGAAGCTTTGGAGCCTTTGACATTTTGTCTTTGTGGAAGGGCTTGTTCCTAGTATGTAGTAAGTTTATGGGTCTACCGAAGTGATTAGTAAACTTTGAAGCTCAAATCGGCCGGCTCGGCCGGGGTACTACCCTCTCACAGAATATCTGCGTAAGACTACGGCGTGTTGAGTTTCGAGGTCAAATCTCTCAACCCCTCTGTACCATTCCTTTTTTCTCTTCGCATCTCTTCTCTCCTATGCGCATATGATACTTCAAGTATTGCGCGTTCATAGGCTACGGTGACTGCTTACCATCAGGCGGACCGTATGCTTGTTTCCCAACTGTCATGATATAAAAAATACTTACTATAGGGTCCATTCCTACGAATCCACAATGCTGTTTTTTAAGGTTCTCACGATCTTCTGCGTTACCCTTAACTAATCTATTAAGTTCATCACAATTCTTCAATAGCTTAAGAACACCGTCCGCGCCTTCGACTGTCATGCATGCTGCAAGAATAGTGAAAGTGGTGTTAGGAAAAAAAATATTATCAGTCAAGTACGTTGTGAACCACGCACAGTTGAAACTAAAAGCTTGGTTCTAAAGAATCTTAAGGACTATAAAAATAATAAATTAAAATGGTAATTTGATAATAATTAATTTTAAAATTTTAATACGAAAAACAAAGTTATGGTAACAACTCATCTAACTCAATATCTCTAAAATCTGTAAACCTATCGTCTTCTCGTCATCAAAACCTAATGTGGTTGAAAGTTCATTTGATGTTTTACAACCTCAATTTTCTAGAATTTTAAATCCCATAGTTCAAAAGTTTGAGGACACCATTTTTATGACTTTAGGAGCTTATATCTCAACAACTACTGACTTAATGAAAAAGTAAAAATCTAGGTTAGATTTTTACGTTATCATTTTGAAAGACCTATCCAAAGATATCTCACACGTTGCCATACGTTGAATTTTTTTTCAACCCTCAGTGACATGGATAGACTGCTTCCCTTAGTTTTTATATATTTTAGGATTTTCATTACAAAATCTTGTGTGTAATTAAAGATTTTTAGTTTTATTAATTTCGCGACAAAAAGTAGCCTATTTTCATTGGCTACGGAACCCTAAAAACGAGTGTGCTTTAGACTGAGGTAAAACTTTTGTATCACCATCTTTATATACTTGTATGTATAATTAATATATAAATGTCGTAGAGTGGTGTTTCTCATCCACATTGTCATCAGAGGTTACAACTCTCGTGGGCGTCGTGTGGGTACAATGCAAGGACAAAACAAGCTGTGCAATATTTATTGTGGATTTAATCCTTTTAACAAATCATAGCCCGATATTTCCGAGCTTTCACGCCAAAACTACTAAACCGATTTACTTAATTTAAATGAAATTTGGTACACAGGTAGTCTAGGCCCTGAAAAATGACATTGGGCCATTTAAAAAGGTCGTAAGGGGTTGAAAAGCTAGAAATTTTAGAGCTAAAGCTTGAAAATTGTTTTTAGGCAGTTGATTTGATTTAATTATATATTATGACGTTCACAGTTTGTAAGGGGGTGGTGTTTCAGAATTTGTATTTAGGTCGCTATTCACGCGGGCGAAGCCGCTGGTAGAAGCTAGTGTAATAATTATATAAATAACCAAGTTTCACCTTGCGGATAAAAAAAAATGCACACAAAAAGATTACTACTTTCTAAATAAGAAACCGTGTTTTATTCATTAGTGTTAATCTATACATACAAATAATTAAAATTGAACTGTCTGTTTGTAAAACATCGAAGTTTCAATAGCTCAACGGCAGAAGGGCCGACTCCGCTCTGTTTACGCGAGAGTTGCGGGTTCGATCCTGACTCCCTTGGGCTATTGTAGTACCCAATCCTAGCGCAAGCTTTGAGCTTATAATAGGAGGGGCAATAGGAACATTAGTAATACCTTGAAAAAGGCATTGCTAATATTCTTTAAAAAAAAAACAGCTTTTCATAATGCATATCACATACATAGTATAAAACAAAGTCGCTTTCTCTGTCCCTATGTATGCTTAAATCTTTATAACTACGCAAAGGATTTTGATGCGGTTTTGCGGATTGAAGAGGAAGGTTTATATGTATAATAACATCCATTAAATAGTGAAGAAAAAAAATTGAGGTTTCTAATGCTATGTACCACGGGCAGTAATGAATAAATCAAAACTACTGGATCGATTTTAATATTTTTTTAGTGAATGACATAGGCTATATATTTTATACCCGTGCGATGCCGGAGCGGGCCCCTAGTTAAATTATAAAAGACTAGTTGCGCCCGGGACTCCGGTCGCGTTGGTCCACCGACTTTTCTTTCCTAACCCTAATTATTATTCGAAATTATAAGTAGGTAGCCTAAGTTACTGCTTATAATAATACCTAAGTACATATATGCCAGTGAAAGTTCCGTTAAAATTGGTCGAGCCATTTCAGCAGTTAGCCGGAACAAACAGACAGAGAGATAAATAGAGATAATACCGTATATACTTTCATATGCATTTCGGGAAAAGCTACCGTACCTCGGAGAGCACGTTAAGCTGTCGGTCCCGATTGTTATCACATAACATCTGTTAAAAATTGTTAACTCTTGATAAGCAAACTAGTAACCTGTCAAATCTGGATAAGAGTAATAAGCAGACCCTGGGTAAATATAATACCGGATATAATGCTGGGACGATGAAGAATGGATGGAGATATTTTGAGGCAGCGCCTATGCCGATTGAGGCACTAATTGATAAAATTATTGAGGGAGACGCGAACATCAACCATGCAGATCCTAATTTAGCGGATTCTCAGATATATATGGAATATGTATATAATAAACTAGCGGCCCGCTCCGGCTTCGCATGGGTATAAAATGTATAGCCTATGTCATTCATTGAAAAAATGGTTAAAATCGATCCAGTAGTTCTGATTTATTTATTACTGCCCGTGGCCCTGCGCGTTAAATGTAATTATTTACGACATCACAATAGAAACTTTAAAAATAACAGTATTTTTCTCTACTATTTTATGGATGTTATTATACATATAAATCTTCCTCTTCAATCACTCTATTTATTAAAAATTACCGCATCAAAATCCGTTGTGTAGTTTTAAAGATTTAAGCGTACATGGGGACAGACAAAGTGACTTTGTTTTATATTATGTAGTGACAAACATCACCCTACTTTTAGAGTCAGACTGACACAGAACGTATTAATTTTTTGTTCCGTTACGTTGACGCGAGCAACCGGTAAAACCACACGTCACTATGTAGTAAACAAAGTCCTCTGTCGCGTCTGTCTGTCTATTCCCGATAAATTCGAAAACTACTACATCGATTTTCATGCCGTTTTCACAAATGGATATGGAGTGGTGGTCGTGGAAGGTCGTCGGCTAAAATATAATTATATTTGTTGGAGGTTTCGGAAAAAAAGTTGTCTGGGAGGTTTCAACGAAAACGCTGTCTAAATCCTACGAGATATATCGAAATGATGTATTTTGGAATTTGCACCATATATGATTTAGATGAATATCTTAGGAGTGATCGTAAAAGTACTCGCTTCGCTTGATGCAATCGTCGACCCTCGCACCGTCTTACCTATTGTTTCACTATTTTTATGTTACAAGTTGGCAAACAAGCATACGGGCCACCTGATGGTAAGTGGTTGCCATAGCCTTAAATCTCCTTTGCCTACAAGTGCCCTTCAAACCGGAACATAGTAATGCCTGAGCACTACTGTTTGGCGGTAGAATATTTGACACTGCGGTGGTACCTACCTAGCCGGCCTCTTGCAACAAAAGACCTACCACCAGTGTGACTCATTGCACTAGTGGAATAATCTCTCTATAAGTCGAATGATAACCCGCGCGCGACCCCTTAATAAACTGACTTCGAGCGAATGGACGTGACGACTGATAGCATAATAAAGATTCTCATAACAAAACGTTGTTCACGCGGGTGTAGCCGCGGGAAAATACTACTTTAGATATTTTTGTGTTTTTTGAAAATAATAGTTTTTCTCACAAAATAACGGACTTGAAAAAAGGGAAAAAAATAATCGCACTACCGACATCTGGACTCGAACCGCGGTTTTTGTTGCCTGAAAACACGGATTCAATGACAATTTCCAGAAATGATTCCTAGCGAGATCGATTTATCGCTACCGAAACCCCCTACATACTAAATTTCATGAAAATCGATTATATATAAACAAGAAATGCTTGTTTATATGTATTAAATTTTCTGCGTGCTCTTCAAAAACTATTGACTTTTATATTTCATAAAATAGTGGTCTATTTATTAATAGTAATGATGATTGCTTTCACAAATCTGTAATAAAATATGACTACAAAGACAGTTTTTTGTTTAAATTATTAAGTTTAAATATCTGTGGAGGCGAATAACGGTTTGATAACTAAGGTTCATTATGTACATGTGAATTTTTCGTATCAGACTTTTCGTTTATAAATTATGATGGATATGAAAATACTTAACAAAAAAAACACTGCCTTAAATGGATTAATTGAGTCGCTTGCTTACCTTCCTGTCCCGAGACGAAACACACTAATGTCAGTAAAGTTAAAACTTTTATAATACACATCGTTTCTGAAAACACCACTGCTCCGACCCCGGTCAACATGCGGACTGACAAGTTTTTGCATTAAACAATATAGTAGGTACATATATATGCATATCTGTGTCTTAAGGAGAATTTCAATGCTTTAAAGTTCATACCTTCTTGAAGTTATACTTCTTTAGGCTCGTTATGAAAAAATGAGTGAAATTTTACAAAAAATTAACTAATTTTTAATGATGCCAAAGAAGTTTAACTTCTGACGCGCGTATATAAGTACACGCACCCATTTTTTTATCGTATGTCATGCTAGCTGTTGTATTATTTATTAGGCCAATAGGTGTATTCTATGAACCGCACCACGATTTTGTATTGAAATCCTAAAATATGTCAAAATTAAGGGAAGCAGTCCATACATGTAATAGGGGGTTGAAAAAATAATTTCAACGTATGACAATGTGTGAGGTATCATTGGATAGGTCTTTCAAAATAATGAGGAGGCTTGATTTTGTCTTTTTTCATTGAGTCGGTAGTTGTTGAGATATAAGGTTCTAAAGACATAAAAATAAAGTCCCCGCCCTCTAACTTTTGAACTATCTGAGTTAAAATTCTATAAAAATTGGAGGTTGTAGAACATCAAATGAACTATCAACCACATTTGGTTTGAAGAAGATAGGGCCCAGTTGTTCGTATAACTTTGTTTTTCATATTACTTTTAATATTTACTATGAAATTACCAACTTAATTTGGCGATCGATTTCAATTCGTTTTTTTTTTTTAAGATTCTTGGTCATCAAGCTGCGGAACCCTTTATTTTTGGCTGTGCTTGGTTCACAACGCACTTGACTCATAATTATAGAAGTATTAAAATCGATAGTATGATATATTTAAGAGAGAGACACAATCTATCGAAAAATTTTCTGTAGACCTGATATAATACACAACACATACACAATTCCACCATAAATAATTTTGTTATATCACAAAAGGTACACTGGTGGTAGGTCTTTTGTTGCAAGAGGCCGGCTAGGTAGGTACCACCGCAGTGTCAAATATTCTGCCGCCAAATAGTAGTGCTTAGGCATTACTGTGTTCCGGTTTGAAGGGCACTGAAGTCTAGTAAAATTACTGGGCAAAGAGATTTAAGAACTAATATCTCGAGGTTCGCAACACGTGAGTGGTACCTACTAATGATGGTGCAAGCGCTCAAAGGCTACGGCGACCACTTACCATCAGGTGGGCTATATGCTTGTTTGCCAACTAGTAACATACAAAAAGGGTTTAGGCAGCGTTTTCGTTCTCAGCCTGTAGACGTCTTATATTTTGCGACACCTCCAATAAATAGCATTATATTTGTCAAATTACATAATAAAACCTTCCTCGAAAACCGCTCCGTCTTTTGGTGAAAACAGCATGAAAATCGGTGTATTAGTTTTTGAGTTTATCGCGAACACACAGACAGAGGCAGTGTAGGATTTTTTATAATATGTTGTGATCGAGTGGTTAGTAGCCAACCTAGTGTCAGACTTGTTCAGGTCGCCCATATACGAGTAGGCCTCTGACTTGACTTATCGAATGTTGTCAAATTGTCAACAGCCGGGACTGTTTTTTTACGTGCCACCCGAAACACGGAGACGCTCGGTTGAGATACCACTATGTGATCACCCATCTAGTGACTGGCCGCGCCTGAAGTTACTTAACCTGCCGATCGCTTACCGATCAGTGGGCGCACTCGGCTACGAGCGTCTGTAGTGATTAAAACAATTTAGTACCCAAGAATGGCCAATTTTCAATAAGTTGATATCACAAGTAGATATTGTAGTAGAATAAATGCGTTGCGAGACTTAGATTTTTGACATTTTATAATTTAAATGGGATTGCTATATTAGTTATAATGATGATGCGTAATTTGAAGGGAAACCTTTAATACTATTTAAGGTAATTTACCTTGTTCAAAGGTGACACATCTATAAATTCTAACGGGAATTACTTTAAACGTTTATTTCCTAGTAGAGACCACGTTTTTAGGGTTCCGTAGCCAAATGGCAAAAACGGAACCCTTATAGTTTCGTCATGTCCGTCTGTCCGTCCGTATGTCACAGTAATTTTACTCGGAAACCAATGGCTCCATCTATACGAAATTTAGTAAAAAGGTGTATTCTATGAACCGCACGACGATTCTGTAATGAAATTTTAAAATATATAAGAATTAAGGGCAGTCCATACATTTAACTGAATGTTGAAAAACAAAATTTCAACGTATGCCAACGTGTGAGGTATCTTTGGATAGGTCTTTTAAAATGATAAAGCGGTTTGATTTCGACTTTTTTCATTAAGTCAATAGTTGTTGAGATATTAGCTCCTAAAGTCGTAAACATTGTGTCCCCCCTCTAACTTTTGAACTATGGAATTTAAAATTCTGGAAAAATTTGAGCTTGTAGAATACCACATGAACTTTCATCCACATTTGGTTTGAAGAAGATGGGTCAACAAAATTTTGAGATATATTAGTTGTTCCCATATCTTTGTTTTTCATATTACTTTTAATAATTACTATAAATTTACCAACTTATTTTGCGGTCGATTTTAATTCGTTATTATTTTTAAAAGCCTTAAGATTCTTCATAACCGAGCTGCGGAACCCTTTAGTTTCAACTGTGCGTGGTGCACAACGCATTTGACTGATAATTTATTTATATCATGTCGGTAGCCAAACAAGCATACGGTCCGCCTGATGGTAAGCAGTCACTGCAACCTATGAACGCTTGCGACACTTGAAGTATCACAAGCGCGTTGCCAACCCAAGGAACAGGAGGGACGGGATGAGAAGGGAAAAAAGGAAGGGAACAGAGAGGGTGGGAGATTCGGCCTCCGGTGCTCTAACTCATCGCACGAAACGCAACAGTGCCTAGTGATACTGTTACTTGACGCCGATTTTCTGTGAGACGGTAGTACTTTCCCGGTCGAGCCGGCCCTTTTGTGCTGAGAGAAGAATGGCTCTGCTACATAAAGGATGTTTGTACTTACCATAAAGGGTTACTTTATTGCTTAAAAATAAATTGTTCCATCATCTATTTGACTCTGTTTAATAATAAAATTTTCACTCTTGTGTAAAATAAATAAGGCGTGTCTAGTGTTGTCCAAGTTCCATCCAATTACATTAAAATCGGTTCAGTAGTTTAAGTAACAGACATATAGATTTACTATATCGAAGTTTGTATTCTGTAGTTAGGTTTTTGTTAACCCCACGGGAACTTAATATTTTCCCGCTATAAAAAGTATCCTGTAATTTAATCCTGATTGACAATCTAGATCTGTGCCAAATTTCATCCAAATCCGTTCAGCCGTTTTTGTATGATAGCGTAATAAACATCCCAACATACAAACTTTTTTAGGTTTCCGTAAACAAATGATTTCGTCATGTCCGTCCGTATGTCACAGTCGGCGTCATCGGCGTCGGGATGTGACGACCCCATCGCCCGCTGTTGGGATAACCTCTGTCACAGCAGAGATTATCCCACCGGTGCAATCAGTCACACTGGTGGTAGGTCTTTGGTTACAAGAGGCCGGCTAGGTAGGTACCACCGCAGTGTCCAATATTCTGCCGCCAAATAGTAGTACGGGAATATGTGAGGTATTTTTGAGTAGGTCTTTATAAATTATAAAGAGGTTTCATTCTGACTTTTTTGATTATGACAGTAGTTGCTGAGATATTAGCTCCTAAAGTCATAAAAATTGGGGAAGCAGGAGCTTTAACGTTTGAACTATGAGATCTAAAATTCTGGAAAAATTTGAGGTAGTAGAATACCATAAGAACTTTCAAAGGAAATTATTTTGAAGAAGATATGATAAGATATTTCAGAGATACATATAGGTTTGAGATATCTTGGGGCACGGCAGTGCCCCGCCAAGTCGACCTTATTTATTTTAGATAAATGATTTTTCCATAACTTTGTTTTTTTTTTCATATTATTTTTTATAATTAATATGAAATTATAAATTTATATTTGCGATAGCTTTTAATTCGTTAAAGTCCTTAAGATTCTTCATCATTAAGCTGCGGAGCCCTTTAGTTTCCACTGTCTGTCGTGTACCACTCACTTGTCTGCAAATTTATTTATAATATTAATTGGATACCTAAGCTTCTTAATGACAAGTATGTAGGTATGTTACGCTCGTGTTGTTTCCTTTAAGGAAATCTCCAATCGCGTCGCGTCGCATTCGGTCGCAAAACTAAATATTTCCTACAACAGAAATCGGTGCTTAATAAAACATTGCCGCATATTTGATTCGTTTGATTATGATCGATGCAACCATGGAGGGAACTTTTTTTTACGTTACAATTTGGCAAGCAAGCATACGGCCCACCCGATGGTAAGCAGTTGCCGTAGCCTATGAGCGCGCGCAACACCATTAGTAGGTGCCACTCACGCGTTCCCAACCTCGAGGTATTGGTTCTTGAATCTTTTTTGCCCAGTAATTTCACTAGCCTATAGTGCTCTTCAAACCGGAACACAGTAAAGCCTCTTGCAACAAAATACCTACCACCAGTGTGACTGACAGCACTGGTGGAATCTCTGCTCTGACAGAGGTTATCCCGACAGCGGGCGATGCGGTCGTCACGTCCCGACGCCGGAAAAAATTGCCATTTAAAGAATATATTTGGTAATAATTAATAATTTGGTATAGTTCCTTAAATGTAACTTGAACCAAAATGGCCGCGTCTGCGCAGGTACAATAATGGACAAAAATATTAGACAAAAATATTGGTTTCGTCTTATTTAAATCGATTCTTTATAAAGTGGGAAAACGGAATGAAGTATATAATATAGTTATTATTTCTTCTAAATTCAATTAATTATTTATTTATTATCGTTATTAATTACTTAAATAGAATAAAACAAATAAATAGTATAGAAAAAGGTACCTATATACATAAAAAAGTTAATGTACATTATTAATAGTGAGACAGACTTCTTCGTATCTTCCGCAGTATTAATCAGAGAATTAGTTATATTATTTTCTTTAAAAAAATACCTATAAACGTCAAATACCATCCTTCTCTCCCGTCTCCTTAAAGTTGATTGTGGTCGAGGCATTATCTTGAAATAAATGTTAACACACTTGACAAAACGAATTTATATTTTAATTTATTTTTAATAATTTATTATTAAAGAACTAAAACAACCGTGAGCGAGTGTACTAAACCCGGTCGTTGAGACCCAAAAACGTGTTACTGCGCAGGGTTCAAGTTACATTTAACAGACTATATAAGGTAGTAGACGACTAATGTTAATCGTGAAATTCAAATAGAAGTCTGTAACACGTAAAAACAATGTGTTTTATTTCGTTCATTAGTGTTGGCAATTCCAACATATAAACATTTCATATAATGCGTCTTATTAACTTAAATAAAATACTTTGATTTCGTATACGTTATATTTATTTTTTATGTTACATTTTTCATGTATTAGAAATACAAATTATTTTACGTATTACGTATTTTTCTTACATTCGAATCTTAAATACAGATCTTAAAAATTTACTTCCAAAAAAATATCACAAGATCAATAATTTTCATTTGGTAAAACCTTAAATGGAAAGCTTACGAAGAGATCACTTTATTTATCCAAGTTAAGTATGGAAAGACCTTTGTGTAAACACTGGGTATGCCTTCTGTGCCGCACGGTACTGGTCCGAAGCTGACGATACCGGCTAGAGAGTATCTGCCATTCTCTTCAGACATCAGCGGTCCACCGCCGTCCCCTCTGCATGAGTCTAAGCCGTTCTCGCCACCAGCGCATATGTGCATATCGCCTATTGCCAGAGATAGCCGATGGGGTCTTCTCTCGTAGATCTCCTTGCACTTCTGTAATGTAAACATTTCGTGATTGGAATTTTTGTAGCTTTTTTTTTTCAAAAACTAAAGTGACAAATAAGTGGCCTGCGTGATGGTATGTGGTTATTTTTGCATATAACTCCTGGTAGCACCAGATTCAACATCGTGCGTTATGTTAAATGAAATATTACAAAAATTCTGCTAATTTAAAATTTTGATTAATAAGGTGTTTTGTTCCTATAATAATTGAGTGCCATATGTAATATTATAAAATAACAATTTATGACTTGTTCGAATAAAGTCATGCAGTTAGTGTCATGATACAAAACTTGGGATAGGTAAAAATTACGTTTTCTATTGAGAATCTAATCTTCATAGTGGGTTAGTGAATGTCATGACACAAAATTTGTGAGAGGTAAAAATATTGTTTTCTATTGCAAAATCTTATCTTCTTAGTTGATTCGTTAGTGAAATCATTAAAATTTTACCCGTAAAGGTACAAATGGTAATTCAACGTAATGTTTGACGACGTCTTCCTCCTGGTCGCTATTCGGTTTGCTGCCCCAACCGGCGTTGATTAGTTTCAAATCGTTTGGCGGTGAAACGGTGATGTCGGATGTTGGTAGACAGATTGGCCTAATGAATTCTATAAAAAAAATATATATATGGTTTTTTTTATAAAGAGTATAAGTAATTAGTAATGCTTTTTACATGGCATTACTATTATTCCTATTGCCCCTCCAAATAAGCTCGAAGCTTGCGCTGGGAGTGGGTACGACAATAGCCCAAGGGGTCAGGATCGAATCCTCGACTCTCGCGTTAACGGAGCGAAGTCGGCCCTTCTACCGTTGAGCTATTGAGGCTCTAATATATTATTACTTTTAAGATTACATTATGTGTTTTTCATCTAATTGTAATGTCTATATCACTGCTCGTTGACTAAGATGATCTTACATGATCTTTGTATATTTTACTAGTGGGAGGCCTTTTATTGACAGATCCCGGCGAGGTAGGTACCACCGTAGTGTCGTATATTCTACACCAAAGCCTGTGTGTTTCGGTATGAAGGACACTGGACCTAGTGAAATTATTCGGCAAAATAAACGCTGCACACGTATGGTATGGTGTTTGAAGCGTTCATAGGCTACGATAATCGCTTACCATCAGGTGGGTCGTATGTCTGCTTGCCAACTTATTCACATTTTAAAAAGGTGAATATTTTTTGTAATCTTTGACTCCATTGATAATATAATCGAATGCATAAAAGTACCTCAAACTTTTGAAATAGTTGATGCATGGCTAGTTCACATCTATTGGACGACTCACCTTTATAAAAACTATTTAGATTATTAATATTTGTTTTTTTAATTTAAATAATTATTTTATTGTAAATTATTCAAATCAGCATTTGAACTTTAAGTGAAGTTAGGTATTTACCACTGTACGGAACTTGCTTAGCGAGTTTAATAATAGCGATGTCGTGGCCATGATATTTCGGTAGATTGAATTCGGGATGAGAAACGACGGACGATATTGGGATTGTGATAGCGCCACCGTTGCAGACCTTCTTGCCGTTTACAAGTAGACAATCGGGCCCGGAATGAGTCTTGTTGAATTCACCGAGACGTACATTTTTTCTGGAAAAGTTAACAGTTATTTAGATAATTAAATATTTAGATTCTACCGGCGTCGAGATGTGACGACCCCATCGCCCGCTGTTGGGATAACCTCTGTCATAGCGGAGATTATTCCACCAGTGCAATCAGTCACACTGCTGGTAGGTCTTTTGTAGCAAAAGGCCAGCTAGGTAGATACCACCGCAGTGTCAAATATTCTGCCGCCAAATAGTAGTGCTTAGGCATTACTGTGTTCCGGTTTGAAGGGAAATTTAGGATATTCAAATTACTGGACGGAGGAGATTTTTGAACCAATATCTCGAAGTTGGCGAGGCGTGAGTGGCACCTACTAATGGTGCTGTAAGCGCTTATAGGCTACGGCAATCACTTACTATCAGGTGGACCGTATTTTTGTTTGCCAACTTGTAACATAAAAAATATTTCCTTAGAATATTTTCTTCAGAAGTTGGTGCAAAGTAAAATATCGGCACTGAAGATGCCGTTCGAAATTAGTTCGAATTAATTGATCCTACGGTTGATAATTGGAAAATGCTGAAGGTATTGATGATGAGTAGGATGTCTAAGGAGAAGGTGCCCTAAACTTGTTGGCGGTGAGCTTTTTATTTCAAGTGGCCTAGACAACTTAGTCTTAGCTATTTTACCGTAAACAGTATTCTGTGTTTCGGTTTGAAGGATACTGTAGCTAATGGAATTACTGGGCAAAGGAGATTTAAGAACCAACATCTCGAGCTTGGCAACGCATGATTGACACCTAAATATATATATGTATGCTGTTGCAAGCGCCCAATAGCCGCTAATCATCGGGTGGGTCGGTATGCATGCTTGCAAACTTAATGACATAAAAATCCTATGATTTGGCCATCTTCTTTTGACATGTTTTCTTTGTGATACATCTTCTCATTCTTCTTCATGTCGCGAGCTCTTTATGTCCCCCGCATTGATACATCAACTATTGTCAACTTGTCAGCCGAGGCTGACATTTAAGTGCCCTCCGAAATACAAAGCCGCTCTGTTGAAATACAGCTTTGCGATCACGCATTCATAGAACGGACCTCGCCTAAAGTTGTTTAACTTGACCGATAGTTTACCAAACAGTGACACTAAATAAGTGAAACACTAAAATATTTAACTTACGGAGCATGGTATAAACATTGTGCAGCGGTCAGCACATATCGCGAGCTGATCAGAACTCCTGTGCACGTCAATCTACCCTGATCGTGCTCTATCAACGCTAACCATGGAAACTGGTTGATGGCAGCGTCTCCGCCTGTAAAATATTATTATCATTATTTCATAAATTTCATCACTGGAATGGCTTCGTATATACGAATCTGTTTGCATAGGCTATACTGATGTTTATAGTATGGCTACAAGTTATACAGATACACAACGATAACATGGCGCGCCCCTCCAAAATGTTTTATTGTGTGTAGTCACATCTTTTTGAGAGAGTGTGTATGTAGTTTTAAGTCTTCGCCTTCATTATCGCCGACAGTTTTTTCGATCAACTAATCATAACTAGCGAACCGTCATTTTTGAGAGTGGGTATTGTTCGACGGCCGTATCATTACGCACACATGCGTTGGGAGACTTTTTTACGTTACTAATTTGGCAAACAAGCATATGGTCCAGCTGATGGTAAGCGGTTTTCGTTGCCAACCTCGAGATATTGGTACTTAAATCTCCTTTGCCTAGTAATTTCACTAGCCTACAGTGCCCTTCAAACCGGACCACAGTAATGCCAAAGCACTGCTATATGGCGGCAGAATATTTGACACTGCGGTGGTACCTACCTAGCCGGCCTCTTCCAACAAAAGACCTACCACCAGTGTGACTGATTGCACTGGTGGAATAATCTCTGCTGTGACACAGATTATCTGAACAGTATTATATAGTAACATATTATGTTTATTAAACTATCGGGCAACTGGTTTCTTAACAAGCCTTTTCTAGTGTGACTTTGATGATATTAGCATATAAACATGTTTTTATATTTGCGATTAAATTGTCTTGTTGACATTAAAGAACAATATAATAGAAAAGCAGTTTGCGAAATTAAATATAATTGGAACGAAGTTCCTTATCGCGCGTTGTGAAAGGGGGCTAGACGGAAAAAATTCTTACGAAAAGTTGTCACGACACTTTTTGCTATAATAAGCTATTGTAAGCTGTGCGGCGTCGCATGTTTCTCTGTCTGTCTCTCTCTCTCTTATAGAAAGCAAGCCAGATATTTTCATTTCTATTTCGCATTGAACAGTGTGGTGTCGCGACGATTATTTTTGTTGAGTGTATACAGGTTTTTGTAAATAATAAATATTGTAATAATAAAAAAATATTATTATAACTTAAAAAAATAAAATTTTATTACAATTCCTTCACTAATTAATCGAAAGGAACTTCGTTCCATCCGGGTGTCCCTTGACACCTCTCAAGTTTTTTCTTTATCTTTTAGAATTAAAATTTAATCAAGAAGGTAGTTATGCTCTGAAATGTTTGATTCTAAGACAACTTTTATGAGTTTTGGAGCTAATATCTCAATGACTACTATGGTAATGAAAATCAAACCTTATTATTTTGAAAGACGCATCCAAAGATATCTCACATATTGAAATTGTTTTTTTTTTCAACCCTCAGTTCCATGTATGGACTGGTACCCTTACTTTTTATATATTTTAAGATTTCATTATCAAAATCGTGTAGCGGTTCATAGAATACACCAATTTACTAAATTCTTATAGATAGCACTATACGATGCGGACGTCAGATGACAATAGCTCTGCGTACTAGTAACCTGTCAAATCCGGATAAGAGTAAAAAGCAGATCCTGGGTAAATGATAATATGTTATGTAATTAGCGTTGCATTACTCACTAATTTTTCTATGGTCATCAGCTAGATCTAATCCACAGCAGTCAGATGTTGGACTCGGAGGTTTGTCTGTTTGTGGGCATTGACCTAAAAGATAATTAGTTACTCTTAACATTCAAAAAAAAAAAACGCTACACACTCAACGGCCCCCATTAGGATATTGATATCCTGTGTCGGGGTCCGGAAACATACACAATGACAAGGACAAATACACCCAGACCGGAAAATATGTTTGCATGGTTAATACAAACATATTATGCTCCGAGCAGGAATCGAACCCGCGACCTGTGGCGTTTAAGGCAGGTTCGCTACCGCTGCGCCACAACGTCGTCGAAAAGTATACATTTTTTTAAAGAATACTAGAAATGCTTTTAAGGCATTACTAATATTCCTATTGCCCCTCCAAATAAGCTCGGAAGTGGGCTACGAGTGGGTACGAGAAAAATAACTAAATTTAATGAAATTAATGAAAAAAAAAATATGATATCTTTTCCAACACAAAATGCAGTGTCCCAAAAAGGTTTGCCATTCAGCATATATTGGGCGACCCGTGTTCATCCTATAATGATTTTGAATGAAAATGAAAAGTAACAAACCATTCATCCATCCATCCATCCAGCCATCCATCCATCCATCCATCCACATTCATAATATTAGTTAGATTAGATGGGATGATATTACATTGTGGAATGTCGTTTACATATTTTATAATAGAATGCAAAAACGTCATTGGTAATAAAATTATTATCTTAACGTATACTTAATTGATTTTATTAATATTATAAAGCCAAAGAGTTTGTTTGTTTCGTTGAACGTGCTAATCTCAAACTACTGGTGGTTCCCTTCTTATATCATGACGGTTGCCAAACAAGCATACGATCGCTTGATGGTACGCAGTCACCGCAACCTATGAACGCGCGCGATACTTGAAGTATCACATACGAGTTGCTAACCCAAGGGATTTGAAGGGAGGGATGAGAAGGGAAAAAAGGAAGGGTATCGAGTGGTTGGGAGATTGGGCCTTCGGCGCTCTCACTCATCGCATGAAATGCAACAGTACTCTGTTATTACGCCGATTTTCTGTGAGAGGGTAGGTCCTGCCACGGTCGAGCCTGCCGATTTGTTGTTGCGTTTCGTGCGATGACTGAGAGCGCTGGAGGCCCAATCTCCCACCCCGCTCTGTTCCCTTCCTTTTTTCCTTTCTCATCACGTTCCTCCTGTTACTTGAGTTGGCAACGCGCTTGTGATATCATTATCGCAAGAGCTTATAGGTTGCAGTGTCTGCTTCCCATCAGGCGGACCGTATGCTTGTTTGCCAACCGTCATGACATAAAAAAACTTAAATCGATATATTACACACGAGCAAGGACGCGGGTAAAGCTAGTTTATGACAAGAATGAGTGAAACAGGTTCTATAACAATAATGATGATCTAATTTATATGTGGCATTAAAATGTAAATAATATTAAAATTTTACACCAGTGGCTGAGAATTGTGATTGGATGTCGGAATCAAAGCCACAATATGATGCAAACAAAATTAAAAACTGTTTTTGCTTTCCTTTATTGAGATAAATGCCTGGTTGCTTGGGAGAAATCGCTTACAAGCGATAAGGCCGCCATTTTTAGTCGCCTATTGCTTTGTTTGATGTCTTTTTCTTTTTTTATGTGGTGTACAAAGAAGTGTATAATTAAATAAATAAATAAATAAACGCTACACACTCAACGGCCCCCATTAGGATAGTGATATCCTGTGTCGGGGGTCGGAAACATTCACAATGACAAGGACAAATACACCCAGACCGGAAAATATGCTTGCATGGTCAATACAAATTAAAGAATAAATAAAAATAAATCTTTTGATTCTTGATAATTTTACTATTTTAACCCGTCCCTGTCCGAGACAGGGAATCTTAACAACTTAATGCAATCGCTTTAGGCGCACACAAAAACAGAGCCAATCTTCTCCCAGCACAAATTTGCCGGCTCGATCGGGGAAGTGGAAAATCGGTGTACAATTACAGTCGCGCGATGAGTAAGAGCGCTAGAGGCCCAATCTCCCACTCCTTCTCTTCCCTTCCTTTACCTCTTCTTACGCCTTCATCACAGATTGGTTACTTGCTGCTGCCATATATGGCTATGTTTTACTTAGCACCGATTTTTGTTGAATAAATATTAATTTTTTGCTTTTTAGTTTTTATGTGGTTTTTTTTTGCATAAATGCTCCGGTTCAACCAGTGAAGTGAACATACGTATTACATATCCAAATGCTTGGGTTTTTGTTAGACGAGCCCCTTCCTTTTCCTCTCACTTTCCCACTTTCCCACTTTCTTACTCTATGTCCTGTATCACTCGTGTGATGATGGCGTTGCAAGCGTTCATAACCTCTCGTGACCGCTTAATCTCAAGATGGCCGCTTGTTCTCGCCATGGTAAATTACCTACTTACTTTATTTTGATTTGAGGTTAATCTTACATTATAACATGTATATATACAATTAAATATTAATTTTAATTTATTTAAATAAATATACGCTACACATTCAACGACCCCCATTATGATAATGATATTCTGTGTCGGGGGTCCGGAAACATACGTACGGAACAATGACAAGGACATATTCGCCCAGACCGTGACATATGCTTTTAAGATCAATACAAACATCTGTCCCGAGCAGGAGTCGAACCCGCGACCTGTGGCGCTTAAGACAGATTCGCTACCGCTGCGCCACAACTTATATATGTCTTCGGAAATATTATATTATTATATTTTATCTTTTTTTTACATACAATTATAATCAAACATTGTTCGTAGTGATTGAGCACACATTTTTAAAGCCTTAAAAAGGCTTCATCGGAATCGCATTAGTGGTTATAAAGATTATGCGGCAAACAAACATTTTTTTTATGTCATGAAGGTTGGAAAACAAGCATACGATCCACTTGATGGTAAGCAGAAACCGCAACCTATGAACGCGCGCGATACTTTAAGTATCACAAGCGCGTTGCCAACTCAAGGAACAGGAGGGACGGAATGAGGAGGAAAAAAGGAAGGGAACAGAGGGGGTGGGAGATTGGGCCTCCGGTACTCTCACTCGTCGCACGAAACGCAACAGTACCTAATGATATTGTTACTTGACGCCGATTTTCTGTGAGAGGGTAATACTTCCCCAGTCGACCCGGTCGACCCGGCTCCTTTGTGCTGAGAGAAGCATGGCTTTACTACCGTAAAAAAATTGATTCGGGCATTAGTAATTGTCATGGGAAACACAATCGAAACACACGTGACGAGGCATGAAAACCGGCTTATAATTATACATCCAACCTTGACTTACCTGCAAACACCGCGCAGAGAGCTGACACCAGTGTTAGAACGAGGAGGTGACACGCTTGTGACATTTTCTACTCGTCCAATCAGCACGGACGTCTATCTTCGACTAACAAACATTATAAGATCATCTTGTTTTTTATATCAGGTGAAAAAGAAATCAACATCAATTTATTTCGCGGTACACATAACAATCTAAGTGTGCTGTCTTCATAAATTCACCAGTACGCCTTAAAGGACGATGATCTGAGGATTTCTTGTTCGTTTTTGCGTTCGGAGTGCAAATTATAAGATAACGTTGTAGCATCGATTGTTACAAGCATAAAGCGCGTGCCTACTAATCTTATATATAAAATTCTCGTGTCACAATGTTGGTTACCATACTCCTCCGAAACGGCTTGACCGATTTTTATGAAGTTTTATATGCATATTCAGTAGGTCTGAGCATCGGCTACTATATATTTCTCATACCCCAAAATGTTAAGGGTGGTCCACCCCAAAATTTTTATTTAATTTTTAAACAAAATTTAAAAAATACATACAACTCTAAATTTTCACCCTTCTACCATCAACCCCTATTTTTTAATAGCCATATTAATAAATCAACAACTTTCACCGGTGTCATTTCTAGACTCGGGTAGAGGGCGTTGCTATTGGGTCCCAGATTTTTTTCGGGGCAGGACAACGTCTGCCGGACCCGCTAGTCCCACTTTAATATAATAAATATGAAAGTTTGTATGTTTAGATGTTTGTTACTCAATCACGTCTAATAGGATTTGGATGATATTGGCACAGATATATATGTTTTTTTTTTAATGTGAGCAAACGGGCAGGAGGCTCACCTGATGTTAAGCGATCACCGCCGCCCATGAACATCTGCAACACCAGAGGGCATGCAGGTGCGTTGCCGACCTTTAAGAAAAAATACGCTCTTTTCTTGAAGGTTCCCAGGTCGTATCGGTTCGAATGTTATTAATTTAATAATTCTTTATTAATTTAGATTGTCTGGATTAAGACTTAGAATGCTTTTATCCTGGAAAAATGCTAGGTTCCCGTGGGATTATCAAAAAAACTTACTGCAGGGCGTATCCACTTGGAATTATTTTTGAATGTTTGTTACTCAATCACGCATAAACGGCATACACCGTTTGCACAATTTATTCTGAAAACAGCATTGTATACACCTAATTTTAATGAGGTTGGAAATGCTCGGAATAAGAGGAAGTTTCGAAAGGAATGGCGTTTTTGAAAACATTTTCTTCGTGGGCGTAGAAGAGTGAGTCGCCACAACATTGTCAGGAAGCGTTTACTGAAACGCGTTGTTTGGTATTTGATGTTGGCAAAGGATGGGGTGGCAAGGACAAGCATGCAAGGTGGCAAGGGGTGGTAAAGGGTGGCAAGAAGTAAAGTGGGGTGATATGATGGTTAAAATTTAAAGTGGGAAATTAAATAAGGGAACTTCGTTCCTACCGCGCGCCCACGCGACATTTTCTTTTAAACAATTTTTCTATTTATGCTTTTATTCAAGAGCGTTGTTACCACTGCCCCACAGTACACTTCAATATATCTCAGTTTTTAGTATGATCAGTGCTCACAGGTTGCTATATTTGTCTTCTAAAGATCTAAAAACTTTTATTTTTAAGGAAAACTGTACGTACTCACATTTTAGGATTTTCCTACAAAATTGTATAGCGGTTCATATCCTATTTTCTAAATTTCGTGTAGATAGAGCCAACACTTTCTGAGTACGACTGTGACTTACGGACGTGACCGAATGTAAGGGTACTGTTTTAGCTGTTCATCTACGGACCACTCTGCATCTTCTTTTTTTTTTTTTTCAATCAAATTGAATCTTCTATCGCATATATCACGGGAAATGTTCTGAGGAGTTGTTTGGATTGATCCCGCCGGTGGAATTTCACCATCGGACATCGCGACAAAACTCCAAGTTCCATCCTTACCACCTCGATGTCTGGAGATCCACAACACACAACATTTTTTTCCTCACCTTTGAGCCTCCAGCCCGTTTGCCGTCACTCACATAAAAAAAAACGGAACCCTTAAAACGAAACCCGTCGAAATGTATGTTCACGCATCACTTCGAAACGATTGCATCAAAATGGATAATGCTTTTTTTGTTTATGTTTGTAATTGAAATGACCATTTTTTGTACGGAATCAACGGAATCGGGAAGTCTGTATGTATCTGTATGTAAAAAAATGTATTATCTAATAGTACAGCTTTACACACGTCTTCTTTCTAACATTATTCCCGGTACTATACGAATATTTACCCAGGTTCTGCTTATTGCTATTGTCCGTATTTGACAGGTTACTAGTTTTTACACATCGATTGCTATCTGACCTCCGCAACCCTAAGGTCGAACCAGTAACTCATTGGATAAGAGCAAATTCCCTATCAAGAGTTAACGATTGTTATCAGATGTTATGTGATAACAACCGGGACCGACAGATAAATGTGTTTTCCGAGGCACGATATGGAGAAAAGGTCAAATGCCCAGACCGAAACAGATATTGGTAAGATCGATGCAAACATCTTCTCGAGCGGGAATCAAACCCGCAACCGTCGAGGCTAAAGGCATACTCACGTGTCAGTCAAGTTGTATACATATATTTACTAATAAATTCTTAGAAATAAAAGCCTTAAAGTTTTTACCACACATACATATCAATTATATCTTAAATTTACATTTTTATTAGCTTAAAATACTATAAATTGATTTGGCTGTTTAGATAAAGCTTAATATAAAGTTACAATAAAATTTGAAACAGGTGTTTCAGAGGAGAGGTTAATGACCGGGACCACACGGGACGGTCCATTCCACCAAAAAAAAAAGTTTTTGTTATTTACGTATATACGTATGTCACTAGGCTGTATCTCATGAACCGTAATAGCTAGACAAGGCCAAGAATCCTCGACTACTTTGGTTATATTGCCCAGAGGCAACCAGACAATCTGGATAAGCTGGTTGCGTGATGAGCGGCCCTGAGGAGAACGACAGTCGGTGTGGTCTCGATTGCCGTGCGCGTTTGCTCGGAAAGCGCTGGAGGGCTTACCATCTCGCCCCCCCGGGACCGAGCTCTGCTAGCCGAAGCACAGTGCTTGTCAGGTCGCGTTGGTTGGTTCTGCGAGAGTCCCCGTAACCTGTCAAACGCACTGAAGTCGGCCATCGAGGAGGTTTTAGGGGGCCCCATGACGTTACCATCTTGTCATAGAACCCCACAGAACCCGGTTCTCCTCCCCAGGAAACCGAGTATCTGGTAGTAGATTTTCTCCCAGTTACCAAAAAAAAAGGTTGTAATACTAATGTTGTCGCAAGCGGTCATAGGTTACGGCAACCGCTTACCATCAGATGGGCCGTATGTTTGCTTGCCAACATGGAACATAAAAAAGTCAAATGTTGAATTATTTGTAATATACGGGATGTTTCAGTTTAAATAGTGTATTATAGTCTACTGTAAAATAGTGGTTTATTTAACAACAAAGAAAGTAATTAAAAAAAACCTTAAGCCGAGAAAATATTTGTTTCTAATAGGTAATCATACTATCCAAATTTGCTATATTAGATATTCATAGGGATCCGTAGCCAAATAGCAAAAACGGAACCCTTATAGTTTCATCCCATCATGTCCGTCTTTCCGTCCGTCCGTAGGTCATAGTAATTTTACTTAGAGACTATTGGCGATTTAATTCTGACTTTTTTCATTACGTCAGTAGCTGTTGAGATTTTATTTATAAAATATAATCTTATCTTGGGGTCAGATTTCTTCTAAAAACTCATAACATGAGTTTACATAAAAAATTGAGGAAAAATGGGCAAAAAATTCGAGCTCAGACTATTTATTTAGAAGTGATAGTTTGATAAGGAACCGTAACACTTTTAGGGTTCCGTACCCAAAGGGTGCCAACGGACCGCACCGAAAGGGTGAAAACTAAGGGGTTCCGCAGCTTTATGGTGAAGAATTTATGAAATTAACGTAGTAAAATCGACCCCAAAAATAAATCACTACTTCCATAGTAATTTTTCAATGTAATTTGAAATACAAAGTTACGAGAAAAATTTATATTTCGCACCTTTAGAACGAAAACGCCACAATTTAAAAAATATCAAAAATTTAGTTATCAGCGTAAAATGACTTAAAACGAAATTCTTAATATAACAATAGTCCAAACATAGCCATATTCGAGTGTAAATAACTTTTGTAAATAACCAAGAAAATATAATATACGAAAGATTGAACAGGTGTCGATATTTTAAAACTTATTTTGTTGACTCCCAAAAACGTGCGTTTTGAGTCGTTTTCGCTCTAAAGGTGCGGTATGTCTAAAATTTATAGACCTATCCTCCTCAAAATTAATGAGGTTGAAAGTTCTTTTGATGTTGTACAACATCAATTTTTTTTGAATTTTAAATCCCATTGTTCAAAAGTTAGAGGGGGTGGGGGTGTGAGGATCAGATTTGGTTTTGAAGAAAATAGGTCTACAAATTTTAGAGATATTTAAGTTGTTTCCATAACTTGGTTTTTCATATTACTTTTAATAATTACTATGGAAATACTAACTTCATTTTGCGGTCGATTTGAATTCGTTATTTTTTTTAAAGTTCGTAAGATTCTACATCATAATTATTTGTTTTTACCCAACGGTGGTAGGGAACCTTTTATGTGCGAGTTCGATTCGAATGTGTCGGGGTTTTAAGGCATTTTTCCCAAAAATGCTTGTCCCCGTCTGCAGTACCTTCAACAAATTATAATAATATTTATATTATAGTAGTTATTATAGAGTTTTTTTTTAGCTTTTTATTATTAATGCAGTCGGTTTTTTTGTGTAATTTAATAAAATTTTTTTTATGAATATAATCGTATCAGACAAGATTCAATCATTATTTGTCTATTCGAGATTTTTTTTTAAATTGGATCACCGACTATTTTATAATTATATATACTATGACCTATACGTCCATACGTTCAGGGTCTCCGTAAAGGTCAATGGATTCAAAAGAATACAAGTATATAAATAAATATGAATCGTCGAAATGTATAGATGCACTTACACAACTGCGGAACGACTGCACCAAATTCTAGATAGTTCTTTTTTTATATGTAAGTAGGTGCAAACCGGCAAGAGGCTCACCTGATGTTAAGCGATCAACGCCGCCCATGAACATTTGTAACACCAGAGGGCATGCAGGCTCATTGCCGACCAAGGAACGAATACGCTCTTCTCTTGAAGGTTCCCAGGTCGTATCGGTTCGGAAAGACCGCCGGCGGAATTTGATTCCACAGAGTGGTTGTGCGGGGAAGAAAATGTCTTCGAAATCTTTTTATCTTAATGTAAAATTTAAACGGCTCAAACTCACGTTCAATCGGTTTAAGTACTGACTAGTTTCGGACTCATCAGAGGTCCTTCATCAGGGTGAGTGGGCTACGTTCGCGGTCGTGAAATGTATGGATGCACAATTGCACATACACAGCTGCGGAACGACTGCACCAAGTGCTAGATAGATAAATTTAAATAATGTCTCACGATAGTTTTAATAATTTAGTTCTTCAGACAGTCTTGACCGGGTATAAAATATGCCATTATTGACATTTAAGAAATAAAAAAAAAGTTGCCAAATCTCCTTTGAAATTACGTCGTTAATCGAGTTATAATTTTACAGGCGTCGGGACGTGACGACCCCATCGCCCGCTGTTGGGATAATCTCTGTCACAGCAGAGATTATTCCACCAGTGCAATCAGTCACACTGGTGGTAGGTCTTTTGTTGCAAGAGGCCGGCTAGGAAGTACCACCGCAGTGTCCAATATTCTGCCGCCAAATAGTAGTGTTTAGGCACTACTGTGTTCCGGTTTGAAGGGCATTGTACGCTAGTGAAATTACTGGGCGAACGAGATTTAAGAACTAATATCTCGAGGTTGGCAACGCGTGAGTGGCACCTACTAATGGTGCTGCAAGCGCTCATAGGCTGCGGCAGCCACTTACCATCAGGTGGGTCGTATGCTTGTTTGCCAACTTCTAACATAAAAAAAAAAAAAAAAAAAACGTTACAAGAGCGGTAACATGGTATGACTCCGTCCATGAGATTCTTAGTCTTAGTTTTGTCTTTAATATTATTTATCTATAGTCTTAGTGAATGTCAATCTCTTAGTGAATCGAACCCGCAATCGTCGAGACTGAAGGCAAACTCTCTACCCACAACGTCACAACGATCAAAGATTCCTATAGAGATAGATTCCTAATTCCTCCATTTGGGCAAATACTCAACAAAAATATTAATCATGGTATCCAACATGCCCAGAGTGAAATAAAAAAGTGTGTGTGTACTTATGTACACGCGTTAGAAGTTATACTTCTTTGGCGTATCAAGATAAAAATCTTTACAAAAATTTTATCTTTCGCCTTATTCTACGTTTGTAGAAAAAACGACACTAACAATAGAAAAAGGTATTTAATACATTGAACGTTTTATTATAACGCATTATCTAGTTAAATAAAGTTTATTTAAATATCACTAAGAACTGTTGACTATAGCTAACTTCAGGGTGTCGGTTTTTTGTGACGGTGTGCGCGCGCATCATAAAAATTTACTCTCATCATTTTTCCCTAACGCGCCAAAAGAAGTGTAACTTCAAAAAAGTAATTAAAATAAATGAATTGCTTTGATTTGCTTTTTGCTATAAATAAAAAAAATGGCGAAATATAAAAGTTGAGAGTATATTAATTAGTCATAAATATTTCCGGCTTTCGCAGCTGTGCTTGCTTATGAATATTTTATGAATTTGATAAATTATATATTTTATTATTACTGCAGAGTATTTATAATGTATGTAATAGGTATATTAAGTATTTCCTTAATAATTACAATGGTGGTCGTTCTTCGCATCCTGGCCGCACTATGCAGCGCGAAAAAAAAATTAAATTTTGACTTCAAAAGTAGGATGTTATCAAATTGAACGTTTTTTTTTTATATTACAAGTTGGCAAACAAGCGTACGGCTCAACTAATGGTTGCCGTAGGCTATTATCGTTTGCAGCATTAGTAGGTGGACTCACGTGTTGCCAACCTGGAGATATTGGTTCTTAAATCTCCTCTGCCCAGTAATTTCACTAGCCTACACCTTTAAACTGGAACACAGTAATGCCCAAGCACTTCGTTTTGGCTGCAAAATTTGACATTGCGGTGGTACCTAGCCGGCCTCTCACCAAAAGACCTACCACGAGTGTGACTGATTGCACTGGTGGAATAATCTCTGCTGTGACAGAGGTTATCCCAACAGAGGGCGATGGGGTCGTCACGTCCCGATGCCGGGAATTTATAACTCGATTACCCGTAGGCGGCTTGACCGATATTGATAATTCTTTTTTTTTTTGAAAGTGTATATTTTAGAGTAGGTCCTATTGTAATCAGATCACGTCAGGTCAATGTTGTTTCGAAAAAAAAAAACAAAGAATCACATAAACTTAAAATGCAAAACGCTATCTAAATATAATTTTTTATCCTAATCGTTACATCCGTTTCCGAGATACATAAGTGATTATATAGAAATATGCTTTCTCTTTATTCAACATCAGCAATCAGCAATGAAATTGGTGTACAAAGATGTTTATATGTTGATTATATCTCGAGTTTTTCATGTTGTGACGTTTGACAAGGAAGCATACCGTCCGCATGTTGGTAAGCAGTCACCGCAACCTATGAACGCGAGCGATACTTAAAGTATCACAAGTGCGTTGCCAACTCAAGGGATAGGGATAAGAAGGGAAAATGGGAGGAAACAGAGAGGGTGGGCGATTTGGGGCTTCGACGCTCTCACTCATCCCACGAAACACAACAGTACTGATACTTTTACTTTATGCCGATTTTCTGTGAGAGGATAGCATCTATCACGGGGAATGTTTTGAGGAATTGTTTCTTGTTGATCCCGCCGGTGGAATTTCAGCATCGGACATCGCGACAAATCTCTAAATTCCACCCTTACCACATCGACGTCTGGATATCCACAACAGCGCGATTTAGAAGACATTTTCTTCCTCGTACAACCACTTTGTGGAGCCAACTTCCGCGGGCGGTCCTTCCGAACCGAACCGGGAAACCTTCAAGAGAAGAGCCTATTATTCCCTTAAAAGTCGGCAACTCACCTGCATGACCTCTGGTCAAGTACTTCCCTGGTCGGACTGGCCTATTTGTGCTGAGAGAAGCATGGCTGTACCTACCTATATAGCTAGGTACCTGCTCGATGGGTATAAAATGTAAATGGCGGTACTGAATTAAATGAGAATCTTTTTCTGGTGTTATGGTGTTGTGTATAAATTAAATTTTAACATATTTTATTTCTTGTTTCAGGTGCGACAAAGGAAATCGGCACCGCGCTCACTAGAGTCTGTCTCCGGCACAGGGCCATAGAATCCCGAATGAAAACATTTATTAGGTAAATATCATTTGTACGACTTACATACATAACATGCTCACGACCGTCGATTACAGAAGTTGCGCTGTAAGTAAAGCGAATTTAAACAGGAAAATAATATTTTTTTAAATGTGCGAGAGGGACAGGTATATGTCGCGCACCTGTTCCGTTCTCACTATTTTATCATTCAGGTAGTTTTCTGTCTCTAATATAAATAATGATTGGTCGAAGAGAGAGAGAGAGGGCGTTTTAATTTTTAATGTGGTAATTTTTATTGGTAAACTTGGTACACAGATAGTCTAGAGCCTAAAAAAGGACATAAACTAGGCTTTTAATGCGATAAAAGGGTTGTAAGGTGTTGAAAGGGGGAATGAAAAGTTGTCTGGAAGTATCGTCATTTTTAGAGATGGAAGCTTGAAACCTATTTTTAGGCTGTTTTGATTCAATATAAAATATATAACATTGCTAAAACTAAAAGCTTGAATTTTCAGTAACCAATTAGGCATTGTATAAACACGGTGTATATCAAATTTCATTCAATTTGAAAAAGTAGTTTAAGAATTATAACTAGTCAAAAATTTCTTAATTTTGTTATACATTGGCTGACCGTCATCAAAACTCTAAGGCACTTCTAGCAGACATGGAAGCTTCAAATTTAGAATATGATTAGTGTTTAGTGTATAAATCAATGAAAAACTAAAATATTTTGTAATATCGGTCCAGTTTTCTAGATACACCAACTGCATAAATAACTTTGTAATCCTATATAAATGTATAAAATTACAAAGTTATATTTACAGTTAATCAATCAGTGTACCTGTATAGTATATGCATAATATAATGAAATCATAGGTGTAGGTACCTAGATAAAATACGATTAAATTCAAGAAGTGGGTAAAAAAAATAGATCTTTCAACAAAAAGATATGAGATCCCATAAAAAACATAAAATGTAAAAAAAATTGCCAGTCTCGCAAAGCAGTTCTTCTACTACAGAAAGTGGTGAGATCTCATGTATAACTACGCCTGAAACTTGGCAGTTTTACGAATCTAAAAGAATTTGTATGAGTAGAATAAGTTGCCGTACAACTGGCAAGTTTCAGGCGTAGTTTTTTTTTTTTTTTTTTTTTTTATTTGGAGAGTAGGGCAGATGACTCTACTCCACCTGATGGTAAGTGGAAATAAAGTCCAAACGCGAAGGCGGCTAACAGAGTTGCGGAATACAACCGTGTTAGCCACCCTTGCCCTGCCTACCCGCAAGATGCCTCTTCACGCCTCGTTTGAAGGAGCCCAGATTGTAAGAAGGAGGGAACACGTGAGCCGGCAATGAGTTCCACTTTTTGGAAGTACGACAAAGAAAAGAATTGGCAAACTTCTTTGTTCGCGAAGGAATTGATTCCACAGTTAGACGGTGACATCGGAGACCGGCACGCGTAGTTCTTGTAAGGAAAGGGGAGGGAGGTATGATGGAGAATAATTCCTCTGAACACTCGCCGTGATACATTCGGTAGAAGGCGCTTAGGGCGGCAATCTCACGACGCAGTTGAAGAGATTCGAGGGTGTTGGAGACCTCTTCATCGCCAATGATGCGAATCGCTCGTCGCTGCAACCTATCCAGGGCTTCGAGCAAGTACTTAGCGGAGCCATCCCAAAGGTGCGAGCAATACTCAACGCAAGACCGTACCTGAGTTTTGTACAACAGGCACAGTTGCTGTGGCGTGAAATAACGCCGCACCTTGTTCAGGACTCCGAGTTTACGTGAGGCCGTTTTAATAACGGCCTCGATGTGATCCCTGGGGTTAAGATCGCAGCGTAGCTCCATTCCGAGCATAGCGATACTGCTTTGCATCGTCAACGTAGTGCCAGAGAGGGAAGGATGAGGGGAAAATGGAGACTTTTTGGCGGTGAAAACGCAAGCCTGAGTCTTTTTGGCGTTGAAATCAATCAGATTATCAGCACCCCATTTAGCGATGAGGTCCAACGTCCGATTGATTCCAATGACAAGATTCTCGCGTCTCTCTCGGATATCTGTTCGCCCAGCGGCTGCATGCCCGTAATATCCCATGTGAACAGTACTGTCGTCCGCATAGCAATGAATGTTTCCAAGAGGAAGCATATCATTGATATGCAGAAGAAACAGTGTAGGGGACAGCACAGAGCCCTGGGGTACACCAGCGTTCACTGCATATGTTTGAGAAGCGCATCCTTCCAGAACAACTCGCAGACTACGCTTGTGCAGGAAACTAGCCACCCATGCGCAGAGCTGAGCTGGCAGACCGTAAGCAGGGAGCTTGGAGAGAAGACCTTTATGCCAAACCGTGTCAAAAGCTTTGGTGATATCTAGGCTGATGGCCAACGATTCACCGTACCCGTCGATAGCCTCACCCCAAAGATGTGTCATGTACGCTAGAAGATCGCCTGTGGACCGCTTTGGTCGAAACCCATACTGTCGGTCATTAATAAGACAGTGATCTTCTAGGTAATGGATCAGCTGGTTATTTATGATCCGTTCCATAACTTTGCACAAAATTGAGGTAATAGCTATCGGACGGTAATTAGCCGGGTCGGAACGATCACCTTTTTTGGTATCGGCTGCACATTATATTATACACATTACATTATATTATATATTATAGTTATACATGAGATCTCACCACTTTTTGTAGTAGAAGAACTGCTTTGCGAGACTGGCAATTTTTTTACATTTTATGTTTTTATGGGTGCTTTTTACAGTTATTACAAAAACGCCTTTCATTAAATAAATTCAAAAGCGATAGCAGCTATAATTATTATTGTTTTATTACAATATTTTTGAAAATAACACAGATAAGCCAATTTTAGGGAAAATACGTATTTTCCTTATGATATTATCGTATAACTTAGACACTGTTACCAGTGTTACGACTATGGTTATGTATCTAGACGACGTTGTGGCGCAGCGGTAGCGAAACTGCCTTAAGCGCCACAGGTCGCGGGTTCGATTCCCGCTTGGAGCACAAGTTTGTATTGACCATACAGGCATGTTTTCCGGTCTGGTTCTGTTTGTCCGGACCACGACACAGGATATAACAATCCTAATGGGGGCCGTTGATCGTGTAGCGTTTGTTTATTATTATTATATATATAAAAAAATGTTCACAGCACACTAATGGATCGCCTCATAACACCTCTGTCCGAACGCGCTGATGAGTGGCGCCGTGGCTGCAACGGTGGGGGGGCTCTGAGTAGGGAGCACGCGCGCGAGTGCAAGCGCGCGCGCGCCGAGCTACGTCGCCGCGTGCACGACGCGCAGCGACACGCTAGGAAGGCTAGGCGAGCGACGCCCGACGTCAAACGTAGAGCTGACGTCTCCTTACAGGTACTGGTGTTTCCCATGTCGTCATGACACCGTCGTGGTTTGTTGGTAACAGTGGCGGATTTACCAGCAGGCTGAGTAGGCTTGAGCCTAGGGCGGTAGATTTTTGGGGTGACAATCATTATCCTCTCTCACTTCTCATTGTACATTCAGAGTAGCAAGCGTCCATATTCTAGAGTATTTTTTTTTTTTCGGAGTGTCTATTACTGTTAGCCCTAGTGGCCTTGACAGCGTCACCGGTAGGTGGCCGGGTCTGGAGACGTCAGCCCGTAAGAGATGGACTGGCCGCGCGGGGCACAAGTTGAATCCGTCCTAAGGGCTCTTCCTGCAAGGTCGAGCCTAGGCTTGGGACGTCATCGGGAGTCTAGAGTAAAATAGCTAGTACGCCGCCATCCAACCAGTACCCTCTGCGCCCTCTGCCCACACTTTGTATTAGCAAAAAGAGGGAAATTGTAGAATATGTATGTAATTCCCTCTTGCCACTGTCAACTAGAAGCAAGTGCGTCAAAAACCTTACAGCCTATACTTTGAAAATTTGTAAATCCGCCACTGGTTGGTGACGAGCCTACTTTTAGTGCCATTTCACGCGTACCTGTTGCCGGGTATCCGGCGCCGACTGTCCAGTAACTCATTTCGCTTTCACACGACCCAATTTTGAATGTAGTAGTGAATGTAGTTCGGACTCACAGTGGTGAAACCGGCGTGCACCCGGCGACCGCTTTCCGGGCAAAATTAAACCGGTACGTGTAAAAGCTGCCATACATGCACATACACATCGCTACCGGATACGTGCGGATACGTGTGAAAAGGCATTTAGCCTCGTCGTTTGTTGGTTCGATTCTCGCTCGGGGCAGATGTTTGTATTGATCTGAAAAATATCTGTTTCAGTCTGGGCGTTTGTCTTTGTGTGCACTTGAGCACGTTAAGCTGTCGGTCCCGTTAGTTATTATATATCTGATAATAATCGTTAACTTTTTATAGGTAAATTGCTCTTGTCCATTGAGTTACTGGCTCGCCCCTAAGGTTGCGGAGGTCACATGGAAATCGCTCTGTGCAAAAACTAGTAAAAGTAAAAGGTCAATAACACAGTACTTAATCATAGGATGTACAAGAACGTAAACAACAGCTGGAGGAAATGGAAGAGAAAGCGGTCAAGGCAGCCCTCGTCGAGGAAAGGAGCCGCTTTTGCCACTTCGTTTCGTTACTCAGCCCTGTGGTGGTAAGTGTTTTTTTTTTCATGACGGTTGGCAAACAAGCATACGGTCCGCCTGATGGTAAGCATTTACCGCTACCTATGAACGCTTGCAATACTTGAAGTATCACAAGCGCGTTGCCAACTCAAGGAACAGGAGGGACGGGATGAGAATGGAAAAAAAAGGAAGGAAACAGAGGGGGTGGGAGATTGGGCCTCCTGCGCTTCTCACTCATCGCACGAAACGCAACAGCACCTACTGATACTGTTACTTTACGCCGATTTTCTGTGAGAGGGTAGTACTTTCCCAGTCGAGCCGGCCCTTTTTGTGCTGAGAGAAGCATGGCTCTGCTACCGTAAAACGTAAAAGAGGTACTAATTTTTATGTCATACCCATAGGGTAAATGCATGACTAATTGTTGTATGATTATTTTTTTTAACGTTATATTTAAATATAAATGGCAATGATTTTTTTACCCGATTTGTAATCAAGGAGGGTAATGTTTTTCGAGTGTATGTATGTATGTTTATTTCTTTGTGACGGATTTCTACAAATGAAGTTGTGAGTGGAATAGGATATTTTATTTCAATATCTTGGCCGTGGGAAAAACAAAATTCTCTAATAAATATTGTAATTCTTATATCGCCAAAACTTGATGATGGTTCTTTATAGAAATTGACAAAATAAGACGAAAAATAAGATAATTTTTTTTCGTACACTTAGGGAAAAACTTCTCTCTTAAATTCTGAACATACGGACATGGCAAAGTTATGATGGTTCCGGGTTTTTGCTATTTGCCTACGGATCCCTAAAAACCGGTATTTTATACTTTCTTTCAGGAGAGTGAAGTGGCAATGCTAGCGGAGGTCGGACACCTACAGGAGGGTACCGAGCAGCTATCGAAGCAAACGAACGAGCCGAGAAGCCTCCCGGCTGCCAGTCTACAGGTTTGTTCTGCCACTTTTCTTAACTATTAATAATAATAATAAATAAACGCTGCACACTCAACGGCCCTTATTAGGATAGTAATATCCTGAGTTGGGGTCCGGAAACACATACAATAACAAGGACAAATACACCCAGACCGGAAAATATGCTTGCATGGTCAATACAAACATATTATGCTCCGAGCGGGAATCGAACCCGTGACCTGCGACGTTTAAGGCAGGTTCGCTGCCGCTGCGCCACAAGGTCAGCCTAGTGTCAGAGTTGTTCAGATCGTCGTATAGGACTCTGACTTGACTGACTTTCAACAGCCGGGACCTACTTTTTAAGTGCCCTCCGAAGCACGGAGACGCTCAGTTGTAATACCACTACACGATAACCCATCTAGTGACTGACCGCGCCTATAGTTGCTTAACCGACCGACCATTTACCGGTCAGTGAGCACACCCGGCTATGACCGTCTCAACTATGGTAAAGTATTCTACTGTGTAAAGGTCTGTGGACTGCCACAAAATCACGGTAGATACCGTCAGGAACAAAGATTCTTATGCTGTAAAAAAATCGGTCAAGAGTCATCTCACTTTAACATCTGCTTTTTCGGGTAATGTTGTGATAGATTTTGGAAGAAGTGACGTTCAGTGGCAAATATCTGATGATAAGGAGTAACGTAGGGTTCCGCACAATAAATGAAAAGGTAGCAACCTTAGTAAAGCATTATGGGTACAATTGGTATGTAATAACAACATTAAATATTTTCCTCCACACAATATTATTAAATTGTTGTTAGTAAAATTTTATTATATTAATTATAAGGAAATATATAATAATAATAAATAATTAAATCATTATTTTATAACAGAATTAATCTGTATAATTGTAGAATAACATTATTTTTTAATAAATAAATTCCATAATGTGTGAGTCAACTAGCAAGATAAACTAATGCTGCTTCAGTAGATGGCGTTTTAAAATATTATTCATATTTCATCATTATGTAATTCGTATTTAAATAATTATAATTTCCAAAAAACACGGTTTACCAAAAATAAAATATACCGAGCAAAGCTCGGTCACCCAGGAAAAATCTAATCCGCAATTTTTGTGACGGCGGCCATCTTGGACCGTTTTTCATCAAACTAGATACACTCTCGACTAATTCACCATTCAAACAACAAAAAATAATCGGTTTATGAGTTCGAGAGCTACGATGCCATAGACAGACACACACTCACAGTACACACATTTCTCTCTGAAGCTAATTCATAATTTCACTAATGATCAATAATTTGTCGCAGGTCATATGTGACGTCAAGTCCTGCTACAGCGGCTGGGCGGAAGGGGGTTCTGCCCCGCACTCCCCATCCGCCTCGTCACGCCTCGGCAGCCGGAAGTCCTCTCTCACCTCCATATCATCTCTAACCAGCCAGTGTTCCGATCAGCACGGTGAGCTTATGAATTCATTTTTCGAAGTGAAACTTCTTTGCAAATGTAGCGACATCTACACGCAGCATAACGCAACGCGACGTAACGCCGTTGAAAGACAGGATTGTCACAAACCTGCATCAAGCTATTGCTTAGCATATTTTTTTATGATAAAAGTTGGCAAGCAAGCATACGGCCTACCTGATGATAAGCGCTTGCAGTAGCCTATGAAAGCACGCTACACCATTAGTACGTGCCACTCACGCGTTGCCAACATCGAGATATTGGTTCATAAATCTCTTCTACACTGTGTCACTGCAGAAATTATTTCACCAGTGCAATCAGTCATACTGAGTAGGTCTTTTATTGCAAGAGGAAAGCCAGGTACGTATCACCGCAGTGTCAAATATTCTACCGCAAAGCAGTAGTGTGCTCCGGTTTGAAGGGCACCGGCTAGAAATTACTGAGGAAACGAGATTTAAGAACCAATACCGCACCTACTAATGGTGCTGCGAGCGCTCATAGGCTACGGCAACCGCTTAATATTTCGTGGCGCGTATTTTTTTATTTTATTTTATTTTATATTTTTTTTTATGTTAGAAGTTGGCAAACAAGCATACGGCCCACCTGATGGTAAGTGGCTGCCGCAGCCTATAAGCGCTTGCAGCACCATTAGTAGGTGCCACTCACGCGTTGCCAACCTCGAGATATTAGTTCTTAAATTTCGTTCGGCCAGTAATTTCACTAGCGTACAATGCCCTTCAAACCAGAACACAGTAGTGCCTAAACACTACTATTTGGCGGCAGTATATTGGACACTGCGGTGGTACCTACCTAGCCGGCCTCTTGCAACAAAAGACCTACCACCAGTGTGGCTGATTGCACTGGTGGAATAATCTCTGCTGTGACAGAGGTTATCCCAACAGCGGGCGATGGGGTCGTCACATCCCGACGCCTTAAATGCGTATGCTTGCTTGTCAACTTAGTAACATAAAAAAAAAATTATGATATTTTATTAACTTTTTTTTTTATTCCCAAAGTTAATAGTCCTACGCGAAATATACCTAAAGAGGACTCCGAAGTTTTCTCTTCGCGTATTGATGTATGGGTAATTACAGGAGTATCAGGATCGACAGTGAGTTGTTCCACTCCTGTGTCGAGCGCGTCTTCGGGAGTCACTCCCGCGCCCGCACCCGACTCTCTTCGAGGTCTATCGCAGGTGAGACATTTTTTGTGTTATCGTATTTTTGTTTATAATTTTTAGTAGAGGTATAGTTTAATTAGTGTATGTCCACTTTAGTGTTTTTGCGGTTATATAAAAAAAAATGTCTTACAATAAAAAAAAATTGAAGTGAAAACTTTTAAACGTATGGATTTGCGTCACCGACTTGCTTCACATGACGTGTTACTCTTTGGATATTACCGGGATAATGTAAATAATTTCAATTTACATATTACGTTTTTTTTTTTCACGCTACAATTAATTTACACAAAAAAAAACTTTTCACTTCTACCGGCAACTGCCTATTTTTGTTTAAATAAACGCCTTTTTAAAATAGCTACAATGTTTCGCTATATTTACCAAATAAACTTTAGGGGACGTATTATTTTTTTAGTTTATAATAATTATTATCATCATGGGAAAATCAACATTAATTAACTCAAATTCCAAAGTCCATCGGATAACTTTTGGTAAATCCGTATAACGACCTTTATGGTTCCGTACACAAAGGGTGCTAACGGAACCCTATTACTAAGCCTCTGCGGTACGTCCGTTCGTCTGTCAGCGGGCTGTATCTCAAGAACTGGAAGCGATAGCGTTGAAATGTTCACAGAAAGTGTGTTTCTGTTCTAGCTATAATAACAAATACTAGATATAAAATGAAATTTAAAAATAGAGGGGGGCCAAACAAGAAAGTTAATTTTTTTGACAAATTAAAAGGGGTACCCCACACAAGAACATTGAAATTCTTATTCTACGGTGGCACGGAACCCTTTATGTGCGATTCGACACGCACTTGGTCTGTTTTTATACATCTTAGAAAAAAAAATACAAAATCCTCTTATTAATATACCCGCCGTTCAGACACAATTGAATTCTTTTTGTGTCTGTTAAACGTTTTTGTTGACTCTACAATGTTGATTTTCTACTGACGATATTTTTTTATGTGTAACATCTCTCCTCTCGTTTCCTCCAGTGATTTCGTAAAAAGGGACGGATGTGTGTAACAGGAAGTCGGCAAGCGCGCTATTTGATTTGACCAATGAGCGCGCGCGTTCCTTTTTTAAAATGTTGCTTATTAGCAAGATGAGATGTCAGATGTTACACGTATGCGACTACTAAGGGTTGTTTAGTTTTTTTTTATTGTTTGGTTTTTTGTTTTACGCTTGTAGTCAGCTCGCCTAGCCAGTGTTTGCAGTTCGGACTCTGGGTTCCGTTCCCAGGACGCGCTACAACGTCCATCCCTCTACATTGACAATGTAATTTTTATTTTATTGTTTTTTAGTTATTTTTTTTCGTTTTATATTTATTATTGTTATTACGTATCATATATTTATTTATTAAATTTTAGTATATAAACATTGTAATGATTTAAGAATAGATAGATTTGATAATTGGGTGAAAATGGGTAAGGAACACTTCGTGAGCTAGTCTGACTCGCACTTGGCAATTTTTATTTTATTTTATTTTTTATAAACAATGTTAAACTAACAAGGGTAGCCTGCAAGTACGCCATGCCTGATGCAAAATGGCGTTTAAAGTAGTAGGAGGCAAAGCAGTAGTTTGTTTTGCATTACTATATGCGGGCAAAGGAGATTTAAGATTTAACTTACCATCAGGTGGGTTGTATACTTGATTGCCATCTTACTCAATCACAAAACTGTCTTTGGTGCTTTGCACATTCAACATCAACGCAAAAAATAACTAAATTAGTCTCTTTTGTGTCAAAGGTGAAGGAAATTTGACGACGTTGTGGCGCGGCGGCAGTAAACCTGCCTTAAACGCCACACGTCGCGGGTTCGATTCCCGCTCGGAACATAATATGTTTGTATTTATTAAGCAAGCATATTTTCCGTTCTGAGTGTATTTGTCCCTGTCTTTGTATGTGTTTCCGGACCTCCAAAACAGCATATCACTATCAAAAACTAAAAGTAATGAATGAAACAGTCTTCTTTTCATCTTCTTCTTATCGATTGGTTAGTGGTCAACCTAGTGTGAGAGTTGTTCAGGTCGCCCGTAGGCCTCTGACTTGACTTATCGACTGTTGTCTAATTGTCAACAGCCGGGACCGACTTTTACGTGCCCTCCGAATCACCCATCTAGTGACTGACCGCGCCTAAAGTTGCTTAACCTACCGACCGTTTTACCTATCAGCGGGTGCACTCGGCTATGAGCGTCTCTTCTTTTCATCGATACATAAAGAGAAGAACGAGTGAACTAATTTTTTTTTATCACTGTACACACAAAAACTGCAACACTATCCTAATGGGGCTCTCGTTCTTCTCTTTATGTATCGATGAAAAGAAGACTGTTTCATTAATTACTTTTAGTTTTTATAATAATATATATTATATACACCCTGTCTTTGCTCATTTCACATACAACCGTGGTTCTCTGGAAGAGATCGCTACGTAGCGATAAGACCGCCTACCCGTACATGCATTGATACTTGGACGCAAATAAGCAATACCATTTCAATCCACAAAATCGAAAAAACTGAGTTATATATACAGAAGTGTTGGTAAATGGCTGAAGAACATTTTTCTTTAATATTTGTAGGGTTTTAAGCTTTAAAACTTCTAAAAAGCCATTTTTTTATCATGCTATTTATGTATTATTTTAAACGTTTTGGGTTATATTATATACGAAATATGCAGTTTGTATGGTTATTTTATGTGAAAATAAGTAAAATAACTTACATACATCTTGAAATTGCCAAAAACTTGACCAATACATGAAAAAATCATATAAAGCAAGTCGTTCAAAATTTTCAAACGGGTTTTTCTCGAAATGACATTCGTGTGGGTTGACATGGTATTGCTTATTTGCATCCACTTATTATAAGTGATTCTAACACATACGGTTTATTAGTGGTGCGCAATAAAGTTTATTCTATTCTATTCTACTTTTAAAGATGTTTTTGTCTTTCAGGCATCTGATAATCAAAGTATTAGTAGCGAGTGTGTGACGCCGTCGAAACCGGACGACGATGTGGATGATGCGAGTGACGTCATGTCCGCTGTTGGTATGTATGACTGTTTTCATTTTTAGGGTTCCGTACCTCAAAATACAGAACCCTTATTAAGATCAGTCTCTTGTCCGTTTGGCCGTCCGTGTACTTTTTGATACTACGATTTTGATACTGGGGTCTTTAGTACTTATTAGGTGTATAAAAATAAAGGTCCTCAGTCAACATGATAAAAGATATGGGCAAATTTAGATTTTCGAGAAAGTTATACGTAACAAAATTTTCAACTTTTTTATTTTTCGAAATTTTATCTTTACTTGTGCTGTGAAACCTTGCTTTTAACCAAAATTGTCAATTCTATATCAACCGGATACCCTATAGGTTTTGGGTTTTGGGTAGTTATAGATAATGTTACGGAACCCTTCGTATACGAGTTCGACTCGCACTTGGCCGGTTTTTTTTCTAACGGTCCATTTTTGGTTTCAGCTTCAGCTACCTGGCCCGATTTAAAAGATACAGCGCAATTCGAAAGAGCGGCTTCTGCTATAATGGGGGGTCGACCGCACACCATATCGGCTGGTAAATCCTTACCAATTATAAATATAAAACTGTGTCTGTCTGTCACACTTAAACCTTTTCCCGGCGTCGGGATGTGACGACCTTATCGCCCGCTGTTGGGATAACCTCTGTCACAGCAGAGATTATACCACCAGTGCAATCAGTCACACTGGTGGTAGGTCTTTTGTTGCAAGAAGCCGGCTAGGTAAGTACCACCGCAGTGTCAGTTCTACCGCCAAGCGGTAGTGTCTTTGGCATTACTGTGTTCCGATTTGAAGGGCACTGTAGGCTAATGACATTACTGGGCAGAGGAGATTCAAGAACGAGTGGCACCTCCTAATGGTGCTGCGCGCGATCATAAGCTACGGCAACCAATTACCATCAGGTGGACCGTATGCTTGTTTGCCAACTTGTCACACAAAACACCACTGAACAATAAAAAAAACACCACTGAACCGATTCTTATAAAATTTTAATAATAATAAATGGGACATACTCAGCGGCCCCAATTAGGATAGTTATATCCTGTGTCGGGCGTCCGCAAACATTCACAATGACAAGGACAAACACACCCAGACCGGAAAACATGCCTGTATAGTCAATACAAATCTGCTTCGAGCGGGTATCGTACCCGCGACCTGTGGCGCTTAAGGTAGTTTCGCTATCGTTGCGCCACAACAGTCGTCAATTTGGTTTACAGCTTAACGTGCTCTCCGAGTCACGGTGGGGAGACCCAGACGAACAAACGCCCAGACCCGAAGAATCCGAGCGGGAATCGAACCCGTAACCATCGAGACTAAAGGCAGACTGCCATCCCACAACGCCACAACGGTGTCAATATATAATAATTGGTGGTATCGTGATAAAAATGTATTTTCAAGGTTCGGAGAGAGTTCACCCTCGTCCGGCTCTGAGCGTGCACACCTTCAGCGAGCAGACCACACGGGAGACCATCTACGCGAGGCCGCCATTACCTACCGTGAGTCAATATTATTATTAGACCCTATTTTTTTTAGGCAAACGATCAGATAGTTCCCTGATTCCCTGATTGGAAGGGACCTCTATTGCCCATGGATATCCAGAAACCAAGGGGACCCAATATCCAATCGACGCTTCAAAGCACATAAATTATTGCGCCCAGGGAAAATCTAGGTAGGGAGATCATCTTCGCAAATAAACGCTACATACTTAACGGCCCCGTTAGGTTATATCCTATGTCGGGAGACCGGAAAGATACACAATGACATGGACAAACACACCCAGACCGGAAAACATGCCTGTATGGTCAATACAAACATATGCTCACAGTAGGAATCGAACCCGCGATCTCTGGCGCTTAAGGCAGGTTCGCTACCGTTGCGTCACAATGTCGTCGTCGTACGTACGTTTTTTTTTTACACCTGATGGTAAGTGGTCGCCGTAGCCTATGAGCGCTTGCAGCACCATCAGTAGGTGCCACTCACGCGTTGCCAACGAGAGATATTACTTCTTAAATCTCCTCTGCCTAGTTATGTAGTTATTTTACTAGCCTAGAGTGCCCTTCAAACCGGAGCACAGTAATGCCTAAGCACTACTATTTGGCGGCAGAATATTTGACACTGCGGTGGTACCTACCTAGCCGGCCTCTTGCAACAAAAGACCTACCACCAGTGTGACTGATTGCACTGGTGGAATAATCTCTGCTGTGACAAAGGTTATCCCAACAGGGGGCGATGGGGTCGTCACGTCCCGACGTCTATAAAATAACACACTGATATTGATTATTAGTAAAAATTCAAATCATGCTAATGTAAGTAGTTATAAAAAATTACTTTACAAAATCAAACAACAACTGAAGCTATTGTATTTTAAAATATTTATTTTGAGTTATATGCGGCGTTGAATTGAACATTTACCAAAATTTACTGCGAAGTTCTCGCAATAAAAGGGCTACCATCAGTACCATAATGTTCTCATTTGATACAGCGTTGCTCTTCTCTGGAGCGGCCGTCGGTCCCCGCGAAGACGAACTCCAACATCGCCCACGCGGAGTTCAAGCCGGCGAAACCGTCCTCCCTGCCGCCACATCTAGCTAAAGGTATAAAACTATTTGTGCCCACGAATTTAAAACATTTTTACGTTGCTTACGCGTAGTGCGATTTATTAGAAATCGTCACATAACGAAATTCCGTATGCCGTGTCTGTATATCAAGACTAAAAGAAAATGAGCACGCGAGCGAGTGAGTGCGCAGCTGGGTGCGCAACTCTCTCTCTGTCCCTGTCATAAACCTTTCGAATTACATTCGGAATTGAAGAAAAAACGTGAGGGACTTCTTTCCTGACGGGTTCCCCTGACCGCACAATATTTTTTCACGTCGATTGGCAAACAACCATATGGTCTGATGTAAGCAGTCACTGCTACCTATGAACGCGCAGGCTACTTGAAGTATCACGCGTTGCCAACCCATGGGACGGGAGGAAAGGTATGAGTAAGAAAAATGAAGGGAACAGAGGGGGTAAAAGGATGGGTCTCCGGCGCTTGTACTCATCGTGAGCGACAGTACCGATACTGTTACTTTAAGCCGATTGTCTGTGAAAGGGTAGTAATTCTCCGGTCGAGCCGCCCCATCTATGGATGAAATATGTGAGGTTCTACATCATTAAAATAACTATCACATTTATTTTGAAGAAGATAGGTCTACAATAAAAAATTCACAAAAATTTAAAGTTTTTTTTTGTGATAAACGTATTCTTTGTTAATCCAGCTAGTGAACTATCTGTGTACTAAATTTCATCTAAATCCGTTCAGCCGTTTTTGCGTGATTTTTTTCGTATAAAAAATGTTTAATATAAAGAATATAATATTTTATTAATTTGTCGATAGAAATGCCTCAAGCGCTCTACGTGAACATGTCGGAGCTCGCGACTCTGGCCGCCTCTCGCGCTCAGCAGCAGAACGCTGAATACCCGCAAACGACACAGGAGAAGGTGAGTGTGCTTTTAACCGACTCGAAGGATCGAAGGGTTAAGCAACTTTAGGCGCGGTCAGTCACTAGATGGGTGATCGCATCGTATTTCTACCGAGCGACTCCGTGGTTGAGAGGGCATGTGAAAAGTCGATCCCGGCTTTTATCAAATTGATAATACTCGAAAAATCAAGTCAGAGGCCCTAACGGGCGACCTGAATAACTCTGACACTCGGTTGGCCGCTCGATAAGAAAAAGACCGACTTCATAAAAGGAGAAGATCCTTTTCCATTATCGAAACACACGCACACTGTGTGTGTGTCCGTGTGTTTCGAATACATAAAACCCCAAACACCCAGACCAGAACACATTGTATTTTTGTTATAACCATATTAAATTGGCGTTTAAAACAACATCGCGGCCCCAATGCAAAATAATTATTTAAAATTAAAAAATAACTATGTGGGTTTATGAAACCACGAAGCAAGTGAAACTTTTTTTAATATTTGATTTAGAGTATTAAAATGGCGTTCTCAATCTTACTTTTAAAAAATAAAGAAAAATAAAAAAAAAAATTAAGTCTCCACGGCCGGCTCTAATCCGAAATGCTAAAGACAATCGAAAAAGTGTCTTTATTTTTTCAAGTTTCAGGATCAATACCCTATAATAAAAGGAAACCAGGTGACGCTTGAAAAAGCTGGATGAATGAAAAAAAATACGTATAACATATGTTTTTTTATTTAGCCGTATTAAAAATTCTCATGTTCGTGTATTTGTCCATGTGATAAGTGATTTCTCGCTTGGGTCTCGTTGGCCTTAAACAAAAAAAAATTCAAATATATTTAATGCAAAATAATATATATTTTTTAATTTATTGCTAGCGATACTGAAACACAATAAAATTCAATAGTTAAATGAATATGTTTGTATAATAAAGTTCCGTAGGCAAATGGCAAAAACGGAATCTGTGCACCGCTACAGAATTTTGTAGGGAAATTATGAAATATATAAGAAATAAGAGTAGTAGTCCATCCATGTAATTAAGAGTTGAAATTCAGATTCATAGGTCGTTAGAATAAAAAGTTTTAATTTAGACTTTTTTGATTAATTAAGTCTGTTTTTGAACTTTAAGATTAAAAATTCAAAAAAAAAATTGAGGTAGTAGAACATCAAACAACTTTTCACGACAATTATTTAATCGTATTTTGATGATCTCTTATGATAACAACCTCTTATGATAATAACCGACAGCTTAATGTGCTCTCCGAGGCGCGGTGGGGACACAAGGACAAAGGCCCAGACCGAAACAGATATTTGTAAGATCAATACAAACAAACTCCGGAACGGGAATCGAACTCAAAACCGTCAAGCCTAAAGGCAGACTCGCTACCAATAAGCCACAATGGTGTCACCTCTTAGCATTTTTTTCGATACAAGATTTCAGAAATTTTAAGTTTTCTCAATATTTGTCTAAAATTTTACTCTTACCTTAGCTGAAACACATATGTTTTTACATTATTTTTTAACTTATTGACTGTATGATTTTATTGTGATTAAGTTGTGAAATACTCACAGCTTCTCCCAATGGAACCTTGAAGCTAATGTATCAGATATTTGACCCTCTTTGACTTGCTTCTTAACAGCTCTCTCTACCAGGCGTAGGGAGTAGAATATATTTTGCACGTTGGACGGCTGTCGAGCGCGTGATGTTGTCTGGAACGATTTATCTTCTTTATAAAATACTACCATTCAGTCTCTTCGTCCGGGTATATAGTAAGGTTTTATTCCCTTGATATTCTTTCTCTTTGGAGTTTTAATACTGTGGGATATCTTATCTATATACTACACACATATATTAGATTATAATTTTTTTCATTTTAAGATTCTTTTTATTTTTTCAAACTTTGAACGTCATATTGATTTAAATCAAATTGACAGCCTAAAAAAAATAAAGAAGGTCTTTTGTTTTCGGTTGTATATATGTTTTTTTTTGTTAGATCACCGATTTCTCCGTAAATTTGAAGCCTTAATAGCTCAACGGTAGAAGGGCCGACTTTGCTCCGTTAGCTTGAAAGTCGCGGGTTCGTTTCTAACCCCTTTACGCTAGTGGCGTACTCACTCCTACCACAAGCTACAATCTTAGGACGGGCAATAGGAATATTAGTAATGCTTAAAAAAGCATTCCTAATATTGAGCATGAGCATAAATTACATTTTCAATTAATGTTTTTTTAACGCTGCACACTCAACGGCTCCCATTAGGATAGTGATATCCTTTGTGGGGGGTCCGGCAACACATACAAGGACAAGGACAAATACACCCAAACCGGAATATATGCTTGCGTTCTCAATACAAGCACATCATGCTCCGAGCGGGAATCGAACCCGCGACCTGTGGCGTTTAAGACAGGTTCGCTACAATAATATTGTTTAAAAAAAAACTACCAGTTTAAAACTAACCATAATTTCAACAGCATCGAATAACTTTTTCATTTCCTTCTTCTCACGACTATTCAACGTCGGATCCTCCCAGTCGAAGACGCCGCTCTCCTTCAGTTTCCTCTTGATGTTATCGAGCGTTATCGGAACGCCCTGTTGATCCATTATCTCGCCAGATTTGTATACAGCCTTCGCATTTTCTGACTCGTGTGGACTGAAATTGAAAAGAAAAATAGAAAAAAAAATGCTACACACTCAACGGCCCCCATTAACACAGTTATATCCTGTGTCCGGGGCCCATTCACAACGCTGCACCCTCAGAGACACGGACAAACAGACCCAGACCGGAAAACATGCCTGTATGATCAATACAAACATCTGTTCTGAGAGGGAATCGAACCCGCGATCACAACGATATTGTTGTTGTTAAGTACTTTCAGGCGCGATGAGTTTGTGGATAGTAGACCGGTTGGAATATGGAAGGCTCTCAATTTTTTTTTTAAATGTCGCTCCCTATAAGTGCTTCAATATTTTTGCGACACAAAGCTACAAAATCGGAATTACGTTCTCAAAATTGCTAGTTACAATACGTGTGAACTTGATCATTTCGCTTCTCCATGTCTTTAGATGTGTTTGACGACCAAAGGCGTCATGATGAATGAATGATTTGACGCCCAAAGGCGTCATGATGTCACATGGTATGAAATGAGTATTTAATTAAATGTATTAACTCACCATCCCGTACTAATGAGAATTTTGGCGGCGATACTGAAACAAAACGAATCGTTTTATACACTCGATATAATGTAGTATGATTTATGATATTCCCTTTTTAAAATAAAAGAAGACATAATTCATTTAATAATTTTCACCGGTGTCACTTCTGTTCACAATTAGACTCTTAGGGGGCGATGCTAACGGGTCCCAGGTTTTTTTTCGGCTCAGGACAACGTCAGCCGGGCCCGCTTAAATAAGGATTTATTGAAATTCAAAATTTAAGGGAATGAAAAGGGGTTTAAAAATTAAATGCGATTTACGCAATTTTCGAAACTAGAAGCATGAAACGTTGTTTTGTCGAACAATTAAAAGTAAAGAAATACGTGTTTTAACATTTTCCAAAATACCACCACTAAAGTGGTGAAATGAGGGTTCGAAGTTTGTATTAAAGTCGTGATTCACGTAGTTATTTTGTTATATTTTTTTGATTTGTTTTAAAAGTTAAGCTAAAACCCGTTTCGGGCTTGCTTCTCGATATAAGTAAAAAACGCGGAAACGAGGTCGTTTATGTAATCTCATAAACAATATTTAATTTTGTTTCACGACTATTAAACCATAGTTAATTAATTTTGAAATATGCTTTCGATAAAATTTCTTAAATAACAGTCGATTTTAATCAGACATCGTACATGACTACTTATTCATTTATGAATACTTTCGTAACATAGTCATGTTCAGCTCCATATAGTTAGCGGACCATTTTCTGAAATTTGACCTCTAAAGTATATGGCCTAATTGGTCACTAATTGGTCATAATTGGTCAGTATATATGAATAATTGGTCAGCACTCTGACAAAAGTTACAAACATTTTAAAATTTTAAGTTCACAAAAAAATTTTGGCGGAGCATTTGAATCCTAGACACCAGATCTAAGGTGATTTAAATTGGTCACGTAATGGTCATAATTGGTCACTAGGTCACAGTAATTGGTCAGCCTTGTAACGATCAATATATCACAAAATATCCTCAAATTGGGGTAAAAATACCTTCAACACGATTATAGTGATACACATTTCGTACACAGTTCATACAAAGTCCATTCAAGGTTTTTTCATTTGCTAACACTCTGATCTTAATTGGTCACAATGTTACAGTAATTGGTCAGCCTTGGAACGACCAATAAATCACAAGATATTCACACATTCGGTGTAAAAATAAACACCTTACACACGATTTTAGTGATACACGGCTTGTACACGGATCATACAAAGTCCGTTCACAGTTTTTTAACTGTTCACACTCTGGTCATAATTGGTCACTAAGTCACAGTAATTGGTCAGCCTTGAGACGACCAATACATCACAAAGTATTGGCACACAGTGCATAAAAATATCTTTTACTGCATTATAGTCATACCTGGCTCGTAAACAGTTCATACAAACTTCATGCAAGGTTTTTTATGTGGTAACACTCTGATCTTAATTGGTCACTACGTCACAATAATTGGTCAGGCTTGGATAAATATTTATATCAGAGTTTATTCGCACATAGAGTAGAAAAATACCTCGCACAAGAATATAGTCATACACGGCCTGTACACGGTTAATACAAAGTCTTTTCAAGGGTTTTTTAACTGGCCACACTCTGATCTTAATTGGTCACTAGGTCCCAGTAATTGGTCAGGCTTGGATAAATAATTGTATCAGAGTTTATTAGCATAAAGAGTATAAAAATACCTCGTACACGAATATAGTCATACACGGCTTGTACACGGTTCATACAAAGTCTATTCAAGGTTTTTAACTAGTCACACTCTGATCTTAATTGGTCACTAGGTCCCAGTAATTGGTCAGCCTTGGATAAATAATTGTATCAGAGTTTATTCGCATAAAGAGTATAAAATACCTCGTACACGAATATAGTCATACACGGCTTGTACACGGTTCATACAAAGTCTATTCAAGGTTTTTACCTGGTCACACTCTGATCTTAATTGGTCACTAGGTCTCAGTACTTGGTCAGCCTTGGATAAATAATTGTATCAGAGTTTATTCGCATAAAGAGTATAAAAATACCTCGTACACGAATATAGTCATACACGGCTTGTACACGGTTCATACAAAGTCTATTCAAGGTTTTTATAACTGGCCACACTCTGATCTTAATTGGTCACTAGGTCCCAGTAATTGGTCAGGCTTGGATAAATAATTGTATCAGAGTTTATTAGCATAAAGAGTATAAAAATACCTCGTACACGAATATAGTCATACACGGCTTGTACACGGTTCATACAAAGTCTATTCAAAGTTTTTTTAACTGGCCACACTCTGATCTTAATGGGTCACTAGGTCCCAGTAATTGGTCAGGCTTGGATAAATAATTGTATCAGAGTTTATTCGCATAAAGAGTATAAAAATACCTCGTACACGAATATAGTCATACACGGCTTGTACACGGTTCATACAAAGTCTATTCAAGGTTTTTATAACTGGCCACACTCTGATCTTAATTGGTCACTAGGTCCCAGTAATTGGTCAGCCTTGGATAAATAATTGTATCAGAGTTTATTCGCATAAAGAGTATAAAATACCTCGCACACGAATATAGTCATACACGGCTTGTACACGGTTCATACAAAGTCCATTCAAGGTTTTTTTACCTGGTCACACTCTGATCTTAATTGGTCACTAGGTCTCAGTAATTGGTAGGCCTTGGATAAATAATTGTATCAGAGTTTATTCGCATAAAGAGTATAAAAATACCTCGTACACGAATATAGTCATACACGGCTTGTACACGGTTCATACAAAGTCTATTCAAGGTTTTTATAACTGGCCACACTCTGATCTTAATTGGTCACTAGGTCCCAGTAATTGGTCAGGCTTGGATAAATAATTGTATCAGAGTTTATTAGCATAAAGAGTATAAAAATACCTCGTACACGAATATAGTCATACACGGCTTGTACACGGTTCATACAAAGTCTATTCAAAGTTTTTATAACTGGCCACACTCTGATCTTAATGGGTCACTAGGTCCCAGTAATTGGTCAGGCTTGGATAAATAATTGTATCAGAGTTTATTAGCATAAAGAGTATAAAAATACCTCGTACACGAATATAGTCATACACGGCTTGTACACGGTTCATACAAAGTCTATTCAAAGTTTTTATAACTGGCCACACTCTGATCTTAATTGGTCACTAGGTCCCAGTAATTGGTCAGCCTTGGATAAATAATTGTATCAGAGTTTATTCGCATAAAGAGTATAAAATACCTCGCACACGAATATAGTCATACACGGCTTGTACATGGTTCATACAAAGTTTAATCGAAGTTGTTTTGTTTGGTAGCACTCTGATCTTAACTGTTCACTACGTCACAGTAATTGGTCAGCCTTGTTCAAGGCGTGTATGACCATATTGGTGTGCAAGGTATGATTACGCCTAACGTGCCGATATCTTGTGATATATTGGTCGATTCAAAGCTGACCAGTTACTGTGCTCAAGTTACAATTCATGATGAACGTATTACTAAATAAAAAAACCTTGAATAGACTTTGTATGAACCGTGTACAAGCCGTGTATGACTATATTCGTGTACGAGGTATTTTTATACTCTTTATGCGAATAAACTCTGATACAATTATTTATCCAAGCCTGACCAATTACTGGGACTTAGTGACCCATTAAGATCAGAGTGTGGCCAGTTAAAAAACCTTGAATAGACTTTGTATGAACCGTGTACAAGCCGTGTATGACTATATTCGTGTACGAGGTATTTTTATACTCTTTATGCTAATAAACTCTGATACAATTATTTATCCAAGCCTGACCAATTACTGGGACCTAGTGACCAATTAAGATCAGAGTGTGGCCAGTTAAAAAACCTTGAATAGACTTTGTATGAACCGTGTACAAGCCGTGTATGACTATATTCGTGTACGAGGTATTTTTATACTTTTTATGCGAATAAACTCTGATACAATTATTTATCCAAGGCTGACCAATTACTGAGACCTAGTGACCAATTAAGATCAGAGTGTGACCAGGTAAAAAACCTTGAATAGACTTTGTATGAACCGTGTACAAGCCGTGTATGACTATATTCGTGTACGAGGTATTTTTATACTCTTTATGCGAATAAACTCTGATACAATTATTTATCCAAGCCTGACCAATTACTGGGACCTAGTGACCAATTAAGATCAGAGTGTGGCCAGTTAAAAAACCTTGAATAGACTTTGTATGAACCGTGTACAAGCCGTGTATGACTATATTCGTGTACGAGGTATTTTTATACTCTTTATGCGAATAAACTCTGATACAATTATTTATCCAAGGCTGACCAATTACTGAGACCTAGTGACCAATTAAGATCAGAGTGTGACCAGGTAAAAAACCTTGAATAGACTTTGTATGAACCGTGTACAAGCCGTGTATGACTATATTCGTGTACGAGGTATTTTTATACTCTTTATGCGAATAAACTCTGATACAATTATTTATCCAAGCCTGACCAATTACTGGGACCTAGTGACCCATTAAGATCAGAGTGTGGCCAGTTAAAAAACCTTAAATAGACTTTGTATGAACCGTGTACAAGCCGTGTATGACTATATTCGTGTACGAGGTATTTTTATACTCTTTATGCGAATAAACTCTGATACAATTATTTATCCAAGCCTGACCAATTACTGAGACCTAGTGACCAATTAAGATCAGAGTGTGACCAGGTAAAAGAACTTTGAATAGACTTTGTATGAACCGTGTACAAGCCGTGTATGACTATATTCGTGTGCGAGGTATTTTATACTCTTTATGCGAATAAACTCTGATACAATTATTTATCCAAGGCTGACCAATTACTGGGACCTAGTGACCAATTAAGATCAGAGTGTGGCCAGTTAAAAAACCTTGAATAGACTTTGTATGAACCGTGTACAAGCCGTGTATGACTATATTCGTGTACGAGGTATTTTTATACTCTTTATGCGAATAAACTCTGATACAATTATTTATCCAAGCCTGACCAATTACTGGGACCTAGTGACCCATTAAGATCAGAGTGTGGCCAGTTAAAAAACCTTAAATAGACTTTGTATGAACCGTGTACAAGCCGTGTATGACTATATTCGTGTACGAGGTATTTTTATACTCTTTATGCTAATAAACTCTGATACAATTATTTATCCAAGCCTGACCAATTACTGGGACCTAGTGACCAATTAAGATCAGAGTGTGGCCAGTTAAAAAACCTTAAATAGACTTTGTATGAACCGTGTACAAGCCGTGTATGACTATATTCGTGTACGAGGTATTTTTATACTCTTTATGCGAATAAACTCTGATACAATTATTTATCCAAGCCTGACCAATTACTGAGACCTAGTGACCAATTAAGATCAGAGTGTGACCAGGTAAAAGAACTTTGAATAGACTTTGTATGAACCGTGTACAAGCCGTGTATGACTATATTCGTGTGCGAGGTATTTTATACTCTTTATGCGAATAAACTCTGATACAATTATTTATCCAAGGCTGACCAATTACTGGGACCTAGTGACCAATTAAGATCAGAGTGTGGCCAGTTAAAAAACCTTGAATAGACTTTGTATGAACCGTGTACAAGCCGTGTATGACTATATTCGTGTACGAGGTATTTTTATACTCTTTATGCGAATAAACTCTGATACAATTATTTATCCAAGCCTGACCAATTACTGGGGGGACCTAGTGACCCATTAAGATCAGAGTGTGGCCAGTTAAAAAACCTTAAATAGACTTTGTATGAACCGTGTACAAGCCGTGTATGACTATATTCGTGTACGAGGTATTTTTATACTCTTTATGCGAATAAACTCTGATACAATTATTTATCCAAGGCTGACCAATTACTGAGACCTAGTGACCAATTAAGATCAGAGTGTGACCAGGTAAAAAACCTTGAATAGACTTTGTATGAACCGTGTACAAGCCGTGTATGACTATATTCGTGTACGAGGTATTTTATACTCTTTATGCGAATAAACTCTGATACAATTATTTATCCAAGGCTGACCAATTACTGGGACCTAGTGACCAATTAAGATCAGAGTGTGACTAGTTAAAAAACCTTGAATAGACTTTGTATGAACCGTGTACAAGCCGTGTATGACTATATTCGTGTACGAGGTATTTTTATACTCTTTATGCTAATAAACTCTGATACAATTATTTATCCAAGCCTGACCAATTACTGGGACCTAGTGACCAATTAAGATCAGAGTGTGGCCAGTTAAAAAACCTTGAAAAGACTTTGTATTAACCGTGTACAGGCCGTGTATGACTATATTCTTGTGCGAGGTATTTTTCTACTCTATGTGCGAATAAACTCTGATATAAATATTTATCCAAGCCTGACCAATTATTGTGACGTAGTGACCAATTAAGATCAGAGTGTTACCACATAAAAAACCTTGCATGAAGTTTGTATGAACTGTTTACGAGCCAGGTATGACTATAATGCAGTAAAAGATATTTTTATGCACTGTGTGCCAATACTTTGTGATGTATTGGTCGTCTCAAGGCTGACCAATTACTGTGACTTAGTGACCAATTATGACCAGAGTGTGAACAGTTAAAAAACTGTGAACGGACTTTGTATGATCCGTGTACAAGCCGTGTATCACTAAAATCGTGTGTAAGGTGTTTATTTTTACACCGAATGTGTGAATATCTTGTGATTTATTGGTCGTTCCAAGGCTGACCAATTACTGTGACATTGTGACCAATTAAGATCAGAGTGTTAGCAAATGAAAAAACCTTGAATGGACTTTGTATGAACTGTGTACGAAATGTGTATCACTATAATCGTGTTGAAGGTATTTTTACCCCAATTTGAGGATATTTTGTGATATATTGATCGTTACAAGGCTGACCAATTACTGTGACCTAGTGACCAATTATGACCATTACGTGACCAATTTAAATCACCTTAGATCTGGTGTCTAGGATTCAAATGCTCCGCCAAAATTTTTTTGTGAACTTAAAATTTTAAAATGTTTGTAACTTTTGTCAGAGTGCTGACCAATTATTCATATATACTGACCAATTATGACCAATTAGTGACCAATTAGGCCATATACTTTAGAGGTCAAATTTCAGAAAATGGTCCGCTAACTATATGGAGCTGTCATGTTCATCCCATTAAAATGGGTTGCTAGAAAATCGGCGTAAAGTAACAGTATCAGTAGGTACTGTTACGTTCCGCGCGATGAGTGAGAGCCGAAGGCCAATCGAGCCACCCCCCCTCTCCCTCCCTTTTATATTTTTTTCCTTCTCTACCGTTTCTTCCTATCCCTTGGGTTGGCAACCTTCTTGTGATTTATAGATTATTCACCGTCAGGCGGCCCGTATGCTTGTTTGGTTTGAAATTACCATCCTTGTCGTCGAGTTGTGGCGCAGCGGTAGCGAACCTGCCTTAAACGCCGGTCTGGGTGTATTTGTCCTTGTCCTTGTCTGTGGTTCCAGACCCTCGACACAGGATATCACTATCCTAATGGGAACCGTTGAGTGTGCAGCGTTTATAAAAAAAAAAAATTGACGCAAAAATACTTTCAATAAAGCTAATGTTTTAACTGAAATTCCAACGAAGAATGTTGTAATAGGTCGTAAAAGTATTATGATTACGAAAAACGTGATCCGACCGCGATTTACTCAGGTTTTTCCAAGAAATATAAATTGGGTTTTTTTTTGGTTTGTCAAATTTCCTTGCGATTTTGCACGCGCTTCAGTTGTTACGGGTGACTGAAAATTTACCACAATATTAAGAATGTATAGATAAACGTTAGAAATTGCTTTTTCAAAACAAAAACTTTCTGGTTCTGCCAGCGGCTTCACCGGCACAAGTAAAGATTTTAATATAAATTTCGAACCCCTCATTTCAACCCCTCATTTCACCCTTCAGAAGTGGATTTTTAGGAAATTGAAAAGTGTTTATCCTTAATTGTTTGCCTGAAAAATAAAGTTTCATGCTTCAAGTTCCATTCAGTTTCAGTTCAAACAAACTTTCAATCCCTTTTTCACCCTTTTATGGGTTTGATTTCGCATCCTATCTCAGCCCTCGGTTACGTTTCAATAACACTTAGACTGGGCGTTAATATGTCATTCATTTTTTTTTTTTTTTTTCGGAATGTGTATTGCTGTTGGCCCTACTGGCCTTGACAGCGTCACCGGCCGAGTACAGAGACTCAGCCGTGATAAAGGGGACAGCCCTCACGGGGGCTCAAATTTGATTCCGTCCTTAGGGTGCCTCCTGCTGCTCCGAACCACGGCGGCGGACGTCATCGGAGATGGAGGCAGCGCTCCGAGCGCATTCTATACGATAGACTCACCCGACGGTGTGAGCGCGACGCGACGTGCGAAACAAAGGACCTCGTCCTCGCCGGCGAGGACGGTGTTGTGTGCGTGTCTGTGCTGTGTAAGGGCATTTTCTAATGTAATCCTATCGTCAGGGTCTTGCAGGACGTGCTTAGGACGCCTTACTTTTGTCGGTCGGTTACATCGGTCTGTGTAGATACAAGCATGTCTAATATGTCAGTCATGTCTTCTCCTTTTATATCTTCCTAGCACTTCTTCATCCTAGCATTATTCCCGGTATTTTATGTACCCAGGGTCTGCTTATTACTCTTATCCGGATTTGACAGGTTACTAGTATTTACACGGAGCGATTGCCATCTGACCTCCGCAACCCTAAGGGCGAACCAATAACTCATTGGATAAGACCAATTTACTTATCAAGAGTTAACGATTATTATCTGATGTTATTGATAATAACCGGGACCGACAGCTTAACGTGCTCTCCGAGGCACGGTGGGGAGACCCACACGGACAAACGCTCAGACCGAGCCAGAAATTTTAACAAACATCTGCCCGAGCGGGAATCGAACCCGCAACCGTCGAGACCAAAGGTAGACTCGCTACCCACAACGCCACAACGGTGTCGCCGGTGTTATATCTTCCTAGCACTATTCCCGGTATTTTCTCACGGTCTGCTTATACTCTTAACCGGATTTGATGGGTTAATCGGGGGGCACGGTAGTGCCCCCGCCAAGTCGAGCGCGAAGCAAACAACGTTGGCCGACAACGTACAATTGACTAGTTATTGAATCAACGTTTTCCAAGTGGCAATTTTCCATCGTCAATGGGTAGCGTTTCAGGCGACAGATTGGTGCAATGGTGTCATGGAGCACCTGGTTTTCTACCCTTGTTTACCCTTCAACGGCCAGGTCACACAACATTAACTATAATAAGAAAGAAATCGCAGTAAGGAACCTTAGACTTGGCACGATTTTGTCTAGATTTCATTACTTTTTAGAGATAAACAAGCAGTTCCATCGAGACTTGGCTAGTTTTTTATAGAATGTTTTTGGTGGGATAGTTTTTACACACAGCGATAGCTTCTTATATCATGACAAATTATATTATATGAAGACAAGATATGTTTCGGTTATATTAGGGTTCCGTATCCGAACTGCAAAAACCCTTATAATTTTGTCATGTCTGTCTGTCCGTCTTTCCGTCCCTATGTCACAGTTTTTTTTATAGAATTCATGTTATCCCTGACAGATTTTTTTTATTTTGTATTCCAAACAAGAATACGGTCCACCTGATGGTAAGCAGTCACCGCAACCTATGAACACTTGTGATACTTATACTAAGTGTGGGCCTCCGGTGCTCTCACTCACTCGCATGAAACACAACAATCCTGATACTGTTATTTTACGCCGATTTTCTGTGAAAGGATAGTACTTTCCCGTTTAAGCTGGGAGTAGCAATGGTCTTCTAAAACATTTATAAGACTTGAAGGTCCTATAAATTTGATTTTTCGTCACTTTTTTTCACGGTAGTATTAGCTTATACGTAGTAATAAATAAATAAAATCAGAAATATACCTACAATTACACATTAATAGTAGTGGATATATTGATACTTACATTGCGTTAAAAATAGCGATTTTCACAGCAATTTTCATTATTTCCCTGTATTCAATAATGCACTATTGACATGCAGTTATATTAAGCGACTGAGCGAAATTCGTCCCGCGTTGTAAAACCGAGCTGTGTTTTATTGCGCGCCATTCAGCTACCTTATAGTGTTATTGATATGTCTTGATATTTGAATTGCGGAAGAATATTTGACATTTGACCTAACCTAACCTACCACCAGTAATTTTAAATATTAAAAAAAATTTGGTTTTATACTTGTGTTATGATTTTGCATTTGCAATAAACAAAAAATGTTTATTCTTATTTCTGGGGGTTCTCGTTTCTTATCTTATAAATAGGTCGTATTATGAGGCAAGGGTTAGACTATGAATAAATAAATATAATAATAGAAAAACAGTTAACATCCTGTTATAATAAAGTCTTGTAGTTTAGATTTTAGACTGTAGGAATTCGTCATCACCATTCGCAATCGATGTTTCCTTTTTCAAGACAAGTTGTAACTGTCGTGAACCTGCAACAAAAATGGCCGCGGCTTCAATTCCCGCTCGATGCAAATGTTTGTATTGACCTTAAAGGTGTAGTCCGGTTTGCGTGATTGTGTGTATATGGTCCGCGTTTATTAATATTGTTATTTATCTGAATGCGATATTAATAAGGACTTAAGGAAGGCAAAAGGTAATGTCAATATTCGTTATATGAAAAATACAATAGTCAGTGACTATTTTCAGATTTTTTCGGTATTTTTTTATTAAAAAAATTATGATTTCAATTATCAAAACGATTCCATCTCACTAAACATAACCTAACCGGACCGAGTCCATTGTTCCGAACGTATTTACTGAACTTTAAATATAAACATTTATTATAAAGGCATACACGAATTATATTGAACAAACAACAACCGGCCTGAAGGGAATTGAATATTTGTATGAATTCATATAACTATTTATATCATAATAATGAGGGATGGGCAAAAGCCGGTCAATATATGTATCCTCAAATCTCAAATTATATTTTTATTAGTAAGTAGAGCTATTTATGGCATGTATGGGCTGATTAGGCCGGCTCGAACGAGGATGTATTACCTTTTCATGAAAATAAAAATCCTCTCCTCCTTGTTCTTTGACGGTAAGCAATAACAGCAATTTTTTTTTTTTTTTATGTTAGAAGTTGGCAAACAAGCATACGGTCCACCTGATGGTAAGTGGCTGCCGCAGCCTATGAGCGCTTGCAGCACCATTAGTAGGTGCCACTCGCGCGTTGCCAACCTCGTGATATTAGTTCTTAAATCTCGTTAGCCCAGTAATTTCACTAGCGTACAATGCCCTTCAAACCGGAACACAGTAGTGCCTAAGCACTACTATTTGGCGGCAGAATATTGGACACTGCGGTGGTACCTACCTAGCCGGCCTCTTGCAACAAAAGACCTACCACCAGTGTGACTGATTGCACTGGTGGAGTAATCTCTGTTGTGACAGAGGTTATCCCAACAGCGGGCGATGGGGTCGTCACATCCCGACGCCTGACGTGCAGCAATCTATGAACGCTTTCGATACTTGAAGCATCAAATGCGTGTTGCCAACTTAAAGGATAGGAGCGAAGGAAAGAAAGGGAACAAGGCGGGTTGTAGAGGTTGTCACTCATCGCACAAGATCCAACAGTACTCTGTTACATTACGCTAATTTTCTGTAGACGAAAGTAGAAGTTCCCCGGGCGGCCATCCCAATTGTGCTGTATGGAGCATGGCTCTACTTACTTACTATATTCGTCACCTTCGAGTTCAAAAAAAAAAAAATTATTGTACGAGTGTGGTCAATTTAATTTAAAATATCTTAACTTTTTTATCCCCTCTTAATAATGGTTTCGCATGCATTACAATATAACATGTATGACTTTTTGTTATGTATTTTTCGTGGTATTGTCAGAAAGAAATGAAGTAAAATATGCGATAATTGTTTAATTACCAGTTGAGTTAAGGAAATGACTAACGACACGAACTTTTAGTAAGATAAAAAAAAAAAAAAAAATATATATATTCGCTAAAATATATATATATATATATATATATATATATATATATATATATATATATAGGTATTTCTTTTAATACAGCAAACAAAATTCAATACTTTTACTATTTAAGGAACGTATTAGAATGAAGTTTCTTAACGCGGCTTACGGTAAATGCTATTTAGTAGAAATCGTCACGTAACGAAATGCCGTATGCTGTGTGTGTATCGAGTCTACTGCAAGCAAATGAGCACACGCGCAATTGAGTGCGCAGCCGGGTGTCCAACTCTCTCTCTCTCTCTCTCTCTCTCTCTCTGTATCCCTGTCTCTTATTATTATATAACTAATTGAAATATACAGATTTTATTTCGAATTACATTTGGAGTTGAATAAAAAACGTAAGGAACTTCATTACTGACGGGGATCCCCCGCCCGCCTCCTAATGGTAAGTGGCAGAAAAGTACAAACTCGAAAGTGGCAAATACAATGTGCGGAAGGCAAGCAACACTAGCCACCCTCGCCCTACTTACTCAGATGCCTCTTCAGGCTTCGTTTGAAGGGGGAGGATTAATTATTTATGTTATATTTTTTCAGGTCTGTTCAGAAAGCAGTGCAAGCGAATCGTCATTAGAATCTTCGAGCGGATACGGGAGTCAGGGTGCCTTTGCGGCTGAGGATCATGCGCACCAACATTTGATCCAACACCCCGACGGTAAGCAAATGTCACTCTTATTGTATGAATTGTAGTGGCGTGATTTGTGTGTAGTTTTTTACATTTTTATGTTTAGTGTGTACTTTTGGATCGAGTTCAGTGTTATTTATTGTAATTATCTGATGAACTCTTTGTAAAAGGAGATTGCTGAATAATTCGGCTTATTGATTTGCAATTTTTTTGTTTTATTTTTTTATAATTTTTAAGTTTTGCTTTTTTCGTTGTTGATGCTTTGCATGCGATTGTTTTGCGTGAACACAGTCGAATCGGAGATCGTTACGTTGCGGCGCGACTCCGTGGCTATAGCTCGTGAGAACTTCTCAATATCGCTCGGAAGTTTGGAGGAAGCTGTTCGTTCGTTGGACGAAGCTGTCGATACGCCAACGTTTGCGACCATCGGGAAGAAGCCGGCTGTGCCGAAGAAACGACCGGTTTCCATGTCAGGTGAGCTGAATGCAGCGGCAGATTTTTGGGGCGGCCAATTTTGGGACCGATTTTTTTTTATACCTCCTAGAAATCAAAAAGATTTCTGTATGACGGTCCTCTGATGTTTTACTGGTAGAAATCTGCCACAAATTTGCCGATGACTTTTCCCTCTTATTTGCCATTGTACATTTCACTCGTGGTAGGTCTTTTGTTGCAAGAGGCCGGCTAGGAAGGTGCCACCGTAGTGTCAAATATTGTGTCGCCAAATAGTAGTGCTTAGGCATTACTGTGTTCTGGTTTGAAAGGCACTGTAGGCTAGTGGTATTACTGGGCAGAGGAGATTTAAGAACCAATATCTCTTGTTGGCAACGCGTGAGTGGCACCTACTAATGGTGCTGCAAGCGCTCATAGGTTACGGCAACCACTTACCATCAGGTGGGCCGTATGCTTGTTTGCCAACTTGTAACATAAAAAAATATTCCGAGTATCAAACTTTCGTGTTCTAGAGTAAAACAGCTAAAAAAAGTCAAAACTATAATTACTTTGCGGAATAAACCGGTTATTTATGATTTTCAAAAAGGTTCTTTAAAATTTATGGCAATATCTCTATGTTATATATTTATCAATGAGCTCAAAAGTAGATATTTACTCGTAAAATTTGGGCGTAAAATATTTTCTGAAAATTGTGCTCATCTAACTTATGATATTTACAGCTTCAGTGTGGTCAAGACGCGGCTCATCCAGCTCCGTGGGCAAACCACCACCACCTGTTAGGAGATCTTCATCAATATCCAGACCTCAGAGACCTCCTTACCAGGTTAGATGATTGTCAAAATTATGTAAACGATGAAAATTTAGAATCATGTGTGGTGTGAATTTAATAACAGGTCATAATTTTGATCGGCTGGGGGCGTTCTTCTTTGAGTGGTCCAGATTTAGACCTCAATCTTTGTTTCTGATATGTTTTGTATTCTGTGGTCCTTATAGCTATTTGAGTAAAGATGGTGGTATATTGAAGCCTCAATAGCTCAACGGTGGAAGGGCCGACTTCGCTCGATTAACGCGAGAGTCGAGGGTTCGATCCTGACCCCCTTGGGCTATTGTCGTACCCACTCCTAGTGCAAGCGCAGAGCTTATTTGGAGGGGCAATAGGAATATTAGTAATGTCTTGAAAAAGCATTGTTAAAATTCTTTAAAAAAAATGTATATAATTTTGTGTTTTTCATTGTACATAATTTTTCTTCGATTAAGGGGTCAAAGCTCTTTAATTTTGTCACCAACTCATACATCGTCAAAATTAAAAGGTCTTCTAGCAGTTTAACAAATTTCAAATTTTGAATTTAGTTAGCATTTAGATAAGCTTAGATATAAAGGAAAGAAAAATATTGAGTTAAAAGATGCGGAACTACAAAAATATATTCACCAAAAACATAAAATGTAAAAAACACCAAGGGTCACAACGCATTTCTTCTACTACTAAAAGCTGTAAGACCTCATGTAAAAGCATGACTAAAACTTGGCTATTGTACGCAAGATATTCTACTAACTAAAATACTTTATTGAGCAGTGTAGACTAATGTATGTATGCATCCTGCAACTTCAAGTTTTATCACATCAAGTCTTTTTTTTTTTATGTCAGAGGAGGAGGTTCAACTAATGTTAAGCAATCCTCGCCGCCCATGAACATCTGCAACTATATGATATTTGGTTAAATAAAAGATTACTCCATAGGTAACTGATTTATGCAAGACCAATAGTCGTCTTACAATTTAAAGATATGTGCTAAAGATGTAAGAGAGCGCGCGCAGTGAGCTCGGCGCCTTATATGTGTTGCCCCCACTGCAGGGCCCGGCCCGTGACGTCATGAAGACCGCGCTATTCGTTGCGGATTGCAACAGCAACACCAGAGGGCATGCAGATGCTTCGCTGACATTTTTTTAGGGTAGAAAGAAGACAGAAAGAAAGACTCAATTTATTGGGACAACAACAGACATAAACAAAACTTAAACATTAAAAAGCATTATAGTTAAAAGAAAAACAAAACACTATAACAATAATATAAAAAAATTAAACATAATTAAAAACTTAATCCTAAAAATTACTTCTAATACTAAATAAAAAATAAAAAATATTATTAAAAATAACATAAACAAAACAATAATAACAACGTGTTTTAGAACTGGTTATACGCTGGCTGACCTCATGACCATCTCCGATGACGTCCGCCGCCGTGGTTCGGCTTCGCAGGAGGCACCCTAAGGACGGAATCAAATTTGAGCCCCCGTGAGGGCTGTCCCTTTATCACGGCTGAGTCTCAGTAATTGGCCCCCCCCGCCCGGTGACGCTGTCAAGGCCAGTAGGGCCAAAAGCAATACACATTCCGAAAAAAAGGCTGACCTCGAAACGCGGCTGACGAGCAGTCACTTCACGGTGGTAGCTAACGAGGCGGACCTTTTTTAAGCCCTACCACCAGCATATACATGTCTTAGAATTTCTTCCACGATGTTTTCTTTCACCGTTAAGCACGAAATAAATTTACACACTCAACAAGTCACACTGGTTTCTACTTCTCTCGGTTTTTAAGTCAAAACGCCCAAAAATTATTTTTTCCAGAGTACCGTTCAGAGCCACCAGGTGAACACAAACGACACGGACAACTTGCCACCGCCACCGGCTTTCCTTCTACAGCCGGATGGCGACACTGGAGCAGGTAACGAACTTGTATTTAATAAAAATAATGGTAAAACTATTTCCTTGATAACAAATTAGTATTCCAATTTTTTTATGTTTTGGCGGTTGGCAAACAAGCATAAGGTTTGATGGTAAACAGTCACCGCAATCTATGAATGCGCGCGAAACTTGAAGTATCACAAGTGCGTTGCCAATCCAAGGAACAGGAGGTACGGGATGAGAAGGGTAAAAAGTAAGGGAACAGCAGAGGTGGGAGATTGGGCCTCCGGCGCTCTCACTCATCGCACGAAACGCAACAGTACCTAATGATACTGTTACTTGACGCCGATTTTCTGTGAGTATAGTCTGTTAAATGTAACTTGAACCCTGCGCAGTAACACGTCTCAACCGTATGCGGTATGAAGGGGGCCGCGTAACTATAGCAACGCGGCGACGCTACACCCGATTAGTACACTCGCTCGCGATTGTTTTAGTTCTTTAAAAATAAATCATTAAATATTAAATTTATAAATAATTTATTTTTCTCAGATGTTAACATGTAATTTTATTTGAGAACATAAGGTGTCATTCCATAAGTGGCAGTGATTAAAAATGTAAACTAAGCTTTTTTCTATACTATTTATTTGTTTTATTCTATTTAAGTAATTAATAACGATAATAAATAAATAATTAATTAAATTTAGAAGAAATAATAACTATATTATATACTTAATTCCATTTTCCCACTTTATAAAGAATCGATTTAAATAAGACGAAACCAATATTTTTTCTAACATATTTGTCCATTATTGTACCTGCGCAGAAGCGGCCATTTTGGTTCAAGTTACATTTAAGGAACTATACTACCCCTACTTCCCCGGTCTCATGGTAAATAGTCACCGCAACCTATGAATGCGCGTGATACTAGGAGTATCACATGCGTGTTGATAACTCGAGGGCTTTGAGGATGAGGACGGAAAAAAGGAAGGGAACAAAGGGAGTAGGAGATTGGACCACATTACCCTATTACTTAGGTAGTACTTTCCCGGTCGAGGTGCCCCATTTTTGCTAGGAGAAGTTTTGCCCCACTACTGCTGAATATAATTCTAAATTCCTGTATTTCAGTACATCCAAGCATAAACGTAGCGGAAACTGTGAAACAACTGACCGAACTGAAACACATGCCGGCCTCTCCGGGCCTCGTGCGGCGGACGCTACAGAGCCAGAGCACCAACCAGAGCCCGCCGAGTCAGCTCTACGGGCAGGCGAGCGCCAATCAGAGCCAAGCCAGTCAGAGTTACGGCCAATCGCAGAGCCCGACGCAGCTGAGCACTTTCCAACAGGCCAAGAGTAACTTCTCGTCGACGATCAGCTTGAATAATTCCGGAAATCTGAACCCCATTTACGGACAGACCGGAAACAGGATTATGACGTACGTGGAGAATACGATGTATGTGAGGAAGAATAGTTTGAACAGTTCGAATTCGGATATTTACGGGGGGAATTCTGGTAAGTTTTTTTTTTCTTCTATTTAACCGCTAAGTATCTTTCTTACCTTTTTATATTGAACACACAGACATAGAGAAGAAAGGTTAAAATAGATTGAAAAAGAAGAGAAAGAGAAGTAGAAATAAAGGGGAGCGAGAGAGAGAGACAGAGAGGGGGAGAGAGAATAAATTTGGGAGTATAATTTGGACACTATCATTATTATTCTTATTAGAATTTAGCTAAAAATTAATCACCAAACTTAAAATATACTCCAAATAGGTCGTGGCCCAGTGGTAGCGATCTTGCTTTAAACGCCACAGGTCGCGGGTTCCTATCCTTGTGTATGTTTCCGGACCCCCGACACAGGATGTCATTATGCTATGCTAATGGGGGCCGTTGAGTGTGTAGATCTTTTTTATTATTATTTATTACTAGCGGCCCGCTCCGGCTTCGCACGGGTATAAAATATATAGCCATTCACATGTTAGTAGTTGGCAAACAAGCATACGGCCCACCTGATGGTAAGTGGCTACCGCAGCCTATGAGCGCTTGCAGCACCATTAGTAGGTGCCACTCGCGCGTTGCCAACCTCGAGATATTAGTTCTTAAATCTCGTTCGCCCAGTAATTTCACTAGCGTACAGTGCCCTTCAAACCGGAACACAGTAGTGCCTAAGCACTACTATTTGGCGGCAGAATATTGGACACTGCGGTGGTACCTACCTAGCCGGCCTCTTGCAACAAAAGACCTACCACCAGTGTGACTGATTGCACTGGTGGAATAATCTCTGCTGTGACAGAGGTTATCCCAACAGCGGGCGATGGGGTCGTCACATCCCGACGCCTTTAGATGAAAATCGAAAAAATGATGAAAAAATGATGAAAATCGATCCAGTAGTTAGTAGTTTATTCACGACATCACAGTAGAAACCTCAAAAATAACAGTATTTCTCCACTATTTAATGGTTGCTATTATACATATAAAGCTTCATCTTCAATCACTCTATCTATTTAAAAAAAACGCATCAAAATCCGTTGCGTAGTTTTAAACATTTAAGCATACAAAGGGACAGAGAAAGCTACTTTGTTTTATACTATGTAGTGGTGTTTAGTGATTTCTATGCCTGAAGTTTTAGCATTTTTATTATTGCATAAGTTATATAAATCATTGCTTGTTTTCCATTCCTTAGCTGGTGTGTACGGCGAGGCGAAGGGCTCCCCGCACGCGTCCACGCCGTCCACGCCCAGCTACGGGGAGACTAACACGTTCTCCAGCTTCGGCCCGAGGGTGAACAACGACTCGCATTACGGACAGACGGGTGAGTCTTATATATATAAAATTATTCAGTATTTTAATTACTTATTGTACAATTAACTTATTAATTTCTTTAACTGTTTTGTTCAAAACAAATTTAGGTTTGTCCTTTGATTTAAAAATGTCGGAGCCGAAGTCGAGATCAGAGGTGTGATATCGATCGGAAGTTTCGACTTTTCGGAATGAATGAATGAATATGTATGAATGAATGAATAAATGAATGAATGCTACTTTATTTGCTTAAATGTGGTTACAAGAGTTGGTTAATTAACATAACTTTGTTTAGATATTTATGAATATCGTGGTTCCGTAACATCCGTCATCGATTATAGATATTATAGAGGACATTAGTTTGCGGGTCACATATTGAAATTGAACTTAGTAAAAATTGAAGAATGAACAGGCGCCACCTATGGAGAGATCGAAAAAATTAAAACTGCTCAGGCACGGATGTAAGATTAGGAATGTGGATATTGACCGATTGTATTCAAGGTTTTTGTAGATGGTGCTTCAATTTTAAGTTCTGTGATTTTACGCGAAATAAATCTATTATTCCCGGTATTTTTGCCCAGGGTCTGCTTATTACTCTCATTGGAATTTGAGAGGTTACGAATTTTTACACAAAACTATTACCATTTGACCTCCGCAAACTCTAATGGCGAATTAATAAATCATTAGATAAGAGCCAATTAGTTATCAAGAGTTATTCATCAAGAGTTACGATTATTACCAAATGTTACGATCACAACCGGGACCGACAGCTTAACGTGCTCTCCGAGGCACGGTGGGGAAACCCACAAGGTCAAACACCCAGACCAAAACACATGTTTGTAAGATCAATACAAACACCCGAGTGGCAATCAAACCAGCAACCCTCGAAGCTAAAGGCAGACTACCAATAGTAAACCCATGGACTGGTCCGCAGGGGTGAAGCTGCAGGACAAGCTCGGCTCCGGCCAGAGCAAGTGCATCTACGCGCAGCCCGGCGCGCTGGCGCGCAGGCTGGCGCAGCGCTCGCACAGCGCCGAGCGGCACCTCGCCGAGCGTGAGTATCGATGAACGCTACACACTCAATAGCTCCCTTTAGGATAGCTGTATCCTTTGCCGAAGATCTCAGACCGTAAAACATGCTCGTGTGTTCAATACAAATATCTGCTCCGAGAGGGAATTCGCTGGGTCACAACATGGTCAAAAGTAGTAGCATCGTAATGTACTGAGATGTGCTGACAGTTGAGGGTTGACGATTTTTTTATCACTTTTATTGACTTATTTGGGTTCCAAAGCTAGTCTATTTTGTTAAAAAGTGATATCAAAATATGAAAAATTTGTATCCCATCTGTTAATTTTTTATTTTTCCTAATTTATCTAATAGTTCAATAGTTAAAGGTAAGATAAGATTTATCTTACGCAAATAAATAAATAACTTAGCCAATCACGTCTCGAAAGCTTCGACGACAACAAGCGGTCAGAGTGTAAAATCTCAAGTTATATAGACAGAAGAAGTAATAGCGATACAAATACGAAAAATAAACTTAAGGGAGTTGATAAATGGTCCTTCGGACCGGATACGTACTGACGCATTAAAAGTATCTGACAATTGTTTACATATATAAGCACGCGTAATATTGTAACATTTTTATTGCATTTTAGTTGTTGGTGTGTGCATTAAAATACATGCTTTATCAGTCAATTTTGATTGATTCACTACTAGCGCCATCTATTATTAATTTTGGTCTTCTTCTTATCGATTGGTTAGTGGTCAACCTAGTGTCAGAGTTGTTCAGGTCACCCGTAGGCCTCTTACTTGACTTATCGACTGTTGTCTAATTGTCAACAGCCGGGACCGACTTTTACGTGTCCTCTGAAGCACGGAGACGCTCGGTTGAAATACCACTATCCGATCACCCATCTAGTGACTGACCGCGCCTAAAGTTGCTTAACCTACCGATCGTTTACCGATCAGCGGGTGCACTCGGCTATGAGCGTCTCATATTAATTTTGGTAAACGCCTTGAACAAAGCAAGCCCAAGCAAAAATTTTGTCGTTGTTTATTTATGTAGCTTACAACCATACTTAAAAATAATAAAAAAAAAAAAACAAAATCGTCTGAACTATGACATACTTCACACCGATATTCGATGTAAGGGGATGAAAAAAAACATGGCTCTATTACATATTCATTATAACTTTGAACTACTATTTTGAATAACTATTTTAATAAATATTTTTGTCACAAAATAGATGGCGGTCTTATCGCAAGTCTGAGTGCTAAGCTCGCCCCGCAACTCTCCCCGCGAACAACAAGACGAACCATCTCTTCTATAACGGCCTCTGATTCACCACCTAAAGGAAAGGTAAAAATGAAATACATATTAAAGCCATACTTTTTCATTTTTATGTAATGGCGGTTGCTAAACAAGTATACGGTCCGCATATCATCGCACGAAACGCAACATTACCTATGATACTGTTATTTTACGTTAATTTTCTGTGAGAGAGAAGTACTGCCCCGGTCGCTCCGTCCCATTTGTGCTCAGAGAAGCAAGGTTATCCTACTATTGTTATTACTCTCTACTAATATTAATTTCGTTTCTGAAAAAAATTATCATTTCTTATTTTATAGCAGTAATGGAACGAATCCTAAATATAACTTGCATTATTAAATATACACAGCCGTCCCGGCGGCCGTACAGCCCGCCTTCCTGGACAAGCTGTCGGCCACGCTGCAGCGCCGCCAGCACGCCGCGCGCGCCGGCGCCGTGCGCGACCGCATCAACGCGCACGCGCAGGTACCGACCTCCCCTAGGGCGGGTACGAGACTGACCCATCACGTCACCTTACCTGGGGCGGGTACGAGACTGACCCATCACGTCACCTTACCTGGGGCGGGTACGAGACTGACCCATCACGTCACCTTACCTAGGGCGGGTACGAGACTGACACTTACACGGTCACCTTACCTTGGGCGGGTACGAGACTGACCCATCACGTCACCTTACCTAGGGCGGGTACGAGACTGACACTTACACGGTCACCTTACCTTGGGCGGGTACGAGACTGACCCATCACGTCACCTTACCTGGGGCGGGTACGAGACTGACCCATCACGTCACCTTACCTGGGGCGGGTACGAGACTGACCCATCACGTCACCTTACCTGGGGCGGGTACGAGACTGACCCATCACGTCACCTTACCTGGGGCGGGTACGAGACTGACCCATCACGTCACCTTACCTGGGGCGGGTACGAGACTGACCCATCACGTCACCTTACCTGGGGCGGGTACGAGACTGACCCATCACGTCACCTTACCTAGGGCGGGTACGAGACTGACACTTACACGGTCACCTTACCTTGGGCGGGTACGAGACTGACCCATCACGTCACCTTACCTAGGGCGGGTACGAGACTGACACTTACACGGTCACCTTACCTTGGGCGGGTACGAGACTGACCCATCACGTCACCTTACCTAGGGCGGGTACGAGACTGACACTTACACGGTCACCTTACCTAGGGCGGGTACGAGACTGACACTTACACTGTCACTTTACCTAGGGCGGGTACGAGACTGACACTTACACTGTCACCTTACCTAGGGCGGGTACGAGACTGACACTTACACTGTCACCTTACCTAGGGCGGGTACGAGACTGACACTTAAACGCCACATCAAGTAGCGTAGGTATTTATGGTAACCACACGCGCCGTATAATTGTCAGACTATCCTCATGCCAAAACTTGGTGGATCACTTGCTTAGTGGCTACTACCTACTATAATACCTACCTACTATAATAACTTGAGAGTAATTTATAATTACTTTTTATTTTCAGCCGGATCCAAGGGTCTGTCACACGTCCTTAATGGAACAAATCAAGCGCGGAGCGACCTTGCGACGGAATAAATTCTGCAACGATCGATCAGCGCCGAAAATACGTTAATATTAGAATTTAAGAAACACAAATCTATAAAGTTGATTTTCATCTGAAAAACATGACTGAATTTTAGAATCAGTTAACTGAGAACAACACCATTTTCAAAATCTTTGAAATTTTTATATGGTATATAGCCTAAAAAAACCGGTCAAGTGCGTGTCGGACTTGCACACAAAGGGTTCCCTACACAATCAGATATATAAGATTAACGTAAGGTCTGTATGTAGTACTTGAGATATACTAAAAAAGCATCAAGTTTCTTGTACGCATTTATTTTTAAATTTTATTTTTAGTATTGATTCTGTTGTGTTGTTCTGTAATTCGGCTACGGAACCCTAAAATAATACCATATATAATATTAATGTTCAGACAAAATTATATTCCGCTAAATTTCATTAATTAAAAATTTCTTCCGTTAAATAATTGATGATGATTCAAATGAATAAAGCGTTGTTCTCAATTAATCTTATTGTATAATAAATTATATATAAATATTTGGATGCAAATAAGCAATACCATGTCAACCCACACGAATGTCATTTCGAGAAAAACGCGTTTGAAAATTTTGAACAACTTGCTTTATATGATTTTTTTAATTTATTGGTCAAGCTTTTGGCAATTTCAGATTTATGTAAGTTATTTTACTTATTTTCACAAAAATAAGTATACAAACTCCATATTTCGTATATAATATAACCCAAAGCGTTTAAAAATACATAAATTGCATGATTGAAAAAATGGCTTTTTTAGAAGTTTTAAAGCTCAAAACCCTTCAAACATTAAAGAAAAATGTTCTTCAGCCATTTACCAACACTTCTGCATATATAACTTAGTTTTTCAATTTTGTCGGTAGACATGGTATTGCTTATTTGCGTCCATTTAAACTCGAAATAATGACATTTAGGCATAGACTTATTATATATGGACAAGCCCATCCATAGGGTTGCCAACTTATTTCTAGGAATTAAAGTACATTGGTGATTAAAGACGAGCAAAAAGGTCCATCGTATCAAAATAAAGTATCACTGATTTTTCTTGGGCATTATATTTTAAAATATAATTTTTATTAATTTTCTTTTGTCTCGCAATTTCATCACAGAAAAAGCCATCTGTGCAACCCTATCCATACTAACGAAATGTCAAAAGCTTTCGCTGGTGGTCTTTTCTAAATTCGCTCTAAAACAACGGAACGAAATTAGTCACAAGCTTGCACTTACTCGAATAGAGTTTTGTTTGTCTTTAGAGAGGAACACCAACGAACCTTACAATTTTTTTTTCTATAGAGAAAGGCCGGCCCTTAGCTTATAATAAGTCAATGCGTTTACGTCGGATTTCTGTGTGAACATTAAATAAAAAGTTTCTAATGAGCAATAATATAATTGACAATACAATATACCGTCATGAAGGAAAATAGAAATTTATGGGCGTAACACCCTCCCAGGGATTTACGCCCTCCCCCCTCCAGAAATATTTGTTGAACTAATTAAATAAGTTGAAAGTCAGCTTTAGTCATAAATTTACTATATACTATTAGTGGGCAGACGTTGTCCTGCCACGAAAATGAAAAAAAAAACTGAGACCCGAGCAGCGCCCTCTACTGGGTCGAATTGTTAATCTAAACCATTCTCGAATACACCGGAACACACACAAAAATAATCATCAAAATCGGTCCAGCCTTAGGAGTTCAGTGACATACACACGTACAGTAGAATTACATATATAAAGATTGAAATGTTCTTTCATAAAAACAGAATGTCCAAAGACTTACTGGTTCCTAAATTTAACATCGACGCAACGTAACGAAGTTAGTCACACACCAATTTTGTTGCTTGTGACTAACTTCGTTCCGTTGCTTTGGTGTTCAATTTACAATGGGGCACCAGCGAATCTTCTTACATTTTGTTAGATCGGAATGCTCTGTATATAGTATAGAGTAGGTCTATGGCTGGTAACTCTTACAAAACCACTGAAGAAATCTCAAAAAGGAATTTGAAAATATTGACGGAAAATACTAGTTAAATAAATTTTTATTTTATTTATACAATTAAAAGTTTGGAAATAAAAAATGTAACGGGTTTCCTATATTCATAAAGAATTCTAATTAAAAAAATAACCTATTAAACTTTTTAACACATTAAATAGTCTATCCCATTAGAGGTTGGAAAAGATGAAAAAAAAAACTCTCGTCAAAAGTACATTTATATTATTATTTTTAAAACTTGAGTATATCGCCACCTTTAGAACGAACACGCCACAATGAAAAAAATAAACGAAAAATTTAGTTAATGTAACGTGTTTAGTTCTCAATGTAACAACAGTCCAAAAATAGCCATATTCGAGCGTAAATAACTGACGTAAATAACCAAGAAAATATAATACACGAAAGATTGTGCAAGTGTAAATATTTTAAAACTAATTTTTCTGATTCCCAAGAAAATGCTTTTTGAGTTACGTCGTTTTCGTTCTGAAGGTGCGATTTTGACTGTTGTATATTTCGTCCAATTACTATTGGAATAGATTATAGACTTTGTAACGTATAATTAACGACTTTTAACTGTAAAAATAATTATTAAAAAACTGGCAATATTTGCTTTCGTACATAGAATCCGTCTCACTTTTCTAAAAATCGTTTTTCAAACGACTCGAATCGTTATCGAAACGAGAACAAAACAGATTAAAAATATCGATGTCTTTTAAATGAAATTTTGACAATTACATTTTTCTAAGATATCAATTTTCTTCGAAAACGAAGTATTTAGTTATACGAAAAATACGGACAATACAATATTAAGCTGACATATCCACTCTTGTTAATACATGCATATCGAAATTTATAAAATATCTAAAAGTTAAGATGTTTTCAATTTCTTTCATAATTAGGGCTGTCACAGTTCCTTTATATGTAAACTTTTTTTTATCGCAGGTCGATCGAATTGAGTTGAATTTTGTCCAGCCCTAGTCCCTTATTTTAGTTTCGTCTGAATAAAATCGACTGATTCCTCTAACTGTGTTCTTTGAGCCTTTCCCGAAACAATTTTTTTATTATAAGCTTTACAAGACGTAGAATTTTGAATACGTGTTAAAATTTTTTAGACTACATGCTATTTTTTACTTTTTAAATTAAAATTATTAAGATCTATTAATAAGTCGTGTAATAATTGTAAATTTTTAATAATCTTAAACTATTTTTTTCTCCATATTTTTTCTTTTTTAATCTGTCTACATCGATGTCGCCATTTTGAAATAGTTGAATTTTTTTATTGTATACATATATAAGTAAAACCAATCGCCAGAATATATAAATATATAAAAATAATTGTTATTAAGCGATGTAGTTAGATAAATGAGTTAGGAGGCTATATATATTTATATTATTTATTATTTTTTTACGCATATAGATACAATATATATCTATGTAATAGGCATATACTTACTTTATGCTATGGACAGACGCGTACAGATAAAATGTCAAAGACGCTAACTTCACTCGGTTCTGTTACAAGATCGTGACTAACTTCGCTCCGTTGCCTTGGTGTTGAAATTACAAAGGATCACCAGCGAGGTTATGACACTTTCTGTTTGGGCCTGTCTATAACATTATAGTAAGTTTATGGTGATAGAATTTTTTAGACGTTCCTCATATTTTCTAAACGCATGATTTATTTTTTTAATTAATTTAAGAATAGCTTAGATTAGAATCACATATAAATGTTAGTTTCTAAGTGTGTCTATATAAAAAATGATAGCTTTTGACATATCCCGTATAAATTTATATAAAAAATAATAATCTGATGGAAATTTTCTTCGCTTTCGGTGGAGTTTAACAATTAATATATAACCATATATTATATATAGTCCATTTTATAACGATTATATAAAAGGTAATGGTAGAATCTTTTCGATGGGGATCTGTTATTGAAATGTGTTTAAATGATGTTTGCGTATGTAATTGATAAATTTGTGAAAAATAAACGAATATTGTCCCAAATGTTTTATTAATAATCCTTTCCCCATTTAAACATAAAAAAACCTGACTTTTGCAATTAATTAATTTATTGAAAAAAAACTCTATTAAAACGTTACACTATGTTTTAAACAATAAATGGGTACATGTACTTACGCGCGTCAGAAGTTATACTTCGTTGGCATAATTAAAAATAATTTTTAATTGCATGCAAATAATTAATTACAATAAAATAATAAAAGGACTGGACAAGGATAGACAACACATACAAAAAATTAAAAAATACAGTTTGGTTTTTACTTTTTTAAAGTCCATGACACCATTTTTTAAATAATTAAAGTTGGGTATGTTTTTAAAATCTAACTGAATGGCAAAATAGCCCTGCCCAGATTCTAATTTTGGGGCAGCAAAGAAGCTATAAAAACATATATTATATATATATAATAATAATAATAATAAACGCTACACACTCAACGGCGCCAATTAGAATAATTATATCCTGTGTCGGAGTCCGGAAACATACAATGACAAGGACAAACACACCCAGACCATAACACATGCCTGTACGGTCAATACAGACATCTGCTCCGAGCGGGAATCGACCCCGCAACCGTCGCGGCTAAAGGCAGACTCGCTACCCACAACGCCACAATGGTGTCAAGCAAGTGTCAGCAAGTCAAAACGCTAAATATAGATCTAAATTTAACATTTTACTTTAATAAAACTAAAAAAATAAGATAGGCATACAATATTTAGTACTGAAGATTTTTTTTGTATGAATTGACCTAACTTAAGATATTTAAATGCTAATGAAATATATTTTGGCAAGAGTTCAAAAAAAGCTAGACTTGTCGACGTCTGCGACAAATGACCGACTTCTTTATAAAATAATTGAATATGCTAATGTAAATTCAATACGACATATTGTTTAGTTTTTTACTGAACAAAACCCTAATTCTCGTTCTAAAATAAGTGTAGGCTAAAGCTAAGTTCGTCTTTATAACTATAAATATCTACTTATACACCTGTGGAGGACTAAGGTGTACATCTTCAAGCAGGAGGGTAAAAACAACCGTTGTGGTTCAGAAATCGAATACAAGCCTTTTTGCGCTGAAAACTTTGACAGCGCGATGCAGAATTTTGAAAGTCTTGATTGATCACTGCATCATATATCAAAAATACACCAGTACTTAATATATGAGTATACCTATATTATATAGTTGAAGAACTTGTTAGTTTGTGGGGTTGGATTTGAATAGTTCATTTATCCAGAAAGACAATAGCCTATATAACATCACGCTACGACCAATAGGACCGGAGTGTCTATGTGACAAAGACCGTGATAAAAAATCTGCGTAAATAGTTAAAGTTACGCAAAATAAGATTTAAAAAAATTCACGACAATATATTTATATCTTTATTTTTTATGTCATAACTTGGCAAACAAACACTAAGGTGGACTCATCATAGTCTTTTTTACGGTAATTAAATTTTTTTTATAACATCACGCTAGTACACCGTAACAATAAACGCGAGTGAAACCGCGGGCACAGCATTATAACCTAAACTTGACCGAATTTTTACATGACTTATAAAACTCGCACTCCAAAGTTCATGACGTGATAAAATTAATGGTTATTGAGTTCAGCCTACTTGCGAAAGTGACAAAAAACGCTGACTTTACAAGATAAACAACGTTTAACATTATTAAAAAGTTTTTCCATTCACCAAAGTCAGAAACGCCGTCAATTTTTTAGTTTTCTTTATCCAATTTTAAGAATTTATGGTATTAATATTTATGGTAGTACGTAAACTAACTGGTAGTAGGCCTTTTATTGTGAGAGGCCGGCTAGGTTAGGTACCACCGCAGTGTCAATTATTCTACCATAAAGGAGGATACCTACTGTGTTTTGGTTTAAAGGACAGTAGCTAGTGAAATTACTGGGCAAAGGAGATTTAAGAACCAATATCGGTCGTATCGTATCGAGTGACACCTACAAATGTATGTTACGGCAACCGAACACCATAAGGTGGGTGGTATACTTGTGTGCCAACTTTGATACAAAACAAAGCATTTCAAGATATATATAATTCTACCCTTACTTGTCCTTTCTTAATCAAATCGTAATAAATTACATTTGACGGCGTTGGGGCACAGCGGTTGCAAACCTGTATAATTTTTATTTATTTATTTATTATAAATTCATAATTCAAAATTCCAATAATCGACAACCATAACATACTGTTCAGTTTCCATTGCCGGCGTTCGATAACAATGCCAATAAAATTCTCTTTGAAACGTCAAACGATATGCTAATGCCAGGGATGCCGAATCTTTTATATTCGGAGCACGGCCCCGATATTTCACCGTGAGATCTGCTAAAATTCAGATAAAGGGTCGCCTTTTATAGAGATGGACTGTGATAGGAATATTAATAACATGGTTTTATTGTTTAGTATTGTTTGATTTTTGTTTGTTTTTCTATGTGTTCTGTTATTATAGTATGTATATTTATATACTTTATTGAGCAATGCGAGGCGTCAGTTTTGATAATAATAATGTTTTGTACATATGTGTGTTTGCTCTACATTAAATAAATAAACGCCACCCACTCAACGGTCCCCATTAGGAAAATAACATCCTGTGTCTAGGGTTCGAAAACACACACAAATACATTAAAAAACACACCCAGACCGATACACATGTCTGTGTGGCCAATACAAATCTCGAGCAGAAATCGAAACCGCGACCTGTGACGCTTAAGGAAAGTTCGCTACCGCTGCGCGACAACTTAATATCTGATGATTACCAATACAAATATCGAATCTAAGCGGAAATCGAACCCGCGATCATCATAAATATCTAAATTCTTCTCTAAAAAGTCGTCTCCACATAAACATAGCTTAGAACACCTGAATATTGGCAGATTGCGGCTTACACTTACAGCAAGCGCTCCCGGTTATTCTCCGCTCCACTGAATTCTTGATGAACATCAAAACAAGCAAAACTCAACCTTATCACTAAATCATAAAGGCAAATGCAACTGCACTGAAAACGAATGTTTGTACCACCACGTTCTGGCTTTTAATTCCAAATTACTTCAAACGAAAATCGTCCCTAATTCATGAGTGTTAGAGTTGCTAAATGTAATCATTAAAATCGGAAATGGCTTCATGAATAATTCGCCACAATATAGTTATTAATGATAACAATATTCCAAAGGTTGGCAATGAAATATAAATATTATTGTCCGTAGCTGTAAAACTGTTACCAACTTTTGTATAGATACTATATCTCGGGTTTAGGAAAATAATTAAACGATTTACCCACGATACTGCTCCAGTATGGATTTTTTTATATTATTAAGTTGGCAACCAACCATATGGCCCACCTTATGGTAAGCGGTTGCCGTAGCCTATGACCATTAGTTTCACTCACACGTTGCCAACCGCGCGATATTGGTTCTTAAATCTCCTTTGCTTAGTAATTTCACTAACCTACAATGCTTCAAACCGAAACACAGTAATGCCAAAGACACTACTGTTTTGCGGTAGAATATTTGACACCGCAGGGGTACCTACCTAGCCGGCCTCTTGCAACAAAAGACCTACCACCAGTATAGGGATTAGCGTTCATATACGTTTCAGAATTTCTTACAAAATCCCGCAAACTTTTGGTGTGAATTTATGCCATAAGACCTTTAGTTGAGAAAGTTTGTATAGTGCTTAGTAGTACACTCCTAAATGCGAAACGAGTGGGGTGAGTCTAGTGGCTTTATTTTTTTCATGACGCTTGACAAACAAGCAGTCACTGCAACCTATGAACGCTTGTGATACTTAAAGTATCACATGGGCTTGTCAACCCAAGGGATAGGAGGGAACGGATGAGAAAGGAAAATGGGTCCAGAGGGGATGGGAGGCCTCCGGCGCTCCCACTCATCGCACTAACAGTACCTACTGATATTGTTACTTTACGCCGATTTTCTCTGACAGGGTAATACTTCCCCTGTCGAGCTGGCCCATTTGTACTGGGAAAAGTAAGGCTCTACTACTACTGGTTACTAGACTGCGCAAAATTAGTAACTCTTTTAAAGGTAACTGTATACGGTTTTACAATAGGATCCCAGAAAGCGTTCGGAAACTTTCTATAAATAAATTTAAAAAAAATGTCAAAGAACGTTTGTGTGGTAAAGGTTATTATAAAATTGGTGAATACCTTGAAGACACCACGCCTTGGGAATGAAACAGTCACTCCAGGCTTTTCAGAGATTATAATATGTAACCCAATATCACTTTAAAAATACAATAAAAAAGATAAAACCCCTGAGTTTGTTTCTCCGGTTCTTCTCAGGTAGAAGTTTAATTTTTGGAGCCGGTGGTAGAATCTGACTTTCAACAAATAAGTGTAATGCTTTTATGTTGAATAAAAATATTTGATTTGATTTGATTTGACTAATACTAGACTAAACTAAAAAGTAATGTACAATATTAGATTCCGACAGTCACAGAACAAGAAAATACCCTACAGTCATGTCAACGCATATAATCGACGTAGCTATTCTGGATTTTTATGACTACTTTGCAATAATTGCGTTAGCGTTCTCACAATCATTCCCGACGATGAAGTTGTGAGGTTTTTTCTATTATTTATTAGAGTATATCTGAATATTATGTTGCGATCCGCGGCTTTAATAAGAAGCGAGTTAACTAACGACGTATCATGGTATGCACTTAACCCGAAATTTCACCCACTGTTTTAATTCGGATCCCCAAATCCTCGTACAAAAATCTATAGCAATTTTGTAATAATCTATAGATCAAACGGGCAGGATCACCTGATGATAAGCGATGATCGCCGTCCATGAACATCTGTAACACCAAAATATGCAGGTGCATTACCGCCCTGTAGGATACTCTTGATTATATTCTGGGTGACCTCGAAACGTGTCTGACAAGCAGTCACTTTATCAGTATTTCACTAATGTACGATAGCTAATCAGGCGGGCTTATTAAGCCCTTCCACTATAAATATATAATAAACAGATAAATCTGAAACACTAGTTACGTACTCAAACATTGGATGTGCTTGCTCGGATTTGAGTCCACGATCTTTTATTAAAGTTACGTTTTCGAACCATTGGACCATATCGAGCTAAAAGCTTATCTAACTGATGGTGAAAGTAGCATCAAATTCCATTGCGTAATTTCACGAAAATGCAGACAGATGCCAGAAGTGACTTTGTTTTATATTATATTATGCATTAGATTTTAAACAAGAACAAGCTAGTACAAAATTCAACAATGTTACGATTGTAACTTTGAATGTTGCATTGTTAATCTATACTCAAAAGTTGTCGAACGACAGAGCTTTGAGCTTTGACATCGAGCTTAAATAAAGCTCTCGTATTGTACAAAAGTTTGCTGGGAATATTCGTCTCTTTGTACAATTATTTTGGCTGAATGAAAGTCATGGTCTTGTTTTAATATTAACTTTGAAATAATAATATTTATGTAATCTATACCAATATTATGAAGCTGAAAAGCTTGTTTGTTGGTTTGTTTATTTGTTTGGTTGCATGTTCTAATCTCTGGAACTACCGGTCGGATTCGAAACATTCTTTTTGCATTTAAGAGCGCATTTTTTGTGGATAGCTATAGTGTTATGCCTTAGTTGGTGAAACAGGGTAGCCCCACCTTACGAAAGCGAAGCTACGGGCACAGCTAGTTATTAATAAGTGAAGAGAAATCATTGTATCTCTTTTTAAAAATCATAATCATATTTGACGACGTTGTGGCGCAGTGGTAGCGAACCTGCCTTAAACGCCACAGGTCGCGGGATCGATTCCCGCTCGGAGCATAATATGTTTGTATTGACCATGCAAGCATATTTTCCGGTCTGGGTGTATTTGTCCTTGTCATTGTGTATGTTTCCGGACCCCCGACACAGGATATCAATATCCTAATGGGGGCCGTTGAGTGTGTAGCGTTTATTATTATTTATTATAATCGCTTATTATAGATATTCCACGCGCACGTCAAGGTGAAGTTTGACATAGTTAAAGTATATAAACGATATATGTGGGCCACGGTCTACCGCTTTCATGACGTTCGGAGGGACTAATAGCGCCTCTTTGCCGTAGCCAGTGATACCGATCCTCCTTTAAACCCATTCATCTTGGATTTAGTTCCCAGTCGTAGCAGAAGTTGACCATGCATATGTTCAGTCTGGGTTCTGGTTGTGTTTGTGTTTCCGAACCGCAACAGGAAATTACTATCATATTGGGGGCATTTGTTATCGTTACATCTGATAATAATTGTTAACTCTTGATAGGTAATCTGCTCTTACTCAGTGAGTTACTGATTCGACCTTTGGGTTACGGAGGTGAGATGACAATCGCTCTGTGTAAAAACTAGTAACCTATCCTTTCCGGGTAAGAGTAATAAGCAGAGCCTGGGTAAAATACCAGGATTAATTCTAGAATGAAGAAGTTTGTCAAATTGGTGTTTTAATAATAAACTTGAAGATGTAAATGGCCCCCTTATGCATAAAATGTAACATTAGTTACCAAAACTTAAAAGTTACTGTATTAGAATACACATTTAACCATTAGCACAAGCAAGTTCCAAATGTACATAAAAGATAAACTTATCAATAAAGCCTATTATTCGTTAGAGGAATATTTTTCAGATAAAAATGCTTGGGACTCTTAATATTGCTGGATCTCATTCAAGAACCAAATTTTATATGAAAGAATACAATTGTAAAAACATATATTTGAAAAGAGTAACTGTCGAGTTTCTTGTCGGTTCTTCTCGATAGAATCAACCTTCCGAACCGTCGGTAGCGTTTGACTATTCAAAAGTACTTTTTAAAAGTCTACTTGAATAAAAATAATTTTGATTTTGATTTTTGATTTTGATTAAATATTCCATTCCACAGCTTTCAAAGCAGAATATGGAATAAATATGTAAATTTTGTCACCTTCAATTTGTATGGAATTCAGATTTAACTAGTTTGGTAAAGCCAAGGTCGCAATCAGCTGACATACACGATGAAAATTGTTTATTTATATTCGCTTTCCTTTGAAACACTGTCGCAAAAGGCTCGGTAGGAATGAAGTTTATCATCATATCATTTTATACATGACGGCGTCGGGATGTGACGACGCCATCACCTGATGGTATGATCTCTGTTACAGCAGAGATTATTCCACCAGTGCAACCTGTTACATTGCAAGAGGCCGGCTAGGTAGGTAGCACCGAAGTGTCAGATATTCTACCGTTAAACAATTGTGTCTTTGGCATTATTGTTTTTCGGTTTGAAGAGTACTGCAGATAAGTGAAATTACTGGGCAAAAGAGATTTAGGAACCAATATCTCGAGGTTATCAACGCGTGAGTGGCACCTACTAGTGGTGTTCCGCGCGCTCATAGGCTACCGCAACCGCTTACCATCAGGTGGACCGTATACTTGCTTATCAATATAGTATCATAAAAAAAATATCCCATCACATACCCTTTGCCAAACTTTGCTACGCCACTCAATACCACTCCTTCTTAACTTAACCCATGCTATCCTGTCCCAAGCTCCCAAAAAAAAATCTAAATAAAACATGCGGTTACGTTTTTTGTAACGCTTTTCTGTCAACGCTATTCTGATAAAATTTTTTCGCTGGCTTTCCCTCCCTTTTTGGGTATGGGGAGGAAATCTGTTACCAGATATCCCGCTTCTTGATGAGGAGAACCGGGTTATGTGGGGCTCTTCTGCGCCAACCTGCAATAAGGAATTTCGTTCAAACAGTAAATTAGGGCTAAAAATTTCATTCAAAGGTCTAGAGAACGCTCTGATACTACTACAGTAATGTAATTTGTTTTTAAAATACCACACACACACACAAACATGATATTACTCTAATTAGGACATCGAAAATCGTAATAAAGTAGGTAATGTAGTTAGTTTTTGCTTGTATTTCTGCGTTTTATCGAGACTTTGAGAACGTCAAAAGTTGGCGCGCTTCCAAATAGCATTGGTTTTAAAAATCCAACTTGTCAAAAGCATGTATGAGGTAACTGATAGCGGCATCAATACTGCCTCCTCCAGGAGATGGTTCCGTTTACCACGACAAAGACATCTTTTCAATTGAATTTTGTTACTAGTACTAACCTTTAATCATATCTGTTAAAAATTGTATATATATTATTTATATGTGAAGCTAAGTAAACTATAGGCACAGAAGGCACCGATTTAAAAAAAAAATAGAAAATATTTTTTGCCTATTAGTTTTGAAGAAATGAAAATGAATGAATATAAAATAAGTTATTAAATTAAATATAAAACCAGAGTAACATTAATAATACTTCCTAAAAAGCTAAAAACAAGCTATAATAATTACTATAATATAAATATTACTTAGGGGACACCGTTGTGGCGTTGTGGGTAGCGAGTCTGCCTTTAGTCTCGACGGTTGCGGGTTCGACTCCCGCTCGGGCAGATGTTTGTTAAAATTTCTGTCTCAGTCTGGGCGTTTGTCCGTGTGGGTCTCCCCACCGTGCCTCGGAGAGCACGTTAAGCTGTCGGTCCCGGTTATTATCAATAACATCTGATAATAATCGTTAACTGTTGATAAGTAAATTGCTCTTATCCAATGAGTCATTGGTTCCCCCTTAGGGTTGCGGAGGTCAGATGGCAATCGCTCTGTGTAAAAACTAGTAACCCGTCAAATCCGGATAAGAGTAATAAGCAGACCGTGGGTACATAAAAATACCGGGAAAAATGGTAGGATGAAGACTTATATTAGTAAAGGTACTGCAGGCGGGGACAAGCCGATCAATCAATTAGGAAACGGATGATGGTGTTTTAAGGGAAATGCTTATTACCGTCTATAATTTTGATGTTTTATTTCAATGCCCACCTTCGGTAGTCGGGTAACAACTAGGTCTCTTATTGCAAGAGGCCGGTTAGGTAGATATAAGTATAAGATTCTACCGCAAAGCTGTAGTGAGTTATGTGGCTAGTGAAGTTACTGGGCAGAGGACATTAAATATCTCGAGGTTGGTACTACAAACAAATGGTGTTAAAACTGCTTATAGGCTGCTGACAAAGAGGAAGAATTTACCCAGTTGAGGCCAATAAGCAGACTTTAACTTACTAAAACAAAAAACTTACTTACTGTAATGTGCATGTAGACATTGCTTTTTATCTGGAAACAATGCAGCGGAAACTCATTATACAATTAAACGTGAATTTAGGTGCAAAAAGTATAAAAACACGGTTCTTTTTGTCAAGCAAATGGAATCTGCTATTCGGCGTTGAAGTGGATTCTTTGTGCATAGAAAAAGTAGGTCATTGTACAATTTTTACACTCGAGTAACGAAAAATGTTATACACATAATTTGTGACACAAGTTTTAATTAATAAAATGGCGGCAAAGTGCGTGGTGGACCACTCACAACGGAGAGTGATGGGTTCTGCTTGTTGAGGAAAATCTTCAGGACTTTAAATATTCATGAATTAAAATAGATCGCAAAACTAAGTTGGTAATTTCGTATTAGTTATTTAAAATATACGAAAAACAAACATAGAAAATAATGGCGTCAGGATGTGACGACCCCATCGCCCGCTGTTGGGATAACCTCTGTCACAACAGAGATTATTCCACCAGTGCAATCAGTCACACTGGTGGTAGGTCTTTTGTTGCAAGAGGCCGGCTAGGTAGGTACCACCGCAGTATCCAATATTCTGCCAAATAGTAGTGCTGTCCAAATAGCACTACTGTGTTCCGGTTTGAAGGGCATTGTACGCTAGTGAAATTACTGGGCGAACGAGATTTAAGAACTAATATCTCGAGGTTGTCAACGCGTGAGTGGCACCTACTAATGGTGCTGCAAGCGCTCATAGGCTGTGGCAGCCACTTACCATCAGGTGGACCGTATGCTTGTTTGCCAACTTCTAACATAAAAAAAAAAATCGTTTTTAATTTTTTTCTAACAATTTACAATATGTTTACAATTCTATACTTAGTAATCAACTTCCGCCGGCGGTCTTCCCGAACCGATACGACTTGGGAACCTTCAAGAGAAGAGCGTATTCTTTCCTTAAAGGTCGGCAACGCGCCTGCATGCCTTCTGGTGTTGCAGATGTTCATGGGCGGCGGTGATTGCTTAACATCAGGTAAGCCTCCTGCCCGTTTGCCCCCTCTTACATAAAAAAAAAAAAAAATGTATAATTAATTGCAACTGTACAAATCATGTCGACGAGGAATAGTGGACAGAATGCTAGCTGAATTTGATGAATCGCTATCCCGATTATTTGGACGAAGCAGCCTCTAATATCTTTTAGAAATTGTTTGTCTATTGCAAACGGCAGAAATATGTAATTTTGAATAAGTGAAGATTACTTACGCCACTTACAGAATTCAGTTTTTTAAGTTCTACTACTTACTTCAAAAATTTCAAGAATCTTAAATCCCATAGTTTTAAAGTTAAAAAGGAGGGTTCTTTCACAATTTTTAACATTTTAGGAGCCAATATCCAAAAAGAACTTGATCAAATAATATTTTTTCGCGGTTCATAGAATACACCTATTTACTATATTCCGTATAGATAGAGCCTCCGACAGAAAGTCTCCGAGTTAAATGACATACGGATGGACAGCCAGATCGATAGAAGAACAAAGGCTTATAAGGAAATTACAGAAACTATCAGAAAAAACCAGAAATTTATGTAAAATAAATAAATGAATGAATGGCTTGGATTGGTTTATACATTTTTCTGCCATACTGTGTATGGCCCGTGTTGACCATCCGTTTTGCCGCATTTCCAATTAGTGAAGCTTTGTACGTATGACTGTCGCTCCAAAATTCATGTCCGTGTTTAATAAGCGGGTATAGGACTCTTTGCTACTTCTTTTGGAGACTTTATTCTATGAATACTTCTGAAATTTGCAACTAACTTTAAATCAAACCTTTTCCGGTTCATAATTATAAACATTTGCATATGATTAAAAATTACCGCGTCGAGACGTGTCGACCTCATCGCCCACTGTTGGAACAATCTCCGTCACAGCAGAGATTATTCCACCAGTGCAATCAGTCACACAAGTGGTAGGTCTTTTTTTGTAAGAGGCCAGCTAGGTAGGTAACATCGCAATGTTACCTACTACAGTGGTAAATATTCTAACGCAAAGTAGTAGTGTCTTAGGCATTACTGTGTTTCCATTTGAAGGGCATTGTAGGCTAGTGAAATTACTTGGCAGAGGAGATTTAAGAACTAATATCTTTATGTTGGCATTGTGTGGCACCTACCTACATACCTAGCCGGCCTCTTGCAATAAAAGTTCTACCACCAGCAAAAAAGTCTACCCAATAAGGTCACAATCACCGCGTAAACAAAGGCAATCGAAGAGGCAGTTAATTTGTTAAAAAAATTCGAATCACTATCAATTGATAACGCAGTGCTACTATGGTGGTAGTTAATAGTTATTGTATAATTAGTGTGCTGATCAAAGTATAGACATATTGCTCGCCAAATTCTATACTATTATGTCAAAGCGAGTATAATAAATATCACAACCCTTTAATTAGACATAGGGCTATTCTCAAGATAATGTTAACATGAACTGCTCTGTGTAATTGGCTTATTGGATTGGACGCAGATGTGACACAATTACTATAGAAATGGATATCCGTATTGGGACTATATATTTTACAATTGTAATTAAAGATTTTTTTTCTTCGAAACTGAATGACTTCTGTTTGTTCAAATGGCAAAAACCTTTATAGTTTCCTCATGTCCGTCTGTCCGTCCGTCCGTCTGTCGGTCCGCCCTTATCACAGTCATTTTACTCGGAGACCATTGGCTCAATCAATAGGAAATTTAGTAAATAGGTGTATTCTATGAACCGCACAACGATTTTTTAATGAAATCTTAAAATATATAAGAATTAAGGGTAGAAATCCATAATTCTTAGCCTTTTTTTTAAAGTATGTATGTTTATTTTTGCTTTTAATTATCAATCTAGAAGAACCTTATTATTTTTTTTCATTTAGTTTTGTATATTTTTGTTTAGTATTTTTTTTTTTTTTTGTTTAAAATATAATGTAAAATATTTTGTAAACTATTACTTAAGTGAAAACTTTATTGGCTAATGAACTTTTAATTGTGAACTATTACATCTGTATATAACTATAGCTGTGTGTTTCCCAATGTTAAAATAAATAAAAATAAATAAATAAATGTAAATGAGTGTTGAAAAAAAAAATTTAAACGTATGTCAACGTGTGAGATATCTTTGGATAGGTCTTTCAAAATAATAAGAAGGTTTGGTTTTGATTTTTTTCATTAAGTCAGTAGTTGTTGAGATATTAGCTCCTAAAGTCGTAAAAATTGTGAAAGAACCCTTCCCCCCTCTAAGAAATAAATAAGTAAATAAACCCTACACACTCAACGGCCCCCATTAGGATTGTAATATCCTGTGTCGGAGGTCCGGAAACATTCACAATGACAAGGACAAATACACCCAGACCGGATAAATTGCTTGCATGATCAATACAAACATATTATGCTCCGAGCGGGAATCGAACCCGCGACCTGTGGCGTTTAAGGCAGGTTCGCTACCGCTGCGCCACAACGTCGTCGTCTAAGTTTTGAACTATGGGATTTAATATTCTAGAAAAAATTGAGCTTGTAAGATTAAATAAAATTTCAACCACATTTGGTTTGAAGAAGATAGGTCTAAAAATAGATAGAGATATGTAAGCTGTTCCCATATCTTTGTTTTTCATATTAATATTATAATTACTATGATATTACCATCTTATCTTTGCGGTCGATTTTAATTCGTTATTATTTTTAAAGCCCTTAAGATTGTTCATAACCAAGCTGCGGAACCCTTTAGTTTCAACTGTGCGTGGTCCAAAACGCACTTGACTGGTAATTTTTTGCATTTTAATTGTCGGCATTATTTTTAATAAAATTTTTGTTATTTTACACTTTTAAATTACGAATTATTGTTCCTAAACTACCTAATTTTATAGCGACCCATAAAATATAATATTCGTATTGTCGCTCCAAATAATAAATAATCTCGAGGCTTGCGCTAGGAGTGGGTTAGACAATAGCCCAAGTGGGTCAGTATCGAATCCGTGACTCTTGTAACGGTAGTCGGCCCTTCTACCGTTGAGCTTTTGAGGCTTCAAAGTTTTGATTTGTACCAGAACCATTTGTGGTCATCATCAGCATTTCATTTCATCAAATACAGCTTTTACAGAGACCGGTTTCGGGATATGGACTAGTAAAAAAATTATTTAATAATAATTTTGATAACTAACTTTTAATAACCTTTAAATTAATAATATTATTTCGACTTACTAACTTGATATTGTAACGCCAACAATGAAAAATTAAACAAAAAGAAAATCATTTGAAAAAGTATTACAAAGCAATCAAACAAGTTATTATATAAAAACTTACAAATACAATAAAAGACCCAGGACGAAACGAGACATAACTTTTATAGAATCTTAAACTAGAATTTAGGGCGGTGACGGACCATCGTTTTTTTTCGAAGGTTTGTTTCATCATACCATCAAAAAATAAAACCATCCATAAATTTAAGAAAAATCTCAAAACGCATATATTAAATGTCTTTAGTATAATATGACTTTTGCCGCTTCTGTTCTGACTTAGCTTTATGTACATTGTTGATAACTATTAACAACACGCATTTGTTATAAAAGTAACCACTTTTTATTTTTACAATGTCTTCACGCTTCATTAACTTTAGAATTGTATTTAATTTTCTCATGCAAGTGAATTGTAATTTATTCTTAGTGAGAAATAAACTTCTTCTTAAACCGGAAACCGGATACACGCTTCATTTCGACCTTAACAAAGCCGAACGCTCGTACAAGGGTCTATTCTGGAGTGTACGCTTGGACCGATGGTGACGAGTCTTCTTCCTCTTAGCATTATCCCGGTGTATTACCCAGGGTCTGCTTATTACTCTTATCTGGATTTCACGGGTTACTAGTTTTACAGAGCGGTTGCCATCTGGCCTCCGCAACCCTAAAGTATTTGTATGAGTAGAATAAGTTGCCGTACAACTACCAAGTTTCAGGCGTAGTTATCCATGAGATCCCACCACTTTTTGTAGTAGAAGAACTGCTTTGCGAGACTTGAATTTTTTTTACATTTTATGGTTTTAATGGGATCAGATGTTCTGATGACAAGCGAGGCCGAAAGCTTAACGTGGTCTCTGAGGCATGGTGGGAAGACCCACAGGGACGACCCACAGGGACAAACGCCCAGACCAATAAAAAAGGCTCAAAGCAGGTTCGCTACTAGCACGCCACAAGTGTCAAGTAGTCAGTAACATATTACTCGATATAGATAAAAGATATTACTCGCATACACGAGCTTATAAGAAAGTCAACGTGTACGAGTTGTGCTTGAAGCACAAGGCGTGTCTAATTTTTTTTTTTTTACAGGCGGACACATACCCCTCAATGCATTTGCTTCTCTAATGGGCAAAGTTACAACACCCAACTGCGCGGAATGCGAAATCATAGAAGATGTCCATCACATTTTGGCGGAATGTGTTCGTGTCGAAGCTGATAGAATGCTGGTCTGTAATTGCCCTTAATATTTTTATATAATGTAAATCCACTAGATATAGGTGTATATACCTCAATACTTGCACTTTCATACTCTTCAGAAGCGAGACATTTATATAAAATAGCAAATTTATGTATTAAGCGTCGCATTTAAGTACGTTTATGTAACAATGAGGGTGGCATGTTCAATTTGTGAACAAACCCTCCATAAAAAAATAAAGAAAAAAAATTCTCTAAGTAGTACAGATTAATTTGAATTTAAGAAATAAATGCTGTATACATATTTGTAATGATTAAAGAACGTGCCAAACATATGAAAAGCAAATATCTTAATAACAATTAAACAGTAGTTGAGTGTGGCGAAGTCTTGGCGTGACTCCAGAATTGTGGTCACTTGAACACTTGTATTAAAGTTTTAATGTAAGAAATTTTTAGATAAAGTAATTTGGCATAACGTTATGTACCTAACACGCTTCCTTTCTTATATCCGCGACCTTATCACCGCAACTGTGACTTATGAGCCACGATTGAGTGAGTATGTATCAGCGTAGTTTATTCACTTTGCTTACCATTGCTTATACAGTTTTGTTATATACGGAGAGATACAAGCTTACATAGTAATGTAATGTGAAACTTACGATATCGTCTTGCTCTGTGTATGTAGTTGTGACATCTAACGGCATACCGGCGACACGTGTTTTGTAAGCAATAAGCTACTTTTAACATTTCTAGTACCTTATTAGATACTAGCATTTGCCCTCGACTTCGTCCGCGGTGATCTTCGAATCGGTTTCATTATACTGAATTTTATTTTGAATACCTCCTGTACCATGTTCTTTAATAATCCCACAGGAACCTGTAATTTTAGTCTATGTCGTAATCTAGGTAACAATTTATGTCTGTGCCAAATTTCATACAAATCCTTTTAGCCATTTTTGCGTGATTGAGTAACAAACGTAAAAACTTTCACATTTATTATATTAGTATTATATGGATACGTGCAATCAACGAAATCTTTCTCCCTCATAGTGGTTAGAAGAAATCCCCTTTATGGTAACAATTTGGCATAGAAATAGGAACATTGAATAAAAGTCACGTAAAGACTTTATGGGTCACATCATAACTAATATAAAATCTTAAGTGCGTTTCTCACTAATCCCGGACATTGGTTGATCTGTAATAACAGTTTAAAGACCAGTTGTACTGTCTACTTAATCTACTGTTAATTAAATGTCAGTTAGAAGTATTGTTTTTAAAGAACTAGCTGTGCTCATGGCTCCGCTCGAAAACCGAAAATTTTTCCAGGATAAAAGGCACTACGCTATGTCTTCATGGTTGTGTTGTGTTACTAAGTATCAAATGCCTCTCAACATAACGGGAGGAACCTCTGACCAGGGTGATGTTAGGTAGCGGGCCGAAACCCGGGGCGAAGCCCAACGACTTAAGTTGCGAAGTTGTATATATAATGTAGAAGCGTAGAAAATTCTGATAACACGATTTAGGATCGTGGCGATTATTGGTCGTCAATATCGTATCGTAGTATCGGTGTCGTTCTAGCTTGATGTGAGATGCGAAATGTTCCTTTTTATCGCGTTACGTCGCGCAAGTGAGCCCATGACATTCCAATATACCGATGAAGGATCCGCTGAGATTTAGTGGGTATTGTCGCTAGACTAACAGGTGGCTGAGTCCCACACTACCACTGCCTAGTGTACTAGACAAGAACACTATGTACAGTGGTATGCGAAAATGCATTTCTCAGAGAAAAAAAGGTACTAAGCTATGTGCGTAGTGGAGTCGACTCTTTAACCGTTAAGCTATTTAGGGTTTTATCTGTAAAGGATATATCTTATAGTCGCACATAAAAAATACGTGACCTTGGCTTCCTTAATCAACACTTGACGTTTTGGTTAACCAATGGTTTAACCACAGTTTAGTTGTACTGTAACCTTCCGAGGATCAAAATAAAAATTAATGTACCGAATTGTACGTTCTATGAAAGGAAAAGAAATAATACAATCACTAAAATGAGCAGTGATTTTTTGTAGTAAATTACGACCCCTTTCAAGTGCGTTTCATTAAAGGCGTCGGGATGTGACGACCCCATCGCCCGCTGTTGGGATAACCTCTGTCACAACAGAGATTATTCCACCAGTGCAATCAGTCACACTGGTGGTAGGTCTTTTGTTGCAAGAGGCCGGCTAGGTAGGTACCACCGCAGTGTCCAATATTCTGCCGCCAAATAGTAGTGCTTAGGCATTACTGTGTTCCGGTTTGAAGGGCATTGTACGCTAGTGAAATTACTGGGCGAACGAGATTTAAGAACTAATATCTCGAGGTTGGCAAGTATCGTGAGTGGCACCTACTAGTGGTGCTGCAAGCGCTCATAGGCTACGGCAACCACTTACCATCAGGTGGGCCGTATGCTTGTTTGCCAACTTCTAACATAAAAAAAAAAAAAGTGCATTTCATTTTCGTCGTTTTTCTTTAGAATCTAACTAATCTAACTCTTTTTCTTACTAGCATTATTCCCGGTATTATGCGATTATTATGGAGCCCTGTATGTCTGCCTCTTCGATTTTCTTTGTTGACAGGATGTTTGTGACCACCAGCCCCAGATACATGATGCAAATGATTCATCCATTTTTTGGACACAAATAAGCAAGACCATGTCAACCTATAAGAATGTCATTTCGAGAAAAATGCGTTTGAAAATTTTGAACAACTTGCTTTATATGAATTTTTTTAATGTATTGGTCAAGTTTTTGGCAATTTCAGATTTATGTAAGTTAGTTTACTTATTTTCACAGAAAATAAGTATACAAACTGCATATTTTGTATATAATATAACCCAAAACGTCTAACATAATACATAAATTGCATGATTAAAAAATGGCTTTTTTAGAAGTTTTAAAGCTTAAAACCCTACCAATATTAAACAAAAATGTTCTTCAGCCATTTACCAACACTTCTGCATATATAACTCAGTTTTTACAATTTTGTGGGTTGACATGGTATTGCTTATTTGCGTCCTTTTAAGGAAATTTATTTTGCGCTGTTACGCGGCAACGCAGTAACGTAGGACCTTGACTGACTGGACCAAAACAAATCGTACTGATCTAAACTTTATCCATATCGATGTGAAGCGTGTGTTTCGTCTTCTTCCTAGAATTATTCCCGGTACTATACGAGTATTTTATCCAGGGTCTGCTTATTACTCTTGTCCGAATTTGACAGTTATTTTTACACAGATTTTTACACAGAGCGATTGTTTTGTACTTGAGGGAATTGTAAAAAAATATGTAATCCACCATTTTGGACGGCATCCATCTTGGGCGGAATTTCATTTAACATGTAAGAACACTTCCGACTAATTAATCTTTTAAATGAAAAAACATTCTTTCGGGAGATACGATGCCACAGACAGACACATACACAGACACGTCAAACTTATAACAGCCCTTCGTTTTTGCGCTGGCGGTTGATAACGAATCAATATTGAAATATTTACTCTCGCAATCCACAAGCTTGTATCGACTTTCTAAGTACAGAATCAACATCTTTAATCCCTGGCAGTATTTGCTGAGCGCTTGCTATTACGCATCAATTTATTTTAATTGCCAATTTAATTGAGGACGATATTGAATATGGAATCATCAATGTATTCTGGAATATTCCATTAAATTCCCATTTAGTTTTCCCAACTGTTTCAGTGGTAGTAAAGCCATGTTCCTCCCAGGATAAATGGACCGGATCAACCAGGGAAGTACTTACTCATAGAAAATTGGCGTTAAATAATAGCATCAAGTAGGTTTAAAGAATTTATTCTCAAAAAAGACAATAGTCACTTACATGCATTTTTTTTTTTCGTCGTCAAAAAGTAAAAGTATTGTTGCGTCTTGTAAGTGAGGGCCAAGCCCAATCTCCCACGGCCCTCTGTTCCTTAAAGTGGTCCCTTCCCATCCATTTCCTCATAGCTCTCCGGGTTGCCAACGCATATAATATGATACTTCAAGTATCTCAAGAATTCATAGGTTGTAGTGACTGCTTACCGTATGCTTGTTTATCATGACGACATAAAGAAGGCTTACAATTTCTCAAGACCTGCTTTTATACTTATTATATAAAAAAATTAGGCTAACAACTAACAAGTAAGTTTTCTACATCATGAAGAGCAATAAGCGTAATATATATTTATCGTAATATCAATAATATAATCGTATGTTGTCACCTAAGATAAGGGGAAGTGGGGAGGGACAAGAGTGAGAGGAACAGAAAGGGGACAGAGGTATATGGCAAGATATTAGGCGAAGTAAGAGGACCGGCGTCGGGATGTGACGACCCGATCGCCCGGTGTTGGGATAACCTCTGTCACAACAGAGATTATTGCACCAGCGCAATCAGTCACACTGGCGGTAGGTCTTTTGTTGCAAGAGGCCGGCTAGGTAGGTACCACCGCAGTGTCAAATATTCTGCCGCCAAATAGTAGTGCTTAGGCATTACTGTGTTCCGGTTTGAAGGGCACTGTACGCTAGTGAAATTACTGGGCGGGCGAGATTTAAGAACTAATATCTCGAGGTTGGCAACGCGTGAGTGGCACCTACTAATGGTGCTGCAAGCGCTCATAGGCTGCGGCAACCACTTACCATCAGGTGGGCCGTATGCTTGTTTGCCAACTTATAACATAAAAAAACAGAGAGCTTTTTCTGTCAACTAAATATGATTTCCCACAAAGGCAATAAATACAAGGCAATTTTTGTATTGCAAGCGTCAATAGGTTATGGTGGTTTGATTTTTTAGGCTCTCTAAGGCTCTCAAGTAAGTCTCTCTAGAATAGCTTTAAGCTTTAAGCTTCTCTAAAATAGATTGATTGTATTTAGCAGCTAAAATTAGGCTGCTTATAGCATTAACTTAGCAAAGTTCAGTTAAGCAAATCCTTGACAAACATTCGCAGAACTCTGCAATGGTATTGGTTCAGTGGGATAGTTTTCACGTTTGGAATTAAATTGTATGTACCGTGTACGGCTGTTTTTATTTATAATTTTTTTGTTAAAACGATAGCCGACTTATACTGCTAGACACAGAAAAACAATTTTTTTTTATTGAAAAATATATACAAAAAAACATTGCCGGCATTAAAAACTGTTTTAAGAATCCTGGTGTGTCATTATGATTGTGTTATTACCATTGCATCTGTAGAATCTGATTTCCGTGGGGTGAGCTAGTGTCACCGAAAAGTGAAGATTAAAAATTCCTTCACAGTTTAATTATTTAGTTAAACAGACTAATATAATAAAAAATAATAATAAAAGTTGAAAAGAGTTAACACCACATTCTAACTGGAGTATTAGTACCAATGACGACAGTCCTGAGATTGGTAACGAACTAGCGTTGTCGGTCAAATATTACCGGAAGTATAGATTTGTAGTCGTAGCAGCACAAAATATGGGCCGGGCCGATTAGGGTTCTCTCCTCCTCTCACAGAAAATCGGCGTCAAGTAATAGTATCAGTAGGTACTGTTGCGTTTTGTGCGATGAGTGAGAACGCCGTAGGCTGAATCTCTCACCCCCTCTGTTTCTCGCGCATGTGATACTTTAAGTATCGCAAGTGCTCATAGGTTATGGTGACTTCTTACCATCAGGTGGACCGTATGCTTGTTGTCCAACTGTCATGAAATTAAAAAAAATATACTTTGGTTTGAATAACAAAACGATACAATCTAGGAGCCCCCTTAACTATTTATTTCATTCTAGTTTTTATTATTTGTTGTTATAGCGGCAACAGAAACACAACATTTGCGAGAAATTAAACTGTCTAACTATTACGGTTCATGTGATAAAGCCTGATGACAGACGGACCAACAGAAGGACGGACAGCGGACTTTTAGTAATAGAGTCTCGTTTTAATAAATAATAAATAAATAAATGAGCGATGCACACTCAACGGTCCCCATTAGGATATTGATATCCTGTGTCGGGGGTCCGGAAACATACACAACGACAAGGACAAACACACCCAAAACCGGAATACATGCCTGTATGGTCAATACAAACATATGCTCCAAGCGGGAATCGAATAATAAATCAAAACAGCCAAATATGTATTGTGAAACTGTTTCAATTTGAGAGGAAAACGTTATATACAGGAAATATAATAAAGGGAGAACTCATCAATCTGCTATATAAGGCGTTACATTACGCGAGTTTTGTAATGTTCCTTTCCGGTACACAAATTAGGGTCCACATGATACCGAGTACCCATTGAAATGTATAACAAAATCATTTTTATTATTTTGTTTTATTTTATTAACATAAGAATTGCCAACAAAAGTAACAATAATACATGTACATGTATATTTTACTTATATACTAATTGCACTTTTAATTATAGGCATGCATTAAAAGTAAGTAGTTATTACATAAGTAAGGTATTTTTTATGTACCAAATAACAAATTAAACTAAATTATAATGCAAAAAAATTATTAATACAAATACAATTTATTTTATTTATTTAACCAAGTACAATATTTTAATTAAATTGGGAATATACAAGTCATACTGGTGGTAGGTCTTTTGTTGCAAGAGGCCGGCTAGGTAGGTACCACCGCACTGTCAAATATTCTGCCGCCAAATAGTAGTGCTTAGGCATTACTGTGTTCCGGTTTGAAGGGCACTGTACGCTAGTGAAATTACTGGGTGGGCGAGATTTAAGAACTAATATCTCGAGGTTGGCAACGCGTGAGTGGCACCTACTAATGGTGCTGCAAGCGCTCATAGGCTACGACAACCACTTACCATCAGGTGGGCCGTATGCTTGTTTAACAACTTATAACATTAAAAAAAAAAAAAAATTATAACAAAGCATTAAAAAACCACATATCCTAAATGCTTAGGTTTGTAGTGGTTATAATTATCTAATATAAATAAGATAACCATCAATTTTATAACTGCGTAAGTAAATGAAAATGAAATATATAACTTGTTTGTTATTCATGTATCGATAAAGTGCTCTGAAAATGTTTTTTAAATTTTTTTGTTCTGTCTTGTTAAGTGTAGTGACAAAGTAAGGGGTAGCTATCGAATAAGTTTTGTTTATTGAGTATTGAGGCTATGGTATTATTGGATGGACTCCTGGAAGTTTTCGGGAAATGTGATTGTTGTGTGAAGGTGAGTAAAAAAAGTTTTTATTTTATCGGAAAGCTTTATATTTTTATATTATCTATAGAATGATGTATTCTGTTGTTCTTTTACCATTTTTATTGTTTATTTCAATTTCTTTTACAAAAGCCTTTTTTTGTGGACAAATTTTAGTAAATTGTTCGACGTAATCATCTCTGTGGAATCAGCTTCGGCCGGCGGTCTTTCCGAACCGATACGACTTGGGAACGTTCAAGAGAAGAGCGTATTCTTTCCTTAAAGGTCGGCAACGCGCCTGCATGCCTTCTGGTGTTGCAGATGTTCATGGGCGGCGGTGATCACTTAACATCAGGTGAGCCTCCTGCCCGTTTGCCCCCTCTTATAAAAAAAAAATCATCTAAAGTGCATAACAGTAAAATAAAAAGAAAAATTGTCTTCAATAATTGTGTTAATTACCTGCGTTTAGTATCAGAGTTATACCTAAACAAACAAAACAAAAAAAAAAACAATTATATATTAAAAAATGGGAACACTAAAACAGATTAAAATAAATAAAAGATTTAACATTTTTAACGAAAGAATTTAATTTAAATTATTTTATACATGGGTCAAAGTATTAGCCTCGGTTGCGATTTCGATTCCCGCTCGGGCAGATGTTTGTATTGCTCTTACAAACATTGTTTCGGTCTGGGCGTTTGTCATTGTGGGTCTCCCCACCGTGCCTCGGAGAGCACTTTAAGCTGTCGGTACCGTTTGTTATCATAACATCTGATAACAATAATCGTAATTTTCTCATATCCAATGAGTTACTGGTTCGCTCTTAGGGTTGCGGAGGTTAGATGGAAATCACTCTGTGTAGAAACTAGTAATCTGTCAAATTTGGATATGAGTAATAAGCAGATCCTTGGTATTATTGTAATAATAATTATTATTATATATTGGAAAGCCAAACACGCTTCGTAAAGCGTTCAGAAAGCCTCAGTGCTTTCGGTTTCTGGCCGGAGCTGGGGTGGCTGACCACTCCACATACCTCTACCTCACGCACAAGTGCGGAAAAAAATGCCCGCGAGAAAAAAAAAGTCAGACCTTGAGTAGGTGAAATAAAGGGTACAATGCCAGAAAGATGTGTCAAAACCGTGCGTATCGCTCGAAAATAGAGGTCCGTTTTGCGTGAAAATTGTTGTCCCGAACGCAAAATGACTTATCTCTTGGGATACGTTCCTCTCAGGCTCTCAGTGTGTTTCCAGAACTTGCGGAGAGCGGACGCGCTTTTCGTTGTAAGCTAGCGATCGCGATATCGGACAAGTTTTGTTTATTGAGTATCGAGGCTATGGTATTATTGTTGATGGAGTTTTCGGGAAATGTGATTGTGGTGTGAAGGTGAGTTAAAAAAAGTTTTTATTTTATCGGAAAGCTATATATTTTTATATAATTTTTTTAAAATATAAAACTAACTTCGCCCGCGTCAATACCAATGTAACTACAAACTTTTAACCCCCAATTCCGTGGTGGAATTTTGGAAAATGCAAAAATACGCATTTCTTTATATTTAATTGGTCGCCTACTACAAAGTTTCATGCGTCTAGTTTCAAAAACGGACTTAAACTTTCAAACCCCTTTTCAACTTAAAGAAATTGAATTTCGAAAAATTCTTTCTTAGTGCTCGTTCACGTTTTAAAAATACCACCTGTGAAAAAATTCACCTAAGGGTCTAAAGGCTTAAGGTTGTGTTTATAAGTCAGTCAGGTCTCTTTCTTTTCTATATGTATGTATATAAATTTGGGGACAATTATAAAAAAAATATACATTACTTTGTAAAACAATTTTATATTTACATTTAATGTTATGTAAATATATAACGTTTGTTTTATAAGGTTATGTACTGTTTTTATTGCTCTCTAAATTTATATTTAAAACTAGCTTCTGCCCGCGTCTTCACCCGCGTGAATAACGTTTTACTTTCATCCCCATCATTTCCTATTGTTATTTTACACCCTTGAGGGTTAAACTTTTACAAACTTTGAATGTCATATTTATTTAAAAAATAAGTTTCAAACTTCCAGCTCTAAAAATGACGATACAGCCATACGACTTATTAAAAGTAGTCATGTCCTGTCACTGACTTTCATTAAAATCGGTTAAATAGTTTTGGCGTGAAAGCGTGACAGACAGACAGACAACGAGACAAACAGATAGAGTTACTTCGCATTTATAATAATAGTAAGGATAAGGCTTTTTCAGAATTGTACACTATTATACAAAGTCACATAATTACTTTGTAACAATATTGCGTGTATCATAATGCATAAGATATTTTACGAATCTGTCTTAAATAATATAAGGTATATTAAATTTTAAAAGGAAAAAAACAATCTAAATCACTACATAATATAAAACAAAGTCGCTTTCTCTGTCCCTATGTATGCTTAAATCTTTAAAACTACGCAACGGATTTTGATGCGGTTTTTTTAATAGATACAGTGGAGAAAAAAAAATTTTTTTGAGGTTTCTAATGTGATGTCGTAAATAATTACATTCAACGCGTGCGGGCCACGGGCGGTAATGAATAAATCAAAACTACTGGACCGATTTTAATCATTTTTACAGTGAATGACATAGGCTATATATTTTATACCCGCGCGAAGCCGGAGGGGGCCGCTAGTAATATTATAAATGTGAAAGTTTTGATGTATGGATGAAACTTTTTCATCCAAACACTATTCGACAGATTAGGATGAAATTTGGCACACATATAGCTTATTACCTGGTTTAACATATAGCATACTATTTATCCTGGAAAAATAATGGGTTTCTCTAGGATCATCAAAAAAACTTCACGTCGCGAGCTTGGCGCGTGGGCACAGTTTTTTTTTACATCATGACCGTTGGCAAACAAGCATACGGTCCTCCTGATGGTGAGCTGTCACCGCAACCTATGACCGCTTGCGATACTTGAAGTATCACAAGCGCGTTGCCAACCCAAGGAACAAGAGGGACGGGAGGAGAAGGAAAAAAAGAAAGGGAACAGAGCGGTGGGAGATTGGAGCTTTGAGAATAAGTTTGTAATCTTTGCTAAGGAATTTGTTTATTAGTTTGACGATAAAGTTGTATGAATCAAAAATATTTTTACATAACAATAGCTTATACAAATATTTTCATTAGCTTTGTATGTAACTAAGCTTGTGTTTGGAGTTGTTAATACATTAATCTAAACTATTGACAGAACACTTTTCACGTTTTTAGCGGTGCATTAAATAAATAAACGCTACACACTCAACGGCCCCCATTACGATAGTTATATCCTGTTTAGGGAGTCCGGAAACATACACAATGACTGGGACAAACACACCCAAACCGGAAAACATACCTTTATAGTCAATGCAAACATCTTCTCCAAGCGGGAATCAAACCCGATACCTTAGGCGTTTAAGGCAGATTAGCTACCATTGCGCCACAATGTCGTCGTACTTTTCTGTATTTGAACCCGCCACTTTCGGTTAAGTCTAGATTTTTTATCCATTGGGCAAAGCTTTATTAATGAAACGCGTGAAATGGTTCAATTAATTTAACTTAAAGTAACTCCTATCTATTATAATATATTTGGAGACTTTAAATGATAAACGCTTTGTAAATTTCAATTATATATTCCTTATAAATCATTCCGAGTGGGAACAAGAGCCATTATCAGCTTTTAGACTTTACTCATTCATACATTACCATAAAATAAACGTACCTATTATCAAGCTTTTTGTTTATAGCTTCGCCTGCGTAAAATATTTTTAACCGACTTCCAAAAAAGGGAAAAGATTCTCAATTCGACAGTATTTTTTTATTTTGTTTTTTTTTTATGTTACAAGTTGGCAAACGAGCACACGGCCCACCTGATGGTAAGTGGTTGTCGTTGCGTCGCGCTTGCAGTACCATTAGTAAGTGCGTTGACTACGTTGCTGACACAGTTGTGGCGTTGTGGGTAGCGAGTCTGCCTTTAGTCTCGACGGTTGCGGGTTCGTTCCCGCTCGGGCAGATGTTTGTTAAAAATTCTGTTTCGGTCTGGGCGTTTGTCCGTGCGGGTCTCCCCACCGTGCCTCGGAGAGCACGTTAAGTTCCGGTTGTTATCACATAAAATCTGATAATAATCGTTAACTCTTGATAAGTAAATTGCTCTTATCCAATGAGTTACTGGTTCGCCCTTAGGGTTGTGGAGGTCAGGTGGCAATCGCGCCGTGTAAAAACTAGTAACCTGTCAAATCCGGATAAGAATAATAAGCAGACTGGGTAAATAAAATACGAAGGATAGCACGAAGGACTTGTGAATTTGAACTCAATTGAATGTTTACTATATAAATGGATATTTGACGACGTTGTGGCGCAGCGGTAGCGAACCTGCCTTAAACGCCACAGGTCGCGGGTTCGATTCCCGCTCGGAGCATAATATGTTTGTATTGACCATGCAAGCATATTTTCCGGTCTGGGTGTATTTGTCCATGTCATTGTGAATGTTTCCGGACCCCGACACAGGATATCCCTATCCTAATGGGGGCCGTTGAGTGTGTAGCGTTTATTATTATTATTATTTATTATTTTGATATTTTTTTGGTAGAGATGGAGTTAGGAGGGACGGAAGGGTTCCTTTTTGACCATTTCACCACAAAATATCGCAGAAAAACATAATCCGTGACCAATTATTAATACATAAGCCCCTAAAAATACTTAATAATTTATTGTTACAAGTATAACAATCTTATATGAGCAACTGATGAATAAGCGATTAAAGATTTTATATCAACACCAATCAAAAGAACCGAGACGCTCATAGCCGGGTTCACGCATTGATCAGCCAATGATAGCAAGCAACTTTAGGCGCGGTCGGTCGTTAGATGGGTGATCACATAGTGGTATTTCAACCGAGCGTCTCCGTTCTTCGGAGGGCACGTAAAAAGTAGTTCCCGGTTGCTATCAATTTGATATTAGCTGAAAGGTCAAGTCAGAGGCCTACTCGTATATGGGCGACCTGAACAACTCTGACATTAGGTTTGCCACTAACCACTCAGTAAAGAAGAAGACCACATAACCCTAAAAAGACGGCAAAAATTGGTTTGGTAGGGTTTTGATTAAATTAGGAACTCAATGATAAAAGTATACAAACTGAGAAAATGTCTACTTTTGTAGATCTTTAAAAACGCAAAACTTTGAAAATATAAAAATTTAAAACTAACGTCATGACTGTGTCCAAGCTGTTAGGAGTTTTCGTTTCTAGAGTATCGTTCCAGCTAAAATACTGGTGCAACGTGCATATTATTGTCATAATTTATTTGGAAAAATGTAACAATTATATGCAATAAAGACTCAATAGCTCAATGGTAAAAGGGCCAACTCCGTTAAGTTAAGAGTTGTGGTTTCGATCCTGAACTCCTTGGGCTACTGTTGTACTCACTCCCAGCGGAACTTACGAGCTTATTTGGAAAGAAAAAGATTGAAAAAGATTGCTGGGAATAGTGGTTTGATTAGGGATAGCAATTTGGACGCAAATAAGCAATACCATGTCAACCCACACGAATGTCATTTCGAGAAAAACGCGTTTGAAAATTTTGAACAACTTGCTTTATATGATTTTTTTAATGTATTATTATTTTTTTTTTTTTTTTTATGTTAGTAGTTGGCAAACAAGCATACGGCCCACCTGATGGTAAGTGGTTGCCGTAGCCTATGAGCGCTTGCAGCACCATTAGTAGGTGCCACTCACGCGTTGCCAACCTCGAGATATTAGTTCCTAAATCTCGTTCGCCCAGTAATTTCACTAGCGTACAATGCCCTTCAAACCGGAACACAGCAGTGCCTAAGCACTACTATTTGGCGGCAGAATATTGGACACTGCGGTGGTACCTACCTAGCCGGCCTCCTGCAACAAAAGACCTACCACCAGTGAAGGTTATGGTTAAGTTTTTGGCAATTTCAGATTTGTGTAAGTTATTTTACTTATTTTCACAAAAAAATAAGTGTATAAACTGCATATTTCGTATATAATACAACCCAAAACGTTTAACATAATACATAAATTGCATGATTAAAAAATGGCTTCTTTAGAAGTTTTAAAGCTTAAAACCCTGCAAATATCAACTCAGTTTTTTCAATTTTGTGGGTTGACATGGTATTGCTTATTTGCGTCTATTTATGTTTTTGTCTAATAGTGTCAGAATAGTGTTTTGAGTTGCAGCTCGAGTAAGTACATACCACGCTGTGTAAAAATATTTATTATTTAATATTTGACGATTTTGAAGTCTTCATACCGTTGAGGACGGTTGTGGCACGATAACTGTTTTCCATATTTAAGTGTTTACGATATGCTCCTGATTTTTATATGTACTAACCCTTCTTATTCTTATCGAGTCAATGGATCATTATTTTGAAATAAACTAGGCATAGAAAGATACCACTGCAATGGCATCCTTATTAGCTTCGATTAGACCGGCCATCAAATAGCTGTTTGGGCACCGTGGACAAAAATATGGGAGATTGTTTGGATAGGGGCACCACAGTCGCATGCGATTTGGGTAGGATCTCGGATTCCCCACGTACATAAGTCTGCCCTCCACCGGACAACCTGAGAGCGGAGTCTGTTTAATGCTACCCAAAAAGGCCATGATAAATCATACCCCGAAGTCAACTGCTGTGGAGAGGAAATAAATATGTATCCTAAAGTGTGGCAACGCAACTACATGTCTTCTGTAGCAGATATTCATGGGCGGTAGTAATGGCTTAACATCAGATTCTTCTTATCGAGTGGTTAGTGGCCAACCTAGTGTCAGAGTTGTTCAGGTCGCCCGTAGGCCTCTGACTTGACTTATCGACTGTTGTCAAATTGTCAACAGCCGGGACCGACTTTTACGTGCCCTCCGAAGCACGGAGACGCTGAGTGGGTGCACTCGGCTAAGAGCGTCTCATATCACATAACATCGGATGAGCCAAATAGAAATTGTGTTAAAATGCAAAAATAGCTTATATGATAACATGATATAATAACAATGCTGTTTGAATTTTCTTCAGTACAAAAGGTGGATAGTAAAAATTTGAAGAACACTGCGAATTTATGAAAATTCGTTTAGGGTGCATGCGAGTCACGTTAATGCTTTCATATGCGATATTGCGCTGGATTATTTCGTATTCGAGTCAGTGACTCCACTAGGTAATGCTTTCATGTTACAATTTTTATTATCTTCTCGATGCTCCAGTGAACTTCTTTTTATTTATCTCATGACGATTGGCAAACAAGCATACAATCAGCCTGATGGTAAGCAGTCACAGCAACCTATGAACGCGCGCGATACTTGAAGTATCACAAGCGCGTTGCCAATTCAAGGGTTAGGTGGGAATTGAAAAAAGGAAATGGTCTTCTCACAGAAAATCGGCATACAGGATTCTGTTGCGTTTCATGCGACAAGTGACAGCGCGGGAGGCCCAATATCCCACCCCTCTGTTACTCCTCTATTATACCTTGGATAGGCAACTCTCATGCGATACTTCAAGTATGCTTGTTTGACATTAAAAAATTAAAAAGAAATCTGTCATGGATGACATGAATTCTATAAATATAGCCGAAACTGATCTTGTCACGATATAAGAAGCTTCCGGGTTGCTCCCGGATTTTGTAATGATATGATCTGAAAGACAACGAAGATACAAATAGAAACTCTTTAAAAAAGAACTTATTACACACGATCAGTATATCCAAACTCTCCACAGTGCCTCGGAAAGCACGTTAAGCCGGTCCCGATTATTGTAACATGCTTTTGCCAACCATCATGACATAAAAATGTTTTAACATAAAATGACCATAATTCAGTAACTCTTGAATATCGTTTTGTCCTTAATGAGCACGATAACGGCACGCGCTGTAGTATCATCCACAGTCGGTTTTAGATTAAAGGCTGTGAAATCTCCAATTCAAATAGTAAAACCGAATTCAAATGAAGCTTCCCCTACTAGTGTTCTCTCACTGGAAACTCACTGCTTTTCACTTTTAAAGATTTTTTATTCTAGTTATTAGTCGGTGTTATTGGTAGTCGTGATTTGCTTGCTTCATAACAGGGTCAGCTGAACCAGGGATGTACCAACCTCAGGCAGAATATCAAAATAGCCATGGTGGGCCACAATCCTTTTCTTTCTATTCCAACATACGATCAAGGCTAGACTAGAGAAATTACTTTTTAATTTTTGTTTGTTTGGTTATCTCTGTATGCGCATCATACAAAACTTACCACAAAAATAGATACAATAGTAAAGGAGCAAACGGACATGTGACAACCTGTTATTATGCAATCACAGCCACCCATGAACATCCTCAGCACCGTAGGGTATGCAGGCGTTGACATTTTAGGAAGGAATAGGCTCTCCTCTTGAAGGTTTCCATGTGATATAAGTTCGGAAAGACCGCAAACAAAATCACACCGTTGCTGTTGTGGGATTCCCAGACAGCGTGGCGGTGATGATGTAATTTATAGTATGTTTCAAGTCTAACTTAAACGACACTCCCTAAAAACTATGACAAGAGTGGATAGAAGCTAGTCTGTACAGATAAATAAAATTGAAGTACCTGTTTGTAATTCCTAATTAACAGCTTATCGCTTACTTTTGTTACGGCTAATCTCTGAAACGGCTAGACGGATTTTAGTGGGACTTTCACTAGCAGAAAGCTGTTGTTGTAAAGATTAACTTATGTTTACTTTTTTTTAGAAACAAAATTAGGGTTCCGTGCAAAAAAGTAAACAATAATCCTGTAGTCCAAGCGAGTGAATCTGCGAGCACAGCTGGTATTTAATAAAATCTCACTTAAAACTCGATCGTGTTCAATTGGTAGCATTTTCAACGTCTACAATTACGTAGTGCGGAGGAATTTAAATGGGACTGTGCAAATCGTCAGCGTCTTGATGTAAGATTTATTTCGGTTTTTTTACATATCTCGTTCGTTGGTAAGACCGGTCGTTTGGGAGACAATTCCGTGGTGATTGGTTGAATAGAATCAAGGTAATTTGAATAAGGGTTAGGTCTTCGTTTTTTCATTGTCAGTTTGGGATATAGCGAGCGATTGAATGTTTGAAAATATTGATTCTAGATATTAGTATTCTTTTATTGAAAATGTGTGGAATTTTTCGCTTTCATCTGTTATATCAGATATAGCTAGGTAATAGGTATAGCATAACCTGACTATTAAAATAAATTCTGTTGCTAATTTTTAGGAGTAGGATTAAAGATTAAAATCAAACTCAGTCAAATCGAAATCGTTATTATATATAAATTACGTATCACATTTTGTTTGTCCGAAATGCACTTGTAAACTACTGAACCGATTTTTATCAAATTGAGCACACTTTGTGCAGTTACATTCAAATTAAAATATAGATTATATAACAAAAAAAATAATAATAAGAAATAGGTAGTTGAAGGCCGTTGCTTTGCAGCGGTAGCGAAACTGTCTTAAGAGCCCCTGAGGCCCGCGGGTTCGATTCCCTCTCGAAGCAGTTCTTTGTCTGGGTGTGTTTGTCCTTGTATATGTTTCCGGACCCCCGACACAAGATATCACTATCCTAATGGGAGCCGTTGAGTGTGTATCGTTTATTTATTCCATATTTTCTCACCGTTTAAACTTTCCCCGGACTTCAACAAATATTTCGTTACACGCATAGCTATTCATTTTTATATACATATATAGACTATATCATACTAGAAACCACATTGAGTCTTGTATAAAGTTCCAAGGAATATTATATTATGTATAATATCCCTATTAATATACTTTATACTCCCTATTAATAGAGGGGAATTCGCATAACGTTCAAATTTCAACTTCGTTAATTAGCAAACTTGGAGCCAGTGACTAGGTGACACCTTCAACTTAAGGCATTCTCGCTTCGAGCTGTGAAAGCAATTAACCGTCAAAGAACTTCGAAGTAAATTTTACTAATAATAATCAATATTGGTGTGTGTGTGTGTGTTTTATTCTATATTTTTTGTGTTATTAATAAATAGCAGTATTAGAGCCAGGCTCCTCCCAGCGCAAATGGCCGGCTCGACCGAGAAAGTACTACCGTCTAACAGTAAATTGGTGATAATAGTCGACGCGTTAAATAGAGGCCAGCTAGGGTACCACTAGCCACATAGGTACTCTGTAGGCGTGCTTGCAAACTTTGTGGTCTGAAATTTTTTTTATAATATATACCCACATGAAAATGGAAATACGTGGCTGTATTGCCACTCTTTTGATTTTCTTTTAGATGGTAGTATTTCTTCGGTCGAGACGGCTCATTTGTGCTGGGAGGAGTATTGCTCTAATACGACTAATAATTATTAATAACAATTTTTTTATGTTACTAAGTTGGCAAGCAAGCATACGGCCTTCCTGACGGAAAGCGGTTGGCAATTACTTGGCCACTCAGGCGTTGCCAACCTTGAGATATGGTTCTTAAATCTCCTTTGCCCAGTAATTTCACTAGCCTACAGTGCTCTTCAAACCGGATGACAGTAATGCCTAAGCACTACTGTTTGGCGGTAGAATATTTGACACTGCGGTGGTACCTACCTAGGTGCCCTTTAGTAACAAAAGGGCTACCACTAGTGTGACTGATTGTACTTGTGGAATAATCTCTACTGTGACAGAGATTACCCCATGAGCGGGTGATAGCGGGTGGCGGGGTCCGAAAGCCATGCTATAAAGTGATAATATTAGTATAGGATTGATATCTGTTTTTATTAAAGTCTGAGAGTCTTAATTAGATTTCTGTGTCCAAATTGTTTTTGTATGTATGCCTTAGGCGGTTATATGAATTATGCATCCCGCGTTTTACGTCAGAGCCTTCGAGGGACAATCTCGTGGTGATTGGTTGAATAAAATCAAGGGAATTTGAATAGGAATTAGCTTTTGTTTTTACGCAATGTTTGTTTAGAAAATAACGATCGAATCTTTGAATAGGGCTCTAGAAATTACTGTTTTGTTTTCAATTAGCACTATATTTAGACTACATTTATATTTTCGATGGGATGACCGTGTCGCGCAGCGGTAGCGAACCTGCCATAAGTAACACAGTTCGCGGTTTCGATTATTTTGAGTATGCAAAGTTTATTTTTATTTTTTTTAACAGGCATGTTTTCTAGTCAGGGTGTGCTTGTCCTTGCCAATGTGTATGTCTCCGGACCCCCGACACAGGATATCACTAATCAAATGGCAAAAATATGGGCTATCCATTCTATATTTTCTCACATAAGCTTGTGCGATGTCAATAAAAAACGGTAGGTTACGTGGTATTCTGAAAGCCATTTTACATACATTTAAATGTATAGGCCCCTGTTCCATTGAGAAAATATCTTTATCCCTCAGTGTCGCAAAGGTGGCAAATAATTGTACAATACAAGTGACATAAGGCGGTCAACGTAACCTCAGTATTAGTGTCAGACCAAACCTGCTGCCAACCCAAAAGAGACCAAAATGCAGAGGGAAAGAAGCAGAAAAAAAGATACAGGAAATGTGGTACGCATTGATAAGCCTCTTCAAATCATATTATATGTGTCCGAGGTACAAGTTATATCGCCAACATAAAATTGGCGTTATTCTAAGTAGAGTTTTTGTTATTTAGGACCATTATACCCCAAAAATTCCTCTCCCCAAAAAACTCTATGTAAACATATGTTTAAAAGATAAATATTACCCCAATACTGAGTTCATCATTCGAAAACAGTCGTGTCAATAAAAAAGAAAGTTTCCAAACGATTGTTCTTGTTCGAAAAGTGTTGAAAAAAGTCACTGCTTGTGTTACACTTTTGTATGAAATACAACCCTTTTGTTAGAAATCTTTGCATTTTTATTATTCCTAGATAAATTGATCCTATTGTAGAATTTCTTCGTTATTTAAACTGCATTGTACAATTTTTTGAATGAACTATTTGAGTTTTTAACATCCATAAAAGTTGACTTTTCTTTTGTGCGACTGAAAAAGCCTTTTTTTTGAGGTTGTAGAATATCAAAAGAACTTTAAACTATAATTATAATTGGAAACCCGATACCTCAACGGTGGAAAGGCCGACTGCGCACCGTTAACGTGAGAGTTGTAGGTTTGATCCTGATCATGGGCTATTGTCGTAACCACTTTTAATTCAAGTTACGAGCATATTTGGGTGGGCAATAGCAATATTATTAATGACTTGAAAAGGCAATACTAATAATCTTAAAAAAATTAAGAACTATATATTTGTGCTTCTCTATATATTTTAATAATTACTATGAAATTAGAAATTTATATTTGCGGGCGATATTGAATTAGTTAATATTTAAAGTCCTATAGATTATTTATCATCAAGCTGCGGGACCCTTTAGTTTCCACTGTGCGTGGTCCACAACGTTCTTGACTGGTCATTGTTATAAGATTCCATTCCTTTGTAATATTAGTGGATGTAAACTTCTCACGAACTCATTGAATCCTTAGTTTATTCGAAATATTTCGCACTTTTAAGCCACATGATGACGATGTGGCGCAGCGGTAGCGAACCTGCCTTAAACGCCACAGGTCGCGGGTTCGATTCCCGCTCGGAGCATAATATGTTTGTATTGACCATGCAAGCATATTTTCCGGTCTGGGTGTATTTGTCCTTGTCATTGTGAATGTTTCCGGACCCCCGACACAGGATATTACTATCCTAATGGGGGCCGTTGAGTGTGCAGCGTTTATTTATTTATTTATTTAGAATCAGTTTACCAAGATTGAAAATATTTGCTCTTTTATTTAAAACCACGCCTGTGGTTTTATGAGTATTCATTTTGAATCAAACTAAGCTAAGAATAGCCTTGAGCCTTTATCAATTTCATCCAAGTAGGTTAACATTATGGACAACTTATTGAAACCAATAATATTTTAATATTTTTAATCCCTTTACTAGATAATACAATAGATTACATAGCACTTTAACTACTTCTCGGATTTCAACGATTCGTTCTTTATGCGGTACGACAATGATTTTCTGTATCATGAAATATTGAAGCAACCATCCCGCTACCATCAATGTGACGATTCAATAGAATGACAGCTTTTCAAATATTATCTTTCTAATCTAACGTATTAAATAGGTTCTATGGTTGTGTTCTATATATTTATTATATACTAGCGGCCCGCCCCGGCTTCGCATGGGTATAAAATATATAGCCTATGTCATTCACTGAAAAAATGATTAAAGTCGATCCAGTAGTTCTGATTTATTCATTACTGCCAGTGGCCGGTACGCCTCAAATGTAATTATTTACGACATCACATTAGAAACCTCATTTTTTTTTTCTTTACTATTTAATGGATGTTATTATACATATAAACCTTCCTCTTCAATCACTCTATCTATTAAAAAAACGCATCAAAATCCGTTGCGTAGTTTTAAAGATTTAAGCATACATAGGGACAGAGAAATCGACTTTGTTTTATACTATGTAGTGATGTAGTAATACTACCAGTACTTCTCTAGAGCCGGTTCATTCATGGCAAAATCTGAAAGACTACTTCTACTACTAGAATATACGTATCGCGTAATCCTATTGGTATAATACACAAAGCACGTAACCTCACACACTAACACATATACAGACACAACCTGACACACACATGCGTGTGCACTTATAATTGTAGTTTATTTTAAAATGTAGCTTTTGTACTTATATATTTTTTCTCTTTGTTGAATATAATAAGGAACAAGTATTGTAACAAAAAATTGTGAAGGATCTGAATTCCAAAACACATAAAAATTAGTTCTATTCTTTGGATTGTTTTTTAATATAATAAACGCTGCACATTCAACGGCCCCCATTAGGATAGTAATATCCTGTGTCGGGGGTCCGGAAACATTCTCAATGACAAGGACAAATACACCCAGACCGGAAAATATGCTTGCATGGTCAATACAAACATATTATGCTCTGAGCGGGAATCGAACCCGCGACCTGTGGCGTTTAAGGCAGGTTCGCTACCGCTGCGCCACAACGTCGTCTTTAAATCTTTTGTTTTAATAAATACCTTAAAAGAAATAGCGGCGCGCAACAAGTTCGAGAATAGGATAGGGACGACACGAACGTAACTAAAAGTATCAGGTCGCAAAGCCCGATATTTGGTATCAACCACTAATTAACGAAGTTCTATACCGCATGCCAAACTTTACGAATTAAACTTTGGACATCGAGCCGTTGGGAAGTTTTTATTATCTTCTATTACGTAATAACTTTGTATTACATAAGCTTTTCAAAATTACCGTATTACTAAAAATATAATATATTGTAATTACTAGTTTCTGTCAGCGGCTTCGCCCGCGTGACTAACGATTTCAATACAAACTCTGAACCCCTTTTAATGACGATACTTCCATACAACATTTCATCCCCCCTTCAACCCCTTACAACCCCTTTTTGTATTAAAAATAGCCTATGTCCTTTCGTAGGCTCTACACAATCTGTATACCAAATTTAATTTCAATCGGTTGCGTAGCTATGGCATGAAATCGCGACAGACAGAGGGAGAGAGTTACTTTCGAATTTATAATATAAGTAAGGATTACGAATTAAATAGTACACGTTTTTATCTAAAGCTTTGTATTAAACTATGAATCAGCAAATTAACGCGTCTTACGGGAGGTGAGATTTACTCAAAATCATCGCGTAACGAAATGCCGTATGCGTGTGTGTATCGAGCCTACACGAACAAGTGAGTATGCAGCCGGGTGCGCAACTCTCTCTCTCTCTCTCTGTCCCTGTCGTTTTTTGTCGTATAACATAGGGAAATATACAGGTTTCAATTCTAATTATATTCGGAGTTGAGAAAAAACGTAAGGAACTTCATCCCTGACGGCGGTTCCCCGACCGCACATTTTTTTTATACGAATACGTTTGAGTTGCGTTTCGTGCGATGAGTGATAAGGCCGGTGGGAAAATCTTCCTCCCCCTCTGCTCCCTTCTTTTTTCCCTTCTCATCTCTTCTCTCCTATCCCTTGGGTTGGCAACGCGACTCTTCTTCATCCTAGCATTATTTCCGGTATTTTTATGTACCCAGGGTCTGCTTATTACTCATATCCGGAATTGACAGGTTACTAGTTTTTACACAGAGCGATTGCCATCTGACCTCCGCAACGCTAAGGGCGAACCAGTAACTCATTGGATAAGAGCAATTTACTTATCAAGAGTTAACGATTATTATCAGATGTTATTGATAATAACCGGGACCGACAGCTTAACGTGCTCTCCGAGGCACGGTGGGGAGACCCACACGGACAAATGCCCAGACCGAGACAGAAATTTTAACAAACATCTGCCCGAGAGGGAATCGAACCCGCAACCGTCGAGACTAAAGGCAGACTCGCTACCCACAACGCCACTACGGTGTCGGGTTGGCAACGCGACTGTAATACATAAAGTATTACAAGCGTTCACAGGTTGTGGTGACGACTTACCATCATGTTGACCATGAGCTCGTTTGCCAACCCTGGTAAAAAAAAAATTAACATAATATCTCGAAAGTCATAAAAAGTTTTTCATATCAAAAGATACAGAATTACTCCCTCTGAGGCTATCATATATCGTATCCGAAGTTATTTTCGAGAAAATTAAGTGTAGCTCGTATGTTGTTAGGAAACTTTGTCAATTAGTGAAATATGAAGACAGATACAGAGCAAATAGTTTTAAAGGGACCTTTAGGAATTAATTTTATTTTCAAAGCAATATGCTTTGGAATAAATTTTTGTTTCTAGGTTTGTACAGTACGCCATGTACTGTAACAGTACAGCAGAGATTATTCCACCAGTGCAGTCAGTCACACTGGTGGTAGGTCTTTTGTTGCAAGAGGCCGGCTAGGTAGGTACCACCGCAGTGTCAAATATTCTGCCGCCAAATAGTAGTGCTTAGGCATTACTGTGTTCCGGTTTGAAGGGCACTGTACGCTAGTGAAATTACTGGGCAGACGTGATTTAAGAACCAATATATCGAGGTTGGCAACGCGTGTGTGGCACTAACTAATGGTGCTGCAAACGCTCATAGGCTACGGCGACCACTTACCATCAGGTGGGCCGTATGCTTGTTTGCCAACTTTAAAAAAAAAAAAAAAAACACTACTGCACTTTTTCACTGTACTATTCACCATTATTGAACTGATGTATATAAATAATGAACTGCATCCAATGATCAAACATTTTTTTTTTCGGAGTATCTATTACTGTTGGCCCTAGTGGCCTTGACAGCGTCACCGGTGGGGGGGCCGGGTCTGGAGACGTCAGCCGGTAAAAGATGGACTGCCCACGCGGGGCACAAGTTGAATCCGTCCCAAGGACCAACCAACCAACCAGCCAACCCCTCCTGCGAGGTCGAGCCTAGGCTTGGGACATCATCGGGAAAGAGGTGATCGAACATCGACATGAAGCCTATACATATATTCAATATAACCAAACGTTAGCGCGATTCAATGTATTAGTTACGCCATCAATTATCCATTTAAGGAATCGTAAACGTCATATACAAGGTTAGAGGTGCAAAACGGGCAGCAGACTCACCCGATAACCCAGTTCCCATGAACATCTGCACCTGAGGCTGGTGCTTTTCCGACCTTAAAAATGCAACTGGTTATACGCTGGAATAACAGACCTGGAAACGCATCTGACGAGGAGTTACTTCACGAGTTTTTCAACAACGGATGGTGGTAGATAACCAGGTGGGCATTCAGTTACCAGCAAAGCCCACCAATAGCATTGGCGTATATGCATGTCTTAGAGTTTCTTCGACATGCAGTTTTCGTCACGATGTTTTCAAAGTCAAGCATAAGATAAATTGGAAACACAAATTAAGCGCTTACAAACTCAGATGTTTCTGCGTTGCGTTAAAATTTTCTATCCATTTTTTTTTTGTTGTCGAGGAGGAAATGTACTACCAGATTCCTGGCGTCCTGGGGAGGAACAACCGGGTTATTTGGGGTTCCACGACAAGGTGGAAACGTCATGGGGACCCACTAAAACCTCCTCGGTGGCCGATCTCAGTGTTTTTGTCAGGTTACGAGAACTCTCGGAGAACAAACCAACGCGACTTGACAATCACAGTGCTCGGATTGGTGGCGGAGCTCGGTTCCGGGAGGGGGTTGGGGATGCGAAGTTTTCTATCCAATGGGTCATCTCGGCTTCATGGTATAACTCGCTCAATATAAATTGAACTCTGCGCAGTAACACATTTTTGGGTCTCAACCGAATGTGGAATGAAGGGGGGCACTTAACTATAGCGACGCGGCGTTAGACCCTTTTGGTACACTCGCTCACAGTTGTTTTAGTTCTTTAAAAATAAAAATACCTATAATAAAAATAATGAATAAATAATCATTAGAAGAAACAATAACTAATATAGTTATTATTATATACTTAATTCCATTTTCTCACTTTATGAAGAATCTATTTAAATAAGATGAAATCAATATTTTTGTATAAAATTTTTGTCCTTGATTGTACCTACGCAAAAGCGGCCATTTTGGTTCATTTTTAATTGAGAAAACTATAGCTGCAGTGAAACTATTATCAAAACTTAAATTAAGCTTTAAAATTAAGAAATCTACAGATTTTGGAAAAATCTAATACGCTAATTAACAGTAGAGCAGTATGGTCAATTAAACTCTTAATCTTTCTCATTAACAAGATAAGAGGCCACTACCCATCAATGGAAAACTAACCTGGTTTAATACTCAATTATATAAAACCACTATATTTCCTTTAAACCTTATCTCCATTATATCCAAAGAGCTGATTGATAATACCTCAATCTGTGGTATCAAAAGGATTATATATTAAGCTAAAGAAAATATATAGAGCTTTCATGAACCCTATTTAGACGCTAGTAAAATGTATCATTACGTGTCGCCATTACGAGGCATGAATAGCAGAAAAGGCTTCTCTTTGATGTTATATGTTATATTATTATAAATAAATAAATAAACGCTACACACTTACCGGCCCCCATTAGGATAGTAATATCCTGTGTCGGGGGTCCGGAAACATTCACAATGACATGGACAAATACACCCAGACCGGAAAATATGCTTGCATGGTCAATACAAACATATTATGCTCCGAGCGGGAATCGAACCCGCGACCTGTGGCGCTTAAGGCAGGTTCGCTACCGTTGCGCCACAACTTCGTCAAAATATTCAAGTCAATTATAAAGCTCGGGTATTTATGTATAATTATATTGGCGCATGGCGAAGTGTCGTGTGACTACAGCTATAGAACGTATTTAATACGTTAGATTAGAACGACAATATTTGAAAAGCTGTCATTCTAACGAAGCGTCACATTGATGGTAGCGCGACGGTTACTTTAATATTCTTCTTAGCACTTTTTCCTGGTATTTTATCTTCCCAGGGTCTGCCTATTGCTCTTATTCGAATTTGACCGGTTACTAGTTTTACACAGAGTGACTACCATCGGACCTCCGCAACCCTAAGGGCAAACCAGTACTCTAACCAGTGTCAAGTAACTCATTTCCAAAACCGAAACCAATATTTTGTAAGATACAAATATCTGTCCCGACCAGGAATCGAGGCTAAAGCCAGACTTATGGTTGGTCTTGTGTTGCAAGAGGCCAGCTAGGTAGGTGCCACCGCAGTGTCAAATATTCTACCGCAAAGCAGTATTGTCTTTGGCATTAATGTGTTCCGGTTTGAAGGGCACTGTAGGCTATAGGCTAGTTAAATTACTATGCAAAGGAGATTTAAGAACCAATATTTCGAGGTTGGTAACATGTGAGTGGCACCTACTAATGGTGCTGCAAGCGCTCATAGGCTACGGTAAGCGCTTACAATCAAGTGGGTCATATGCTTGCTTGCCAACTTAGTAACATAAAAAAGGCCGACTCACTACTATAATGCCTCGAGGGTGTCCTTCATAAACAAACATAGCAAATGCTATTAAGAGAAAAGTTTTCATTGTTAGTGACTAAAACGTTTGGATGCATTGAAAAACTTTAACAACGACGCTCGTGAGTCGAGTGCAATAAAGTATGCAACAATTCGGATTAAGTCTTGCATTCTATATTCTGTAGGATTACCAGCGGTGGATCTACGTCGAGCAATTAGTGAGAGGCGAAATACTCGGCTAGATTAAAAAAAACACCCAAGTGCGTGTCGGACTCGCACACAAATGGTTCCGTAACATTATCTATAAAAAGGCAAAAAAAAAAGTGTTTTATGGGAGCGCAGTTAAATACTTATTTTAATCTGTTTTTAAGTATTTGATATGTGAAAATTTCAATTGTCTAACTTTCACGGTTCATGTGATACAGCCTGGTGACAGACGGTAGTACAGCGTACCCTTAGTAATAGGATCCCGTTTTACCCTTTGGGTACGGAACTCTAAAAACGTTCAAGTCTAGTTCAACGAAATGGGATGTTTTTAAATTGTATGTAAACATCGTTTTTAATATAACAAGTGTCGGTGGAAAAGTTATTTTTGAATAAATGTAATGTAAGTACATCAGTTTTAAAGGAAAGCTTACGTTGATTTTTTTGTAAAGACTTTTTTAAATTGAGGCAGGAACGAGGTATGAAATTTCCCTCCAACACAATGGGAGGTTCCTCTGACCAGGATGATATAGCCTGGTGGACCGAAGCTCAACGACTTACATTGCGAAGTTATATTTATACTTTACTAGCGTAGAACGCTTTGATAGCGCGATTCAGGATTGTGACTTGTTTCTCAATATTGTTGCGTAGTATGCCATATAGATGTCGCTCTTTATATAGGTTGATGTAGGATTGTGACGATCTTGTCTTTTTATTGCATTACGTCGTGTAACGTTATGCTGCGTGTAGATGTCGCTATAATGACGGTTGTCGAACTTGCATAGCTTGATAGTAAGCAGTCATTACAACCTTAAAAATTAAAGGCGTCGGGATGTGACGACCCCATCGCCCGCTGTTGGGATAACCTCTGTCACAACAGAGATTATTCCACCAGTGCAATCAGTCACACTGGTGGTAGGTCTTTTGTTGCAAGAGGCCGGCTAGGTAGGTACCACCGCAGTGTCCAATATTCTGCCGCCAAATAGTAGTGTTTAGGCACTACTGTGTTCCGGTTTGAAGGGCATTGTACGCTAGTGAAATTACTGGGCGAACGAGATTTAAGAACTGATATCTCGAGGTTGGCAACGCGTGAGGGGCACCTACTAATGGTGCTGCAAGCGCTCATAGGCTGCGGCAGCCACTTACCATCAGGTGGGCCGTATGCTTGTTTGCCAACTTCTAACATAAAAAAAAAAAAAAAAAAAAAAAACCTATAAACGCGCGCGATACTCAAAGATGAGTTTAAGAAGGGATAAAAAAAAAGGAACAGACGGGGTGGGAGATAGGGTCTCTCACGCAACGCATGAAACGTACTGATACTTGACTTTCTGTGAGAGAGAGAGTAATTCGCTTGTCGAGGCGAACAAGGACGGTAGCAAAATATATAAGAAGTTTTCGATCGACGCCGGGATACCGGCGTCGGGATGTGACGACCCCATCGCCCGCTGTTGGGATAACCTCTGTCACAGCAGAGATTATTCCACCAGTACAGTCAGTCACACTGGTGGTAGGTCTTTTGGTGCAAGAGGCCGGCTAGGTAGGTACCACCGCAGTGTCAAATATTCTGCCGCCAAATAGTAGTGCTTAGGCATTACTGTGTTCCGGTTTGAAGGGCATTGTACGCTAGTGAAATTACTGGGCAGACGAGATTTAAGAACCAATATCTCGAGGTTGGCAACGCGTGAGTGGCACCTACTAATGGTTCTGCAAGCGGTCATAGGCTACGGCAACCACTTACCATCAGGTGGGCCGTATGCTTGTTTGCCAACTTTTAACATAAAAAAAGACGCCATTTTTGAAAGACCTCTTTGTACCTGTCTTGTCACGTTTATTGTTATTAATAAAAATTTATTATTATACTTTCTTCGGCCTCGCTCCCATCCGGTCAGAGGCTGTAACACGCGATAAGGAACTTCGTTCAAAAATGACATACAATTTTCTCTACGTGGCATTGCAACACATACCGGTTGGAAATAGTATAGCATAAAACAGGATAATAGATTTACTAACGATATTCTTAGTGAGCAATCTTCTTCTTCGTAGCATTATTCCCGGTATTATATCTACTTGAGGGTTGCGTATTACACTTATCCGGATTTCACAGGTAACTAGTGTTTTAAGAGTGCGATTACCATCTGACCTCCGCAACCCTAAGGGCGAACCAGTAATTTATTGGACAACAGCAAATGACCTATCAAGAGTTAATGATTATTATCAGATTTTATGATAACAACCGCGACAGCTAACGTCCTCTCCGAGGCACGGTAGGGAGACCCATAGAGACAACCGCCCAGACCGAAACAGATATTTCTGAATGGAATACAAAGATCTACGCAACCCGCTACCACTACCAACATGCCAAAACGGAGTCATTTCTTTCCGAGTAATATACCATATTAATACCACGAACAGAAATCGAAAAACCAATCAAAAACATGCTCGCGAAATATACATTTTAAAACGTGAACGCACACGAAATATATATTTTTTAATTCAAACAAAGACTGCATGTACAGTTGAGATTAATAACAGATATGCGTTTCCATTTGAATGAATAAATTTTATACCAAAACTTTCGTTACTGATATTATAAATGCAAAAGAAATTCTGCCTCTCTGTCTGTCTATGATTTTAATGAAATTTTGTACACAGATAGTCTAGAGCCTGAAAAAGAACATAAGCAACTTTTAATGCGAAAAAGGGTTGTAAAAGGGTTCAAAGAGGGGATGAAAAGTTGTATGGAAGTATCTTAATTTTTATAGCTAGAAGCTTGATATTTATTGTCACGCTTTTGGTTCTACATAAGTAAATATGTCATTCAAAGCTTTTAAAATTCGAATGCGATGGAGAGTGTTGTGCTCGGAGTTTCTCTACGTGATCGAATCAGGAATGAGGAGATCCGTAGAAGAACCAAAGTCACCGAAATAGCTCGAAGAATTGCAAAACTGAAGTGGCGATGGGTGGGGCACGTAGCTCGTCGAACCGACGGACGTTTGGTTTACAAGGTGCTGGAATGGCGACCCCGCACTGGACAACGCAACGTCGGCAGGCCTCCCAGTAGGTGGCACGATGAAATAAAAAGAGTCGTTGGGAGCCGCTGGATGCAAGTGGCACAAGGTCGTTCCAGGTGGCAGCGTTGGGCGAGACCTATGTCCAGAAGTGTACGTCCATGGGTCGATGATCATAATGAAAACTTTTACAATCAAGGGTATAAAATAACACGTTATTCACGCGGGCGAGGCCGCGGGCAGAAGCTAGTAGTATGTATATGTGCGAAATATTAATATTTTCGAGTAATCACAGCGATGGCGCATCGCAACGTCATTTATTTAAAAGCGGCTGGGATTTCGTTGTTTTTATTACTAATCCCTGATTTAATATCTGCTTTGTATAACTGCATACTGTCCAATAAGCTTGGCTTTAAATATGATTAAATTATTAATTAAAATATATTGAAAATATGTCTGTTGTATAAAACAGTTTTTTTACACTTGGTGGTAAGCGGTTTTTTTTAAGTGAAACTTCTTTAGAATCGTTGTGATTTCAAACTGGATGCAACAGAAAAAACGACAGGTAAGAGACACAAATACAAAAATGTGTAGAAATGAATGAGACAGAAATATACATACTATTTTATATTATATATATTCATCTCATTCTTTTGTCGATTTACTGAAGACAGACAGACTGACCGACCGACCGACGGACGGACGGACGGACGGACGGATGGACGGACGGACGGACGGACGGACAGACAGACGGACGGACAGACAGACAGACAGATTAAGCCTTTACTCGCTGACTAATTTTAGCTAAAGAAGTTTTACTTCAATCGTGTGGTCTAAAGCACACTGTATTTTTTTATTTAATGACGGTTATTAAACAGGCATATGGTCCGCCTGATGGTAAGCAGTCACCGCAACATATGAACGCGCGCGATACTTGAAGTATCACACGCACGCGCGTTGCCAATCCAAGGAACAGGGGGGAACACATAAGGAACGGGAAATTGGGGCCTGGCGCTCTCACTCATCGTACGAATCGCAACAGTCCTTTTGAAACTGTAATGGCGATTTTCTGTGAGAGGGTAGTACTTCCCCGGTCCACCCGGCCCATTGGTGCTGGGAGGAGAAGACTTCTGTCATTACAAACCGTGTTTTTCATATGAACGGTTGTCGTAGCTTATGAGCGCTTGCAACAACATAAATTGAAATCTGTAAATTTGCTAAAAAATATCATAATTTCTATTCAAGAAGAGAAGACATCCAATCAAAATATACACTACGCCACAATGATAAATTGAACCTACCCACCTCCAAAATAAAGATGCATTCTACTAGCACTTACGTAATGTCGAAAAAAATCTACAACAATCTACCCAATACCATTCAAGAAGAAACTAAACACCATACATTCTCAAATAAACTAAGGAAACTATTACTATCTAATTGTTACTACAGTATTAATGAATATTTAAATGATAAATAAATTAAAAACATTAAAATAATACAATTAAAAATATAAATATATACATATACAAATAATAATAATAATGTCAGTCTTCCTCTCTCCTACTTTGCTGTACCCGACAGGGTCCACAATGTATATCTGTATCTATCATCATATAACAACATACTATATATTGTGGAATGCAACAAAATAAATAAATAAAAATAAAAAATAAATAAATAAATTTGTAGGTGTGACACACGCATTGCCAACCTCGAGATGTCTTAAATATCATTTGCCCAGTAATTTCACTGGTTTCAATTTCCTTCAAACCGAAACACAGTATATTGCTTTACGATACCACCGACTTACAAGAGAAGAACTGCTTGTCGACTGCGAGGTTAGTCTTTGAGGTTAGGTTAGTTTGTGAGTTAGGTAAGTGCTTAATTTATGTTTCAAATTTGTCTCGTCCATAACGCTGAAAACCTGCATGTCGTGGAAGAAATTCCATGACATGTATATGTTGGTTGTAGGGCTTAGAAGACCTACCTGGTTATCTCCCCTATATTGGTGATACAAAGCTGATCTGAGCTGATGAGGAGTCACTTCAAGAGTGACTCCTCATCAGCCGCGTTTCGAGGTCAGCCAGCGTATAAAAAGTTGTATCCTAAATGTCGGCAAAGTACCTGAATACCCTCTGGTATTGCAGATATTCATGGGCGTTGGTAATCGTTTGACATCAGGTGGGCCTCTTGTCCGTTAGCAGGGGGCAAATAATTGACATTAAAAAAGATATATTTGTTCCTACTTTTTTTAAAAGCATTTATTCTATTCTAGAAACCCTGAGAAAGAATAATTAGAATAGAAATAGGAATTACTGACATATTAAAGTTCCACAAGGTATAAATGAATACTATATCGTGTTTTTCATATGAACAGCTCGTCGGAATCCAATATTGGGTTACTTGTTTGACGCGCATTGAATTTTTTGGTATAAGATATTATTGGTAACACGAGCCTGGATGAAATATTAATCTCCCAGTATTCCTGGCTACTAATATTATAAGTGTGAAAGTACGAGTACGAGAGAGAGAATACTCTCTGTTTGTCAAGCTCTTACGTCTGAACTCATAAAAACCGATTTTGATGAAATTTGGCACAGAACAAAGTAATCAAAATCCAAGGAGGCCTGTATTATGGCATAGCAACTTTGAGCTATAAAAAGAAGGTTAGAAATTGTTCAGCGTTGTGTTTAAATATTTAGATATCGCAACCTGAATAGATTTTTTTTAAAGGAATGTTATCAATGCTTTTTCACGGCATTCCGTTTGCCCTTCCAAATAAACTGGAAGCTTGTTCTATGGGTGGGTACGACAATATCCTAAGAGTGGAGTCGGCCCTTCTACCGTTGAGCTATTGAGGCTTCAATTGGTTCAATGACTAAAATGGTTTGCTATTATGATACCATCGTCTGATAGATTAACCATTCAGGGTTGATCTAGCCATCATTAGTGTCATAGATAAATTTAACTGCGTCATATGGGTCGGTAATCGATTAGCGCGAAATGACGGGATTATTGATAGCCTTTCAATTAATCTTGCTCAGATACCGCAGATACATAGATCTCGGCTTACAGATTTCTGTGGATTTTTTGAGTGTGTTTGGTGATTTAGGTTTTTGGTGTAAACGTTGAGGAGTCTGCCTGTTTTCAGCATGGATTGAATTTTCGACTAGAGGTAGTAGATAGATAAATAGGCACAGTATGTTTAATTGCACATCACATATAATTTGTATGTTTTTATTTGTATGTTACCTACATATATATGTATATATATATAAGAATAAGCTTATCGAATTAATTAAGTTACAATAATTAACTATTACTATAATAATAAACTATTAACTATATTTAATATTTTTTCTAGAATGATTGACTTATTATATTAATGTATTGTTTTTTTAAATTTTAATATCAATAATTTGTATATTACTTTCTGCTCTTTTGTTATAACCTATATTGTATAATTTATTAGTGGAAACTTAGTTGGTCTATGTAATATTTGATTTTCTAAGTTTTTATGTATCATTGTATTGTTTGTTTCCCATGAATAAATAAATAAATAAAATAAATAACAATAGACGGTCTTATCAACTGTACAAATCGACGGTCTTATTTTAGACCTTTTACGGTACTTTTTAAGATGCTCATAGTCGGGTGCGCTCACTGATCAGTAAATGATCGGTGGGTTATGCAGCTTTAGGCGTAGTCAGTCACTAGATGGGTGATCGCATAGTAGTATTTCAAGTTAGCGTCTCCGTGCTTCGGAGAGCACGAAAAAGTTGGTCTCGGCTGTTATTAGTTTGATAATAGTGGAATAGTTAAGTCAGAGGCCTATGTGGGCTCTTACGGTGGCAGACGGACGGACGGGCGGGTGGTCAGACACTTAGTAATAGGTCGGAGACTTAGTAATAAGGCTCCGTTGGCAGATCACATCTGCATCAATGAGCACTTTCGCATAATTATGTCAATATCTATTTAAAAATTATCTTCATAAAAACTTCTGAAGTAATAAACCTTCATTAAACCTAGGCCGTCTCATAAACCGTAAATTCATAACACTGTGTAAGTGGCATCGTAAAAGTTGACCCGTCATAAGTCTATTCTATTTTATGTTTATATCTAGTTTTATGTTGCCTGCTTTGCCTTCTGATATACGAGAAATGTATTGGGTTTTTTATCTAAAGGCATAAAAAAGGAAACGTTTTTCCTTAAGGCTTCCGTTTCAAGTACATGTCAAGACATTTCGTAGTAGTAGAGCCATGTTTCTCCCAGCAAAAATGAGCAGGCTACAGTATGAAATTTGGGGCAGATATAGATTATCACAAATACTTTTTATCCCAGAAAAACGTTATTATCAAAAACTGAATTACAGAATTTTTCACGTCTAAATCACTGAACCGATTTTGATGTATGTTATATAGAAATATATGAGAATATGGAAAAAGATATACACACCACTTTTTGTCGTGAAAAAGACTTAAAGAAGTTCAAATAGAGGTTGAATGTTTCCGGTGTCATGGTTCTTTGAGCAAACGTTCCCACGATTTCTCACTATGGTGATGAGGGTTCCGCGATAACAAGGTTAAACACCGTCGGATAAATTTACCGGCGTCGGGATGTGACGACCCCATCGCCCGCTGTTGGGATAACCTCTGTCACAGCAGAGATTATTCCACCAGTGCAATCAGTCACACTGGTGGTAGGTCTTTTGTTGCAAGAGGCCGGCTAGGTAGGTACCACCGCAGTGTCAAATATTCTGCCACCAAATAGTAGTGCTTAGGCATTACTGTGTTCCGGTTTGAAGGGCACTGTACGCTAGTGAAATTACTGGGCAGAGGAGATTTAAGAACTAATATCTCGAGGTTGGCAACGCGTGAGAGACACCTACTAATGGTGCTGCAAGCGCTCATAGGCTACGGCGCCCACTTACCATTTGGCGGTTCGTATGCTTGTTGGCCAACTTGTAACATAAAAAAAAACACACCCAGATTGGAAAACATGCCTGTGTGGTCAATACAATCACATGCTCCAAGCGGGAATCGAAACTACCGCTTCACTTCGTTAACAACCAATTTTTATAAGATAAATCCCATTTATAAATGGTGTTCACGCGGGCGAAACCACGGGTAGTTGATTGTTGTTGAGATGCTAGTTGATAGTATTTTATGAGCGTGTTGATTTTGAAGCTCATTAAAAGAGATTTCTTAAGCATTTCCTACGTCTAAGTATGTTTCATTCACCGTGTGATATCAGCAAAGCGGCCCTTGTGTTTGAGAGCATCCGACATCTCCGAGTTTTATAAATCTTTTCAAGATATTTGTATACTTTGAGTTATTTGTATACTTAATGTTTTTTACGGATTTAACGTCCCTTTGTGGGATTATCTTCAAATTACGAAACTTTGTATCCGTAAAGCTATTTTTCAAGTCCGTTGAAGCGATTTTCCTTATTGACTTTCATTTTCACTTTCGTAGCCTTTGATCGTCTGATAAGTTTTTAAGCTATTGAAAATATTGCCTTTTTGTTTTTATATTTGTACTAGTTGTGCCCGCGGTTTCACCCGTATGCTTATATTTTTTAAGTTATTGCATAGCTTTTATCGCGGGCTTTGAGCGCACAACCGAATCAAGAAATTCCGTAACGAAAATAAAACCTAACACCCCCACTCCGCCTTCCATGTAGCTCGACCGAGCGTTCACTTAACTTGTTACATACACTTTATCGTACGATTATACGAAGCTCGCACGGATCGAGACGAGCTGCTCCGAAATCGGACGTATACGTGTTGTTTAATTTATTAATTATTCATTTTAATATATTATTAATGTTATTATTATTTAATATTATAAATTAATAAATTATTATTTATCCTTTATTATTTTATTTATTATAAATTATTATTAAAAAAATTATTTAAATTAATTAATTAATAATAATAATAAATATAAAAAAATGCTATGTAATAGTTTTATCGCGGCAGTCCCCGAGTGTCACACGTTTTTTTATATGCTTTTCTTTGCCGTACTTCTTAAAAGTGAAACTCATTGCCGGCTCAAGTGTTTCCCCCCTTCCTATAATCTGGGCCCCTTCAAACGAGGCGTGAGGTGTCTTGCGGGTAGGCAGGGCAAGGGTGGCTAACACGGTTGCATTCCGTAACTCTGTTAGCCGCCTTCGCGTTTGGACTTTATTTCTACTTACCATCAGGTGACGTACAGTCATCTGCCCTACTTATTAAAAACAAAAAACGAACAATTGTTTTGCTTTATTAATGCTGTTCCACCAACTCACCGTATCTCATCCCACTTTTTCTTTCTTAATTTTTTAATTTTATTTGTTTATTTAAAATCAGGCGACAAGGCCCATACATACATGTATACCTTGCAGACTAACACACATAATAAATATTATAAAACACTTAAATTTGGCACCACTTCATACCGGAAATCATTATATTCACTAAGGAGTTTTTGATTAACTTTTCCTATATCTAGGGTAAACTACTCCTTCTAGCTAAACATCAGGGCTGAGGACGGCTTATTGGTCGGCTTCTATGTATCTTGTCGTGATGTTATATAGCCTATAGCCTTTTTCAAGAAATCTTGTATCAAATGCTAAAACAAAAACAACAACACAGACAAGTCGTGTAAAAGGTCTGACAGTAAGCCTTAAATAATGTAATTTTAGATGGCATTATACTAGTTTAGATGACATTAACCACCACTTTGTGGAACCAACTTCCGCCGTGGTTTTTCCGAACCGATACGACCTGGGAACCTTCAAGTGAAGAGCCTTTTCCTTCCTTTAAGGTCGGCAACGCCCCTGCATGCCCTCTGGTGTTGCAGATGTTGCAGATGTTGATGATGATAGGCGGTGGTGATTGGTTACCATCAAGTTAGCCTCCTGCCCGTTTGCCCCTATTATATAAAAAAATATATAATACGTTATATTGTGTAATCAATAAAGTACTTAATTGTCTTATTTTTTGTTACAGAAAAAGCAATCAACATGACTGTGATGGCCCTCATTCTGTTGGCGTCTGTTGCTCTGAATATAAGTATGTATACTTTTTAATTTTTGGTGTGAGTTTAGTTTTTTTTCTTTATGTTAGAAGTTGGCAAACAAGCATACGGCCCACCTGATGGTAAGTGGCTGCCGCAGCCTATGAGCGCTTGCAGCACCATTAGTAGGTGCCATTCACGCGTTTCACTCATCTCGAGATATTAGTTCTTAAATCTCGTTCGCCCAGTAATTTCACTAGCGTACAATGCCTTTCAAACCGGAACATAGTAGTGCCTAAACACTACTATTTGGCGGCAGAATATTGGGCACTGCGGTGGTACCTACCTAGCCGGCCAAGAGCAAAAAAGACCTACCACCAGTGAGTTAGTATTGAAATATAGCTAGTACTTCTTCTTCTTCTCCTAGCATTATTCCCCGTATTTAACCAGGGTCTGCTTATAATATTATCCGGATTTGACAGGTTATACTGGTTTTTACACACATCAATTGCCATCTGAGCTCCAAAACCTTAGGGAGAACCAGAGAACCAGTAACTCATTGGATAAGAGCAAATTACTAATCTAGACTTAACGATTATTATTAAATGTAAAAGCAACCGGTACCGACATCTTAACGCGCTCTCCGAAGCACTTCAAGATGTTTAGAATAGCGTCTGATCTGAGCGGGAATCTAACCCGCCACCGTCGAGGCTCAAAGCGGGGTCGCTACCAACACGCCACAACGGATGTCTGTAATATAAAAACTACTAAATAGAAGGTATTTAAACTAAGTAATAAAAAAAAAATGATTTGTCATGAAGCAATATTTATCGCTGATTTTAATGAATATCAAGGAATTCAATAAATAATCGCTACACACTCAACGGCCACCAATAGGATTGTTATATCCTGTGTCGAGGGTCTGGAAAAATACACAAAGACAAAGATAAACACACCCAGACCGGAAAACATGCCTGTATGGTCAATACAAACATATACTCCTAGCGAGAATCAAACCCGCGACCTGTAGTGCTTAAGGTAGGTTCGCTACCGCTGTGCCAGAATGTCGTCAAAAATTAATGTAAATATTATTACGAAGTTTTTATAATTGAAATGCAAACCGATAATTCATATTACTAATTGAAATCTCTTATTGAATATTAAAACACCATTTAATATGAATCAATGTTTTCGATCAAAGTCAATACATAAATGACTTGCTGCACACCCCCTCTGCTCGCGTGGTGTACCGATTTTTCAATATTGTACGAAATTCTTTTCTAAAATAAAAGTTACCGTTTACGTCACGACGGACGTGACGACGTTGGTTTTGTTGGAAGGTTGGGTAGGTAGTCAGGCCAATGTAGTGTCAAATATTCTACCGTAAAGCAGTAGTGTCTTCGGCATTGCCGGGACACACCCGGTTTGAAGGGCTTGTGAAATTACTGGGCAAAAGAGATTTAAGAACCAATTTCTTCCGCAACGCGTGAGGGGCACCTAACAATGGTGGTGCAAGCGCTCATAAGCTACGGCATCGCTTATTCAGCTCAGGTGGGCCTTATGCTTGCTTGCCAACTTAGTAACATAAAAATCAGCTGCCACAGAAAGTCTAGTTTAAATCGCTTCTGTCCATCTTTTCATCCATTCTCGTCTTTGTTGAATAAACCTTTCTACATCGGTTCATTAAACCGAAACAATTATGAATGACTTTATGCCAATTTTTGTTACAATGAAACCAAAAAAAAAGTTAGAGGAAGCGACAAGTTGTTCGATTTTAAATATATAATTTTCAATATCCAAGCCTTTTCTTATGTTTTTTGTTCTTATTAAAAGCTAAAGTTGGCAAGCTAAGGTTGGTAAGTTGGCAAGCAAGCATACGGCAAACGTGATGGTTAGCGCTTGAATGTTTCCAAGTCGTATAGGTTCGGAAAGACTAGTCGGAAGACGAGATATTGGTTCTTTAATCTCCTTTGCCCAGTATTTTCACTAACCTACAGTGCCCTTCAAACTGGAGCACAGTAATGCCAAAGACACTGCTGCTTTGCGGTAGAATATTTGGCACATCGGTGGCACCTACCTAGCTGGTCTCTTGCAACAAAAGACCTGCCACCAGTGAACAGCCTTGTTGTTATATGGCTACTATATAAATAATTAAATAACAGTAAACTATCAAACAAAGTTATTCCATTTGAATAGCGACCACAATGACGTCATAATATTTGGAGTGTTCAAAGTTTTAATTATGCCAGGATTAATTTGGAAATTAAGTTTGAAGTACTAATTTATGTTTCCGAATTCCTAGTGTTCTGCTAGCATTTACGTACCTGATAAATTATTAAGTAAGGAGATGGGTTATTTGGAATGAAGTTTTTAAGCGTTGGTAGGGTATAGGAGAGCGAGAATGAGGCTACGGAGAGAGTTCCCGAGGGCAATCCCCTGGCGGTCCAGATCCGATGAGCCTGGCTTGGAGGCCTGGACACCCGCAGTCTTCCTCCACCCTAAAGGAGCCACGGCAGAGGATGCATTTAGCTGTTTCGGCGGCAGTGGCTCGAATAAGCGGGTCTTCCCGCCAGGGCAACAAGGTTGTTTGCGCAAGCAAACCCATGATGTCCCACTAAGGCGATGAAGGTTTCGCTGAGTTTTAGTGGGTATTGACATTCAACTGCCTAGAACTGCCTAGTGTAGTTGACGAGTACTCTACGTCCAGTGGTGTGCGTAAATTCAATTCTCAGTCAAAAAAAAAGAGAGCCGCAAATAAAGTAATTGGAAAGCGGACTGTACCTCACGTTGTTTGGTTTTCGGGGTGAGGTGGCAAGCGGTTTCATGGTATGGGGTATCGGGGAGGGCAATGGGTTGGAGTATAAAATTAGATTGATGGTGAAACAACGATGTCGCATTTTGTACAATTCAACGATTATTATGTATAGTAAAAGTCTTTGTTGGTACGCCTTTTATTGCAAGTGGTCGGCTAGGTAGCTACCTAGCCACCGTAGCTACAGTGTCAGATATCGTAATGCAAAGCAGTAGTATCTTTCGCATTACTGTGTTGCGGTTTGAAGTATACTTTAGTTAGTGCAATTAGTGGACAGAGAAGATTTAAGAACCAATATCTCGAGGTTGGCAACGCGTTAGTGTCACCTACAAATGTATGGCGTTGCAAGCGCTTATACACTAATATGCCCGTTTGCCAATTAAGTCGCATAAAACCTACATAAATCTATATATCTGGAAATGTACTATAAAATTTTCCAGACAAACTGAGTTTCCTTAATTTTTTTACAGACAAACTAATTATCCTCCAACTCTTATGAAATCGGTTAAAACATTAAAAGCTATTAAGAAGTTTCAAGAACATCATATAATATTCGGTAATAGAATACGATAGAAATAAATACAAGGTTATTTCGACGAAATAGGTACAAATAAATCTCTCCTTTCATTTAGGGTGTTACCTGAAGCCTAACGTGGGAGAACGTTAGCGTAGTGGGCTGTTTTAGTTTATATCTATCTTTTGTATCTATCTATCTTTTGTTTATATCTATCTTTTGTATCTATCTATCTTTTGTTTCTATCTATCTTTGATTTGATGTTTCGAATATTCTGAATTGAATATAAACTATAAACCTATAAGCCTCTTTATCAAGGAAGATTTGTATTGAAATTACGAGTTCATTTTTAGGGTTCCTTTCCAAAAGGATGCCTATGGAACCCTATTACTAATTATCCGCTGTCTATCAAAAGGGTTTTTGTCATGAACCATTTTTTTTAGGTTACATGTTAGCAAGCAAGCATCCGGCACCATTAGTAAATGCCACTCACGCGTTGCCAACCTCGAGATATTGGTTCTTAAATCTCCTTTGTCCAGTAATTTCACTAGCCTACAGTTCCCTTGAAACCGGAATACAGTAATGCCTAAGCACTACTGTTTGGCAGTAGAAGATTTGGACACTGCGGTGGTACCTACTTAGCCGGCCTCTTGCAACAAAAGACCTACCACCAGCGTAACTGATTGCACTGGTGGAATAATCTCTGTGACAGAGGTTATCCCAAGAGCGGGCGATGGGGTTGTCACTTCCCGACCCCGGAAATAAAAAAAATTAGGTGGAGAGTCGAAATTTCCATAGAATGTGAATTTCTGTTGCGCTACAACAATTGTCAAGTCTTTTGATGATATTGGATTTGAAAATATCTAGATGAAAATGTAGAGAGCGCTAGAGGTGGACTCGTTAAAATTTATATGGTCCAAAGCATTTTGAGTGCAGTTGTAAACAGCGCTTTGATTTTATAGTCCTCAGTGCCTCTGTACTGAGAACTATTATGAAAGTTATTTTAGAACGCTAAAAAGGTTTTTTATTAATGTCGAGGTAAGCAAACCAGCATACGGTTCACTTAATGGTAAGCAGTCAGTACAACCTATGACTTATTTCCTGATACTGTCTCTACTTTCCTGATACTGTTTCTATTGAAAGTCAAGAAAGAAATAATTATAATTATGATTACACTAGACCGCGACTTCGCTCTCGTAGGGTGCGACCGCCCTGTTCTACCAACTAATCGCGTCTTATCGCCCGCCCGCACTTCCTTACTTATTACTTGGCTTCTAAGTATCGTATCGTCATGTTATATGGACGCAAATAAGCAATACCATACACACAAACGAAGACAAATTCCATCCCACACTTGATATAGACGTATCTGATATTTTGCTAAAAGATCTTAAAATTCCGAATGTTAACAAGTTTAATTTTAAACGAGCTGACTTTAGTACTATTAATGAGAGATTACTTGAAATAGACTGGGTGACTGTTTTGGAGGCGCCAACAATAGACCAAGTAGTTGATAAGTTTTACCAAGTAGTTAATGAAATAATCAGCCGTTACGTTCCTAATATTATAACAAAAGCTTCACGGACAAAATATCCTCCTTGGTATAACAAACCGCTTATACATATAATAAAAGATAAGTCACGTGCTCACAAGCGTTGGAAAATGTATAATAATCCAAGAGATTACGACGAATTTTCAATACTACGCAAAAGACAAAAGTATATTCAATCGAAATGCTTTAAGCAATATCAAATAAAAATGCAAGAAGATCTTAAAAGCAATCCTAAGCTCTTATGGCGATATCAAAAGTCATTACGTAATAAAAATAATGTATATCCTAGTAGTCTTAAGTTGGGTGATCGAAATTTTTCAACAATCCAAGAAATATGTTCAGGATTTAACGAATTCTTTCAAAGTGTCTTCAATACGAATGATACTAGATCTGATGGAGATGGAGATCTTATACTAGAGCCCGAACCTGATGAAAACGCCTCCAAGTTACAAATCAATGAAAATGATGTTTTTAATGTTCTTAAGAAATTGGATATAAACAAGGGGGCTGGAAGTGACAATATTCCACCAATATTTTACAGCAAATGTGCAAATAGCCTAGCGCAACCCTTAGCAATAATTTTTGATAAATCTGTGAATAAGTTTGCTTCTTTCCCTACAAAATGGAAGGAAGCATTAATAGTACCAATACACAAAAGTGGTCCAAGAACTAATATAGAGCAGTATAGACCTATATCACTTCTAAATACGGCTAGTAAAATATTCGAAAAAATAGTACACACCAAAATTGGACCCATGATTTACAAATCAATACCTCCTCAACAGCACGGATTTATGAGTAAAAGATCCACTACTAGTAACTTAGCCGTTTTTACTGATTATGTTCTAACTTCTATGGACCAAAGGTTGCAGGTTGATGTGATCTACACAGATTTTGAGAAGGCTTTTGATCGTGTAGACCACATAATCCTTATGAAAAAATTACAATATTTGGGCGTACGAGGTGATCTGTACCGATGGTTTTATTCCTATGTCATCAAAAGAATGCAAGCCGTTATAGTAGGTGGAGCAAGAAGTGACTTTATAGAAACAACATCAGGAGTTCCTCAGGGATCTATATTGGGTCCTTTGCTCTACAATGCTTACCTAAGTGATGTAGCATCTTGTTTTAAACATTGTCGCTTCCTCATGTTTGCAGACGACAAAAAAATTTATCTAGCAATTAAAAGTATCGATGACTGTAATCGCATTCAAAGTGATTTAAACAAATTATCCGAATATTACAGGAAGAACAAAATTACAGTTAATATATCAAAATGCGTACAAATTACATTTACAAGAAAAATAAAAAAAATAAACTACACATATATGATCAATAATGTACCCTTGAAGGAAGTGTGTAATGTCAAGGACTTAGGGATAACTCTTGACTCTAAGCTGTTGATGGCGGACCACATAGAAAATACTATCAACAAGGCGTATAAGCAATTAGGATACATCAAGAGAGTAAGTAGACAATTTACAAATATAGAATGTATAAAAACACTATATTTCTCTTATGTACGCTCTATACTTGAATATTCCTGTAGCATTTGGTCTCCCATGTATAAAAAATATATAATTAGCTTAGAAGCCATACAGCAGCAACTTTTAAAATTTTTGTGTTATAAGGATTATAGACATTTCGATACATATACTGAGAGATGCAGATACTATAACATAGAACTTTTAGAAACTAGACGCCGCCAATATGACATGATGTTTTTACATGGAATTTGGAATGGTGGTGTTGATTGTTCGGAATTGTTGGCATCATTGCTGCTTCGCGTGCCAAAAAGACGCTCCCGACATACTGACTTGTTTAATGCTCCCTTAGTAAATACAAACTATGCAAAAAACTCAGTTTTGTGCCGTATGGTCTACACATACAATAAATTTTATGCTGATATAGATATATTTCATTTAACAAAAAGGTCTTTCAAGCTGGCAATTAAAGCTGAAAGTAAATAAAAATCAGGAATATTAAATATATCACTCTCACATGTACACACAATTACACACACTCACACACACACACAAACACAAATATACACTTACGCCACACCTCTAAAAATCCTACACACATCTTAGTTGCAATAAACACATTCACACAATATTCACAGCCGGATTAAAGATAAATAACAATCACTCATAAATCCATTATCGTGTAACTTTATTACTATTATTATTATTATTATTATTATTTTTAATCTTAAGATAACTGTTGTTTCTTTTATTTCGTTACATGTTCAAACATTCTATGCATTCAAGGTGTAATCCTATTTTGGTCTTAGTATAATTATAAATATTTTCATATGTATACTAATTTGTAAAAACACTGTTGGATTACCAAATAAACAAATAAATAAATAAATAAATAAATAACCCACACAAATGTCATTTCGAGAAAAACGCGTTTGAAAATTTTGAACAATTTGCTTTATATGATTTTTTTAATGTATTGGTCAAGTTTTTGGCAATTTTAACATGTATGTAAGCTATTTTATTTATTTTTACATAAAATAAGTAAACAAACTGCATATTTCGTATATAATATAACCCAAAACGTTTAAAATAATACATAAATTGCATGATTAAAAAATGGCTTTTATAGAAGTTTTAAAGCTTAAAACCCACAAATATTAAAGAAAATTGTTCTTCAGCCATTTACCAACACTTCTGCATATATAACTCAGTTTTTTCAATTTCGTGGTTGACATGGACATGGTGTTACTTATTTGCGTCCATATAGCCTATAGCCTTCCTTAAGAAATGTGCTATCAAATGCAAAAAGAGTTTTTCAAATCTGATCATTATTTCCTGAAATTAGCGCCTTCAACCAAACACAGTCTTCAGTTTGTTAAAAGTGCATCCCTGCACTCGAAACGCAATCCATCACTCTTCGCTAAACTCACTAAGATGCCATACGATCGGTTACATATAAGTAATAATCGCTGCGTTATCTAGTACCTGCAATACCTTTATAACAATAGCATTGATATAAATAAATCAACGCTATACACTCGACGGCCCTCATTACGATAGATATCTATGTATACCCTGTATACATAGATATCTATGTCAGGAAACATACACAAAGACAAACACAACCAGATCGGAAAATATGCCTGTATGGTCAAAACGAAAATCTGCTCCGAGCGGGAATCTAACCCGCGATCTGTGGCGCTTTAATTCGTAGCGAATTACACCAGATAATTATATTCTAATTCTATTAGTAGCAAATGTTAGTGTGTCAATAATATTATTGAGACTGACCATTATCGCGATCACGAAAACATTTTCAGGATGACGTAGTATCTATTTAGTTTGTACTTCAGATGTTGGATGCGTAAGTAAAAAAAACTTGGTATCGATCAATCAAACGGCAGACGTTTTGTGCGCGCGAAAATTGGCGTCCGAAAATCCGTCAAACGGTATTCGGGCAGTAAAACTATTTTGTTCAGCGCAAAAACTATAGATTTTTACAAGAACTGCTATCTCTAAATCGTTGTGACAAATATATTTACTAAACCACGCCTGTGGTTTTATCAGTATTCATTTTAAATAAAACTAGGCTAAGGATTGCCTTGCGCCTTTATCAATTTCATCCAAGTAGGTTAACATTATGAACAATTTATTGTAACCAACAAACCAACAACACAGCACTATAACTACTACGTCGGAGATCAACAATTCGTCCTTTTATGTGGTACAACAACAATTTTCTGCATGATGAAGTATTGAAGTAGCCATCAATGTGACGCTTCGTTAGAATGACAGATTTTCAAATATTGTCTTTCTAATACAACGTATTAAATAGGTTCGCCAACATTTATATTAAATTTTATAGTTTAGTAGTATTACTACCACTGACCACGCTCTTCCCATCTCAAATAGGCCGTGAAAGTACTACCTTCTCACAGAAAATCTAAAGTAACAGTAGTGTTGTGTTTCGTGCGATGACTGAGAGCGTCGGAGGCCCAATCTCCCAGCCCCTCTGTACCATTCCTCTTTTCCCCCTGGGTTGGCAACGAGCATGTGATACTTCAAATATCACGCGTGTTCATAAGTTGACTGTGTCTGTTTCCCTTAAGGCGGACCGTATGCTTGTTTGCTAACCATCATGACATAATTTTTTTTTAATGTTAGAACTTGGCAGACAAGCATACGGCCCACCTGATGGTAAGTGGTTGCCGTAGCCTATGAGCGCTTGCAGCACCATTAGTAGGTGCCACTCGCGCGTTGACAACGAGAGATATTAGTTCTTAAATCTCCTCTACCCAGTAATTTCACTAGCGTACTAAAGCCCTTCAAACCGGAACACAGTAATGCCTAAGCACTACTATTTGGCGGCAGAATATTTGACACTGCGGTGGTACCTACCTAGCCGGCCTCTTGCAACAAAAGATCTATCACCAGTAGAGTACTATTAGGTATTATCCTATTTTTAAGTAAGTATTTATAAATTTGTGTCACACATTTCATTATAAAGTATAACAATAATAGCTATAGTTAATATGAATTTCATTCTTATGTTAAAAGCAATAATATTATTGTTTACATATAAAATAAATATAATAGGTACCCATTCACACAGCGCTTACTATAAAAGCAGCATTATGGCCGACACCATCAATAATATAGCTTTATATTCGATTACAGAGCAAAATGTGTGGCGTTGACGAAATATATCGTCCGATATGTCAACGTCACACCAAAAGGAGGAATATCACGAAGATGCGTATGTACATTTATCATGGGGCGTTCTTGATGAATTTTCTACGTTCTCAAATTGTTAATGTAAATTTTAGAAGTTGTTTTTCTTATGAATTATGATGCTCCATCTTTCATATTACGTTTTGGGTAAGCTTTCTCAATTTCTTTTTGAATTTACGAAATGATCGTAAGTTGATACTTTATTCCATTTTCCCGATAACGTCCATAACTATGGTTCGGCCTCGCAGTAGGTAACCTATGGACGAAATCAACATTGAGCCTCCGCGAAGGCTGTCCTTTTTTCAGAAGGCTCAGTACTCGGCCACCCTAGCTCGGTGACTCTGTCAAGGCCAGTAGGGCCGGTAACAATTCACAATCAGAAAAAAGAGTCAATTTGTAGCGATATATACGACAAGACAAGATCGTCATGATCCTGCATCTAGCTATTGAAGTTATAGCGACATCGACATGGTCAACAAGATTGTCACAATCCTGAATCGCGCTATCAGAGTTACAAATAGCTTTCCAACGTTAACCGATGGGCCGCGGCCCACCAGGCAATATCACCCGCTTGGTTGGAGGGTTACTCCCTTTGAGATGGGCGGGTATTTCATACATCGTACCTCCACATATTCGTACAATACCAGAAGCATGTCTGTGTATGGCTAGCTTTACTGAGGGTTGGTTAAGAGCATAGATCTAGATAGATAGTCTGGTACTGACTTCATTGTAACATTTCAGGCGTCGGGATGTGACGACCCCATCGCCCGCTGTTGGGATAACCTCTGTCACAACAGAGATTATTCCACCAGTGCAATCAGTCACACTGGTGGTAGGTCTTTGTTGCAAGAGGCCGGCTAGGTAGGTACCACCGCAGTGTCCAATATTCTGCCGCCAAATAGTAGTGCTTAGGCACTACTGTGTTCCGGTTTGAAGGGCATTGTACACTAGTGAAATTACTGGGCGAACGAGATTTAAGAACTAGTATCTCGAGGTTGGCAACGCGTGAGTGGCACCTACTAATGGTGCTGCAAGCGCTCATAGGCTGCGGCAGCCACTTACCATCAGGTGGGCCGTATGCTTGTTTGCCAACTTCTAACATAAAAAAAAAAAAAAACACGAAAAACAATAGCACTGTTTCTGATATCCGAACTACACCCATTTAAAAATACCATTATGGATATAATTGGAAACTTTCTTTAATGAGAAATGTGTGATTATAATAATAATAAACGCTGCATGTTGTGTCTACATGTGTGTTTAGAAATAATTGCTAAAGTTTCATTCAGTTTAAAAATCAGAAACAATGAAAACAAACGGAACTAAAAGATAGTATTCCCATTAAGCAATCGCTACAAAGATTTTCTGAACAAAATGGACGAGGGAATTCTAGAAAAAAACACCGCGTTGCATTTATTGCATGTTCCTAGTATTCGACAAAGAGATAGTTTTGTGTCAAAGAATACAACTGCTCGCAGATATGGTATACCATTTATGCATTCATATTAAATTTCATTTGTAAAATAGTCTGATTGAACATAACCGTTATGTAGGATGAAAGAGAGAATACGGAATGTGGATTTTTCCATAAAATATTTTACTTTCTAATGTCTACATTTTTTGGAATAACTGATAAACTTTTTTATTTCACTTTTAAGTATTTACACACTGGTTGTCTCGGATGTTTCCAATCTAAACCCAGTAAAAGTTAAAATAAGGTTTTCAGGAGTATGTTTCCTAAAACTTCTTCGATACTTTGATCATATAGCTCGTAACATCTCAAGAAAACCTTCGACAAAGTAAATGAAAAACGGTATTGAGGACGATCACCTACCCGCTAGAGCAATCAAGTTAAATCGTTCATGGGCTTACCTGTTACCTCCACCCTAAGACGTGCTAAAGTGCTGTCGGAATAGACATCATCTTCATCAATGAAGAATGCGTTAGAGAAGAAGTACTGCCACGTCCAATATCACCATATACCTTTTCTTGATAGATAAATGATTATACATTTTATGATCACAAAATTGTGCTCATACGAATTTCGAGTTTTTTATTTTTGTCCTCCCAGAGAAACGTGTATTTGCGGTATTTATACCACTATTACACACGTGTTTTAATCTTTGTCAGTTCTCTTCATACATTTTAATGAGGAACATCCACACAAACAGCGTACTGCATGCGTTGTATTTTTTTATTTTGAATGTTTATAAAAACTGTTTGGAAAGCGCTTTGTGATAAAAATAATATCAGTTCGAAATGCTAGATCTCTTTGATATTTTATTGAAATGCCAACATTGTTTAGTATTCTTTCAGCCGGAAATAATGTTTGCATCTGCAATTGTTTTAAATTATGCACTTGACTTTTATTTATTTAGGTTTATATATAGGAATAAGATTTATAGTTGTTACGTTAAATTTTCACAGTACGCCGAGTGAGTTATTTTTATTTTTTAAATCTGCAAATTCGATAACTCAAAAACGATTATTTATAAATAATTAGTATAATAAAATCGGGTAAGTACGGATCGGACTCACGCAGGAAGGGTTCCGTAACATTATCTACAATAAATATTTTTTTATCTTCGTTCAAACAGACGGCCAGAAGAGTGATCTTATTACCTTTTGACGGACGGATGGGTGCAGAACCCTAAAAAGACAAAAATAAATACAAATCAAAAATATATAAAGCTATGCTGGTCTTTTTATTAAATACGCAGTTCAGGATAGAAAATTACAAAATATATTTTTCACATCGTCAAAGAAATCAGTTGATTTCTATAAAGAAATTCAAAAAGGTTTTTCTCACATGAAATGCTTTGTTTAAGGTCTAATATACCTTTATGGATTCTAAAACGGTGTGTAGGGTGACATTATCTACTTTCGTTTTTCCCGTCTTTGACACATTGACACAATTTCGCCTATGAAATGTGACATTTGGCGCCCGTCAACGAAAATGCATTATCAAAACAGTCAGGCAAATGTATTTGGAAAATACGTTTACTTTAATGGCTCTGGTGTTTTCTGTTTGAACCACATACACAATTACTATAGTTTAGCTTAGTAAAAGTGAAGTTTTACTGTCTTCGTATACGATAAAATGTATATAAAAAATAAACTTATCAATAAAGCCTATTATTCGTTAGAGGAATATTTTTCCGATAAAAATGCTTAGGACTCTTAATATTGCTGGATCTCATTCAAGAACCAAATTTTATATGAAAGAATACAATTCGATGGCTCCTACGTTAAATATCGTATGTCCAAAATCCATACTTTACAGGAGAGCTAATTAAAGGTGTTTACCGACGCTTGTTCTTTAAATTCAAAGCTACATATTTGAAATTCATACCAAACATAGAAAATGCCTTATTTTATGGAAAGGTATGAAAACAAAGGTTTAATTATTAATAGTTTTAGTGATATTGTTATTACGCTGCCTTACGCCGGACGTCCGCAGTATACAAATATCTTAAGTATAAGTTACGATTTTTTACGCTTCGATTCAGTAAGCAGAAAATATCGTATGTTTTGCTTACGATGTTTTACATTGACACTAATTTGGAATAATAAGACGTATAATTGGACATACTATATTTTACTTTGTCCATGACAGAATAAAATAGTATCGCATGTGCTGATTAGGTCTGAAAAATATTTAAAAAATGAATGAAACAAGACTGATTTTAAATCATTTGAGTAAAATCTTTTATTTGTACGTACACTTTTATAAAATAGACATGTAAAGAAATAAAATCTTAGGGCTTGACAATAATGTACTAACCCTTGTCACAGTAAAAATCAACACAATTAAAACCGCAATAAAACTTAGTATTCAGTCTTCTGTTCTCCTACGATTGCAAAGTCGCACACTAAATCTCTAAAGACATCACAAAGACAAGACAAGTTCTCGCAGGAGTAAGACAAGGCTGTCTATCAGCCTGACGGTTCCTTATCGTCCTGGGTGGAATCATGCATCGTGTAAATGATGGAAACGACGAGACATAGAGTACGGATTAACTGGCCAATTGGAAGAGGAGAAAAAGAATTCGTCCCAGAAGCTTAGTGGCATCAGAGTTCAAGGCAAGGTTTTTTTTTAATGTAAGAAGGGGCAAACGGGCAGGAGGTAACCTGATGTAAAGTGATCACCGCCGCCTATGAACATCCGCAACACCTGAGGGTATGCAGGTGCGTTGCCGACCTATAGGGAAGGAGTAGGCTGTTTTCTTGAAGGTTCCCAGGTCGTATTGGTTCGGAAAGACCGCCGGGGGAAGTTGGTTCCACAAAGTGGTTGTGCGAGGAAGAAAATGTCTTCTAAATTTATAAGGTTATCATGGCTCGAGGTGAAGCACGTACCCCGAGACAGAACGCGATCTGTCTCGGTCTGCCCCTCCTAGTGATCTCAGGACTGTAAGTCAAATCAAGATTTAATCTTCTACGGTCAAGAAATTAAGATCAATAGATTATCAAGATTGAATCGTCTAACGGTTACGATTGTCTGGTAATAATAACGAGGCTTATAATATTACTTTGGTGAATCAAAACTAAATTTGTAACAAATACCTAAACAAACACTTTATTCGAGCTTATGATAAGCGTTTATACTTATAATATTTGATTTAAGACGTCTTGTTTTGCCCACCGCACTAATGCAAGCCATTTAAAAGGAGTGTATATCAATTTCTTTTTTGCACACCTTTCTACCAGTGCACGAACGCTGTCGCCTTCTTGTTGAGTGTGTCCCTTTTCTCAAACTGTGTGTTTTCTGTAATGGCGCTCTGTTTTTTCCTTTTCGTAATAAATGTTTGGATCAAACCATTCATTGTACATGGCGAATAGTTTTTGAAAGTTCAGGGTACTATCTAAATACATTTTTGAAGAATTTTTACTTATGTAATGGGATTCTACCGGCTGTAAGTACCTAATGTGGTCACATACGCTTTTCATGACATCTTCTGTGAGCTTACGATGGTGGTTAGTATGCTTACGGCGCTTGCCAAATGTCACAAATCAGTTTTCTCTATAACAGTAAACAAATTGCTCACTAACTGCTAATGTTGCAAAAACTGCTTTTTACATATATATCAGTATAGTTCAACTGAGAGTTTCCTTTGGGTTTGGCTGGTAGTGGCAGTTTGTACTCGATTGTGTGCTTGCTTCGAGATTTTACGTCAACGAAAACTCTCTTTTTGGGATTTTTAGTCACTACGTTAGACACATAAGTCCACTCTTTGCGGTTATCTTCTAATTTCCAAAACTTTTCTTTGGCTTCGTCACACTTTTTCGACTTATGTATTACATACCGAGGTTTCTCAAAGTTTTTCTTTTTGTGTCAATCCACTGATGCTCGTGCCTTCTTCTAACATTACCTTTATCCTTTCTTGCTTTTTGCCGTCCAGTTATTGGGACACCTGTTGTCCCAATTGCAAGATAATGGTATATATGCCTGAGGTGTGGAATAACCCGAAAAATTGGACAGTTGTGAAAGTGGTTCACGTATGAAATTACCTACATACTAAGGAAAAAAACATTCACACAATCTATGTTCAAACGGTTAATATCACAGCTTGGTGATAACGGATGAGGATTGTATATACATACAAAATAATATGTAACCCAATATCACTTTAAAAAATACAAAAAAAAAAGATAAAACCCCTGAGTTTGTTTCGCCGGTTCTTCTCAGGTAGAGATTTAATTTTGGAGCCGGTGGTAGAATCTGACTTTCGACAAATAAGTGTAATGCTTTTTATGTTGACTAGAAATATTTGATTTGATATGCTTTCCGGATTATTTCTCGTAATAGAATGATTCTGAAATATATTTTCTGCATCATCGTTGTCAAGTTCTGAATGAGGAGTGCTAGTGTTTACTGTGGGTGGCGTGCTAACTAGTATAGAACTATTAAAATCTAAGGAATGGGTGGACCCATTAGCTTCAAGTGTTGTATTTTTTAAATCTGGCATAAGCTGTAAATGAACTTGCAAGGTATGAACTTCATCTTGCTCAAAGTTTGAAGGTGAACTTCTAGATATTATAAAATCTCCATCTAATAAAAAAAATGTATATATATATATATATATATATGTTTATGAAATCATACACCAGTCAGTCATAATAGAAAGTTAACACAAAGTATTTGTAATAAATGTATACCTGCCAGAGTGATTATTTGGTAGGATTGGTAGTGTTTCTGAAAAATCTTCTTCGAGCATGTTGAGAAAGTGTTTCTTTTTCCATTTCCATTATTCAGTTGCTAATGGAGACTTTAAAATTGAAGAAAACGGAACATAAGATATTACTTTTTTTAGCAATTGCCACGTAAGTAATTGTATGTTAAAGTTACCATATACCATTCCGCAATGTAAATGACCGTAAGTAACACATACTATAAAAAGTCACATTTAAAAAACGACGTATATACTCGTACGTAGTTCATACGATAAAACAATTGCTTCGACGGGCAGCGTACAAAACTGTAACTATTACATACGATATAATTTGATGACCAAAAAGCAACGTACTATATTGTATTTGTTACATACGATATTTTTAAGTTGTTTAGTAAAAAACTCAAACATAGTTAACAACAACGATACATATTTAAAACTTATATGTGTATTTAGTAACTTACCTAATGCTCTATTGCTTTCACTGCTATTAATAAGTGCATTATACTGCTGTTCATCTCGTGAATGATCATTCAAAGTATTATTGTCTTTTTGTACGACCTCACAAGCAATATAACCGAGTCTTTGAGCTCTTAAGCTCCGTCTCAATTACGAACATGAGTTATTTTTACTCATTATTAAATCTCACACTATAATTTTAATTACGTAAATGCAAAACGAATAAGAGCCGAGAGAACTGGCGCATTTCCCACGTACCGTCCGGTAAGTGATAGTTAAGATTCGCCGCTCCTCGTTGCTCCCGCGCAACCCTCCGCCGTAAAATATTGCTAGAGTAAATACGCTTACTTACGGCGCCCACAAAAATAACATACGCCTTTAAACGGGAAAAAACTTTTCAATTTTCAACATTTTGAAATTTCTGTCACCGGGATTAAATAATAAACAATACATTAATTACGAATTAATCAAATTATAAAAATCGTAATTTTGGACATACGATATTTTACGTAGGAGCCATCGAATTGTAAAAAACATATATTTGAAAAGAGTAACTGTCGAGTTTCTTGTCGGTTCTTCTCGATAGAATCAACCTTCCGAATCGTCGGTAGCGTTTGACTATTCAAAAGTACTTTTAAAAGTCTACTTGAATAAAAATAATTTTGATTTTGATTTTGATTTTGAGTGGCGGATTTACTAGCATGCTGAGGAGGCTTGAGCCTAGGGTGGCAGATTTTGATTTTTGGCAAGCATGTATAATAAAGCCCTGATGGGAAGCGGTTGTCGTAGTCTATAAGCGCTTGCAACACCATTCATTAGTGTGTGCTACTCGCGCGTTGACAACCTCGAGATTGGATTGGTATTCTTAAATCTCCTTAATTTCAATAGCTACAGTGTCCTTCAAACCGAAACACAAGAATGCAGAACGTAATGCTGCTTTGTGGTAGAATATCTGACATTACGGTGGTACCTACCTGACCGGCCTCTTGCAATACAAGGCCTACCGCCAGTGCATTAGTTACTTTAGAGAATTAAATAAATTCTGTATCAAAATAATTTAAAAAAAGTTCATAAAACCAGCGGGTTTCGTTAAAATTTAATTACTTTTGTCTCGCTCATCGAAGCTTACAACTTCTAAAAAGTTATTGTAATATTATACAAATGTTTATATACCCATCTCTTTCTCTCATTACGGACCTCTTATCACGCCCAGTTTCGACCAAACTCGATAACAAGCAAACTTTTAAAACCTAAATTACGAAAGTTTGCCTTTTGTATTGACTGACAGTTCAGAACCCTACATCTGGTTTTGTGGTTGCGTTTATTATTGAAGTAGTTCCCTGAATCTCTGTGTTGAAATAGGCACTCATGGAGACTGCTGACAGAAGTGAAAACTTGAAACTTTTTAATAACTTTTTTTTTAAACTTGTTAATAATTTAATTGATAGCCCTTTTTTATTGAGTAGTTTAAATTTTTGTGTGCCTACATTTAATAGGCGTAAACATTCACGTTTTCAGTTGCCTTGCACGAAAACGAAATATGCTCAAAATACTTTCATAAACCGTTCAAGTAATGTTTATAATATCAATTTCAGTAATATTGACATATTTTCATGCTCTCTCTCATTTTTAAGAATAATGCTATTAAACAATTATAAAATGTATCTTAAATTATTTAAATTGTTTGCTATTCAATATTTAAACTGAATTAATATATTTTTTTTTTGTATTTTTGCAATAGATTTATAATCATTATTAATATTTTAATTTTTTGTGATTTCCTTTTCTTGTTAGTCTTTCGATCTGCTTCTTGTTCGTCATATTGATCAGTGGAAACTTAATTGGTTTGTGAACTAGTTTATTGTTTTATTGCATTTAGGTATTATTGTATAACTGTATGTTTCCCAAATAAAAAATAAATAAATAAAAACTGTTTTTTTTTTTAAAATTTTGAATAAATTACAGTCTGAATAATTCAAATTTCATAATTTGTTTTGTTTTATTTATTAAAAGTATGAAATCAATTTTTTATACATCCCAAGAGTCTAAAACAGTAGTCGAGTCCGCAGTTTGGCAGTTTGATGTTAATAGTTTTGATTTCAAAATCTTTTTACAGAAACCGTCATTGCATAATTACATTGACGCATTGATTTAGTAAAAGGACTTGTATCTCTAATATTGTCAGATATTATGTACATACTTCCAACCCAAGTCTTATAGTGGGATATAGAGAGAGAAGAAGAGAAGTGGGAGTTTGAAACACTGACTCTCTCAATCAATTCACTTTGATATGGCGTAGGAAAGAAATACTTGGTCAAAACAAAGTGTATAGATAAGTGTATTCAGCTTGAAAAAAAAACAACTTTTCCCGGCGTCGGGATGTGACGACCCCATCGCTTGCTGTTGGAATAACCTCTGTCACAGCAGAGATTATTCCACCAGTGCAATCAGTCACACTGGCGATAGGTCTTTTGTGCAAAGAGGCCGGCTAGATAGGTGCCACAGCAGTGTCAAATATTCTGCCGCTAAATAGTAGTGCTTAGGCATTACTGTGTTCCGGTTTGAAGGGCACTATAGGCTAGTGAAGTTACTGGGCAGAAGAGATATAAGAACCAATATATCGAGGTAGACAATGCGTGACTAGCACCTACTAATGGTGCTGCAAGGGCTCATAGGCAACGGCAGCCACTTACCATCATGTACTCACTCGTCATCGTGGGCCGTATGCTTATTTGCCAACTTGTAACATAAAAAACAGCATGAAAATTTCGAACTTTCATCAAAATTAAATTCATTATTGTATAATTTTTTTATGTACAAAATAATATTTCTCTCGTAATTTTATAATTGTAAGGAATAGTTTATTTTAACTCTGCGAGAATTTCAAAGAGTATACAATATAGATACAAAAAGCTTCCTCGCTTTCAGAAATACTACAAAGAGTTTTAGTCATAATTACCTTAGAAATAGTAAATAGAATGCTCTGTACAATGTGATTACTATGTCCTAATACGTATTGTTTGTCCGCAGATGCTCTCCGAGTGTACAATACGAGGCATGCCTCTATTGTGGAATCCCATATGCAGGAAAACTTAATCAATGGGTAAGCGAAATTCAACCTTATATCTACAGCAAAAGACACATAATACCTTGTAACGCTTTAGAAAATCCTTGTTCCATTCACGAACTAACATCCACATTTCATTTTCAATCCTAATCTAAACGCAGTTAGGTCGGTTTTCCGCTGATTTTTAATGTCGTAAAATTTTTAACCCAATTGAACAAAAGAATTTTTAGTGTCGCAAAAGGATTTTGTATCTTGAGTTATGATATATAAGATTGGTTTTTCTTCAAATTTGTGTGATAGTTTCGATATTATAATGAGACGAAAACAAAAAAGTTGGGTAGCAAGGATTTCGTTGGATTTTGAAATGAAATGTTTGCTTTTGTGACTCGTACAATAATTATTCATGCATGTGATATATAACAGTCCCATATATCTAATGAGGTACAACTTTAGACCACGGTTATAGCACAAGGGTTAGATATAATGTAATGGTTTTCTTTTGGGCAGTGGCGTAACTATACCGTATGAGGCCCGTGGTAAATTGGTCCGATGGGTCTCTCCTTCCTTCAAAATAAAGAAGCTTTTATATTCCATGACGGTTGCCAAACAAGCATACGGTCCTTCTCGTTGGAAGCACCCACCGCAACCATGCTTGTGATACTTGAAGTATCACATGCGCGTTGCCAATACAAGAGATAAGAAAGAAGGCATGAGACGGGAAAAAAGGATGGGTACAGACGGAATGGGAGATTGGGCCTCCGCCACGAAACGCAACAGTACCTACTGATACAGCTACTTTGCATGATATAGTATTTTTGTTTTATAAAAAATCACTACGTGAAGTAGGCCAGGATTACAAACGCTGTTACAATTTCTTGATTTTCTAGTCATCTTTAATTTAGAGCATATTAAACTGAAATCACAATTTTGTTTTTAGTATCAAATTTCAATAATATTAAAATTTATTTTTCTGGCATCTTGTTAAATGCTAAAATTTCCAGCTGGGATCCCGTGGCATCTGGGAGGCCCTTTCCAGCTTGGATCCTGTGGGATTTTGAGTTAAGCCGCGGGTTTTTGGCCCTAGACATTTTGACCCCTTCGTCTCACTGAGATTTCTTTTGCATAATAATTGTGTATCACTAGGTTTCTTCTAATCATGTTAGTGGCCAGTCTACTATCAGAATTTTAAAGATCGGACATAATAGACCTCTGACTTGCTTTATCGACTAATATTAAATAGATTCAAAAACCAATAATATATTAAAACTAGCTTCTGTCAGAGGCTTTGCCCGCGTAAATAACGTTTTAAATACAAACTCTAAAGAAGCCAAAAAAAACTTTGAATGTCATATTTCTTTATAGCGAATCAACAGCTAGCTCCAAAAATGACGTTACTTCCCTTTTATACCCCCTTTTTCTCCCAATAAAAAGTAGCCTATGTCCTTTCTTAAGCTCTAGACTACCTGTGTACAAAATTTCGTTTATATCGGTTTATTACTTTTGGCGTGAACTACAAACAGACAGAAAGACAGAGTTTCGTATTTACAATTTTAAGTAAAGATAAGTATGAAAGAAACGGAAATATAAATTTCTTCTTTCCAAAATAAATATTTCTTTGATAGAATATTGCTTATTACATACATATTATATTTGGTAAAAATTTCTGTAAGGAACTAATCCGATCAGATCCCTTGTGACAGCGTACAGAATACGGAAGTTCTGAGACGGACTTAACATCTGCAAAACCTAGAGATAGGGCCACGCCACACTTGATTGAATCGAAATTTGTTACAAGCTAATAACTAATATTACTGATTTTTTTTTCAGTTATTTCTATCTCTCTTTTTCATGATATAAGATATCTGTCGAAAAACGACGACGACGACGTTTGACGACGTTGTGGCGCAGCGGTAGCGAACCTGCCGTAAACGCCACAGGTCGCGGGTTCGATTGCCGCTCGGAGCATAATATGTTTGTATTGACCATGCAAGCGTATTTTCCGGTCTGGGTGTATTTGTCCTTGTCATTGTGAATGTTTCCGGACTCCCGACACAGGATATTACTATCCTAATGGGGGCCGTTGAGTGTGTAGCGTTTATCTGTCGCGGGAGTCCGCTGGGTGCGGGTGGCGCAGGCTCGGTCATTGTAGCACTCTTTGGGAGAGGCCTATGTCCAGCAGTGGACGTCCTTTGGCTGACATGATGATGATGATGATTGCAATATAAAATATGAGTTTTCCCATACAATCTTTCAAACCCTGTTTCACTCTTTTTAAGATCTATTATTATATACATTATTATCATAGCTAAAAGTGGTGGTGGTGGTCTTAGCTGGTAGTAGAGCCATGCTCTTGTCAGCATAAACAGGTGATGAGTGAATGCGGCACAGCCCCAATCTCCTGTCTCTTTCCTTTTTACCCTTCTCATGTGATGCTTCAAGTACCGCAAGCTTCATTGGTTGTGGCGAATGCTTACCATCAGGTGGACACAACCTTGTTTGCCAACACTAAACATAAAAAATGTCTATCCTTCTCCAATGTCTTATCTATTTCTATTCTAAATTTTATCACAATTGATTCAGCCTGAAACATAACAGACACGTAGACAGTCAGACATACGATATTAAATATAGCCTCCAGTAGTATGTGGTATAGCTTTATCCATATAAGATAGGAAGTGAGTAAGCCGATTGGAAAAACTTAGAAACTCCACTCTGCCGGTTAATAGGATTTACTCTACAAAGATGTGATTCCTCTCAAATGCTTGTTTTTCCACGTTAATACTCTTTGGAATTCTTTCGAAATCCTTTTGAAGCGGATTCTTGATACTTGCTGGAAATAGATAGAACAAAAATTTTGCTATACAAAGGCTTATAAAACTTAATACTTTAATGTAATACTTGTAGTATTACAGTATAATTATATTACCTTGGTATTAAGCCTGCTATGGTTGTGGGTAGCGAGTCTGCCTTTAGTAGCGACGGTTGCGGGTTCGATTCGATTTGCTATTTTCCAATGAGTTCCTGGTTCCCCCTTAAGATTGCGGAGGTCAGATGGCAATCTCTCTGTATAAAAACTAATAACCTGTCAAATCCTGATAAGAGTAATAAGCAGACCCAGGGTAGAATAAAAATACCGGGAATAATGCTAAGACGAAGAAGCCTGCTATGAATGTCGGTGGTCGGTTTTCAGGCGTTTCCATGACGAGAATGCAGCAGTACAATCACTGCTGTAAACAATGATCAATGAACGATAAAAATTTCACAATTTATTGATGAAACACAAACACAAACGTTACCGACTCAATTGCCCCATTAGGATAATAATATTTTGTGTCGGGAGTCTAGAAAGACAAGCTCAATCATCCGTAACAGAACATTTCTGTACGGTTAATATCTGTCCTGCCCTGGAACCTGAGTGACCATTGCTGTGCAACAGCGGTTGTCTATATTTCTTTTGGCTGGTTGTATATATAACGCAGTAGTACTGACACTGCTGTACCCAGTGTGTGACCAATGAACTCAATCAATTATCCATTCTTTTTATTAATTAATCAAACGTAAGCGTTTCGTGTTTGCGGACACAACTCCCAGACCGGAACACCTGTACGGTTAATATCTGCCCCAGTGGGAATGGAACCTGATTCGCCATTGTTGTACTATAACGGGTGTCTATATTATAATCACACATTATTCTAAATCACTCAATTTATAAGTCTGGAGGAGATATTTATTATGAAATTAGACTATGTAATAAAATATATTTTTTTGTTTCAGATCACAAATTGACTTTGCATTTATTAAGGGTAAGCTTTAAAGATTTTTTTTTAATTTTTGTAATGTATAATTTAGTATAGAATGCAGATTTAATGAGCTTGCAAATCCATAACATTTTAATGACCTTTATTACTGTAGTTATAATTCTATTAATAATTAATAATATATTATAGTGGAAAAGGTTTTTTGACCTAAATTATTGAGTTTCTTTATGCTGCTAAGTTTTTGTGGAGATGATTCAGAAGAACCGAATTTAGCAAATCCTAAACAATCTTATATTAAGAAATATATCAAATAATATGTAGGTATATTATACCTACTAACATAGGATAACTGTTGGGACGTGACGACCTCATTATCCACTATTGGGATAATCTCTATCTGAGCGAAGATTATTTCACCAGTGCAATCAGTCACATTGGTGGTAGGTGTTTTGTTGCAAGAGGCCGGCTAGGTAGGTACCATGGCTGTGTCAAATATTCTACCCTAAAGCAGTAGTGTCTTTGGCATTACTGTGTTTCGGTTTGAGGGGTACTGTAGGCTATTGAAGTTATTCGGTAAAGAAGATTTAAGAACCAATATCTGGAGGTTGGCAACGTTGGAGTGGCACCTATTAATGGTGGGCCGTATGCTTGCTTGCGAACTTAGTAACATTAAAAAAAAACAAAAGCGCACAGTGCGAATGTTGGGTATATCGATCAGATATGGATGGCGGTATAAGATTATGGAGCTCATCGCGGCACTCTCCAAAGTAGCTTCTATAAAACCGGTCCTATCAACATTTGGGAAACAATGAACAAATCTTTATCTGTCGGTGCAGAGATGTTAATTGATACCAAATGTTGGGTAACTTTAATTAAAACAACGGAGAGTCACTACATAGTATAAAACAAAGTCGCTTTCTCTGTCCCTATGTATGCTTAAATCTTTAAAACTACGCAAGGGATTTTTATGCGGTTTTTTTAATAGATAGAGTGATTGAAGAGGAAGGTTTATATGTATAATAACATCCATTAAATAGTGGAGGAAAAAAATAATAATTTTTGAGGTTTCTAATGTGATGTTGTAAATAATTACATTTAACGCGTGCGGGTCACGGGCAATAATGAATAAATCGAAACTAGTGGATCAATTTTAATCATTTTTTTAGTGAATGACATAGGCTATTTTATACCCGTGCGAAGCTGGAGTGGGTATACTAATGAGACACAACATGTTGTTATCAAACCAAACACCAACACTTGGTAACGTTGCTCCACAAAAAGTAACCGTCTTGTGGATGCACCATTATATAAGATATTTAGTGGTGTTTCTTTTGCCTGAAATTAGGTTTGCTCTAGTCCCTGTGGGATAACCGCAGTACTACGTAGCCTGTAATCTCGACTAAATAAAGAAAAGCAAAGGTCTTATATTAATTCTATTTCCCTTTTAGTAAATCTTTTCTTTGGACCATCCAATCTTTGTGAAATTTGGTAACTGGGTAGGTTATATAAAGGGAATTTAAGTTTAATAGACTGAGCTATCTTCTTCTTATCGAGTGGTTAGTAGCCAACCTAGTGTCAGAGTTGTTCAGGTCGTCTGTAGACCTCTGACTTGACTTTTCGACTGTTGTCATTGATAACAGCCGGGACCGACTTTTTTACGTAACCTCCGAAGCACGGGGACGCTCAATTGATATATCACTATGCGATCACCCATCTAGTGACTGACCGCGCCTGAAGTTGCTTAACCTACCGATCGTTTGCCGATCAGTGGGCGCACTCGGCTATGAGCGTCTCTGGCTATAAAGTCCTAAGGGCCGGAAGAAAATAACTGTAAGATAATAACGTCATGCGGTGGTTTTAGTTCATTCCGTTTGTCAGGCTGTATCTCACGAATCGTAATAGACCGTTGGAATTTTCAGAAATGTCCATTTCTATTGCTGCTACAACCACACATACTGAAAAAAAATGGACAATAAAAATACTGCTTTATATAATACAAGTAGGAGTATAGATAATTTGCATAATCCTATAAACTTTTTTATAAAATTTTGTTTTATAAATTTTGTTTTATAAACATATTTATAAAATTAAATGTCAAAAAAGACTGAAATAACGGACATGACGTATCCCATTCCGAATGGGAGTGTGAATGAATTATGAGAATCGATATTGATATTGAATTGAATAAAAAAAAGAATGTATTTATGACGCATTTTAACTATCTATTCCTCTGCGTGTGGAAAATACTTGAAATTAATTAAAAAGATATATAACGTAAAGGTACGTATTAATATAAATGGAAGCAAACAGGCAATACTCTATCAACCCACACGAATGTCATTTCGAGAAAAACGCGTTTGAAGATTTTGAACAACTTGCTTTATATGATTTTTTTATGTATTGGTCAAGTTTTTAGCAATTTTAGATTTATGTAATTTATTTATACTTATTTTCACAAAAAATAAGTATACCTACTGCATATTTCGTATATAATATAACCCAAAACGTATAAAATAATACATAAATTGCATGATTAAAAAAATGGCTTTTTAGAAGTTTTAAAGCTTAAAACCCTACAAATATTATAGAAAAATGTTCTTCAGCCTTTTACCAACACTTCTGCATATATAACTCAGTTTTTTCAATTTTGTGGGTTGACATGGTATTGCTTATTTGCGTCCAAATATTATTATGCATAAAAGGGTTATATACTAATGGGAATAATATTCTAGTAATCCTTAACGCAAATTGAACATGTCACCCCAATAATTGTTCCATCTAATCCGAATATTTAGCCTCTTATCATGATAATCTAACAAACGTTCATAGCTAAGTCCGGAATTTATGTTGAACTGCATAAATCCGGATTTATCCGATGCGGGCTGGATTTCGTCGACCAAAACCGGCACACAGCCAATCAGGAGGCTTAGCCCAGTTAGGTAGATTTGCATTTTAATATCGTAACAAAAGGTCTGTCTTGTTATTATTAATATGTCATTTTACGATTGTTTGAATAGAATTTGATTAGCTTGTGCTGTTTTACATACATACGTTTGTGAAATGATAAATGAACTTTTTTTTTTATTGAACATTATTAAAAAGAGATAAAGAGAGAGGAAGAGAGGAGGAAGAGAGGAGGAAGAGAGGAGGAAGAGAGGAGGAAGAGAGGAGGAAGATTTCATTTTTGTAGTAGTAGAGCCATGCCATGCCCAGCACAAATGGGACGGCTTGACAGAAAATCGGCGTGAACTAAAAGTACTGTTGCGTTTCCTGCGATGAACGAGAGTGCCGGAGGCCCAATCCCTCCTCTCCCATGTTCCCTTCCTTTTTTCTTCCTCATCCCTTCCTTCCTAGATCTTGGCAACGTGCATGTGATACTTCAAGTATCGCGCGCGTTCATAGGTGACTGCTTACCATCAGACGGACCGTATGCTTGTTTGCCAATCGCATGAATTAAAAACAAATAAAATTAGTCCTATGGAATATTCAGATTTTAAAAATACGAAACTTATTAATTAAATAATTAACTTTTATTAATAGTTGAAGTAATAAAGGGCCAAGTTTTTTCTCTGGTGTGATAAGGTATTCTTTAATCAAGAATAAGCCCACCGCTGAGCACGGATACACAATCTACGAACATGCTACGCACGAATTTACGTCACTGCTACACGCGTAGCTTGCTCAAATGCGTCGTCCGGCCCTGGGTGTCAGCGCAACGCTATACACTCGGGACATGAAAGGGTACAGTTCTACATATTCGTGGCTTAATATTCGTGAACTGTGTCCTGCAGTAGTGGCATTTAGGTAACACAATATATATTCTTCCTAGTATTATACCAGGGTCTGCTTATTACTCTCGTCCAGATTTGACAGGTTACTAGTTTTTACACAAAGCGATTGACATCATCATTGCGGAGGTTCCGCAACCCTAATCGCGAACCATTAACTCATTGGATAAGAGCAATTTACTTCAAAAGCTATCGATTTTTATCAGATGTTATGTGATAACAATCAGGACCGACTAAACGTGCTCTCCAAGGCACGGTGGGGAGACCCATAATGACAAAATTCCTAGACCGAAACAGATATTTATAAGATCAAAGCAAACATCTGTCCGAGCGGGAATCGAACTTGCAACAACGCCACAACGGTGTCACACACACAATAATTTATATATTAAATAATGAATAAAAATAAAAATTAACGTCGAGATGACAGAATTTAACTCGGTACCTTAAAATATTTTTTCTTAAATTTTTTATGGTCTCTTCTAATGGCAAAAAGGCTTGGTGGTTTTTAAAAATTAGAGGTTTGGTTTCATTTGAAACAGCGAAATAGATTAGAAGGTTATTGGGATTAGTTTAGTTGAGGCTAAATGCTATCCGCTGATGTATAGCAGTTGGGAGTTAATATTTTTCATAGCAAGTCTATTATTTCCATAATTATGATAGGAAAAATATGTTTAGTAATATATACAACCGAAACTAAACTACATGTTTATAAACGACCATGCACTTTTAGAAACTATTTTATTGCGATGCAATTTAATTCAGATAGAAAAACGATTAAAATTTTATATCATGCATGCAGCGAGCTTTAAAATTTCAACACTTATTTCCGACCTTAAAGAATACTTAAAACCGTTTCAACAATTTACATTATACTGATATTATTTGAAAAAAAAAACAAAAAACTCTACCCTTAATTTTTTTTTAGCTAATAATTTAGCAAAATATATTAATGTCTTTCTCCCTTCTATAAGGTATTAGTCATACCGAAGGATTACGTAATCGACCTGGCTGAGCTCTGATTTATTACGTTGCTTACTTTGCTCACACCGTGTCTTGAATTAACTAGCATCTTGCTTTGCTTTTTAATATTTTTCGCTTTAGTAAAAACGTTCATTACATCACACACGCTGTGACTAGCATCGCGTAACAGAGAGAAGCTACCATGAACTCTTCTTCATCCTAGCATTATACCCGGTACTTTATATACCCAGGGTCTGCTTATTACTCTTATCCGGATTTGACAGGTTACTAGTTTTTACACGGAGCGATTGCCATCTGACCTCCGCAACACTAAGGGCGAACCAGTAACTCATTGGATAAGAGCAATTTACTTATCAAGAGTTAACGATTATTATCAGATGTTATTGATAATAACCGGGACCGACAGCTTAACGTGCTCTCCGAGGCACGGTGGGGAGACCCGCACGGACAAACGCCCAGACCGAGACAGAAATTTTAACAAACATCTGCCCGAGCGGGAATCGAACCCGCAACTGTCGAGACCAAAGGCAGACTCGCTACCCATAACGCCACAACGGTGTCCTACCATGAACTCTTATTGTGATTCAAATGTCTACCTAAACCTTAGACCATTTCATAACAATGGTCTAAGACCTAAACTGACCTGCATCGCTATTTCTTAACATGACCTCGTTAAAAATACAGTTATAGACATAATCTTAGCTTTTTCTTTGTTTCTGTAGTACATTCGTAGCTGTTTAGATGATTTTAGCGTAGTCGATGCACAGAAGGCAAGATCATCATAAGATGATTTTAATACAAAGAAATAAAAAAAATGAAATTGTGGATACTGTCCTTATTTTACTAAGAGAACATCCCAATACCACTTTGCGGTAGTGTATTTGACACTGCGGTATCTACCAAGCTGGCCTCTTGCAACAAAAGACCACACAGGACAGAAACTGTCCCAACAGCGGGCGATGTGGTCGTTACAGTGACGCCTTAAAGCTATTCATATCTCCAGTCTTATTTCGTAATTTTAAAGTTACATATACATATATGATTCTATTTGAAGGAAATCTAACTTTTCCTGTTCATGACAATGCTTATAATGAGACATGTTTATACCTGTCATGTTGCCCTTTGATCACATGTTCTGTGTGATGTATTCAAAGTAAGATTCAGAGCGTAATTGAATAACATTTGATCATGCCGGATTCTGATTTATTATTATATCACGAAACTTGCCAAGCCCGCGGCTCCGTTTGCGTGGTGTGCCGTTTTTTCTTTAGTGCACGGAGCCATAATTTTTTTTTAAACTTTTGCAACGAAGTTCGCGGTTTAAGGGTAGTGTGTTTACTAAATCATTTCTACGTGGCGATTCTACTTCATTTCTACTAAGAAATCGCCACGTAACGAAATGCCGTATGCTGTGTGTGTGTGTGTGTATCGAGACTACTACAAGCAAATGAGCATTGTCACTGTCTCTTTTTATCATTTTACCTTTTGAAATATACAGATTTCATTTCGAAAAACATTCGGAGTTGAAGAAAAAAAAACGTAAGGAACTTCGTTCCCGACGAGGCAGGGGACCTCAAAATTTTTTAAATTAAAATAATATTTAATAAATAAATAATATTCGATGTAGAGTCAAGAGCTTACCCATTTTAGAATAAAAATAAATAAAATAAAAGTCAATTTAAAATGCCGCAGCATGGAATTCCTACCCTCACATAGAAAATCGGCGTAAAGTAACAGTATCAGTAGGTACTGTTCTTCTTCCACCTTCTCCCACCCCGTTGTACTCTTGCTTTTTTACTTCTCATTTCTTCCTAGGCCTTGGGCTAGTAACGCGCATGTGATACTTCAAGTATCGCAAGCGTTCATAGGTAGTGGTTACTGCTTACCACCAGGCGGACCGTATGCTTGTTTGAAATATGAACCTCAGTAAAGACTTTACACACAGACAGCCATATATAAACGAATAATACGACCAAATTCAAGACACCACGTCTGTTTTCATTAGTGCACTTTGTATAGCGTTCATTACAACGTACACCTCATAAATATGCAAGCTTATGTTGCTTCGAGCTGAGACTGCATTTATAATTTGCGTATTCGAATATGCATTATACATTTTATGTTAACAAGACTTATTATAGCGGGTAAGTTATTAATATCCTTAAAATATTGTAAGGCAAAATATCTCTACCTATTAGGTATCATACTTACATATGAAGGTGTTGTGGAGCAACGGTAGCAAACCTCCCTTAAACGTCACAGGTCGCGGGTTCGCTTCTCTCGGAGCAGATCTTTGTATTGACCATAGATGCATGTTTTCCGGTTTGGGTGTGTTTATCCTTGCCATTGTGTATGTTTCCGGACCCCCAACACTGGATATAAGTATCCATATGGGGGCCCCATTGAGTGTGTAGCGTTCATATTATATTTAATATTTAACTAGCTGTGCACATGGCTTCGATCGCCTTAATGTAGTCTTTATCATAATATCACAGTAAAAGTGTTTGGTTCCCCTAACATTTTTCCCCGGTAAAGAGTACTAGAGAGCCTACGTGTTAATCCAGGTAACAAGTTTTCTATGTGCTTTAGTTCATGCATACTACTTTAAAATCTAAAACTTTCTGTCTCTCTCTCTCTCTCTCTGTCTCTCTCTTCTCGAAGATTCTATTCCGTGAGTTTAAAACGCCGTTACCAGCCTAACAAATTTCGAAGTATAACAATCTCGAATCTTAATCAATAGCTTCGAAGACGAAGTTAGTTTATTTGCTACCAAATCCCCATGTATGTTATTTATTGTATGTAAAAGTCAATTCTGTTGAGACCGTTCTTAAGTTATAAGCGGATAGCGGAATTACTTTTTATATGAGTTGAAATGAAAAATATATTATGTTTTGTAAATCTAATATATTGTTAAAAGTGTATAAGATAACATCTATGATCAGTTTCAATGAAAATTTTTAACATAACCCAAATTTTATTTTTATACAACGAAGGTTCATTAAGCGTTCCGCCTCATTGTAAGCGGTCACCGTTGTCTATAAAGTATACGCTTGATATCATTAGAATCACAAGCGTGTCGTTTAAAAAGTGGACTACTGCAAATATATATAATGTATAAACATTCGATTTATCGCAAATATCAGAAATACAGGGCCGAAGGCAGGGAGGAGGGAGGAAAGGGATGAAGTGTGGTAGGAGTTGCTATTTCTCGTCGATACTCACAGAATGAGAGCAAAAAAAAAGGTTGGAAGAACTAAAAAGCAAAACAAATTATTCAGTTGTGTGGCATTTTACTGACCTATATATACTCAGGTTTGTCGAACGTTATCGTTTCAAAATCGTACCATATTTTTGACTACCTAACTTCTGCAGACAATTATTTAATTTTAAAAATTAATTATAAAAAAATAAAAATAGTTATAATCGTGTGACTTGTACCACACTCTGATACATAATTCACAGATAGCTTCTGCCTTCTAATGTATTAGACTTGGCTGCTAAATATTTATGCGAAAACCTCAATCTGTTAATGAATTTTAGTTGGTAATTGTGTTTCGCCGTCAGACTTTATTAATGCGAAGAAAATTTGCTATTATTTGACGTTTTCTCTTTCATTTCATTAGTCAACTTAAAATTTCGTAGACGTTAAATGATGGAAGACTTCTCGATAAATTAATTACGTTATTTTAAAACAATGCCCTACTTCAACTTTTAGTTTTTATACTTTGAGACCTAGATCAGATCATCGCAAAATTGAATTTGCTTGGTTTAAACGTTCCAAAACCGCCATAGACGTCAGTTACATTTACTTACACGTTTTTGAAAGTGGCTCAAAATCCTATTTATCAAACATACTTTTAGTCATAAAGATATTTTACAGTGATGACTTATAAGTTATCTTTTACCTAAATAAATGGACTATACATGATTCGTGCTGTTTAAAGATTGTTTCTTCTTATTTTTGTAGTTAAGTATCTTAGACAATAAAAAATTCAGGGATGCGTCGAGTTTAGGCACATTTTGTTAAATGAGAAGTTACGGGGGAAGAATAGAATGCAAACATGAGAAAGAAAAAAAAATTAAGAAGTTTCTATCACCTGTTTTATCGCCTGTGCGGCACTTGTTCTTGTTCGAGTTTCGTCTAGACATGCCTTACTGACTGGTATGAGAGCCTGCTTTAGGCGCCACAGGTCGTGGGTTTGATTTCCACTCAGAGCAGATGTTTGTGTTACCCATACAGGCATGTGTTCCAGTCTGTGTGAGTGTGTCCGGACCTCTGATACAGGATATCACTGTCCTAATGGGGGCCGTTGAATTCGTTTGATGGTGAGAGTTGTATAATATTACCAGGATGAATTCAAAATATTTTCACCAAGCATAGCTTTAAGATTAAGATTGAATCTGATTAAACTAAGCGTCATTGAAATCTGTCAGTTTGGCAACTGTGAAGACCCAAAAAAGTTTGCCTCATCTTGTAAAAGTTAGTTTGCGTCTATAAATAAATAATCCAATAGTAACGTGACAGCAAGATGGCGTCCAATATAAGTCACATTATAATCTCGCGGTAAAATATAATGTCACACCCTCGTCACGAACATGTGACCGGAGCCTGGCTTACGGCTGACAACATTTTATTTGGCATTGCTTAAATAACATTCACTTATAAAATATTAGTATCAAATTTTTATTTTCAATTTAATTTAGAATTTTCTTAGCTCTTTATGATTATAAAACAGAGCATAATTATATTCAGAGGACATTATTTATTGCCACTTAAGGTAAATGGATCCTTCGCTCTATCCTAGAGTTTAGGCCGTCTGTGCTCTAAATCTCTTTTGATTTATAATTTCACTATCTGCAATCTCCTTCAAACCGAAACACAGTAATGCCAAAGACACTACTGCGTTGCTGTAGAATATCTGACACTGCTGTGGTAACTACCTTTTTTTTTTTACTTGGAGAAATGCAGTTACGCACTCGAGCGCCGGGACGGGTGCAATGGCGCAAGAGGTGTGTGGACTCGGAGCCGGGCTCCCCTACCCACTAAAACTCCAAGGTCCCATCTGGCGCCATAGTGGGACGTCGCGGGATCGCTGAAGCATACAACCGCGACGCACCCAGGCGCTTTGCCCCGAGGGGCCACCGGCGGCGGCAACCTACTGCCGCCATATACATATACTACATACTTATACATATATACTAATACATACCACCGCGCGCGAACGCGCCAGGCCTTTCGGCCTCCACCTTGGGCGGCACCATACTGCCGCCATACATACATACTATACACTCACGTGTTCCCTCACCTATCCCAAGCAAGCAAACAGCAGGGTTACAGGAGTGTCGTAAATACTACTTTTACCACTAGTTATTATCTTATCTTAACGCCTACGATTCTAAACTATACTAAGTAATATGAGGCTATATAATTTTAGCCCATTTGGAACCAGACCCCACCGTGCAAGGGAAAGGCTCCACCACCGCCATCGTCGCCATAACTTACATACTGGACTAAAATTAGGGTTAAGAATAGGCAAGACTAAAAATATACTAAGGGCTAGAAGACTATGGTTAGGTTATAACTAAAAATAAAACTAAGTATTTAAATTTCAATCTATTACGTGCGAGATTCGAACCGTTTTATTTCTTGAATTGCTAGTTTTAATTACATGCATTGCGTATTCCGGAAACTTTTTTCTGTTTTCTGATGACATGAATATTTTCAAATTTGAACTTATTACTGATATGTCGCAAGCCATCTCCAGGTTGTATCTGTGACGAGCGAACTGTGGACATTCGCATAAGAGGTAAAGGATTGTTTCTGGGATGTCAACGTCACAGACACAGCCCGGAAGTTTAAAGCGATGGAGATATCCGACAAACCCACCGTGACCCGTAACTAGTTGAGCAAAAGCATTGGTCTTTTTGATCGTTTTTAGAATGCGATGGGCCTGCCGAATATCATCGAAGAATAGCCTGGTAGTCGCGCCAGAATCCTCCCCAAGGTATCTGCTCTGCCAGAGATCCAGGGTCCTTTGGCGGAGGTGCCACTTCAGCGAGGAAGCCGCGAATGCGTCGTAAGTAGCCGAGGTCTTAAGTGTGAGTGCCGCTTTCTTGGCAAGTTCATCTACTCTCTCATTACCAGTTATGCCTGCATGGGCTTTGATCCAGAAAAAGTTGACCTCGCCACCGGAGCTTTCCAACTTTCTCAAAATCTCTCTGGTCCCAAGGGCCAAGGGGTGGAGAGAATTGGGGTTTGCGATTGCCTGAAGGGCGGATCTGGAGTCGGAGATGATGTTGCCAGCCTTCCTTCCGAACTTGCCTTCATTGAGTAATTTTAATGATTGCAGAATCGCCACAAGTTCCGCCTGATAAACGGAGCAGTAATTCTCAAGTCTATATAGGTGCTTCGACTTTTCTTCTCGTGCTTCCCAACGGGAAATCGCCGCCCCCACCTTACCATCAATTTTGCTGCCATCCGTAAAAATATTGCAACAGTTGTTGGGGATGCTCTCCAAGTCTTCCTGGGTATTGATGACGCCAAAGTTCAATTTTCTACGTGATGCCGGGTGAGGAAGATCGAAAGGGCTTGCTCTCCTTTCCATGGGCCTACCTGGATAAAAATTTGTGGGCTTCCCCCTCTTTATCTCGTAGAGATCCGCGATCTCTCGGGCTCTGAGGTCCAGTGGGAGAGTTCCACTTAGCAGGGTGCTGGCATTAAGTGAAACTGTGCAGTGGGCCTTGGCGATTTTGATAGCAAAAAGTCGCTGTACCCTATTAAGCCTTTGCTTCGCGTACTTCCTGTCTGCTATCGGTGCCCAGACGCATGCTGCATACAAGATTGTAGGCTCGATCACAACAGAGTAAATGGTGAAAAGGATCTCCGAGTTAAGGCCCCACGTGGCTTTAGCTGCACGGGCGACAGACTTGTAGCAGCTGATAGCCTTGTCACGGACTTTGTCAAGATGGAGAGTAAAGCTAAGATTGCGGTCTAGAGTAACCCCGAGAAGAGTAAGGCTCGGCGAAAATACAAGCTCCGTGTTGTAAAGCTTGAACTGAGGTATGTCATACTTACGCTTTCGGGTTACCAGGAACACCTGGGTTTTATGGGGAGCAAACCGAAGTTTGTTCCTATCGCCCCACTCCGCAATCATTTTCAGTGCTGTGTTAATTTTCTTGTTTAGTCGTGGGTGTTTTTTGCCGACGCGATGACCAAGATGTCATCCGCAAAAGCCTAGACATGTGCTTCAAGTGACTCCGCCTCCCAGAGCAGTGGGTTCATAATGATGTTCCACATCAGAGGCCCACCAGTGGACCCCTGAATGCATCCCTTGTTGGTGGCTCTGGTTACCGACGTACCGGCATAATCTAAGGTGACTCTGCGATCCGAAAGATAGCTCTTTAATAGGTTGAGCGTGAAAGGCTCGCAGTCGTTGTCCAGGAGTTGTGTTCTCACCTTAGAACGTGGGGTCCTTCAAACGAGGCATGAAGAGACATCTTGCGGGTAGGCAGGGCGAGGGTAGCTAGTGCAGTTCGGCTTCTGCAACCATATTAGCCAGCTTTGCGTGTGGACTTCACTTAAACTTACCATCAGATGCAGTCGTTTGCCCCCGGCCTTGATAAAAAAAATATATTACCAATGTTTACAAAACTTATTACAGCTGATAGTGAAATCCGCTGAAGTCATCCCGATTGTATGAAGGCGTGATTCAATTCCAAAGAAAGATGCTTTAAATTCCGATCGGGTGATCTTAGACGTAATAGCTATCGGGATAAGAGCAGATTCAGTTGGACGGATAGCCGGGATCGTTGCTTTTGATTAAAATATTTAAACGGAACTAGGCTATAAATCTATGCATATAAGGATCATATTGCTGGATAGGATTTACATTTACTTTTGCAATAGAATTGAATGCTACTTTTTTTTTATTTATATTGAATTCCTTTAAACAGATTGATGTTGTTCCGTATATCCAACTTTGATTACCACGATGTGTATTTTAATTAAAATAGCACCACACATTTGATACAGGCAAACTCCTTAAATAGATAGTCTAGTACCTGGTTGACCGAGCTATGCTCGGTTTTTTTTGTTTTTGGTAAATCGAAAGTCGTGAAGGGTACGGTAGACTCGATTGAAACCCTACCTTTATAATAAAATAATGATTTCGACAACAAGTTATATCCGCAAAAATTGGGATTGTTGAGTATTTTGTTAAATTCTAATGGACGCATCGCTGTCAGTCAGTGACATAAAAAATTAAAGAAAACGTCAACTGTAATTGTAGAAATGTTTGTCATTCGATTCAATTCAATAAATCCTTGTTTGTGTCGACAACGGCCTGAAAACACGGACAAAGCCACATTTTCTGAAAATAAATCCTAGCTAGATCGATTTATCGTCCCCGAAAACCCATGCATACTAAATTTCATGATAATCGGTGCAGCTGTTTCTGAGATCCCAATTATATATATATATATATATATATATATATATATATATATATACAAGAATTCTTCGTTTAAAGGTATTACATAGATAGATAGATAGTCTATATGCTTATCTCTTTCTCTTTTGTTCTACATCGTATCTCTTTTCTCTGTTATTGTCTCTTATTTTTTCACTATTAGGTCGTTATCATATATCGTTATTGCGATTTATCGAGCGTTAGAGTTTTTCTGACGCTTGATCGATGTTTTTATTGAGAACCAAAAGAATCGCTTAATTTAACTAGCATTCATTCATTCATTCTGTCATTCATTCATTCTTAATTTCCGCAGAAGCTTCGCTAAGTGAGATTAGGTAAATTAAGCAATTCTATTGGTTTTCTTATCGTCATTTACATCTCTGGTGGAAACGCAGCCTTAGAGCCTTTTCACACGTGCCGGTTACCGGGTATCCGGTGCCAGGTATCCGGTAGCGAAGTGTATGGGCAATGGGCATGTATGGGTGCTTTCATACGTATCGCCATAATTTTGCTCGGCAAGCGGTCGCCGAGTGCACGCCGGATTCACGTGCGTCCGAGGTACTTGATTCAAAATTGGGTCGTGTGAAAGCGGCAACAACCCGGCAACCGTCACGTGTGAAAAGCACTTAGGGTAGCGCATGTGATTTTCGCATCGTCAAACCCTGCGCCCTAGTTTTTACATTTTCGATGGCTTTTTTGTTTACGTTTAATTTTCATAGAACATGGCTCCATGATCTTTATGTTATTTGACATAACATACGCCTACAACTTCTACTTCTTTATTTACAAAGTACATAGCAAAGATAAACATTATAACATTCTGTATATGTAATGAAAGCTATCTGAGCATTTTGCGAAACGGTAGCACAAATACTGTTTGCTTTAGCCAAGTAACTTGTGAGGTAAATATTTGTGTCTATACCGGAGCTGTAATATGCCATCCCGGTAATGTTTGTCGCGTTATATAAACAGCATTTGTTATATATCGTCTGGGGAAGGCTAAAATGTCTCAATAGCTGAGTTAGTTTGAAAAGATGTCATTCCGGTTTAATTACTAGTAGTTCTGTTAGCTAAAGACCTAGTTAGTCTGTCTGCATACCTTAAAACTCGAAATTTATTGAATGAGAAAATGGTTCTGTCAATACAGTTCCGTCTCAATGAGAGTAATAAAAAAGTTTTACGATATTTATGAACATTTTTCAAAATGGGTATTTTTTAAGCCCCATATCTCCACCATTTTCATGAAATATTATAATGAAAGATACTAACGACAATATTTCACGAAAATCGATTTACAAATGCGAGCAGAACAGATTGACACCCGCTGGACAGACATAAGAAAGCGTTTTGGCCTAAGCTGAAACGCCCCGCTTTACTCGCGTTTCTCGTTCGCTCAGTAAGGTAATGTTATGAACCTCTACTGAATGTGTAAGCGCTAGAGGTCCAAACTCCTACTCTCTCTATCTTCATCTTTTTTATTTTCTTTGGATTACTGACGGTGATAAGGGCATCTAATAAGGGCATCTAACATCTAAAAGATGTGTGAAGTAATAATATTTTGTTCAATGCATGAGTATGTCAGAGGCACAAATTCCCACCCCATGTATCGTGTTCTTTACTTTCCTCCTCACCTAATTCTTTATCTTAGGTCGGTAGCTACATAGGCAATCTATAAAATAAAATTTAAGTAACCGATAGACGGACAGACGGACGGAGAGATAGACAAACGGAAATGATAACATTATAAGGGTTCCTTTTTCATTTGGCTACGGAATCCCAATAAAATATTTTAGAAAATGCCCCTTACACAGCACAGACACCGCCCACAACACCGTCCTCGCCGGCGAGGACGAGGTCCTTTGTTTCGCACGTCGCGTCGCGCTCACACCGACGGGTGAGTCTATCGTATAGAATGCGCTCGGAGCGCTGCCTCCATCTCCGATGACGTCCTTAGCCGTGGTTCGGCTTCGCAGGAGGCACCCTAAGGATGGAAACAAATTTGAGCCCCCGTGAGGGCTGTCCCTTTATCACGGCTGAGTCTCAGTACTCGGCCCCCACCCGGTGACGCTGTCAAGGCCAGTAGGGCCAACAGCAATACACATTCCAAAAAAAAAAATAGAAATAAAATAAAATATTTATATTCCATTTTCATGTTTCTTTACCACATTATTAGAAAGCGAATGCCAAAATGTCTCCGTTGAACAAACATTTGTACTTACAATATTCGAATGTTCAATATTCATGAGACAAATATTGTTTTCTTTATTTGCTTTTTTTTATGGTTCCGTGGCTAGAGTACCGTGGGTAAATATAAATTACTCGACAAAGTTGTTTCAACAGTTCTTTATATTGGGCTATTATTGAAACATCTATAACTTTTTGTTGTGAAGTTTATTGATTGGGCTTGGCTGTGGGTTAGCTTTACAAATAATACAAAAAAACTTTTTATACAAATTTCAGTACATTGTTGGACATATTAATTATCTAAAGTGCATAATAGTAAAATAAGAACCTTTTTTTCAATAATTGTGTTAATTATCTCAGTTTAGTAATAGTAAAAGAGTTAATTAACATAAGTTGGAAACCAAACAAAACAATAAATATGGACATACCTAAAGAAACAAAAAAAAATAATTAGCAGTCAGGTGCGTTGCGGATTACGGATAGTTGTAATTAAAGGGTTCCGCAGCTTGATTATATAACGAATTAAAATCGACCCCAAAAAGAAGTTGGTAATTTCATAGTAATTATTAAATTTAATATGTAAAACAAAGTTATGGGAAAAACTTATATATCTCTTAAATTTGTAGACCTATCTTCTTCAAACCAAATGTGGTTGAAATTTTATTTGATGTCCTATAAGCTCAAATTTTTCCAGGATTTTAAATTTCATAGTTCAAAAATTAGAGGACACAATTTTTATGACTTTAGGCGCTAATATCTCAACAACTACTGACTTAATGAAAAAGTCAAAATCAAACCTCCTTATCATTTTGTAAGACCTATCCAAAGATATCTCACACGTTGACATACGTTGAAATTTTTTTTTCCAATCCTCAGTTACATGTATAGACTGCTACCCTTAATTCTTATATATTTTAAGATTTCATTGCAGAATCGTTGTGCGGTTCATAGAATACACTTATTTAGTAAATTTCGGATAGATAGAGCCAATGGTCGCCGACTAAAATGAACTAAACTAAAATGACTGTGACATACGGACGGACGGACGGACGGACGGACGGACAGACGGACAGACGGACAGGCGGACAGACGGACAGACGGACAGACGGACAGACGGACATAACGAAACTAAAAGGGTTCCGTTTTTGCTATTTGGCTGCCAAACCCTAATAAAAAAGTTAAAACAATTATATAATTTAAAAAAACGTTGGAACCATAAAAGAGATAAAAAACATTTAAAAAGATTAAACTTTACGGATAAATACCCTTATACATACTATTAACGAAAAGTAATGTTCTTAATATACCTTTTGTTTTGATAAAATTGAATGAAGTAAGCCTTGTTATATACAGCGTCCGACTTGAACCGGGCAAGTACTACCCTACCACTGAATATCAACGTAAAATCAGAGTACGCGTACGGTTCCGTTTCGTTCGATGAGTGGGAGCGTCGAAGACCCAAAGTCCCACTTCTTTTTATTCTCTCCTTTTATTTTCCCGTGCCTTGGTTCGGCATTACGTTTGTAATTCTACAGGTACTGCAACAGTTTATCGGCTTCAGTGACTGCTTGCCATTAGGCGGGCCGTACGATTATTTATCACTTTTATGTCAGATGATGAAACTCTTATCTCTTTCTTTTGCCATCTTTTCCTTTCTTCTCTTTGTCTAATCTCCTGTGTCTCACTGCGAACGGCGAAGCACGTATATTCTCCTAGTATTACTGTGAATATTTACATTCAATTATATCACGCAATGCTGATGATTGCACAATACTGTTAAACTTGACGTGTTAATCTTAAATTTTTTGGTTCAATATATTTAAGTCGACAGCTAATATTTCGTCGTTGTTCATTTTACTGTCTCAATGTTATAGAGCGTTTTGATACTAAGTACATTATCAATTTTATTGTGTGTATAAAAATAATAAATGAGGAAGTTATGATACTAAATTAAACTTTTTTTTTCAGACTCGACATTGCGACCAAAAGAACTTCGTGATCATTTGTAAGTATTTATTTTCAGTACTACTGATATAAAAATACGTAGTTTAACAATGTTACCAAGCACCTCTGAGATTTCAAGTGCTTCATTTGCAATGAAACCTGCATGTCGTGGAAAAAATTTTAAGAAATGTGTATGCATAAAAAAGGTCCGCCTGGTTAGCGACCACCACGTCAGGCGCGTTATGAAGTCAGCCAGCGTATAACCAGTTCTATCCTAAAAATGATCGGCAACGCATCTGCATGCCCTCTGGTGTAGCAATGTTCATGTGCGGCGGTAATCGCTTAACATCAAGTGAGCCTCCTGCCCGTTTAAAAAAATACAAAAATAAAATGAAATTTAAAAATATAGGCGATCTCAATACAAGAAGCTTTATATGTTTGACGTATCTCTTGACGCGTTTGTTGTATCCCATGTTAATCTTATATATTCTATGCCATGTATACAAGGTAAGGAATCCTTTATGTGCGATGTGAACACGCACTTAATCGGTTTTTTTGGAATACGTTAACTTATTCTTAAGGTTATTTGACATTACCTAATATTTGTGGTGTAGCGTGAGTCGTATATCATCTGAACTTGGGACGATATCAGATATATAAGTGCGTAGTAAACATTACGTGAAGCAAGATAAATATGTACGTTACCCTTAATATTTAAAGGCGTCCACAGACTAGCGTTTTTTTAATGTGATTAAGTTGTCAAGCATATAACCTACCTGATGGTAACTGGTTATCGTAGCCTATGAACAATTACACCATACAATTATGTCACTCACACGTTTACAATCTCGAGATATTGATTCTTAAATCTGTTTTGCCCAGTAATTTCACTAGCTAAAATGTCCTTCAGATCGAAAAATAGTGTACTGTTTTACCTACCTAGCCGGCTTCTTGCAATAAAAGACTTGTTTTTTCAAGCATATACGGTCGTTTAGAAATAAATTCTTACATTACGCGCTTCATTTCGCGATTCGCGCTTCAAACACCAAGCGCGCGTAGATGGGCTTATTTCATCATGTAGTCTCGAACCGATAGTTGCGAGTGTTAGTTGCATATTTACGGCGCTTTATATTGCGGGCATATAATAGCTTATAAGCGCTCGTACGCTTTGCACGAGTGTTTTAAGGCGCACCTATACGTGCTTTGAGCTCCTCCCTAATGAGGTTAAACGCTTGTATAAAACGCTGGTCTGCAACCGCCCTAATGCGATATACCGAACCAAGTTGTAATAAATTATTTACATTTCATATATCATCTTGAGTGTACATTTATTATTTGCTTCACGGAAATGAGTAAAGAATTGTATTGAGTGTTTCATTAAATGAGTGACAGTGCTGAAATGACTTTTGTCTCTTTCTCATCTCTTCTGTTATAATGCTCATATCTCACTCAGATACCACATACCTCTCTCTTGTTGGTAAATAATTTGTTTAAAGAATATTGGCAATGCTTTTTCAAGGCATTACTAATATTCCTATTGCTCCTCCAAATATTTCTCGAAGCTTGCGCTAGAAGTGTGTAAGACAATAGCCCAAGCGGGTCACGTTCGAACCCGCGACTATCACGCTAAGAGGGCGTAGTCGGCCCCTCTACTTGAGATATTGAGGCTGTTGAGGCTAATTAGTTAGTCTTCTTCTTATCTAGTGGTTAGTGGCCAACCTAGTGTCAGAGCGTAAAATCGTTTAGCGATCAGCGGGTGCACTCGGCTATGAGCGTCTCTATACACCGGTGATTTGCCTTATCGACTATTATCAAATTGTCAACAGCCGGGACCGACTTTTTCTTGCTCTCCGAAGCACGGAGACGCTAATACCACTATGCAGTCATCCATCTATACGATGACTGCGCCTAAGGCTGCTTAACTAACTAATTATAATTGTGAAGCTCATAGCCGAGTGCGCCCACTTGGTTTCGGCAGGTTGCTTAACCTACCGATCGTTTAGCGATCGATCGTCCAATTTACGATCGGTAGGTTAAGCAACTTTAGGCGCGGTCAGTCACTAGATGGGTGATCGCATAGTGGTATTTCATCCGAGCGTCTCCGTGCTTCGGAGGGCACGTAAAAAGTCGGTCCCGGCTGTTGACAATTTGACAACAGTTGATAAGTCAAGTCAGAGACCTACGGGCGATCTGAACAACTCTGACACTAGGTTGACCACTAACCAATCGATAAGAAGAAGACTGGTGTATAGGGGTGACCTGGGGGGCTACCATGAACTCTTAAAGCGATTGAAATGACTACCTAAAAGCTCTGTCTGGACCATAGTGAGACGCCACGGGCTCGCTTGCACAATCAACCACGACGCCTCGGTTAAACCAGTACTTCCTGAAATTAGCGTTTTCAACCAAATGGTCAAGCTCTTGTGCTTTATAATATTGGTAGATATAGATTTTTTAGTTTTTTCTGGACGACGTTGTGGCTAAGCGGTAGCGAACCTGCCTTAAACGCCACAGGTCGTGGGTTCGATTCCCGCTCGGAGCATAATATGTTTGTATTGACCATGCAAGCATATTTTCCGGTCTGGGTGTATTTGTCCTTGTCATTGTGAATGTTTCCGGACCCCGACACAGAATATTACTATCCTAATGGGGGCCGTTGAGTGTGCAGCGCTTATTTATGTTTATTTATTTATTCTGGAACGAAGATATTTTAACGCGGTTTACGGGTAGTGCAATTTAGTAGAAATCGTCACGTAAGAAAATGCCGTATGTTGTGTGTTTGCGTGTGTGTATCGATCCTACTACAAGCAAATGAGGACACGAGCAAGCGATTACGCAACTCTCTCTCTATCTCTCTCTCTCTGTTTCTGTCTCTTTTAATCATATAACCCATTGAAATATACAGATTTCATTACGAATTACATTCGAAGTTGAAGAAAAAACGTAAGAATCTTCGTTCTACGACCACACATTTTTTTTTTATTTAGTGACTATGAAATATTAGGCATAATAAAAAGCAATGTAGGTAGTTATTAACTCCTCATAAAAGGTAAAACAATGTTTTCCATAACAGTGTTATGGACATACGTAACTCATATGAATAGGAAAAATTTTTCAAACTCGCCAGCTTTATTGTTTACAGAAACATGGAACTTCACTTTATTCCATTATAAAATGAAAAAATTTGAAATAAAACACATTTCGTTTTATACTCGGATTACAATGATACTACCATACAAATGTATGGTCATTGGTTTTTTTTTCTGCGTTTAGAAGAGACTTTTGTAACGGTAATAATCGCTTTATTATTACCCTGGCGAAGACGAGGTTCCTTGTTCCACACGTCACAAAGAAGATTGCCAATTCTTTTCTTTGTCGTACTTCCAAAAAGTGGAACTCATTGCCGGCTCGCGTGTTCCCTCCTTCCTATAAGCTGAGCTCCTTGAAACGAGGCGTGAAGCATCTTGCGGGTAGGCAGGGCGAGGGTGGCTAACGCGGTTGCATTCCGCAAATCTGTTAGCCGCCTTCACGTTTGGACTTTATTTCCTCTTACAATCAGGTGGAGGCGAGTCATCTGTCTTACTTTCCAAATAAAAAAAAACACAGTCGGATGAGTCCATCGACTAGAATAGGGTCGGAGCGTTTCCTCCATTCCCGGTGACGTCCTTAGCCGTGGTTCGGCCTCGTAGGAGGCACCGTAAGGATGGAATCAACTTTGATTCCTCGCAAGGGCTGTCTCTCAGTACTCATCTCCCCCAACCGGTGAGGCTATCAATAAAAAAAAAAGCTTTATTATTTGTTTTAATATTATAATCAGTCAAGGCTTCGTTCAAATGTTAACTGATGATCTTAATATGATTAAATCAAGCCGATAAATCCAATTGTCGAATATAATTGACGATTAGAATCAATAAATTGAATTGATTCTAAAAGTTCAGAAAATCAACCACTCACAGCGCTTAATGCTACTAATAATTAATAAATAATAATAATCATAAGCTTTAATAGCTCAGCTGTAGAAAGTAGGGTCGACTCCGTTAACGTGAGAGTTGCGAGTTCGATACTGACCCCTTTAGGCTATTGTCGTACCCACTCCTTGCGCAAGCTTCGAGGTTATTTGGAGGTTATATTAATAATGTCTTGAAGACAGTCAATTACAAATATTCTTAAAAAATACTTATTATATCACGTGGAATTGAAACCGTTGTGACATATTCATAGCGAGTCCACCTTTAGCCTCGATTTGCGGGTTCGATTCTCGGTCGGCAGATGTTTGTATTGATCTTACAAATATCTTTTTCAGTCTGGGGGCTTGTAATAATAATAAATTTTACACCCCTATAAAGGAAAGTGTAACTCATATATTAATTTATGTTGCAGGTCAAAGAGTCACGGTGAATCTGCACAAGGTAAGTTATTACTTATTTTATTTTTGAAAGTTTCATAAAAAATCTCCAGCGTCGGCACGTGGCGACCTATCGCCCGCTATTGGGATAATCTCTGTCACAATAGATATTATTCCACCAGTGCAGTCAGTCACACTGATAGTAGGTCTTTTGTTGCAAGAGCCCAGCTAGGTAGGTACCACCGCAGTGTCAAATATTCTATCGCAAAACAGTGTGTCTTTGGTATTACTATGTTCCAGTTTAAAGGGCACTGTTGGCAAGTTCTGGACAAAGGAGATTTAAGAACCAATTCCTCGATGTTGCTAACGCGTGATTGGCACCTATTAAAGGTGCTGCAAGCGCTCATAGGCTATGGCAACCGCTTACTAACACTAACATAAAAAAAAATAACCATCAACTATTGTAAAGAAAAAATACAAACGGTAGACTATCAAGCCTTTTTAATAAACTATACAAACTATAACAGTATTTGGTACTAAAAGAATAGTTTAAAGTGTTTGGAAGTGAAACAAGCAAGTTTTCTATAAGCGTCCCGGAGACCACAGAGCCTCTTAAAACTTTAACTAGACTTGCTTTGAAGTTTGTACTGTTGCTTAGCGATTTTTTTGGTTAATAATAAAAATATATTAAAAATGGCATCGTTATGGCGCTGTGCCTTTAGCCTCGATGGTTGTGGGTTCGATTCTCGCTTGCGCAGATGTTTGTATTGACTATACAGGCATTTTTTCCAGGCTGGATGTATTTGTCTTTGTCATTGTGAATGTTTCCGGACCCCCGATACATGATATAGCTATATCCTCATGGGGGCCGTTGTTGAGTCTGTAGCGTTCATTTATTTATTTATTTATCTATAGATTTAAAGCCTCAATAGCTTAATGGTAGAAGGGCCGACTTCAATCCGTTAGTGCGCGAGTCGCGGGTTCAATCCTGACCCACTTGGGATATCGTCGTATCTACTCTTAGCACAAGCTTGGAGCTTATTTAGAGGAGCAATAGGAATATTAGTAATGCCTTGAAAAAAGCATTGCTACTATTCTTACTAAATTAAAAAAACCACTCTGTGGCACTCGGGACTGCCGTGATAAAGCTATTGCATAGCATTTTTTATCAACTTATGCAGTATATAAAATCTTGGCGGTTTTTTAGAAGTTAAAATACAAATGAAATCGAACATTAATTTCAAGCCAATAAGATACAATTTGGTCTATAATTCAAAATTTCATTGAAATAAAGTAAGAAACTTCCTAAATAATTCAAAATATTTGAATTTGGACCGTAAGTACATCATCAGTAGATACATTTTATATGGAACTTTAACTTTATAGAATAATCGCCTTAATTCTCTTTCTTTTCTCTCTTTTGAACATTAGTCTCTATAGCGTATTATTTAAAGATCATTTTCTAATACATTTATTTAGGTTTTTGCTATAATTTATTTTGTGATAGGAGTGTTAGGTTTTATTTTCGTTACGGAATTTCTTAATTCGGTTGCCGCGCTCAAAGCCCGCGATAAAAGCTATGCAATATTGTAAAATTGATCACACATTGATCGTACGTTCAATTTGAAATTACTCTTTGTTGCCCAAATTTCGAAAAATATCATAGTGTTAATAGTGCGAGTACATACTTACAGGAATAGTGCAAATTTCTAAAAGCTACAACAAAATGTCGGAATAATACTAGAAAAAATGGGGTAATCCTAAATTCATCTTTTCCGTCACTCATGTCAGAAAGGCAATATTCCTTGTTCTGGATCGATTCGGGAGTTCGAAGTGCCTTTATTTCCCTTAGGAAATTTACGAGTGGACGGAAATTGATTTAAAAAACCTGCAATACCCTTTTGTATACCACTCATTGTTTTTATATATTTCTTATATTAGAAAATTGAAGTGCAATAACAGAAAATAAATAAAAGTATTTCTATTACTTTGAGGAGTTTTATTTTGTATGTTCAGTGTTTTAGATCATGATATTGATAAACGATAACTTTTTTTGTATATTGATGATGGTAAACACGTCTGCTTCATAGTATGCTTACCTTGGCATATAGACTGGACGAGGTAATGAGTAGGTATAGACCGGGACTGAAGAATTTATTTGCTCTTACCCAGTGAATTCCTGGTTCGCCTTTAGAGTTGCGGAGGTCCGGAAATCCGGATAAGAGTTACAAGCACACCCTGGGTAAAATACGGGGATTAATGCTAGGACGAAGAAGAACGGGATAAAGAGGTGGAAAATTGGGTCTTATCGAATTAACACAACAGTATTCTTCACAAATTTTTAGCTAGTGATTTATTTTTTTCAAAAACGAAAAATTTCCCTAACAAAAAATTATAAAATATTATGTAAATTCTAAAATATTTATTTTGCAAAAAATTCTACATACGATAAAATAAATGCACTTAAATATAAGGATTTCTGTGGCTTAAGCTGTTCGGCTTTTTGGTCTAAAAAAAATTCCTTTGAGGTCAAACATGTCAGCGATTGGTCAAACTTTCTAGTCAAGTTTTATAAAAATAAAGGATTAGTTTAAGACCTAGTTTTAGTATTTGAGATTAATCGTTTGATATAAAATAATTGAACTATTTTTAAAATACATAATCTATTGGGCAGCTACGGCTAAAATTCTATGCGGAGAAGAATTACATTAAAAAAAACCTGATGTCCATAATTGAATAAATTAATCTAACTTATAACTAATATTATTGTTTCGTAGTGAACATCATGGGCTTAATTAAAAGTCGAGATTATAGAAATTAAGCCTTTTATTCTTGCAAGTAATTGCGTTACAGCTGCTTTGTGAGAGGTCGAATGAGAGAGTATATAAAAGTGTTATAAAAAAAATATGCATATTTTGATAGGATTGTGGTCGGTAGATTAACAACAATCAATATGAGAATAAATTGATGTGCCTTGCAAAATTATAGGAGCACGGCGTCCTCAACCGTCGCTGCTTCATTATTACTAGAGGCCCGAACAATTATAAATGTGAAAGTTGATGCATCCATCGATGGATGGATGTTTGTTACTCTTTCACGCTAAAACTACTGAACAGATTTGGATGAAATTTGGTACAAACATAGCATAACAATTTTTGAGTAATTGGTAACGATATTCCAGTTGCCACCACCAGTTGAAGACGTTGTGGCGCAGCGGTAGTAAGCGCCACAGGTCGTGGGTTTGATTCCATTTCCGTTTTTCGGTCTGGGTGTGTTTGTCCTTGTCATTGTGTATGTTTCCTGATCCCCGACACAGGGTATCCTAATTGAGTCTGTAGCATTATTATTTAATTTATTTATTTAGTTATTTAGTCATTTTTAGAATGTGAAATCTCATCCAAGGTATGTAATGCATACTAAGTTTCTTACTACTAACACTAATTGTCTTGTACTGTTCCATCCAATTACTGGTACACTAGTAATTACCCGCTTCTGATTGCACGTCGCTTACTAATTCCCTTGATATTAGTTTTACTCACAACGTCGATATAGAAATACGCTTGCTTATAAATTGAGTTTAGCTCCTCAAAGTTTTTCTATATTTATTACTTTAGTTTATAAAGTAATAAATAAAGTAAATAAATATTAAAGGAAATAATCCAGACAAACTGAGAAGTTATAAGACATTCTATCACAATTATACCAGCGTCGGGATCTGACGACCTCATCGCCCGCTGTTGGGATAACCTCTGTCACAGCAGAGATTGTTCCCGTTGATTGACACCGTAGTGGCGTTGTGGGTAGCGAGTCTGCCTTTAGTCACGACGGTTGCGGGTTCGATTCCCGCTCGGGCAGTTGTTTGTTAAAAATTTCTGTCTCGGTCTGGGCGTTTGTCCGTGTGGATCTCCCCACCGTGCCTCGGAGAGCATGTTAAGCTGTCGGTCCCGGTTATTATCAATAACATCTGATAATAATCGTTAACTCTTGATAAGAAAATTGCTCTTATCCAATGAGTTACTGGTTCGCCCTTAGGGTTGCGGAGGTCAGATGGCAATCGCTCTGTGTAAAAACTAGTAACCTGTCAAATTCGGATAAGAGTAATAAGCAGACCCTGGGTACATAAAAATACCGGGAATAATGCTAGGATGAAGAAGACAGCAGAGATTGTTCCACTAGTGCAATTAGTCACACTGGTGGTAGGTCTTTTGTTGCAAGAGGCCGGCTAGGTAGGTACCACCGCAGTGTCAAATATTCTGCAGCCAAATAGAAGGGCTTAGGCATTACTGTATTCCGGTTTGAAGGGACTGTACGCTAGTGAAATCACTGGGCAGACGAGATTTAAGATCCAATATCTCGAGGTTGGCAACCCGTGAGTGGCACCTACTAATGGTGCTGTAAGCGCTCATATGCTACGGCAACCACTTACCATCAGGTGGCCCTATGCTTGTTTGCCAACTTTTAACATAAAAAAAAATTAAGACATCGAAAATCTATATTTCTCAATAATCTCCAAGCTTAACTCCGCTCCAATTAATATATGGACAAATCACAGATAATTCAGATTTGGGTCAAAGCTATCATAAAATCTTCCGAAGAGTGAAATATATTTTGTATAGGCGTGCACCAAATCAAAATCACAGGCTTAGATTATTATTGGATGGTTGAATTAACTTGGGGCGTGATTAATCCATGGCTTTATCTCCGTGGATAGAAGCATCTTTGTGGAGTTTACATTAAGAGTCAATGTTGGATGCTTTTTGCTATTTAATGACCGGTGGCAAACAAGCGTACGGTTTGTCTGCTGGTAAGCAGTCACCGCAACCTATGAACGCTTGCGATACTTGAACTATCACATGCGCGTTGCCTACCCAAGGGAAAGGTTTCGTACCCTTAGGTCGTGGGTGCACAGGGTGGGGTCACCTGTGTGCCCATCGCACGGCCTAGAGGAAGACGGCGGTCGGGGTGGCACCGACTGTCGTGCTGCTCGCCAGCACGAGACGGCGCGAGGGGACAATGCCATCAGTTCCCCTAGGGTGAGGGCAACACCATCAGCTCTCCCCGGGAAATGCCAATTTGGGCGATGTGCTTGAGAGGCTCCGGAGTGCGTTCCACAGGAGTTCCCGGAGTCTCTCACTCGCACTGAGGTCGGCCACCGAGGAGGTTTTAGTGGGACGCCATGGTTAAACATGGAACCCGACATAAACCGGTTCTCTTCCCCAGGAGGCCGGGTACCTGGTTGCAGATTTCCTCCCCGTAAACAAAAAAACAAAAGGGTTAGGAAATCGGGCCTCTGATGCTCTTACTCATTACCCAAAACTCTTCTTAGGTACCTTCCTATACTCTTAATTTGCGCCAATTGTCTATGAGAGTTTAGTACTTCCATGGTCGGCCATTTGTGCTGGGAAGAGTGTGGCTCAACTACCTTAAAAACTTTTCCAAGTTTCCAATAGTGGATATATCCAATTAGAGACCTATATGGATGAACGGGACGACTAGATTTGCCACTACAAGTAAGCTAGCAAGTAACCGTTATTTATGACCTCATAACAGACACAATAAAAATAATTAACCGTCTAGTACGTGGTGGACCACGCATAGTGGAATATAAAGGGTTCCGCAGCTTGTTGATGAAGAATGCTTAGGATATTAACAGATTAAAGGCGACCTCAAATATTAGTTTGAAATTTCATAGTAATTATTAAAAAAAAAAGTTATAGGAAGAATCACTGAAATGTATAACCATATCTTCTTCAAAATAATTATCGTTGAGCGCTCTGATGATGCTCAAATTTACAATTGTTATGACATAAGGAGCTAATATCTCAACAACTACTGACTTAATCAAAAAGTCAAAATGAAACCTCTTTATTATTATTAAAGACCTATTTAAAGATACCTCATACGTACCGGACGATGAAATTTTTTTTCAACCTTCAGTTGCACATATGAACTGCTATCCTTAGTATTTAAATATTTTATTATTTCAATACAAAACCTTAGTTTATAGAATACAATTATTTACCAAATTTCGTATAGATAGAGCCAATAGACTCTGAGTAAATTGGCTGTGACATACGGACGGACAGACGAATAGACGGACATGACGAAACTATAAGGTTTCTATTTTTGCCATTTGGCTACGAAACCCTAAATTACAATTACAGCAGTAAATACAAAAACTTTCTCTGGAATTATACGTAGAAATGTACAAACTTTTTTACATTAAATTTAAAAGGCGAAACGCTTAAGAATCCTTCCAATTACAATCGTTACTATAAAAATAAATACCCACTTCTTTCGAAAAGTTACCCTATTTTTTCCTGTCGAAATACCTACTAAATTGGATGGGCTAAAGAGCTAAGATAAATAATTGATTTATCCTCACTTTTGTATTCTGCAGACATAAATTTACTGAATCGACTCGGTTCTTCAGTCCAGTAATGGCAGCTATTACTAAAACAAATTGATAGTTGATGGCCCGTTTTCCTTTCAGATATATAAATAGGAGGATAAATGCCTATTTGATGGAGAGAATTAATAATATTTTTTACAACCAATATTACAACATATTTACACATAAAACGCTGCACACTCAACGACCCCCATTAGGATAGTAATATCCTGTGTCGGGGGTCCGAAACATTCACAATGACAAGGACAAATACACCCAGACCGGAAAATATGCTTGCATGGTCAATACAAACATATTGTGCTCCGAGCGGGAATCGAACCCGCGACCTGTGGCGTTTAAGGCAGGATCGCTACCGCTGCGCCACAACGTCGTCAAACCAAACATCGACACCGTTGTGACGTTGTGGATAACGAGTCTGCCTTTAGCCTCGATGGTTGGTTGAGTTCGATTCCCGCTCGGGCAATTGTTGCGATTGATCTTACGAATATCTGTTTCGGTTTGGGCGTTTGTCCTTGTGGGTTTTTCTATCTTGCCTCGGAGAGCACGTAGAGCTGTCGATCCCGGTTGTTATCACATAACATCTGATAATAATCGTTAACTGTCATTGAGTACTGGTTCGCTCTTAGGGTTGTAAAGAACTAACTAAACTGTGTAAAAACTTGTAACCTGTCAAATCCGGACAAGAGTAATAAGGAGACCCTGGGTAGCTCGTATAGACCTGGGAATAATGTTAGGAAGAAGATTATAACATATTTTCAATTCAATACTAAATCTATTTACAAATAATTAAAACTGTAGAAATCTTGCTTGCTGCATTTGGACGAAAAATGAACTACTGCTGAATGAACCGCTGATTCGCTTTCCCGATTCTTTGGACGAAAAATGAACCAGCCTTCTATCACCTGTGAAGGCAATGAGTCTAGGTGTAATATCTTTTAGAAATGTTTTGCACAAACGCTCCATGGCCCAAGTTTTTCTACTGCAAACGGCACAAAGATGTTATATGGAATAAGTGACGAATATTTACGCCGCTTACGGAATTCAGCGTTTTAGGCAGCGGCTCCCACCCGTAAGACCGTCTCCCTGACATGAAACGGGGCCATTGTATCAACGCAAATGGCATCCCACAAGGGCCTGTCCCTTTACCCAAGGAACCAGCGTAATTTATTTCAATAATTGAAAGTATTAAAAAACAAAACTTGGGTTTAAACCGCATGACGCTTATGGGAAACAAAAACTTGTATTTTACTTATAAGTATCAAAAAATTATAAAAAATGTTTCAAAAAGAATCGTCAAATCGAGTTCAAAAATGGCAAAAATGTCGCATAATATACACAAAAAGGTCTAATCACTTCTATTTTTCCACAATTCGATTGTATGAGTTGCTTTTAAAGGATTATATTTCTCAAAACATCGGAGCAAAACTTTGTACTGACTACATCGCCTAATCTTTATGAAGAAAGTTGGAAGTCGTCGGAAGGGTAAAGAATTCCTGCCTTATGTGAATATAGCCCTAATGATTCTCATATCAGTTCTTTCTAGTTATTACATCTGTCTATAATGGAGGTTTTTTTTTACTTAACCCAATTTGTCTAAGTATTTCGTTATAATATATGGTATAATATTTGAAGTTTGTTGTTTCTGAAATTAATGAGCTGACTCGGCTGAGGAATTACATCCCTCAAGTAATCATCGTGAATATACGACTTCTTCCGTACTGTCCCGTTTGAAAGTCGGAATTTCAAAGTTCCTCCTTCCCTCTCCTCTTTTTTTCCTCGCTTAGGTCCTCTTTTAACGACGGTAAAAAATCAAGAAGTATTCCCTCTCCTCTTTTCTCATCTTTTTCCTCTTCTCCTACGTCCTCTTTTAACGACGTTAAAAATCAAGAAGTAAAAACGATGTTTTATAAAATCAAATTGCTCTTATGTTGTTGTGTGCTTGGTGCTCAAAAACTAGAAAATGTATTTTTTATAAAATTCAAATTTAATTATAAATATTTGTCATGAGGTGCCATATTTTATGCGAAAATCTACCAAAAAAAGTGATACAAAAATAAACACAAAAATTCGTATTTTGTCCACCAAATCCAATCCAAAGCCTTTATGAACTGACGGATTTTTTCATATTTTATTTGTATCTAGTTTCGTTGAAACACCGTCAGAGAAAAATTCGCTATTCATAGGATACAGAGATTCTTTTTTTATTTTTGGAATACTATTTAGGTCGCCGCATGTTGTCAGAAAAATCCTACCGCACGCCGGAAACTAGACCCTGATGGCGGCAAAAAAATCGGGCACAACGTCCGTTCCTGACATATCTACTGAACATCAGTTTATCTTATCAGAATTTTGTATTCGACCTTGTACAATATTAAGAATCAGAATCGTGTTGTCAGAACCCTAAAATGAAATCTCCTTGCGCGTTACGAATTTTATGACATTTCTTATAATGTGTGCTATAAACTGAATTCAACAAAAGCAACCTTACACTCTGTTTTGATAGCCTCCATAAATAAAGGAATGAGTTAAAAATATTAAAAAGTACAATGCTTAATAGTTTAAAGTGAGATTTTACCACCGTCTCCAAAATTAAACCTCTGAAGAATTGCCGAAACAAACTCGGGGGGTTTTTAAATGTATTTTTTAAAATATGAAATATGTTTACATTTATGTTCACGCAACAGAAAACCGTGGAGCGACCGTCTTATTCCCAAGGTGTGGTGTCCGCAGCAGTCTGCACAGGTTACAAGGGCTGGTTCATTTTTCCGCCAAAGAATTAGCACTTCGATTCAGAGGGGAAATAGATCAAGCATTCTTGCTGTCATTATTTGTAAATATTGTTACTTTTGAATTCTAAATATGACGTAATACTAATATTTCTTGTAAAAAAAAATGTTAATGCAGAGGTTCCCAATTCGAGCCAATGTTTTTTGTACCACATATTACGATAATAAAAGTTGGTTTTACCAACTAAAAAGTTGTATTAATTAATGATTTTAACAACGAAACTTTTTCGACCTTTTTTAAACAATGACCAACGCAAAACAGCAACGGAACTTCAATGAGCCCGCAATAATTAATTTTGTTGTAAAATGTAAGAACTTTCGGGCAGTTTTTGCCAACGGTTTTTTTATGTAATCACGCGATACAGTTTGTGAAGTTTTGTTTTCAAACAATACTGGAATATCACATCGTTATATTGTAAATAATAAAATGTTCCGTATTATTTAACGAATTGAAAAAGAAGGATTAATTAATTCAAACAGTTTTTTAGTGTGCAAGGTATTGATAATATTATAATATTTTCCGGTCTGGGTGTGTTTGTCCGTGTCCTTGTATGTGTTTCCGGACCTCCGACACAGGATATTACTATCCTAATGGGGCCGTTGAGTGTGCAGCGTTTATTTATTTATTTATTATTAATATTCAATGGTTTTTTGCTTGCGTAAACTGTTGGCCGTTTTTGTATTTTTAAACAAACAACCAATTCTTTCTCTTTATTATATTTGTATAAGAAATGACAAAGGCAGGCGTACACATGTTCGGCAATTAGACTGTTTTCAAGATTTTTTTTTTATATTAGAAGTTGGCAAACAAGCATACGGTCCACCTGGTGGTAAGTGGTTGCCGTAGCCTATGAGCGCTTGCAGCACCATTATGAGGTGCCACTCACGCATTGCGAACCTTGAGATATTAGTTCCTAAATCTCCTCTGCCCAGTAATTTCACTAGCTTACAGTGCCCTTCAAACCGGAACACAGTAATGCCTAAGCACTACTATTTGGCGGCAAAATATTTGACACTGCGGTGGTACCTACCTAGCCGGCCCTTGCAACAAAAGACCTACCAGCAGTGTGACTGATTGCACTGGTCCAATAATCTCTGCTGTGTGTGTGTGGGGTCGTCACATCCCGACGCCGTAAAAAAGAATGCTTACTACACCACCCTGTTCTCTGATAACGAACAAACAAACGCTTCAGCTTTATAATATGGGTATGGATATGATTTTTTTACTTATTATTCAAGTTCTAAGATAATCAAATAGGAAACTTTATAATCATATCATAAAGGCGTCGGGATGTGACGACCCCATCGCCCGCTGTTGGGATAACCTCTGTCACAGCAGAGATTATTCCACCAGTGCAATCAGTCACACTGGTGGTAGGTCTTTTGTTGCAAGAGGCCGGCTAGGTAGGTACCACCGCAGTGTCCAATATTCTACCGCCAAATAGTAGTGCTTAGGCACTACTGTGTTCCGGTTTGAAGGGCATTGTACGCTAGTGAAATTACTGGGCGAACGAGATTTAAGAACTAATATCTCGAGGTTGGCAACGCGTGAGTGGCATCTACTAATGGTGCTGCAAGCGCTCATAGGCTGCGGCAGCCACTTACCATCAGGAGGGCCGTATGCTTGTTTGCCAACTTCTAACATAAAAAAAAAAAAATCATCTCAAGTTTGTATACAAAAATTTATGCAGAATTTGCAGTAAGGTATACAAATATTAAGTATTCAAAACTAACTATAAATACCGACAGCTTATCAAACTTTAGACACCGCTGGTGACTTAATAATTGCCAAAGTTTAATGCCGGTTTAGTCCCCTACGTAAATAATCCAGACTTGGATAAAGCTTAAGTTTTAAAGTAATATGATTTTCAAGCTATACTATACTATTAAATATGAAAAATAAAAATTGTTTTTTTGTCAAATGTAATATGCTTATATATATTATTGCTGTTGTCGGTTTTATCAAGAACAGATTTCCATAATCCTATTAAATGGATCTCGTGATTAACCTTTATATGTGTATATATAAAAGGAGAAGATTTGACTGATAGATAAAAACTTAGCCTACACCTAAACCTAGAAACCAGATTTTTTTCACAATGGTTGTAAAACGTGAACGAGGTCTAACAAATGTTTTTTTTAATTCAATTAAGATGTGAAAAAGGGGTTGAAATATGGGATATCCGTCATTTTTGAAACTAGAACCATGAAACATAGTTTTTGGCGAACAATTAAAGATAAAGAAAGTCGTGTTTTAACATTTTCTAAAATTCGACCTCTGAAATGGGATCTCAAAGTTTGTATTAAAATGGTAATGGTTATTTACACGGGTGAATCCGATGGCAGAAACTAGTATAGTATTAAATTAATCGCCAAGTATCACTTATAATCAGACTGCAGCCTTAACAACCCTATGCTTAAGTAATTAAACATCATCAAACTTGCAACAATCCCTAACGCTTTGTTAATGATTCTAGTCGTGTTTATTGGCTGGAAATTCTTAATGATCGTAGTTTTGATATAAATTTGATCAAAAATAACAAAATAATGAAGCCAAAAGGCCTCAGCTATTATTCCTAATAAATAACTAATCTCTAATGACACCGTTGTGGCGTTGTGGGTAGCGAGTCTGCCTTTAGTCTCGACGGTTGCGGGTTCGATTCCCGCTCGGGCAGATGTTTGTTAAAATTTCTGTCTCGGTCTGGGCGTTTGTCCGTGTGGGTCTCCCCACCGTGCCTCGGAGAGCACGTTAAGCTGTCGGTCCCGGTTATTATCAATAACATCTGACAATAATCGTTAACTCTTAATAAGTAAATTGCTCTGATCCAATGAGTTACTGGTTCGCCTTTAGGGTTACGGAGGTCAGATGGCAGTCGCTCCGTGTAAAAACTAGTAACTTGTCAAATCCGGATAAGAGTAATAAGCAGACCCTGGGTACATAAAAATATTGGGAATAATGCTAGGAGAAAAGAAAAGAAGAAAGTTAAAGAAATAAACAAGTTCTTAGATTTTCGGTAATAAGCCAGTTAGTAGTAGTAGAATCATACTGCTCCAACCACAAACGGGCCGGCTCGACCGAGGAAGTTATAATATCAGTTGGTACTATTTTGTTTCGAGTCATGAATGATAGCCTCACCCACCCCTAATTTCCCTTCCTTCCAACCGTCACGTTTGGCAAACAAGCATATAAAAAGTGAATAAATATTCATTAGTCAACCTTATATATAAAAATGCACATGAACAAACAGACGATATGTTCGACAGAATAGACATGGCCGGAAATAAACAGGAAATCGAAAACGGCCCCAATACGAGCAATGCGTTCAATCGGGTATCCTTTTGTAGTGGGGGAGTGAAAAGTCATTGAATAAATTAATAAGCTATCACTTGTCTTTCTAACATTATTCCCATCTTTTACGAAGTATCTGCTTATACACTTATCCTGATTTAACGCAAAGTAAGAGCAAATTACCTATCGAATATATATTTTTTATGTTACAAGTTGGCAAACAAACATACGGCCCACCTGATGGTAAGTGGTTGCCGTAGCCTATGAGCACTTGCAGCACCATTAGTAGGTGCCACTCACGCATTGCCAACCTTAAGATATTAGTTCTTAAATCTCCTTTGCCCAGTAATTTCACTAGCCTACAGTGCCCTTCAAACCGGAACATAATGCCTAAGCATTACTATTTGGCGGCAGAATATTTGACACTGCGGTGGTATCTACCTAGCCGGCCTCTTGCAACAAAAGACCCACCACCAGTGTGACTGATTGCACTGGTGGAATAATCTCTGCTGTGACGGAAGTTATCCCAACAGACCCTGGGTACATAAAAATACCGGGAATAATGCTAGGATGAAATAACTAATCTCTAAAGTAAGTTTTCTTTTCACTATTCTATATTACCGGCGTCGGGATGTGACGACCCCATCGCTCCCTGTTGGGATAACCTCTGTCACAACAGAGATTATTCCACCAGTGCAATCAGTCACACTGGTGGTGGGTCTTTTGTTGCAAGAGGCCGACTAGGTAGGTACCACCGCAGTGTCCAATATTCTGCCGCCAAAAAGTAGTGTTTAGGCACTACTGTATTCCGGTTTGAAGGGCATTGTACGCTAGTGAAATTACTGGGCGAACGAGATTTAAGAACTAATATCTCGAGGTTGCCAACGCGTGAGTGGCACCTACTAATGGTGCTGCAAGCGCTCATAGGCTGCGGCAGCCACTAACCATCAGGTGGGCCGTATGCTTGTTTGCCAACTTCTAACATAAAAAAATATTTTGATCCTTTATTTTATGTTACTAAGTTGGCAAGCAAGCATACGGTTCACCTGATACGGGTTGCCGTAGACTATGAGCCCTGGCAACACCATTAGTGGATGTAACACAAGTGATGTCAACCTCGAGGTACTTACAATATAATTTTTTTTTAGAATTTTCTTTCCCATAGTTAAATATTTAGAGGTTAAGTTTGTAGGGCTCCGTTTTTGCCATTTGGCTACGAAACCCTAAAAACGTTAAAATTTACAAACAACCACAGACCTGAATGAAAGAATTCATGCTGTCTCGAGTCCTATATTACTTTTATAAGTTAAATATGAACGCTTCGTCTACGTAAACATAATTAGCAAATATGACATAATTGGATATTTAATTAGGCCACTAAACAAACGAATAACTTTTATTTTTTATTTCCTTGCCTGCCTGTTATTGTAGGTTTGGTAGGTACCACCGCAGTTTCAAATATTCTACCGCAAAACAGTAGTGTGTTTTGCATTACCGTGTGTTCGGTTTGATGGATACTATAACGCTACACACTCAACGGCCCCATTACGATAGTTACGTCCTGTGTCGGGGATCCGGAAACATTCATAATGACAAGGACAAACACACCCAGATTGGAATAAATGCTTGTATGGTCAATAAAAACATCTGCTCCGAGCGGGAATTGAACCCGCAACCTGTGGCGCTTAAGGGAGGTGCCCTATAACATCACAACGTCGTCAATATGTAATAATTTTATAATCATTCTGATGATTTAATTTAATTCTTATCGTTGCGTACGGACCAAGTACCACTTACAGCCTAATGACGTTCTAAAATAATTAAATTATGAAAAAGATGAATAAATTTTTAGTATCAACATTCGCTCATTTCCTAGCCTCCATTTGTTTGCTTCTCATAAATTGTCACTTTACTTCTATACCTTAACAAGAGCGTGAGCACTGCCGGCCAAAATAAAGGCATACAAATTTAAGCGCTTAAATAATAATTTTTTGATAAACAATGCAAGATTTCCTGTACTTCATCCGCGTTAATAACGCTTATTGTGACACTTTTACTGCAATCAAGAAATAATCGGTTCCCTGTACAATCATTCATCCCCTATTTCAACTACTTCTAGCTTATTTTCATAATAAATATCCTATGTAAATTCCGTAGGTCTACTTTATGTCTGTACCTAATTTCATCAAAAACGGTTCAGTGGTTTAGGCGTGAAAGCATCACAGATAGGCAGAATTACTTTCGCATTTATAATATTAGTAAAAATTACTTTCAATATTTAGATGAATTTTATAGGTAAAATTTAAAACATAATTATGTAATTAGGAAGTGATTCTTATCTTTTTCGAAAGTATGATTTTACAAAAAGAAAGTATACCACAAGTTTTAAATCCAAGGCCGAGACAACAGAAGACCGATTGCTTTAATTAAAATTATATATATTTTTAAATAATATGCAAAAATCTAGATAATAAATAAAAGAAAAATAAAAGAAATTTATGTTTATACTTTTTCTGTCCAACGCCGTAGGAAGCTCGTTACACACGAGGGCTCTGCAAATAGAGTGCTCCGTTTTTCTTCGCATAGACTCAATTGAGACCCTTTGTTTTATCCCTTTGGGCCTTTTCTAAATGATAGTCATACCCTTTATTGTGAATGAGCTGAATTAGGGCGACCTTCTTCGAAGATTGTACTGTAACAGCGCGACTCAGTTTATTTTTAAAAAGTCAGATGCACTAAATTGCTTCGATGTGTCAAATCATCGATGATTCCTGTCCTATCATAAACAGGTACACACTTACGCTTATGATTTATATGATGATTATGAGCAAGTGAGCAAACGACCACGTTAAGTAGTATAACGTTTCCTTGTGAACCAGTGTCCAAAGACCGGCAGGACCCTTGGAGGTAATCGCGTCATGTAATAAGCATACAGAGTATCTTCCATCGTGGCATAGCTTTTAATGCACTTGGATGAGCGCTAATGGCTTTCAAGAGGACGATGATCTAGTCATAAATCCTTGCGTCCATCTCTGCTACCAAGTCAATTAGCGATGAGCATGCAAGAGCGAGGAGCACCCTAAAAAAGCCAATCTTTGCTACATACTAAATAGTTTAGTTCCATAGCGATGGAAGCCTACTATGTGTGCGTACCATATGGGAAACCGAGTAGGAAATTACAGGCCGTACAGTCTCCACATAGAGGTAAGTCTTTACATAGCACCAACCAACTTATACCGTTCCTTAAGTCAGGCCTTGAGCTCTTATGGTGCACTACACCATTTCCGTGGGCTATTCCTATTACCCGCTATTCTTTGGCTTTAAGGTGTCTCCGTCCATTGACACTAACACGTCGTCCACATCACGGATGACGCAGTCATCAACGGCGATATCATACATACGCATATTACATTGTATACGAGATTACCTCCAATTGCTATGTCTTTTAATAGCCTTTCATTCCCGATCAATTCGGCCTAAGAATAAATATTGAAAAGAGCAACGGTCGACAATGTTATTGTAAATTCGAAAAAAAGCAATCTTTATAAGTGTATCCTTTACACATCGTATTATTTGGAATGAGTGAATTTCATGGAAACAAAATAACATCACGTTCTGCTGTGACGTAACAATAAACGAATTCACCCGTAACATGTCCGACAACACGTGACACGTCTGACGTAACGACAAGTGCATTGTCAACTTACGTGTCGGACAGGTTGATACATGTGTCGGAATTACATACATTTAATTTCGAAAAGTTGAATTTTAAAGTAGAAATTGTCTGTTATTATGTACATGGACGTTTACTAGAGTTCACGGGTTCTAGTCTGGGTAAGCACCCTGAGTTTTTAGGTGCTTAAAATATCTTATATCGTTCTCAACGGTGAAGTAAAACTTCGTGAGGAAACATGTATATTGTAGAAGAAATTCTCGTGTTTACACCAATCCTAGTGGATGCCCTTCGTGGTGGTATACTTTTTTTATAGAAGCCATCAGAGGCTTTAAGTGTCACGCTTATTAATTTTTTTTTTCAAAAATCGTAACCTGACTGACACTGACCTTTTTGGACATCTCAACTTTTTTTTTTTTTATGTTAGAAGTTGGCAAACAAGCATACAGCCCACCTGATGGTAAGTGGCTGCCGCAGCCTATTAGCGCTTGCAGCACCATTAGTAGGTGCCACTCACGCGTTGCCAACCTCGAGATATTAGTTCTTAAATCTCGTTCGCCCAGTAACTTCTGCTGCAAATAGAATTCGAAAGCATAACCACGAAAAGCAACAACCCGTTACATAATTAACTTTTTTGTTAACTTAAATCAAAACTATAAATGTATCCTTTTACCAGGATTACGTGCGAACTGCCGTGCACACTAACAATAGAAATCCTGTAGGTTACACAGGTAACCTGAGCACTTAACAGATTGCGAGCCTGACCTACACGTTGATAATAAACTAGATGTGACAAATAAATTCATCTTAAATTCTTAATATTTATATTTAGATTCAAAAAAGTATTTAATGTAATTGAAGCTCAAGAATTATAATAAATAAATAAAATAAACGTTGCACACTCAACGGCCCCCATTAGGATAGTAATATCCTGTGTCGGGGTCCGGAAACATTCACAATGACAAGGACAAATACACCCAGACCGGAAAATATGCTTGCATGGTCAATACAAACATATTATGCTCCGAGCGGGAATCGAACCCGCGACCTGTGGCGTTTAAGGCAGGTTCGCTACCGCTGCGCCACAACGTCGTCAATTATATTTGTATAAGATCTTAAAATAATAAAGTATACTTATTAAAAAAAATAGCTTCTGCCAGAGAATTCACCCGCTTGAATTACGATTATTATACAAACTTTGAACCCCCATTCAATCGTTCAGAGGTGGAATTTTAGAAAACGCAATCCTAATGGAGGCCGTTGAGTGTGTAGCGTTTACTTTTTAATTCATTTTTCTGGCGAAAAATTACAAAAAGAGAATGTGATTTAACGTTTTCTAAAATACTGAAAAAGGGTTGATAGTTTGTATGGAATATCTGTCATTTTTTAAACTAAAAGCATAAAATTTATTTTGGCAAATAATTAAAGGTAAAGAAACGTGTGTTTTAACATGTTCTAAATAAAATTGTACTCTGAAGTGGTGAAATAGGGGTTCAAAGTGTGTGGGACACCTATAAACTGGATTGTCGCCGGAATGTAAAATAAAGATACCGATTTAAGACCTTGGGAATTTACTATACGAGGTCGAGGAAGCTTCTATTCACTGTTTCTTCGGGTTAACCTCTAACTATGACTATTCCTTGCTGGTAACTATCCCGAAGTGCTATTTGAGTTGGAACTATCACCTAGTACTATTAGGTGGAACTATCCCAACGCGCTGTTATGATGGAACTGTCCCGAACAACTGTCTAGGTGGGATTGTCTCCTCGGGCTCTTGTGGTGGAACTGACTTTAGTCGGCCCGGTAGCTGATATTTGTACCCCCGTCGGACGCAACACTGGCACGGCCATGTGCATAGCTGTATATCGCGTCCGACTTCGGCTATTTGGGACGAACAACACCCTCGTCGGGCACAACAAAAGGCGTCGGGATGTGACGACCCCATCGCCCGCTGTTGGGATAACCTCTGTCACACCAGAGATTATTCCACCAGTGCAATCAGTCACACTGGTGGTAGGTCTTTTGTTGCAAGAGGCCGGCTAGGTAGGTACCACCGCAGTGTCCAATATTCTGCCGCCAAATAGTAGTGCTTAGGCACTACTGTGTTCCAGTTTGAAGGGCATTGTACGCTAGTGAAATTATTGGGCGAACGAGATTTAAGAACTAATATCTCGAGGTTGGCAACGCGCGAGTGGCACCTTCTAATGGTGCTGCAAGCGCTCATAGGCTGCGGCAGCCACTTACCATCGTTGTGTGAAACAGTGAACATTTGCTTCCCGCCAACTTCTAACTTAAAAAAAAAAAAAAACAACATCTGGCAGGGCCAGGCAGACAATCGAACAATCGTTGTGCGAAACAGTGAACATTTGCTTCCCGCCCTCGTATCGCTATAAACATTTACTATACTTTACTGTGTCTATTTATTATGCCTATTTAAACTTATTTGTTTTTATTGAACTATCTATAAACTTATATTATTTTCGGCTGTCCTGTACACAAAGTTTATATCAAAACCGTTATTAATGCAGCCGAAGCTGCTGGCAGAAGCTAGTTAAGTCATAATAGACAAAACATAACAAAGACGAACAAAAATAATCGAAATTTAATATTGGTTAAGCCGCGGGTCATATTATTTCATGTAATTTCAGAATCCCAATAGGATTCCATATAGTAATGTGTTTTGGCGATAATATTTCTGTCGTTTCGGTAATAAGCCAGTGTTTAATTAGCAAATGAACACATCACGTGACCGCAAAATCGTTTATAACTGGGCAGTGTGTGTTTCTATGTTACAAACTGTACATTTTAAGCAGAAATATGGCCAATTATGTTAAAATGATAATTATTAAATTTAATGTATTGCAAGGGTTTAATGTTTAATTTAATTACTTTTTTTATTCAATTGGAGGCCTCAACAGTAGAAAGGCCAACTCCACTCCGTTAACGCGAGCGTTGGATGTCGATCCTGACCCCCTTGGGCTACGTGGTACCTACTTCTAGCGCAAGCTTCGAGCTTATTTATAGGGGCAATAAGAATATAAGTATGTAAGAGAGGTCAAATGGGCAGGAGGCTCCTCACTATTTGCAACACCAGAGGGAATGCAGGTGCAGTTGCCGACCTTTAAGATGCAACTGGTTATACGCTAGCTGAACTCGAAACGTGAGTGATGAATAGTCGCTTCCCAAATTTTCCACCAACGTACGGTGACAGTTAACCAGGCGGACATTTAACCACCAGAAAAGGACTACCACTAAGCGGATTGGTAGATTTCTGGAAGTCTTGAGATTTTTTCTACAACATGTAGTTTTCCTCAAGATGTTTTCCTTCACCTTTAAGGATGCAATTAATTTGAAACACAAATGAAACTTTAAACCCGCGACATTCGGTTGCTACGCGTTCTATCCGTTGGACCACATCAGCTTCATATTAGCAACTTTGAAACCCATGACCAAGTGAATAAGAACGTGTTCCTGTAAGGGCAGCATAGATAGAAATTCAGGAAAGCACCTAAGGTTTAAAGTGCAAAATTTGTCACGTGCTATACGGTGAAGGCAATTGACAATCTTAATCATAACTTCCTTTAAACCATCTTAACACGAAAGGAAGTCATACCTAGCCATGACCTATCCATGGAAAACGAATCTAAATCTAATCTAAACTATCTAAAACACGATATCTAAACCTTGTATCAATTATATCCAAAGAGCTGATTGATAATACCTTAAAATATATTTCGATTATCAAAAGTCAGCGATGTGCTGACGGATCGATCGACGATCGGATATAGCAAGGTTTTCTTCTATCTTGGGTGACGACGTTGTGGGGCAGTGGTAGTGAACCTAACTTAAGCACCACAGGTCGCGGGTTCGATTCCCTTTCGGAGCAGATGTTTGTATTGATCGAACAGGCATGTTTTTTGGTCTGGGTGTGTTTGTCCTTATCATTGTGTATGTTTCCGGATCTATAACACAGGATTTCACTGTCCTAAAGCCGTTAAGTGTGTAGCGTTTAAAAAAACAAAAAAATGTATTTAATATAATAGTAAATTCAGAAACTCTCAAAAACGTTGCCACTTCTAGTGAAGCCATTATCCAACACCTGTTTTCGTATTTACGGCAGGTGTACGCAGACGTTAAGTAGGTATTAAAAAATTCATGAGGCAAAGCGGCTCTTAAAATTTTGAAAAGCCGCTAAAAGCCTGGGGCAATTAGGAGATCGATTATTTGCGATTCAATATTAGGAAGGTTTTTCGTAGATAAACTTTTGTTACTATAAATATGTATAGCCTGGTTTTTTGGAAATTATATTTGGATACGAATTACATCATGATGAAATATGAATAATATTTTACAACGTTATCTACTGAAGTAGCTTTAGTGTTGCTGGGTCGTTAAAGCAATATATAGGGCGCAAATAAGCAATACCATGTCAACCCACAAAATTGAAAAAACTGAGTTATATATACAGAACTGTTGGTAAATGTCTGAAGAACATTTTTCTTTAATATTTGTAGAGTTTTAAGCTTTAAACTTCTAAAACAAGCCATTTTTTAATCATTCGATTTATGTATTATTTTAAACGTATTGGGTTATATTATATACGAAATATGCCGTTTGTATACTTATTTTTAAGTAAAATAACTTACATAAATCTGAAATTCCGAAAAACTTGACCAATACTTAAAAAAAATCATATAAAGCAATTTGTTCAAAATTTTCAAACGCGTTTTTCTCGAAATGACATTCGTGTGGGTTGACATGGTATTGTTTATTTGAGTTCATTATAGTGTTATTACTCTTGACTTACCATCTGACCTCCGCAACCCAAAAAGCGAACCAGTAACTCATTGGATAAGACCTATATCTATCAAGAGTTAATGATTATTATTAGATATTATGATAACAACCGTAACCGACTCCAATACGCAACAACGGTCGTGACGTTGATATGCCATGAGTGAGTAATTTTTTCGAACTATTCTATTCATATGGAAAACGGATTATGCTTGAGATCTGTTAAGTATTTTTGGATACAATCCAATTGTTAAGTCCACCAAGAGGCCAAGTTTTATTAATTCCTTAATTAACTAAACTGTACATATATACTTATATATATATAAAACCACAGGCGTGGTTTTATCAGTATTAATTTTGAATCAAACTAAGCTAAGGATAACCTTGAGCCTTTATGAATTCCATCTAAGTAGGTTAACATTATGAACAACTTATTATTACCAACAATGCTTTTAATCCCTTTACTATTCTTTACGATACTTTACGATTCGTCCCTTTATAATAATTTACTACAATAATTTTCTGCATTGTAAAATATTGAAGTAACCATCATTGTGACGCTTCGTTAGAATGACATCTTTTCAAATATTGTCTTCTAATCCAACGTATTAAATAGGTTCTATCCTTCGCCATGCACCAACATATATATAATTATATTATGTATTTACGACGATCGTTGTGGAGTGCTGGTCGTTAACCTTTGATTCCGCTTGGAGCCGATGTTTGTTATAAATATCTGTTTCAATTTAGGCGTTTGTCCTTGGGGGTCTCCCCACCGTGCCTCAGAGAACACGTTAAGCTATCGGTCCTGATTGTTATTATAACATCTTATAATATTCGTTAACTATTGATGGGCAATTGGCTCTTATTCGATAAGTTTCTGCTCCCCCTTACAAAAAACTAAACATTTTTATTCTCCAGTGATAGGGAACCCTTTATGTGCGAGTCCAACTTGCCCGGTTTTTATACCGCAAAGGGTAAGGCCCACCTGATACTAAGCTGTCACCATCATCTATAGACGCATGCTATACCAGCAACCTTTCAACCGCGTTGCCAGCCCTGGGGGATAAAGAAGGGAGATAAAGAGAAAGGATAGAAAGGGGTAGGGAGTTTGGGCCTTTGGTGCTCTCACTCATCAACCGAAACGCTTCAGTACGAATACCATTGACCTAGATATTCTTTTAGAGGGTAGCCCGGTCTAGCCAGTCCAGTCATGCTGAAAACACCAAGGCTCTAGTATCTTTTTTTTCTCGTGAGTATCATTTCATCGTGCGGTTTTTTTACCGTATCAGCCGAAAGGTAAGATTTCTATGTGCCCTATCTAACCATTGGTCTAGAACTGGATGGATGGCCTCAACAGTTCCGATACCGGCCCTTGGCAAGGAAAGTCGTTCCCTCCATCTACGATGTACAAACTGTCGAGAGTGGAACCTCATTTCATTAAGGTCACTGTTTGTTTTTTTTTGACGGGGAGGAAATCTGCAACCAGATACCCGGACTCCTGGAGAGAACCGGGTTATGTGGGGTTCCATGTTCGACATCGGTGGCCGACGTCAGTCCGTGCGAGAGGCTCCAGGAACTCCTGTGGAACGCACTCCAGGAACTCCTGTGGAACGCACTCCGGGGCCTCTCAAGCACATCGCTCAACTGAGCCCATCCCGGGGAGCTGATGGTGTTGCGCTCACCCTGGGGAAACTGATAACAATGGGCGTAAGTCTGCCTAATTATTGGATCCTCAAAAATAGCGAGGTTTACTTTTTATTTGTAAACGAGACACGCGGGGTATATTTCAATTTTCGGCTTCACTGATCCGCGTAATGTTATTTATAAGAGAAGTCGATAAATAAATTATAAGTGAGTTTAGCTAACGTTTCCTTTTCTGTCATTTCTGTTTGGAAATAGATTTGTTTTCTTTAAATTTCCCGCCGGCGTCGGGACGGGACGACCCCGTCGCCCATTGTTGGGATAATCTCTATCACAGCAGAGATTATTCCACCAGTGCAATCAGTAACACTGGTGGTAGGTCTTTTGTTTCAAGAGGCTGGCTAGGTAGGTATCGCAGTGTCAAATATTCTACAGCCAAACAGTAGTGCTTAGTCATTACTGTGTTCCGATTTGAAGGGCACTGTAGGCTAGTGAAATTATTGGGCAAAGGAGATTCCAGAACCAATATCTCGAGGTTTGCAACGCGTAAGTGGCATCTACTAATGTTGTTGCGCGTGCTCATAGGCTACGGTAACCGCTTATCGTCAGGTGGGCCGTATGCTTGCTTGCCAACTTGTAACATAAAAAAAAAAACTATTTGAATTTATTTTTATTACTAGTGTGCCCAGCAGACGTTGTCCTACTCCGAAAAAATCTGGGACACAATAGCAACGCCCTTTGAGACTAATTGTGAACAGAAGTGACATTTAAGGTTATGAAAAATTGATGCTGACCGATTTTTAAACCTAATCGATATGGAAACAAAATTCTATAAAAATCGGTCGAGCTGTTTCGGAGGAGTTTGGTAACCAACATCACGACACGAGAATTGTATATATTAGATTATTATATAAACGTACACGCGCAAAAACACATATTGGGACCTATATCGTCGCGCACAGTGCGGTTTTATAAAGAAATTTCCCACTCGCGAATTCTCCGGTTGTGGACTGAGCTCTTTGCCGAGGTTTTCCCAACACGCTGCAGTAAAGGGCTCTTGAGGGAAGATTAATAATAATAATAATAAACGCTGCACACTCAACGGCCCCCATTAGGATAGTGATATCCTGTGTCGGGGTCCGGCAACACATACAAAGACAAGGACAAATACACCCAGACCGGAAAATATGCTTGCATGGTCAATACAAACATATTATTTTAATCAGAGTTAACGACTATTATCAGATATTATGTGATAACAAGCGGGACCAATAGTTTAACGTATGAAAGTATGTTTGTTTGTGACGCTTTCACGCCTAAACAGCTAAACCGATTATGATGAACTTTGGTACAGATATAGGTTGGACCGTGGAGGTGGTGATAGCCCACTTTTAGTTGCGAAAACAAAACTTGAAATCGAAATAGGGGCTGAAAGTTTGAAAATCATTATTCGCGCGGGTGAAGCCAGAAGCTAGTTTAATACAAACATCTACCCCAAGCAAGAATCAAAGCTACGACCTGTGACGCCCAAGTCAAGCTCGCCACCGTTGCGTTGTAGTATGAAATAAAGGTTAAATTTCAATATCAATTTATAAGACGTTTTATATAAATGTCGTTTGAATCTATAAATATCATTACATAGATCATTGAAGCGAGAAATTGTTTTGAATTTTCAGTTTTAATCCTTTTATTCGTTGTATTTCTAAGAAAATTTCAATGCTAATGAAACGAAATTGAATTCGTTCAATTGAATACAATTTTCAATTTAAGTTTTCTGTATTAACAATTTGGTACTTGTAAAATTTGTTCAATTATTGCTCACTAGCGGTTCTCGTGGTTTCGCTCGCCTTGTGTGCATAGTTATTTTTTTATGTTATAAGTTAGATACACATACAAGCATACGGCTCACCTGATGGTAAGTGGTTGCCGTAGCTTATGAACGCTTGCAGCACCATAAGTAAGTGCCACTCACGCGTTGCCAACCTCGAGATATTGGTTCTTAAATCTCCTCTGCCCAGTAATTTCACTAGACTTCAGTACCCTTCAAACCGGAACGCAATGCCTAAGCACTACTTAGCGGCAGTTATTCTTTTGTTAAGCAGACAAACGAGCAATTCTTTCGCTTTATTATTACGTTCCTGTTCCACTAACTCACTGTAGCGCATTGAACCCTCCTTTCTATCTTATTGCTGGCTTCTATGTATCGTATTGTGATATTAAATAGCCTATAGCCATGCTACTTTATCTCATATTTCCTATTGATCACAAATCAAAATGGCTAAATTGTACAATATGTATCTACCACACCATTTTTTAAATTTGTTATTTAAGCCTTTATTGCAAATTGCCATTTACACATATTCAAATTCTAACACATCGGATTTTCAGTTTTAGTGATCGTGTCTTGTGACACGTAGGCCTCTTCCAGCTGTTTCCATTCCATCCTGTTGTTTTTTTTTTTTTTTTTATATAAGAGAGGGCGAACGAGCAGGAGGCTCACCTGATGTTAAGTGATCACCACCGCCCATGAACATCTGCAACACCAGAAGGCATGCAGGCGCGTTGCCGACCTTTAAGGAAAGAATAGGCTGTTCTCTTGAAGGTTCCCAAGTCGTATCGGTTCGGAAAGACCGCCGGCGGAAGTTGATTCCACAGAGTGGTTGTGCGAGGAAGAAAATGTCTTCTAAATCGCGGTGTTGTGGATTTCCAGACATCGAGGTGGTATGGATGGAACTTAGAGTTTTTTGCTGTTCTTCTCCAGATTGAACCTCCAACTTTCTTTATATCATCTTCCCATCGCTTGTGTTGCCTTCCTCTTTTTATTTTTCCATCCCTTGGTTGCCACTCTGTTATAATTTTAGTCCATTTTAATCTACTGTCTCTTGTCATGTGTCCAGTCCGAGATGGACATTTTAATTGTCTATTTTTTTGTATTACATCTTCAACTCTTGTACTTGATCTAACTTCTGCCTTTTTACGATTTCTTAGTGTTATGCCCAACATGCTTCTTTCTATTCCCCGCACCACACCATTGAAATTATATAAATATTTTTAGCAAAAACTCATCTTTATAAAAGCATACAAAAAGCTATGGAATTATATATAGAAACTTATTTGCTTTAGTCAGGCCATATGGTTTTAATATTATTGAAAGAGAAGTGCTTTTTATCAAATTATTAACTTGGCTTGGCTTTCTTGTGTTGTTTTAAGATCTTAACGAGGAATATGATACGAGGTTTCAAAATTCAACCCTTAAAGAGGTAAAAAAGAGGTTGAAAGTTTGTATGGAAGTCCGTCATTTTTGATGCTAGACTCATGAAACCTGTTTTTTTATCTAACAATTAGAAATAAAATTAATATGTTTTTTTATGTTACAAGTTGGCAAACAAGCATACGGCCCACCTGATGATAAGTGGTTGCCGTAGCCTATGAGCGCTTGCAGCACCATTAGTAGGTGCCACTCACGCGTTGCCAACCTCGAGATATTAGTTCTTAAATCTCCTCTGGCCAGTAATTTCACTAGCGTACAGTGCCCTTCAAACCGGAACACAGTAATAAGCACTACTATTTGGCGGTGGAATATCGGACACTGCGATGGTACCTACCTAGCCGGCCTCTTGCAACAAAAGACCTACCACCAGTGTGACTGATTGCACTAGTGTTTTAACGTTTCTTATAATTCCATCCCTGAAGGACAGAAACCGGGGCTTAAAGTTTGTATTTAAAATGTTGTATTCACGCGAGGAAACCCGCTAACAGAAGCTAGTTATTTATACACGTGAATATCAAAAGACACTTGTAAAAGGAAACCAATAAAAATACAATCCTGGACTCACTGGAAGCTTGAATATAAAGCCTTCTTTTTGAGATACAAAGGAAAATATTGAAGCAGTATTCATCTACGGCACAATAGGTGAACTATTACAGAACAATGTTATATCAAATATGAAATAAGTTTGCTTTTTTTTTTTCATTTGAAGGATATTTAATATCCAACTCCAAGAGGTTGCTCAGTTTGTGATTTTTATGATAATAACTTGACGACGTTGTGGCGGTAGCGAACCTACCTTAAACGCCACGGGTTACGGGTTCAATTCCCGCTCGGAGCATACTATGTTTGTATTGACCATGCAAGCATATTTCCCGGTCTGGGTATATTTGTCCTTGTCTTTGTACGTGTTTCCGCACCCCCTACACAGGATGTCACTATCCTAATGGGGCCGTTGAGTGTGCAGCGATTATTTATTTTTTTATAATTACCTAGGTGGATGAAAAAGCGTATTGTATCGCTCAGAAATGCAAATGCTGAAATGGATGTATGGGACATCTTACTTACATACTCACTCCGGTGGCTCAGCGACCCGAATTGTGTCATGGCCTCCGAAATCAGAGATTTCCAGCTTTGTCTGTCCTGCGCTACTTCTTGCCAATTATGGACTTGAAGATCGCGCAGGTCCAATCCAATCCCTCCAGCGATACCTTGGACGACCCACTGGACGTTTACCAGTAGCTCGCTCTAGGCGTGCTCCTTTAGTTTTTTTTTATATGTGAGAGGGGCAAACGGGCAGGAGGCTCACCTGATGTTAAGCGATCACCGCCGCCCATGAACATCTGCAACACCAGAAGGCATGCAGGCGTGTTGCCGACCGTTAAGGAAAGAATACACTCTTCTCTTGAAGGTTACCAAGTCGGAAAGACTGCCGGCGGAAGTTAATAGTGGTTGTGCGAGGAAGAAAATGCCTTCTAAATCGCGCTGTTGTGGATTTCTAGACATAGAGGTGGTATGGATGGAATTGTTGAATTGCCTGATCACTGTCCATCCTTTCAAGATGACCCAGCCAGAGAAGTCCGTAAGCCTTTATTAAGCCTATAATGTTAGGCTGTTCCACCAAATTTTCAATTTCGGCATTTGTACGGATTGGGAATGTGCCTTCTTTTCTTCTTGTGGGTCCCAGGATTTTTCGAAGAACTTTTCGCTCCGCTACCGAACCGCAAGGGTACAACAATAGCCCAAGGGGGTCACGATCGAACCCGCGACTCTCGCGTTAACGGAGGGAAGTCGACCTGTTTGCCGTTGAGCTATTAAAGATTAATAGTCCTTTATCACAAATTTTATTGGAGGAAACGCGCGAGTGTTAAATGTACTTTATCTAACAAAAAAAAAAAATAGGAGCAATAAAAAATGTCGCATTGAGAAAGTCTTTCTGAAATTGTTTACAGAGAGAATATATTCCATAGATTTTGGTTTTATCGAGGCGAATATTTCCGGTCGCGTCTCGCGTCAGGGCAATTCATCACTCGAGTGCTTTTGATATTACTGCACTTTCAAGACCGGACGTTTACGCGATATTTATATTTTTATATAGATTATTGATAGCAAAAACATTTATGATCAATATTAATATTATTATAATATATTTCTTCAATATTGCTTTTTGTTAAACATAAATCGTTATATGGACTCAAATAAGCAATACCATGTCAACCCACAAAAATTGAAAAAACTGAGTTATATATGCAGAAGTTTTGGTAAATGGCTGAAGAACATTTTTCTTTAATAGTTGTAGGGTTTTAAGCTTTAAAACTTCTAAAAAGCCATTTTTTAATCATGCAATTTATGTATTATGTTTAACGTTTTGGGTTATATTATATACGAAATATGCAGTTTGTGTGCTTATTTTTTGTGAAAATAAGTATAATAACTTACATAAATCTGAAATGGCCAACAGCTTGACCTTTGAATACATTAAAAAAAAATTATATAAAGCAAGTTGTTCAAAAATTTTCAAACGCGTTTTTCTCGAAATGACATTCGTGTGGGCTGACATGGTATTGCTTATTTTCGTCCATATAAGGTCCTTAAGTTTTTTATAGGGTATGTATTTCAATTAATGATCTATCCAGACATACATAGGTTTCAATTATATAACCCTCTGTTTGTAGGGGTAAAAACTTAAAGAAAAAAAAAATATTTAAGGAGTTTTAGTCCAACAGGAGTTTCACTCCATAGGATCAACACACAATCTAACTAATCAGTGACCTCCGTGTCCTTTACAATAATGCCTTTAGAATGTTGGTGGGGCTGCCGCGATTCTGCAGTGCATCTGGTATGTTTGCGGACGCGCGAATAGACTGCTTTAATACTATCATACGAAAGAGATGTGCATCTATGGTGCGAAGAGTAAGGGGTAGCCCCAACACCATTCTGAAGGCTATAGCGACTAGGCTAGACTGTCATTATATTCGGCACTGCTGCGGTAGACATGTAGCAGTGTCAATGCCGGAGCGGAAGTTATAACATAAGGATTGGAAATGTAGTTTAATTTTAATTGTTATGTTTTAGTTCTTAATTTTATTGTGAATTTTTAATTTTTAATTTTAATTTTGGGCTTTTAATCTTAATTTTAATTTGTAATTTAATTTTAGACAATTTTGATTTTAATTTAGTTTTCAAATATTCTTACATTTATATTTTTGAATTTATTTTGTAATTTATACGTTAGGTTTTTAACTGTTATCCAAATGTTAATGTATTTTTATGGGTGAATGCCTGAAATAAATGAAATTAAATTTAATTAATTTAACTAATATTATAAATGTGTAAGTTTGGTTTGAAGGATGGATACATAGATAAATAAATAAACAATAAATAAACGCTGCACACTGTCCCCATTAGACTAGTGATATCCTGGGTCGGGGGTTCGGAACAACATAACCGGACACCCAGACCGTAAAATAGGCTTGCATGGTCAATACAAACATAATTATTATACTCCGAGCGGGAATCAAACCCGTGACCTGTGGCGTTTAAGGCAGGTTCGCTACCGCTGCGCCACAACGTCGTCATGATGGATATTTGTTACTCTCTCACGCAAAACTTCTAGACAAATTTGGATGAAGTTTTGGTACACACATAGTATTGAACACACATAGTATTATACTTGAATTAACATATAAGATACTTTTTATCCCGGAAAAATGTTGGGTTCCTGTGGGATCATCAAAAAACTACATAACGCCAACGGCGAGCAAAGCTTATACAATATAAAAAAATTACAAAACTTACAAAACACATATCAACATCATCTTCGCTCTCTGTCCATTTTATATAATCAGGTTGGCGAATGGCGAAGTGTCGTGTGACTACAGCTATAGAACGTATTTAATACGTTGGATTAGAAGGACAATATAAAGCTGTCATTCCAACGAAGCGTTACATTGATGGTAGCGAGGTGGTTACTTCAATATTCACCATACAGAAAATCATTGTCGAATCGTTAAAATCTGACTCAGTAGTTAAAGTGCTGTGCAGTTTATTGCGTTATCTTGTAAAGTGATTAAAAGCATTGTTGGTTATAGTGCCAGGTTTTCCTTATCTTAGTTTGATTGAAAACGAATACTGATGAAACCACAGGCGTGGTGGCATTTTAGCTGCTTCAGATAGTGGATATTTTAAAGCGGTGAAAATGTTTCGCCGTACGAATGTCATAAGTTTTATATTTCTTATTTCTTCCCTGTCAACAGTCAATCTAAAATATTTAACTAATTTTATCTCCTCCAAACTAAGAAACAAACTTTGCGTCAATTTAGTCACGAGATACGCTTTAATAAGAAAAGTTTTATTAAGTTATTTTGTACGTTTCAGAAACGCGCAGGCGAGTATAACATAATATTTTACTTAGTAAACTATGTACGTATGCAACATTTTATTCGTTGAATCGTCTTTATGTAGCACGGCAGGCAATCATTTTATGCATCATGAAATATTGAAGTAACCATCAATGTGACGCTTCGTTAGATTGCTATCTTTTCAAATATTGTCTTTCTAATCCCACGTACTAACTAGGTTCCATACTTCGCCATGTGCCAAAATTATTATATAAAAGTTTATCAAATACAGCCTTATTTGGAATCAATCTGTAAATCATATATAAATACGTATTCAGTTCATTTAACAAATACAAGATATATTCCAGCGAACGCGTATTACAAATGCAGGAGGCAGGCAAAGCAATTGCCTTTTATATTGTTTTAAGAAAAAGGGCCAATCATGATTTCGTTTTATACATTCGGATGATTTTCAACTGAATAAACATATCCTAATATATTAAGAAAAATAAAACATGGTTTATAAGCCTCTATCAATGGTAGAAGGGTTATGTGAGAGTTGTGACTTCGTTCCTCACCCACTTGGGTTATTGTTGAACCCACTCGGGCTACAAGCTTTTTTGGACGGGAATAAGAGTAATGACTAGAAAAAGCATTGCTAATATTATTTCGTTATAATTTTTTTGACGAAGTTATGGCTCAACTATAGCGAATCTGCCTTAAGCGCCACAGGTCGCGGGTTCGATTCCCGCTCGGACCATGTTTGTATTAACCATACAGGCATGTTTTCCGGTCTGGGTGTGTTTGTCCTTGTCATTGTATGTTTCCGGACCCCGACACAGGATATAGCTATCCTAATGGGGGCCGTTGAATGTGCAGCGTTTAATTTATTATTTTTTTAACATTACAATGTTCAGGCATAATTTCTATATACGTCTTATCTCCATCATCAGAACCTCGTTACTAAGCTCAATCTTTGGGCTCGTTTAAATAAATTATACGATTCCTAGCTTATTTTTAAATTCTTTTCGGACCCACTTCAGCGCAAGCCTTTAGCTTATTTGGAGGGTCAACAGACTTAAACTTAAATTTAACATTCCTGATTGAAATATTATTGAAATTAAAATATTAACTTTTAAAATATTTTATTTTATAAGGCAGACATCTTTTTTCTTACTAGAGAGAGAACACAGTGATATACAAACACTATTTTTATATTCAAAAAACATTTCGGCCAGTATCAAATATTACATTTACTTTTCAACAATTCCTTTATTAAATTATTGGTGGTGGTAGGTCTTTTGTTGCAAGAGGCCACGAGGTAGGTACCACCGCAGTGTCACATATTCTACCGCAAAGCAGTAGTGCCGTTGGTATTACTGTGTTTCGGTTTAAAGGGCAGGGTAGTGAAATTACTGGGCAAAGGAGATTCAAGAACTAATATCTCGAGGTTGGCAACGCGTGAGTGAAACCTACAAATTGTGTTGCTCGCGCTACGGTAACTCATGAGCTACGATAACTGCTTACCGTCGGGTGGGCCGTATGCTGGCTTGCCAACTTAATAACATAAAAAAATATATTAAAACTAACTAAAAATTAAATATTATAATCAAAATAGGCTTATAAAAAACAACGTTTTGTATATATTCTTCACTCACGGTGTTCCTAATAATCAAAATATTTCCCACTTCTGCGTGAATGTGCATAATTTAATAATTTTTAACTCTAAAACACGCTTGAATTATTCAAAAATCCCCATCGTGTAGCGCCCTTTAACAAATTTAATAAGATGTGACATCGCATATTTCAATATTTTTCAATATTTTATCTCAAATTGACGACGTTGTGGCGCAGCGGTAGCGAACCTGCCTTAAACGCCACAGGTCGCGGGTTCGATTCCCGCTCGGAGCATAATATGTTTGTATTGACCATGCAAGCATATTTTCCGGTCTGGGTGTATTTGTCCTTGTCATTGTGTATGTTTCCGGACCCCCGACACAGGATATCAATATCCTAATGGGAGGCCGTTGAGTGTGTAGTTTATTAATATCCTCGATATTATCCAACAGTGTCCAACATATCAAGACACATGTCCAACACATCCAGCTTGTCCAACATATTTAATATAATAAATGTGAAAGTATGTGTGTTTACACAATCACTAAAAACGGCTAAACGGATTTTGATGAAATTTTGCATACATATAATGATTTTAGGTTCTTGTGAGATAATAAAAAATACTAAAATTCTTTTTGCCCCTCCAAATAAACTCGAAGCTTGCGCTTAGAGTGGGTACGACAATAGCCCAAGAGGGTCATGATCGAACCCGCAACTCTCGCGTTAACGGAGCGGAGTCAGCCCTTCTACCGTTGAGCTGTTGAGGCTACAAAATTATAATGAGAATATTCTATGTACAAGTATTTTAATATCCCACTTATATTTGGACGCAAATAAGCAATACCATGTCCCACACGAATGTCATTTCGAGAAAAACGCGTTTGAAAATTTTGAACAACTTGCTTGCTTGCTTGCTTTTTAATGTTGGTAAAGTTGTGGCAATTTCAAGATATATGTAAGTTATTTTACTTATTTTCACATAAAATAAGTATACAAACTGCATATTTCGTATATAATATAACCCAAAACGTTTAAAATAATACATAAATTGCATAATTAAAAATGGCTTTTACAAGTTTTAAAGCTTAAAACCCTACAAATATTAAAGAAAAATGTTCTTCAGCCATTTACCAACACTTCTGCATATATAACTCAGTTTTTTCAATTTTGTGGGTTGACATGGTATTGCTTATTTGCGTCCATATAGGGATACAAAAGTGTTAGATTTTTCGTAGACATGCAGATTGTGGTATATGTAATGTCGAACCTCAGTATTGAGGCAGTTAATAAAGAACAGTGTAAGAGAATGGTCGTTTCATTTACGCTAACAACATAAATCACTACATGGCGACCCTGCCAAAGCAAGCCGCCTTTGCAAGCGCATCGGTCACATGAAACCGACAGTGTCTGTTTGCATACATGGAACAATGGTGTGAACTCTAAAGTTATGTGTTACTTTAAAAACCGTGAGAAAATTATATAAAATAAGTATGTGCCGCTCAAAATGTCAAAAACGAAGAAATTTTTGTAAACCAGAATTCTGCTAGTGGAACTAATACAGCATCAATAGAAGAAGTGAAACTCCACCTGAGTACCACAAACATCTTACTGCTAATTATAACCATAATGGTCCTGGCTGCTGCTTCGTTCGTGATATACAAAATATATAAAAAGTGCCACGTAAGTTGGATTAGAGATCAAATAAGAGAAAATGGCCTTCGCCGCTCCATGAGTCGCAGGATAAAACACAGGCGCGAAGAACATAGGGAAGCAGAGGTTTCTATTTAAACAAAGGAGTTTATGCACTTTTGGGCAATGTGTATGTGTGTGTATCATTTTTTCATTTCTTTTTATAGTATAAGAACATAATTATAGTATAATAATATGTTAAAATAAAAAATGTTTGATGATTTATTAGATATAAAATCAAAGTTATATAATATAAGCGTGAATTTAACAAAATTATCGTATGAAAAAGTAGTAAAAAACTCTTAATAAGAAATTAGTTGAAGCTAGTAGAATATATCAAGAGTATTTAGATTTTATAGAATTAAACTACGATTTAATAAAAAGTAGCAAATTAAAGGGTGATAAATTAGATAAGTTTTCAAGTTTATGTATTGAGATCGATTCGTTATATAATAAAATTAAAAACTTTTGTTTTGTTGTTGAAAAATTTGAAAATATGGAGAAATTCGATTTAAAAACGGCTTCCTCTCTGTTGCCGAAAATGAATGGTGATGAAGACGTCACCAAAGAATTGATCGACGCCATAGAGCTATACGACTCTATGTTAGATAGGTCATCAGAATCGCACTTAATAAACTTTGTTCTTAAAACAAGGCTATCGCAGAGTGCAAAGCTAAGATTATCACAAACATACACAACTTGTGACAATCTTATTAAAGATATGCACAAACATTTATTAACGAAGAAATCCAGTACTGCTCTATTTTATCAATTAAACAAAATATCTCAAAATTATAAATCTATTAATGATTTTGGTAAGCAAATTGAGGAGCTGTTCGTGGATTTAACGATATCGCAGGCCGAAGGTGATACTAATGCACATTCCATCTTAAAGCCAATTAATGAGAAATTAGCTGTAAAAAGGTTCACCGACGGGTTGCGAAATCGAAATTTAAGCATTGTGATTGCAGCGCGAAATTATACATGCCTAAAAGACGCCATTCGAGCCGCTGAGGAAGAAGAGTTGTCATCTGCTAGTACTAGTGGTGACAACGGGAGCAATTCTGTCTATTTAAGCCAGCGAGGTCATAATAGAGGTAAGTTTCATAATTTAAGAGGATACAGGGGTCGTGCTCGCGTTCCAACCAGAAACAACCAGCATTATATACCCAGCCATGGTTCTCGCTCCCGAGGAGTGACTCATCAAGGTAACAAGCCCCGTGGTAGATTTTTCTCTAATTCCCGAGGTAGACTTAGTGACCAAAACGCTCACTTAAGAACCCCGTTTCGTAGGAATGTTTATTTTGCTGACACGACGAATGAGACAAATGATCAGAACATAGAGACGGAAGTTACAGAAAACTCTAGTTCTGAGCAGTTTTTTCGTGCCTAACACGATTTTTGTATATGAACATAGTAATTCAATCGAATTAACAGTTAACAATTATAATTATTCATTTCTCATAGATACCGGTGCTACTCTATCCGTCGTGAAACATGAAACTATCGTTAGGTTAAACATTCCAATCCATTATCATAATATCTCTATAAATGGTATCGGTGGTCAAATGCAATGTGAGGGTTATGTTTATCTTAACATATTCATATCTGGACATCAATTTAATCACAAATTCTTTGTTCTAAAAAATTTGCCGTGTGTTACTAATGGAATACTCGGTCAAGATTTTTTACGTAAATACAATTGCGTTATCGATTATGAGCTTAATATTGTAACTGTAAACAAATCCCAAGAAAATGAAGTAATTTTACCTTTACAGTTAGGAAAAACAGAAAACAATAAGTACTTTACTATTCCCCCAAGGTGTGAAAAAATATTTTTTATCAACATATTTAAGAATGAAGAGTGTGTAGTAATTTCGAAGGAGTTATGTAAAGATGTATTTTTGGCTAGCGCTATATGTAAACCTCATAAAGGTAGAATTCCAATAAAAATTTTAAATACGAGATGTACTCCGGTTAGTGTTAGTTATTTTATACCTGAAACATTAAACCTAAATAACTATACAGTATGTTCATTCTCAAGTAGTGAAATTAATGGTACGCGAGTACGCGAAATGTTTTCTCAATTAAATCTTTCTCATTTAAATTCCGAAGAAAAAATTTCGATTCAAAATATCTGTGCTAAATTTTCTGACGTGTTCTTTTTAAAGGGTGATCATTTAACGACGTCGAATATTTTTGAACAAAATATAAAATTGAGACCAAATGCAAATCCGGTCTATGTCAAACCTTATAGATTGCCCCATTCCCAGAAATACGAATTAAATAAACAAATAAATAAAATGTTATCCGATAACATCATAGAACCCACGGAAAGCGAGTGGTCAAGCCCAGTATTGTTAGTGCCTAAGAAATCCGATAACGGAGACAGAAAATGGCGGTTAGTAATTGATTTTAGAAAATTAAACGACCAAATTCAAGATGATAAATTCCCTTTACCTAACATTGCAGATATTTTAGATTCTCTTTCCGGATCTATATATTTTACTCATTTAGACTTATACCAATCATATTATCAATTAGGTTTAAAATCCGAAAGTAGAAGATGTACTGCCTTCACAACACCTACAGGACAGTATCAAATGACTAGACTTCCCATGGGTTTAAAAACTAGCCCAAGTGCCTTTTCAAGAGCAATGACAGTTGCTTTGTCCGGATTACATTACGAAAAATGTTTAGTATACTTGGATGATATAGTTTGTTTTGGACGAAACTTAAACTCACATAATAAAAATTTGATTGATATTTTTAGCAGACTACGAAAATATAATTTAAAACTTAATGCCAGTAAATGCGAATTTTTAAAAAAAGAAATACTTTATCTTGGACATGTCATATCATCTGATGGAATAAAACCTGATCAAGGAAAAATTAATACATTACAAAATTATCCCGTTCCCCAAAATGCTGACGACGTAAAACGATTCGTCGCGTTTGCTAACTACTATCGTAAGTTCATACCTAATTTCGCTGAGATTACTATACCATTAAATAATTTATGTAGAAAATATTCTCATTTTATGTGGAACGATAAATGCCAAAAATCATTTTTATCTCTAAAACAATCATTAATAAGCCCACCCATACTTCAGTACCCTAGCTTTGACAAAGATAACACCTTTATTTTACAAACAGACGCCTCAAATTTCGCAATCGGATCCGTGCTTTGTAATAAAGACCGCAGGCCCGTGGCATACGCGAGCCGAAGTTTAAACAAAGCCGAGATTAATTATCCGACGATTGAGAAAGAGTTATTATCAATCGTATGGGCGTGTAAATATTTTAGACCATACCTGTTTGGTAGAAAATTCGTGATCGAGACAGATCATAAGCCACTTGTTTATCTATTCGGTATGACGAATCCCTCTAGTAGATTAATGAAGTTTAGGTTATTGTTAGAAGAATATGACTTTAGCGTGATGTATGTAAAAGGTACAGATAATGTTGCTGCAGACGCATTATCGCGTATCCGTGTGAATGTGACAAGTGATGAGCTTAAAGAGATGAATGAAAGTGTTATAAGAGTTTTAACGAGAGCACAAGCAAGACGGATGAAAAAAGAGAAAGAGGAAGATAAGTCGCCGAGGGTTAAAGACTCCGACTGCAAGAATAACATTTGGTCTGATCAACCAAGAGTGGTCGAAGTTCTTAAAGCACCTAGTATATTTACAGAATTACGGTTTATGACTGAGAGTGAGTGGAGAGAATTTAAACAAAATATTGATTGTGACTCAAATATATTAGCTTTCTCTAAGGAAAAGTCAATTATTTACATAAAACCAATCCCCTTATCACGTTGCACACGAGATGTCTTTGTGAAGGAATTGTGTTTATTTTGTAAAAAATTAAAAATAAATTGTCTATATATAATAAAAGACAAATATAATATAAAAATGATAAGAGAGCTAGCTCAACATATAAATAAATTATTAGAATGGTCCGGACCAAGACTATGTATTCTAGAAGGAATAGAAAAAATAAATGATAGTGACATGCAACGCATAATTTTAAATGACTATCACTTGCTGCCTACCAGTGGACACGCAGGCATCAGGCGCATGATTAATAACATAAAAAAGCGTTATTTTTGGCCAGGCTTAGCGAAGGACGTAGCATCATTCGTTCAAAAATGCGATAAATGCCAGCGACAAAAATATTTTAAAAATACAAAAGAACCTATGGTTCTTACGGATACAACGAACTCTTCATTTGAGAGAGTATTTCTAGATATAGTAGGTCCTTTAGTTGTAGATAGGAATAATTATAAATATATATTAACAATCCAATGCGATCTTAGTAAGTATGTAGAAGCGTATCCCCTTACAGCGAAAGATACTATTACAGTTGCAACCGCTTTTGTAAACAATTTTATTTTAAGGTATGGTATACCCCGCCAGATAATAACGGATAAAGGAACTGAATTTGTGTCATCAGTTATGCAACAGGTATGTAAAATGTTAAAAATCGAACAATCCACCGCAGCACCTTATCATCATGAAACTATAGGCGCATTAGAAAATAGCCATAAAAATTTAATTTCTTATCTCAGAATACAAACAAATAATCAAACAGATAATTGGAGCAGTTGGATTCCGTTTTGGTCTTTCGCATACAATACTACCGTTAATACTGAAACCCGATATACTCCCTTCGAACTAGTGTTCGGAAAACAATGTAATATTCCAAATAATCTTTGTTCTACAATAGATCCCGTATATAATTTTTATGATTATCCATTAGAACTAAAATATAGATTACAGAAGTCCCAGTGTGATGCTAGAATAAATTTATGTAAAAGTAAGCAATTAAGAAAAATTTCATATGACAGTTGTTTAAACCCTACATTATATAAAGAAGGAGACTATGTACTACTTAAAAATGAAATGCGTGTTAATAAGTTAGATCCTTTATATATTGGACCATTTAAAGTTATCAGAGACGAATCACCAAATGTAATCATATTATATAAAAATCGAGAAAAAACAATACATAAAAATAATACGAAACTGTACTATACATAAAACTATAATTATGTGTTATTGTAATCTGTAATTGTATACGTGTCATTATGTCTACTTGAAATGTTGTTTATGTTTTAATGTGTTTGTTTAACTATTCTTTTGCTTTTTACTCCTTACTTTTATTGATTTATATACTTTTATATTTTTTTATTGATTATTATGGATACTTTTAGTTTTAGTAATTAAGATTACAACTTTTTAAATTTATTATTAGAAAAATAGTATAAAAAAAAAAAACATTATTTTGTATTTTTTTTTCTTTTTTTTTGGATGGGCGTGTGGTATATGTAATGTCGAACCTCAGTATTGAGGCAGTTAATAAAGAACAGTGTAAGAGAATGGTCGTTTCATTTACGCTAACAACATAAATCACTACAAGATGACATCATACCTTTCCCTTTTAATGTTCGCTTCTCAACCCTTCCCAACTATCCATAAGGCTGGCAACGCGCATGTGGTACTACAAGTATCGAAGTTTATAGGTTGCGTTTGACTGGTCACTAGTAAGGTTCAGGCGGACCGTATGTTTATTTACCAACCATTACGATATAAAAAAGAGATCAAAACAGATATCTAGATGAATGAATGAAATCCCGGCGTCGAGATGTGACGACCCCATCGCTCGCTGTTGGGATAACCTCTGTCACAGCAGAGATTATTCCACCAGTGCAATCAATCACACTAGTGGTATGTCTTTTGTTGCAAGAGGCCGGCTAGGTAGGTACCACCGCAGTGTCAAATATTCTGCCTCCAAATAGTAGTGCTTAGGCATTACTGTGTTCCGGTTTGAAGGGCACTGTAGGCTAGTGAAATAACTGGGCAGAGGAGATTTAAGAACTAATATCTCGAGGTTGGCAACTCGTGAGTGGCATCTACTGATGGTGCTGCAAGTGCTCATATTAGTGGGCCGTATGCTTGTTTGCCAACTTAGTAAAATAAAAATAAAAAATGTAATCGAACCCGTGACCACCGGTGTTTCTCAATTCTCCATTAGGATGTCTGTATGTTTGATCGTAATATTTGTATATTAAAAAAGATGATAAAATTTCACACTTTTTTTTGAAAATTGTCAAACATATAGAGATTGTCCATCGTTTAAATTATGTAAATTTTGACTTCCCCATCCAGCCACGTGGCCTTGGTTGTATTAAGCGTACGTGGAGATGTGAATGAATTATTCAAGACATAAGGCATTTTACAAACGCAGCGTCTCTACAAGTTGCATTTTATTGACACATTAAACAGAAATTAATAATTTTTTAAAATTTTATTTCTATTCTTTTCTATTTCTTTTCTACACTATACGATTTCTAAAAAGTTTGAAGCACTGAATACCAACTCCAGATCATCCTATTTTACCATTTACTTATAATTTTGACTAAATTTTACTTTATTACTCAACTATGTAGAAGCAATAAATAAACGCTACACACTCAACGGCCCCCATTAGGATAGTTATATCCTGTGCCGGGGGTCCGGAAACATACACAATGACAAGGACAAACACATCCAGACCGGAAAACATGCCTGTATGGTCAATACAAACATCTGTTCCGAGCGGGAATCGGACCCGCGACCTATAAAGACATGGCCATGGCCTATGTATGTAGGTCAATAGCTTAAACTTAAGAGATTAAAAAAAAATTGTGCCCCTTCAGGAACAAAGTATCTAACGTTTTTTCTTCAACTCCGAATGTAATTCGAAACGATATCTGAATATTTCAATAGGCTGTGTCATAAAGATCATAAAAGGGACAGGGCGACCAAGAGAGAAGTTGGCGCACCCGGCTGCGCACTCTTTTCCTCGTGTGCTCATTTGCTTGTAGTAGACTCTATACACACACGCACACATATACAATATACGACATTTCATAACGTAACGAATTCTACTAAATCGTCTTCTAAACTTCGTTCCAAAAACTAAGCATTGGTTGACAATTCTGTGGAACACTCTGTCTTAATGTGACTAAGCTTGTTTAGCTTTTATAATTAGTTTTTATTTTATCTTCTATAAGAAAAGCAAATTGAACTGGCATTATTATCTAATATATAAAATTCTCGTGTCACAATGTTCGTTCCCATACTCCTCCGAAACGGCTTGATTGATTCTTATGAAATTTTTATGCATATTCAGTAAGTCTGAGAATCGGCTACTATCTATTTTTCAAACCCCTAAGAGATAAGGGGTGTCCACTGCAAATTTTTATTTTATTTTTGAGTATTTTTTTATTATCTCGCATTGAAAAATACATACGACCCTAAATTTTCATCCTTTTTACCGTCAACCCCTATTTTTTTAATAGCCATATTAGTAAATCAACAACTTTCACCGGTGTCACTTCTAGACTCGGGTAGAGGGCGCTGCTATTGGGTCCCAGATTTTTTTCGGGTCAGGACAACGTCTGCCGGGCCAGCTAGTATAATTATATGATTTAATATAAAGCAAAGAAGCATCGTCTGTAAGCTGCCTAACCATTGTGTTAGTACGCTGTATGTTTTTGGGAAAATGCAACGATGTCGCTTGAGTTTTCATTGCAACGGCGTGAATATAGAACGTGTCGGGAGGATGTCACCTTTATGTATAGTTGTAAATTTATTATACACTTTTATAACATAAACTACACCTTTGTGGTGGTCGACGGTTGCGGGTTCGAGTCCCGCTCTGGGCATTGTTGTGTATTGATCTTACAAATATCATGTTAACAGTCAGTCCCGCTTGTTATCATAACATCAGCTAATAACGGTTAGCTTGTGATAGGTAATTTGCTCTTAACCAATGAGTTACTGGTTCACCCTTTGGGTTGCGGAGGTTTGTGTAAAAACTAGTAACATGTCACATCAGGACAAAAGTCTAAGCAGACCGTGAGTAAATACCGGGGCTTATACTAGGAATAATAAGATTTATACTAGGAATAATAGTAATTTATTGTTTGAAATGTTGTTTGTTTTATCATAAACTAGTAGCCCGCTCCGACTTCGCACGGGTGTATAATATATATCCGATGTCATTCACTGAAAAAATGATTAAAATCGATCCAGTAGTTTTGATTACCGCCCGCACGCGTTAAATGTAATGATTTACGACATCACATTAGAAACCTCAAAAATTATTTTTTTCTCCACTATTTTTATACATATAAACCTTCCTCTTCAATCACTCTATCTATTAAAAAAACCACATCAAAATCCGTTCCGTAGTTTTAAAGATTTAAGCATACATAGGGACAGAGAAAGCGACTTTGTTTTATACTATGTAGTGATAATTGAAGATATTTCATTATCAAAACTAGTAGCCTCGATAGCTTAACGGTAGATGGGCCAACTTGTAATCCAAAAATTACAAGTTCGATCCTGACCCCATCAGGCTATAATTGTCGTATCCACTCCTAGCGGAGCACTTCCTTTAACTGCGATGACGTTTTTAGCCGTGGCTCTGGCTCGCAGGAGGCACCACAATGGAGTCAAATTTGAGCCCCCGCGAAGGCTGTCCCTTTTTAACGACTGGGTTTCAGTACTAACCAATCTAAGCCGGTTGTCAAGGCCATTGGGGTAAATAGAAATATACATAAGAAAATAACTTTTCCATACAAGAACTACGCGTGCCAGCCTCCGATGTCATATACAATCTGGGCTCCTTCAAACGAGGCGTGAAGAGGCATCTTGTGGGTAGGCCTTCACTAGGCGCGGTTGCCTTTAACTACTGTATTAGACGTCTTCGCGTTTGATCTTTACTACCACTTACCATCAGGTGGAGTAGAGAAACTTGCCTTCCTTTTCAAATAAAAAAAATAAACTTGATTAATTAAAAAAGCGCTGCACACTCAACAGCCTCCATTAGGATAGCTATATCCTGTGTATCCGGAAATATAGACAATGACTAGGAAAAATAAAAGCAAAACGAAAAACATGCTTGTATGGTTAATACAAACATCTGCTCCGAGCGGGAATCGAACCCGCGACCTGTGCCGTTTAAGGCAGGTTCGCTTCCGCTGCGGCACAACGTCGTCAATATTTACATTGTTAAAATTCTGCCATAATATCTAATCCGTCTCTATTATCCTAGACTGTATTCATCCACAACTTCAATAATAATTTATACAGTAGTATAACCAAGAATAAACTAAGTTTTCTGTCTATCTAACCTTCTAACCTATCTAACTTACTAGACGTCTGACGTAATAAAAACAAAATTTATGTAACTGGATCGTTTAAGGGTTGTTTCTCTTTGTGAATAATTACAAGGGCGTTGACAAACACGTGGACGGTAAAACGTGATATGGGTTCATATAATGGCGACCTGTTACACCATTTTACTTTAATACTGCTATGGCGCAGCTTGGAAAGAGGGGGGCGGGATACCTTTAACCTATATCCTTTGGTATGGGCGTATATCCTTGCGGGTTACCCAACCGTTCCTTGGAGAGCACGTTAAGCTGTCGGTCCCGGTTGTTAGCACATAACATCTGATAATAATTGTCAACTCTTGATAAGTAAATTGCTCTTATCCAGTGAGTTGCTGGTTCGCCCTTAGGGTTGCGGAAGACAGTTGGCATTCGCTCTGTAAAACTAGTAACCTGTCAAATCCGGATAAGAGTAATAAGCAGGCTGTGGGTCGACTCTGGGACATATACTCGTATAATACCGGGAATAATAAAATAAATAAATAAAAATAATCTTTATTTCGTAAACTTAGTCTACACATAGTTGTGGTTGGAGTTTCCTTTTAAGCAAAGAATTTGCTTGTGCTAGGAAAACTCCGCTCTTCCGTTATAATTATTTAGACTAAACTACAAATAGTGAGTGATATAAAAGTGTACAATAATTAAGAAGAACAAAAACTATTAGGGAATACAGAGATGTAAAAGGCAAAAACTATAAAATATTAATGTGGTATAAGTATGTATGAGAGTTTGAGAGTGTGTAAGTGTGTGTGTGTGTGAGTGTGTGTGTGTGTGAGTGTGTGTGTGTGTGTGTGTGTGTGTTTGTGTTGCGTTTGTGTTTTGAAGCTAATTGTGCTATGTAAAAGCAAAATCGACCCATTTAGTTTTAGAATTCTTATTATTAACATTATCACTATCATTCACATCACAATAATACTAGGAAGAAGAAGACTGCTATGGCGTAGCGAACCTTAAATGCCAGTGATCGCGGTTAGATTCCTACTCAGGGGCAGATGTTTGTATTCAAGCTTAAGGCTTGGTCTGGATGGTTTTGCTTAATGTTATCTGGAAACCTGATATGAGTTATTTTGTATCTTTTTCTTTATTGTTAAAGTAAGTTTACATTTTAGGCTTTAAAGTTTTTAAGATCTAACTTTTTAGTATTAAGCGTTATAATATCTTGTCTGAGTTCAAAACTAGAATCTAGTACCATACACGCCCTATTTAGTCTTAAAATTTTGCATAATTACTCTTTTTACGATGTACGAAGAACAGATCGCATAGTCCAAAAAAATAATAAAAAATTACTACTTACCCAAAAATTACGATTGAAGGCCACCATTATTAGAAAATGGTTGCTATGGTAACCATAGTTTCATTTACACGGGTGTAACTGTAGGTATAGGCTAGTATAAAGGCTATCTAGACAAGTTCAGATAGCAATTAAATACGTAATGACACTCGCAATCGTATTAGCCCGTCCCATCAGGGCAATCAGTCGCAATGATTAAACTTGCGGTCAGACGCGCCAGTAGCCTTATTGAGTACTGTATTTTTTATACGTTTTATAGTCTATCATCTATATATATAAAATATAAATAACATTGAAAGTGTCTGTTTGAAAGACATTGAAAAGGTACTTATAATGTACAATGTACAACCTCTTGTAAAATTAGATATGTTCCGAAATTTTATTTGATATGATGCCTATAGCCACTTTCCACCATCGAATTTTCTAGCGCGAACCCTCCGGTTGTGGAATGAGCTCACTGCCGAGGTTTTCCTGGCACACTACAGTATGGGGTTCTTGTAGGAAAGGTTGAAAAGGTTTTTAAGGGGTCGACAACGCGCATGTGATACCTCTGGCATTGCAGGCGTTCATAAGCTGCGGTGACCGCTTATCATCAGGCAGGCCGTATGCTTGTTTGCCACCATCATTGTATAAAGTCGGTTCTCACCTTTTTTTAACGTTGGGAAACGCATTTACGCCCATCACTACACGTAGTGTTAGTGTGGCACTCACCGCTCACTAACCGAGTTAAGAAATACCCACAAAAACCCAACGATCGGCGCTTGCGCATAGAGGGACGCCACGGATTCGCTTGCTCAATCAGCGTGACGCCCTTGCGCCGATCATAAATGTAGCGAGCCTTAGAGCCGCACCAAGACTAACTTTTTAATTAGGTTGTTTCCTTCTTAGACCGTTCGTCATTATTTTTACAGAGGTTTTCTTCCTCTTCCGCCTGACCGAGGCTAAAGGCTCCGGCTAACAACATCGTTGTCGCAGGAGCCGCTCCTATATGCTCTATAGCATTATTCATTTTTACAGGTCTCCTAATACTCTTGTCCGGATTTGACAGGTTACTAGTTTTTACACAGAGCAATTGCCATTGATTTATAAGAGCAAATTTAGGTAATTCAAGACCTAAAGATGTATCTTATGTTATTATAACAACCGGGATGGAAGTCTTTTTCTAAGTGAAAATTTTGTTAAAATTAGTCCAACTGTTGAAGAGATTAGTTGGATGAGCCCAAAAAAAATTATCAATAGTGTTTTTTTAATGTAAGTATCGTATATCGTTTCATATACTTTAGTCAATAACTATTAATTTGGAATTACAAACAGTCACTTCAATTGTATTTATTTGTATAGATGAAGTTACAGTAGGCTGTAATTAAGGTAGCTTTTAAAGACCCACTTCAACCATTTACCTCTGAGTACGGTGTCAAGTTTTAATACATCTCTAAATCTTCATTCAGTAATAGAGACAGCCTCACTTCAACTTGGCTCACCAAGTAGTGACACCTACCTAATAACATTCAGTGTCAGATTAAAGACTGATTAAAAATTAATGATGTACTTATGTATTGGTAAAATAATTGTTTTTGAGACAAATTTTGACATCGCGTTTCATAGTATAGAATTTCATAATTTTTGATTTTTGTAGTGACAATTAGTGGTCACAACATTAAAATAAGCTATTAAAAAAACTCAAAAATTAAGTATAAATTTAAAAAAGTGCGTCAACTTCTCACTAGATTCTTATCTACTCCGAAAACTGAGAGAAAATTAACCGTACTTTTATTTTGATGATATTTTTCAAAATTTAATACAAGCGAAAAAAAAAAGGTTTAAATCTACAGTTTGCTGCGATTAAAGTTAATCTTTTGTTTTTCTCAAAACTCAAAACTGGCCTTTTAGTTATTTAAAAGTAACAAACAGACTTACAACTATTATGAAGAATTTTTGTATGTGCATGACATTCACCAAATCTACTTACTATGGGGATTGTAATGCGGAAGTTTGAGAACCGGATAAAAACAGAATAATCTTCTTCATACCATTAATCCCGGTATTTTTCCCCGGGGCTGCTTATTACTCTTATCCGGATTTGACAGGTGACTAGTTTTTACACAAAGCGATTGGTATCTGACTTCCGAAACCCCTAAGGGCGAACCAGTAACTAATGTTTTTTATAAGATGTTATGTGATAACAACCGGGACCGACAGCTTAAGGTGCTCTCCGAGGTACGGTGGGGATACCCTCAGATATTCATACCAAATATCCCCCCGAAAGGGAATCGAAAACAGCACCCCACGACGCGTCAAAAAAGGATTTTTATTAAAAACTAGCTTCTGCCAAACCCTTAGGGGTGGACCCTTTAGAAAAATTTTAAACAAGTTTTTCTTTATTTTAATTGTTCGCCAAAAAACAAAGTTTCAAAAATGACGGACTTCCATACAACCTTTCAATTACTTTTTCACCCTCTTAAGCGCGTTTACTTTTAGAAATAATACCTATGAAAGACAACAGTTCTGTAGGTCCAACGGCTTAGGCTGGGCATTTATATTTCACTCAGGTCTTCTCCTTTTAAAGGCATATATAATTATATAGATAAGGCCCCAATAGCCCAGACTCATTACTATATAACTTTATTAAATCGTTATATACAGGTGTCCAACTGATGGCTAAATTGCAATCCGTCCCGTATAATTATATTCCAGGGACGGTCGCCAACGAGGGGCTGTTAATGAGACCCGTGATTCAGAATTTCATTTAAATGTAACAGCCTCTGCGATGAAATAAACTCTGATACTTCATTTTGATTGAAAAAGTCTAATTTTATTAGAATAATAGATATAAGTGGTGAAAAGTTTTGGAATGCAAAATTGTTAGTAAACTATTTTTTACATGGTTCCGCACCCAAAGGTTGCTAACGGAACTACTCAGCCACCGTTGGCCGTTCGTCTGTCAGCGGTTTCTACCTCCTGAACCGACAGCAAATACCTACAAAAAAAAATTCTTTTATTTTATGTCATGACGGTTGGCAAACAAGCATACGGTCCGCCTTATGGTAAGTTATGAACGCTTGCGATACTTGAAGTATCACAAGCGCGTTGCCAACCCAAGGAACAGGAGGGACGGGATGGGAAGGGAAAAAAGGAAGGGAACAGAGGAGGTGGGATATTGGACCTCTCACTCATAGGACGAAACGCAACAGTACCTAATGATACTGTTGCTTGACGCCGATTTTCTATGAGACGGTAGTACTTCCCCGGTCACTAGCCTTTTCTGTTGAGAGAAGCATGGCTTTACTACCGTAAAAAAAAAAAAAAAAAAAACTGTTATATTACTATTATAAATAGCTAATTGAGGTACGGAACCGTTTTTGTTAAATACAAGTAACATCAATAAAAATCTAAATTGATTTCAAATCCCGAAAACACTTAAAATAAATAAAACCGTTTTGAACTCAGCCAAATATTACATTAAAAGTTTTGAAAGACTCAAATATTCAATTTAACCTGAATATTTTCTCAATTACCGTAATAATAGTAATACGATATTAGAACAAAATGGTTGATCATTAAGATCGCTCTTACATGAAGGACCTAATGGTTGCCTAGCAACCAGTTATTTCGGTTCGGATGTAATTTGGCACGGTATTTCGTATATTGGTGATATTTATATTGATTTAATTTATACATAATGAACATATGAATGCTTACTGACAATAATTATTATTTTAATATTAATATAATATAATAGTTAGACGACATAATATTATTAAGATATTTTTTATGTCATGACTATTTGACGACGTTGTGGCGCAGCGGTAGCGAACCTGCCTTAAACGCCATAGGTCGCGGGTTGCCCATGCAAGCATATTTTCCGGTCTGGATGTACTTATCCTTGTTCTTGTATATGTTTCCGGACCCTCTACACAGGATATCACTGTCCTAATGATTTGAGTATGTAGCGTTTATTTATTTATTGATAAACAAACAAGCATACGTTCTCCTGTTGGTAAGCAGTCTACCAATACCTATGAACGCGCGGGATACTTGAAGTGTCACATGCGAGTTGCCAACCCAGAGGTAGAAAGGAAGACCTGAGAAGGGAACAGAGGAGTAAGAGATTGGTCCTCCGGCGCTCTCACTCATCACGCTAAACGCAACAGTAATTTTAGAGTGGCGAGTATCAGTAGAATAACAATTATTCCAAAATCATTACTCGCTTATGCGAGCTTGTGAATGTGTCAACGCTCACGAGCTTTTTTATGGTACTAAGTTGGCAAGCAAGCATACGACCCACCTAATGCTGTAGCTTATGAGCGCTTGCAACACCATTAGCAGGTGCCATTGCCCGCGTTGCCAACCTCGTGATATTGGTTCTTAAATCTTCTTTGCCCAGTCATTTCACTAGCCCTTCAAATTGAATCCCAGTAATGCCAAAAAGTACAGTAACAGTAGTACTGTTTTGCGATACAGTATTTGACACAACCTACCTAGGCGGCCTCTTGCAACAAAAGACCTACCACCAGTGTTACTGATTGCACTGGTGGTATAATCTCCACTGTGACAGAGATATCCCAAAAGTGGGCGACGGGTCACGTCCCGATGCCTGAAATCCCTAGTGTAAAACGCTGGTCTGAAACCACCCTTAGTAATAATTAGATGAATTGTCAAAATAAATGTTTACATGACTTGATTGAGTATCAGTTTGATTGACTAACAACCTTCAAAGGTTTGATCGTGATATAGAAATCGAATCAAATCATTTATTTGCAAGCTGAAGGTACAAAATTGTGATATAACAAACAAAATAATTACAGGCATAGAAGCAACAAATTGACATACAAATATAATATTATTTTGAGATTAAAAATATTAATCAGATATTGATGTCGGAGAATCCGTTAAATGAGGATCTGCGTGGTTGATGTCCATGTCAGCCTTAATAATTTTATCCATCAGTGCCTCAGTCACCATAGGCCTCAAAATACGTCCATGCATGATCCCTTGAATCAAAATGAACCATGACACACGACAGATCTCAATAGCAACCAGCTCTACTTTATATAAAGACTACAACCTCTTTCGTCTATTTTGTAACATGATAAATAAATCAAAACTCCCACATTTATTTTTTTCTCTTAATGCGACGATATAATTTTTAAATAAGGTATAATACATACTACGAATTGAATTATGTTTATTTAAATTTGCTCTTTCAGGAGTGGACAGAAGAAAAAGAATACGAAGGGGCGAAAATCGAGTTATCATAACTCAGCATTTCACGGAGAGGACTGTCACGCCTGGCGGAGATGTAAGTAAAATTTTTAAAGCTATTTGAATATTTTTATTTTGATTAGATATGTATGTACAATATTTTTATTGCAATTAATTTAGTAAGCAAGCATGGCCTACAATGATGGTAAGTGGTTGTCGTAGCCTATAAGCGCTGTAACACCAACCCAGCCTAAGTGTACTTCAAATGAAAACGAAGTAATGCAAAACACATACTGCTTTGCGGTATCTTCCTAGCCAGGCCTTTTGCAATAAATAGCCTACCTATTATTATATATTATGGTATGGTAGTATATAATATGGTAACTATACCATTCAAAGATTGTATTTCTTGATTATAACATTTTTTAGAATAAACCACGGAATTGTTAATGGCTAAGCTTCTGCAACAATTTATCATATACTCAATGTAATACTCCCATTTAATTTCTATTGAAGGATAAGCGAGAGTATGGCGTCCCTTTTGAGATGATAGAAATCATAATAATAAGGTATAGGCATATTCGCGTAAACTTGTCACCGCAATTATGACTTATGAGCCATAAGTTGTGGGAGCATGCATTAGTGTCATTTATTCACTTTACTTACCATTGCTGTATAAGCTATTCAAGATCTGAAGCGCTGCAAGCGCAAGCTGTAATGTAATGTGAAACTTACGATGTCGTCGTGCTTTGCGTAGGTACTAGTGACAGCTTGGGTAGGAGAAATCCTGCGGCAAGGCTATTCTTAGTACCTTATTATTAAAATTTCTGTGTGGGGAAGGAGGCGTTTAAAGAAGACAAAGTCTTTTATTCTATTACAAATTTTATTCTATTTGAGGGTGATAGATCACCGATCTGGCTTAATCAAATGAAGCCTCAATAGCTCAATGGTAGAAGGGGAAATTTCACTTCGTTAACGCGAGAGTCGCGGGTTCGATCCTGAGCATCTTGAGCTATTGTCGTACCCACTCCTAGCACAAGCTTCGAGCTTATTTGGAGGGGTAATAAGAATATTAGTAATGCCTTGAAAAAGCATTGCTAAGCATTTTTAGTTTGAGTTTATTTTTTATAATATTTATAAAAAATAAACTCTAGAATCTACTATCGTTAACGTACTATTAAATTCGCACAAGATACTTCTTTTAGATTAGTATGCAATGTGCGGCTACTGGGGACAGGCCACCACAATTCAAATGGGAACGAGACGGTATTGTCATGTCCAGTAATACAGATCCGAGGTAAGCATTATTTTTAAATAAAATTTCCTTGTGTTTTTCTGATGTGTCTGATACGACAGCAAATACACATAAATCCTTACTAATGTCAAAGTAACTCTGTGTCTCTGTCTGTCTGTCGCGTCAAAACTACTAAACCGATTGAAATGAAATTTGGTACACAGATAGCGCATGAGATGATAGAGTATGAGAAAAGACATGCACTACTTTTAAATGCGAAAAAATGGTTGTAAGAAGTTGAAAGAGGGGGATGAAAAGTTGTATGGAAGTATCGTCATTTTCAGAGCCAGAGGCTTGAAACTTATTTTTAGGCTGTTTTTTCATTGTAAATAAATATGACATTCAAAGTTTGATAGGGGTGGGGATGTCTGGTTTGGTATTGTGCTCTTCAGAATTTGTATTATAATCGCTATTCACGCGGGTGAAGCCGGTGAAGCGTAAAGAATGTGTAGTATTAGATCGTAAGTAGCAATACTGACCCGAGGTAAGCTAAAATATGTAGAAATTTAATTAAGATTAGAACAACGAACATGGATATGAATCTTAGATCCAATATTCTATTATTTATTTATCTGCGTTGGATAAAATAAAAAGCTTTATTACATCTTCTACTTTTTTTTCGAAATTAAAATTTTATGTATGTACTTTATATTGCCTGCGTCTTTACTTGCGAAAGTGTAATTATTATACCGTGTAAAAATTATTTTCCAGTCCCACCAGAATAATACCAATTTTTTTTAAATAAAAGGTTCCTGTGTCCTTTTCTATATAGACAGCCTATATGCAAAATTTCATAGTGATCGGTGGTACAGTTATGATATGAAAGCGTATCAAATAATGATACCAACAAACTCCCATTTACGTTTATAATATTAGCTAGTTTTACTTTCCATCTCATTTCATATATACCATTTGAACAGGTATGCCTTGGGTCAAGTGATGACGTCAGACGTCTCAGTTATAGGACAGCTAAATATAACTAGAGTAAGAGTTGAAGATGGCGGTTCGTACTCTTGTATAGCCAAAGAAGGAGAGTATGTTGCCACACATGAGAACAGACTTGATGTATATGGTAAGTAAAATACACCTATTTACCAAACGTTTGAAGACTTAAATTATAAGGGTTCTGTTTTTGCCATTTGTCTACTAAAACCTAAAAACAGGTAAATAGATTGATGAAATTATTTTATTAATATTGTCCATCATTCAATTAATTTATTAAAATTATAAGCTACATCAGTAGATTCATAGTCTGTACATACAATCATAGTAATCTGAAGCCAGTCAACTCGAACTTATTAGCTGCTTTGAGACAATCAGCGTGCGTCTAGAATCAGTGTGACGGAAAATTCATACAATTTATTTTTTCTAGCCCCCATCTGCCAAACTGTACTGTGCCGTTCGTTCCAAAAATATTATATGACTAGTTTTGTCCAAGGCTTTGCTGGCGTGGTCTACATAATTATTACTTGGTTATCAAACGCAATTCTTTCGCTTTGTTATATGTTGCTGTTCTAACTCACTGTATCGCATTTGTCTATTAGAACAATTATACACACTAATAAGATCAGAAATAAACATGTATTTCAGCTATTAACTTAAGGTATTTTGTTTTTTAGGACCACCTTATATCAGATCATTACCCCCAATAAAAGTACAAAGCGGGGAGTCAATAACCTTGCCGTGCCCTTTTTATGGATATCCTATAAGGTATTGTGTAAATTATTGATTTAAAATCTTTAACTATTAGGAATTAGAATTGATTTTTAGATCCGTGTAATATTTCCGAATTGGATTTAATTTATCAAATGTTTTAGTAAGTATAGTACAGTAGTGCAGCCTTGATGTTTATATAGCAGCATAAATGGGTGACTCGACTGGGGAAGTACCCATAGAATTTTGACAAGTAACAGTACCCGTACTGCTGCGTGTCGTTTGATGAAATGGAGGGCTGGAAACATAAACCATTATACTTTCTTATCCTCTCCCTTTATTACCTTTCTCTGTCTCTCCTTTCCTGGGAGTAGCAATAAGCGTCAAAAGGTGACTGTTTACCATGTGGCTTTTTTTGCCACGTTTATGATTTAAAAAAGAAAGTTATTTTTACAGCAAAATCGATTGGGAACACAATGGCAAAATAATAAATCCAAATAATCTATTTCAAAATCGATACAAAAGAAATCAAATACACCAAATTAGAAAACCGCATCGAAGCTTTGTCAATGCGCATGGTATATTAACCATACCAGAGGTCAGTAAAGATGACGATGGTGCTGTATATACATGTATTGTAACATCACATTCCGGTGAAATGGCGAGGCGTGCATTTGAAATACAAGTGATCGAAGCCCCTATACTCGAAGACTTGCTCCTTGGCAATAATTTACAGGAAGGGCAGATTGTAAACATTTATTGCAACGTACGGAGCGGTGATTTGCCGATACATTTCGAATGGTTGAAAGATGGGAAGAGGATTCCAAGTAGCTTAAAGGTGATTTACTTCCTATCCCTTTAGATGCTTCCACTTAATAAGGGTTCTATTATACTGGTTTTTGGCCGCGACGTTGCCCGCGTCAATAACGATTTTTAATGGGGCACATTTAATGCAATATATAAATTATTGGTCCACTCTCAATTTCAAGCCCCATTTCACCTTCTTCAACTTTTGCTACTCCGATAAAAAGTAGTCTCTATATTTTTACCAAAATACATACATCATAATTAGTTCAGCGGCTGAAGTGTGAAAGCGTCTTAAAAAGTCACTTTCACCTTTACAAAAAAAAAAAGGATTTTATTGCTTGGAGAATATTATTTTAACAATGGTATTTTAATAAGAATGTATAAAAGTTAAGTTCTGCAATTTGAAATTTTGTTATTATAAAAAAAAACAACAATTATGAAAAAAATAATTGTTTATAAGCTGCTTTGCTTTGAAACTTTGTCAAACTTATTTTTGAACAAAACTAATATAAGATCTTAATAATTTCTTAGGTTATAGAGAGAAGTTCAGATTTATTCAGTGCGTTAATAATAAAAAGGGTATCCTTGGAACACTGTGGGAATTACATGTGCGTGGCTTCGAACCATGTTGCTAAAGTGAATAAATCTACTGAGTTGTACATAAAAGGTTAGTACAGCTATTACTAAGTTCTAATAACTCCTTAGTAGTATTAAACTTTTTCGTGGTATGTTATTCCGGAAAAAACCCGATCAACATTTCCGTAATGACAGAATAAAACTATCACGTTTCTTGTATGGAGACCCCTTAAATTTAATTATTTGTCATTATAGCGGTCATAGAAGTACACAAGCTATGAAAATTTCAACTATTTATCTATTACAGCTCCTGAGATAGATAAAAATGTCAAAAATATCATGTATGATTTATTTTTGAATTTTATTTTGTTTTTAGTATTTATTTTTGTACCACCAACAGAAATACACTGATTCTGTGAACATTTCAATTCTCTAACTATTACGGATCGTAGGATACTTGATGTTGAATTTTCGAAGGAACTCCAGAAAATCTTTGATATTTTGTGTGTATGGCAGAGCCTGTTTACATTTCATAGAAAGTCCATGACCAAAATTGAAATTTTTTACTAATACATTCGTCCCTTGTAGTTTCACCAAGATGGTTAGAGGAGCCTACGAATTCATCATTACTTCTCGGAAGAAAAGGATCTGTATCCTGTAGTGCTAGTGGATACCCTCAGCCCCAAGTCCATTGGATGAAGAAAGATGGTAATACATCCCTTATTTTAAGTCATTTTGAACTTGTAGACATAAATAATAATAAATAAACGCGGCACACTTAACGCATTAGGATAGTGATATCCTGTGTCGGGGGTCCAGACACAATACTTACAGGAACAAGGACAAATACACCCAGACCGAAAAATATGCTTGCATGGTCAATATAAACTATAATACATGCTCCGAATGGGAATCGAACCCGTGACCTGTGGCGTTTAAGGCAGGTTCGCTACCGCTAAATCGAAATAAATTCTACTATTCTGAATTCCTTCTGATATATTAATAAAATGAGCACATATTATTTTATATCATTTATAAAACATAGTATTAGCTTTTTCAATGGCTGGCCCTTGAATTACAATAAAAAAACTATTTTTTCTGAAAAATTGTGAGCTGACAATGTTATCTAAGAATCAATTGGACTTCTACTACACCATAAATATTATCAATAGAACTACGTTTGTTTATTTCAGCTCTTCTTGGTACCTGGCAACCCGTATTAGAATTAGCTGGAGGTGGAATCCTGAGCCTTCCGAATGGAACCCTAGTGATTGAAGAGGTATCTCTAACTGATGAGGGACTATACTCCTGCAATGTGGAGAACGGAGTGGGCATACCACTCAGTAAAACAATCTGGATGAGTGTGAATAGTTGGTAATTTTGTATTATTTCAGCCGAACTTTTAAATGATTATTCTTAATGAATCAGAATTCTGAACCAGATACTGCTTATGTTAAAATAATAAGTAGATGCGACGCAGAAAATCACTCGTTTTGTACTACTGAATGTATATGTCGAAAATGAAATTAGATAGGGATAGGCATGATGATGATGAAGTTAGAATCAGAATTATATTCAGAGACGATAATATAATTATAATACCATATGTTCTGGCCGGGATACAACTTAATTGTTAAAAGAATGGGAATAAGGGTCGGTCATGATGTAATTTCAATGCCAACAGAATGAGGCAAGGGTCCGTACACCAAGGCACATTCGTTAGAAATGCGTCCAGGTACCATACTGTATAGCTATTTATAGAAACATACTGATAATAAATGTGGGTAGGAGTAAAGATATCGAATAATAACCTAATACCACCATCTTGGTCTAGTTAACATCGTATATCTCGTCATATGTGTCAACTTTAGTGATAAGTATGGGAACGAGCAAGTGAAACGGCCGGTATCTTAAAACGCACTGATTTATTACAATAGCTGCGATTGGTCGCAGCCCCTCGCTATGTTCATAGCATACATACATAGCACTTAGGCTATTATTTGAACTTCTTATAACTGTTAATTTATCCTTAACATGGTATTATTGCTTTCAGAACCTGTCCACTTTGAAACTTTATCGACAAATGTAACGACTCGCCTTGGTCATCCAATCACCTTAGAGTGTCGAGCTTTAGGTGATGAGCCAATTAGAATTGTTTGGATACATGATGGAAATACCTTGGATAATCAGAATCATAGGTTAGGATGATATAAATGATATTTTTTATCTATCTATTTGATCTATGATATATCTAGACACCGTTGTGGCGTTGTGGGTAGCGAATCTGCCTTTAGTCTCGACGGTTGCGGGTTCGATTCCCGCTCGGGCAGATGTTTGTTAAATTTCTGTCTTGGTCTGGGCGTTTATCTGTGGGTCTCCCAACGTGCCTCGGAGACCACGTTAAGCTGTCGGTCCCGGTTGTCATCACATAACATCTGAAAGTAATCGTTAACTCTCGATAAGTAAAGTGCTCTTTATCCAATGAGTTACTGGTTCGCCCTTAGGGTTGCGGAGGTCAGATGGTAATCACTCTGTGTAAAAACTAGTAATCAAAGTCAAATCCGGATAAGAGTAATAAGCAGACCCTGGGTAAAATAAAAATACCGGGAATAATGCTCGGACTAAGAAGAAGATATTTTTTGATCTATCTTTAGAAAACCTTTATGACTTACTTTGAATAATTACAAAAGAGTTTTTTCAGTAATAAAGATATCAAATAATTACCTTGAAAAGACTCAACTATGAAATAATAATAATTAACTATTTCAGAACAAAACAATCTGAAACAAAGACATCTCTTGGTTTGACAAGTACAGTTACGATACGATTCTCTGAAGCAGGCGATGCCGGCTTTTATCAGTGTCGAGCCAGCAACCCATACGGTGTTGCGAGTTTTAATATTTTTCTAACTATTTTAGGTAAATATTTTTTAAATATATTATCTCGACTTGCTTGACAGGATAATTCTTTATACTTCTTTAGCTAGAAATGTGAAATTAAATGGATATTATCTGTATAACCATGACCTATTCAGGTCACATGATCATTATTTCTATAAATCATTACAATTTTATTAGAACCTCCAACCCCCCCATCAGAGCTACGTATAGAATCAATACACTCACGTTCCGCCGTTGTCTCGTGGAGAGATGCGCGTGCGCACGCCAAACACTACGCTCTGCAGTACTCACCTGCCCACTATGCTGAAACTGGATGGGAACACGCCATTAATATTAACATCACCAGGTATAAACAAATAATTACTATTATAATAAAATCCTTTTTTATGTTTGTGTGTTGCTGTTGGCACGAGCCCAGAACTGAGACCCAGCCGCGAAAAAGTGATAGCCTTGGCGGGGGCTCAAATTAATTCCATCCTTACAGTACCTCGAGGCCAAACCACGGTTATAGACGACATCGGGAATGGAAGAAACGCTTCGAGCGCATTATAGTTGATGGACTCCCCTGACAGATAACAGTCCATTATCTTATTAACTTAAGCCACAATCTTGTTTATTTATGTTTAAAATAATAGGAGTGAGAAAGATATTCGACAGACAATTGAGCTGCAGAATTTAAAGCCAGCGACAGCTTATGCGGTGCGTGTCGCAACAGGCAATGAAGTGGGAGTGAGTCGATACACTACAGCTGAGCACTTCACTACAAATGAAGAAGGTAGGATTGCTACTACATATTTTAAAGAAGCAAGAGACTATCATGCGAAATAGAAATTGAATCATTCTTTTAATTTGATTTAGTAATAATCGACTTTGAATAACCTCATCATAATCAATAATTAAACTTTGTATAATAATTTTACTTAAAACTATAGTGCAAAATAATAAAGCATATACAATAAACACAGCTTATAATAGAGCTTGTTGTAGCACCAAAAAACGTAGTACGCAATCAAAGATTAGGTCACTAATATAATTTGGACAGACCATAAAAAATTGTTACATGTTTTAACGAAAGTAGTTCTTTAGTTTTCACTGTTTTGTGAATGATTGTTCCGTAGTCAGCTATGTTAAATATATATATGCTATTTTTAGCTCCCTCGACATCACCAATAAATATTAATGTAGAACAGACGAAAAATCCAGGAGAGCTCTTTATGTCATGGTTTCCACCACCCAAAGATAGCCATAATGGCGTTATCATAGGGTACCATATAAGAGCCGTTCCACAAAATGTTGGATCCAGTAAGTATAGAACTTATTTTCATTTAAGATATAGTACAAGATGAAAGGTCTGTTACAGTAAAATATAGTCCTCTACTCACTTGCATCTGTATCTTTGACACGAATTTCTTTAATTGAAGTTTATCAAGTCAGTCAATCTCCAAAAGACTGATGATAAAATAATTAATTAATCTTTTTTGGCCATCATTCTGGTAGCTGTTTAATCTGATTTTAGAAGCTAATCGTTTTTGTCATAATAAATAATAAGTTACTTTTAGAATTTTTGTTTTAGAGGACAGTGATACCAAAATACTAAAAATTACTCAGCAATCCGGAAAACAAAAGACAACGATAAGCGGACTTCTGAAAAATACGAGGTATTTAAATAGATTGATTATTATTAGTCTAAAGTGATTAAGAACTGCGCATTATTATGTCAAAATACAAATGAGTCTTTCAATCAGGATGAAATAACATAGTAAACTTGATAATAAACAGTTATCCATTCCATTAGTCAATTGTTGCTGGCAATCAATATAAGGCTGGGAAGCGGGAAACGCCCAAAAACTTGGAGTAGTGGGTGGACAGCATTAGCCTCTTACACTCGCATCAAATATACCAACAAATGCATTACTTTGTATAGTTCAGATAATCTATGAAAATATATATAGGTATCATCAAATTAGCCAAAAAGATGAAGAAGAAGATAAACTGACGGCTCTTGGTCTATGCCACCGTAGATCTTTTAGATGGGTAAAAACCCTAATATTATAAAAAAAACACTTTGGAATTCAGATATAAGAACAATATTGTGTACTGAAATAAAAACGTATTCTAGGTATGCAGTGACTATATCAGCCTTCAATAATGCTGGATCTGGGCCATTTTCTCTTCCTGTATTTCAAGATACTATGGAGGGAGGTAATGCTATTAAAATACTTTTTTATTTATATATTTTTAGCATTTGTATCCGATTCTAGCCTATGTTGATATGAATAAAATTTAGGTCCCCTAAATCCCCCTACTTCGAGGTATATCAAAAAAAGTATTTTTGCATTCCAATTTTGTATGGCAATTTTTTTTTAATTGGTTACTGTACTTGATTAGTTAAAGCATGCGTTTTTCTATGTTTAGCACCCGAACACGCTCCATCTTCAGTAGAATGTACTGCTGTTTCTTCAACATCTTTGAAGGTTGGGTGGGAGCCAATATCTCTACAAGGACAGAGTAGTTCTTTAATAGGCTATACCATAATGTATGCAACAGAAGGTATGTAATTGAGTCACGACAACATCGTATCAAAACTTATGATATCGCAGCTTACTATGATGCTTATTTCAGACAGTGCTTGGCAAAACCAGACTTCTCTTCATGCAGAAATATATTTACAAAGCTTGATAAAGTATAAAAACTATACTCTTAAAGTTGCGGGTTTCTCTAATTATGGAGCCGGACCGTTTTCGTATCCAATAATTTGCAGTACCTTACAAGATGGTAAGTTTTCTATTTTTTTATTTGTAATTGAGAAGTAATATTTTATCTTTCATAAAACAAATAGTATAATTTTAGAAGGTAATTTTATTCACATTATTAGCAGTTACTTATAAAAAACACTTTCACACTTAAACGTATATATACTATAGAATCTAAATGACTTTGGTAAAGAATTATGTCTCCAATTTTATAAATCATTTTCCAATAATAATCAATAAAGCATGCGTATTTTAATATTTGTAGTACCAGATGCTCCAGCAGATGTAAAAGTTCTCATTTTATCTGCCACATCTCTACTTGCTAGTTGGAAGAAACCTGAAAACCCCAACGGAGAATTGGTGTACTATACAGTATATGTGAAACCAACTTCTAGGTGAAAACTTAAACTTATTTAGCAGCAATTACTACTTGAATTAATAACTAATTGAGTCATGTGCACTAATTGCACACTTGGCATATTACATAAAGCTGTATATTAAATCGGCCTGACTTAACATTTATTATTAACAGCAATGGACCACCACACACCATAAGAGTAGATATATCAAGAACAACGTCTGAAATTAAAGATTTAACCACTGGAAGGACGTATGAAACATGGGTTACAGCTAGCACTAGTGTTGGAGAGGGTACAGCCAGCAAACGGTTGTCGCAGACGCCTTTACAGCGAGGTATTGCGTTTCTTTCAAAGATTTGTGTGAATTTTTTATCCTTAAACTTCAGAGGGGCTTACCATTACCTCTTATTGCTATTAAAATGACAACCAAAAACATGCAAAAAGCTGAGTTACATCGTTATTTCGTATCATGAACCTATTATATAGATGTTATGACAAGATTTGCTGACGAAATTTTGCATTACAGTGGTAGCAGGTGTAGCTTCTCTTGGTGGTACAATTTCAATAGGGGTTGGTTCATCCCTCCATCTTGTTTGCCAGTGCGTAGGTATCCCACCACCTCGCACCATTTGGTACCACAAACAAAACATAATAACACATCATCCCAGGTTTACGAGGAATCATGACGATAGTCTACTAATAAATAGTAAGTAATTTTAAGTTTAAATTTAAGACATCAAATATAAATTGTGTCTGTGCACTCAATAGGTTCATTCACAAAACTAGTAACACAGTAAATAAAACTTTTTTCCAGATATTGACCAATCACTTAGTGGTAATTATACCTGTCTAGCTAAAAATTTATATGGATCTGATTCAGTAGAATACACGGTTATAGTTTTACCATTACCTGAAGCACCAATACTCCAAGCAACTCCATATAAGGATTCTATTTTAGTAGAGTGGGAGCAACCATATTATTCGGGCAATAGAAGTTCACTCCATAAAATAAGTGAGTTCATTTAATTGATAGCCTTAACATTTTGCTTTCAAGTTTAAGATGAAATTAAGAGAAAGTAATCATTATCATCAGAATCAACTAATTAATTATTCAGCTTACAGCCTAACGTGGAAAGAAGGAAGTGGTCCCTGGCAAGAGGCTTGGTCACCAACTAAGCCGCTATCCAACAAGTTGTCGAATTTATCAGGAGTCCAAAAGCACGCCCTTACCGCACTCAAATGTGGGACCAAGTATTCATTGAGAATAACTGCTACTAATAAAGTTGGTACTTCTCAGCCTGCATACATAGACGTTAGCACATTAGGCGGAGGTATGTACATATGTCTAAAACTGTCGTGTGTTAGTTATTAAATACCTTCGACAATTTTTAACTTGATAACAATTCAATAAAAATTAGAGTATCAAAATTTATTGAACGGTTTAAATACAATATTTTTTTGATGTTTACTCTAAATCTTGATTCTTAAGTAGCTTGAACAACTAATTAAGACAAGAGGACATTACAAATATGTACATAAAGAACTTAACATTTACTCAGCAAAAATCCAAGAATTTTGATAAATGATTAGAACTTTTCACCCTAATCTGATTTTCTAGCACCAGTCCCACCAACATCGAACGAATGGCTTTGGAGCAACTGCACCCATATATACGTACAATTAGCGGGCTGGGATGATGCTGGTTGTGAACTGAGATCGTGGGACGTGGAGTATCGTACCCTTGGTTCTAGAATTTGGTTACGGGCTCTTAATACTTTGGTAAGATAGTTTTTTATTATGTTAGATAGTTATTTTTATATCTTTAGTAGCTTTAAATTCAAAAGTAAAGTAGTGCTTTGCTGTTTTTGGCATAAAGATAACTGTATCTATCGCTACTGCTACGCTTTGGTCGATCAGCAGGCATTCTATAGGAGACCCAAATTTTCAGCCAACCTGTCACTGCATTTTCTTCTCTCTCTCTCTTCTCCATATTTATTTTCCCATATTGTGGACAGCCTTAGTAATGATATTGGTAATTATGGTGCCTGCTTACTTGCCATAATGACAATGACCAAAATAACTACTGAACCATATTACGTCAACTTTTAGGCCTATACAGAAACATCTTGGAATATGCCTGTCTACAAGTCTAGTTACCGTGCTAGCTCATGTGCCATCTCTGATCTGTCACCGGGTACCTGGTATCAGATTCGGATCACCGCAACCAATGAGGCTGGTACCGTGACCACAACTTACAATTATGCCACAAAGAATTTGGATGGAAGTAAGTTTCTTTTAGCTATTTAGTTAATTATTTTAATATGTGGTTTAATTTGTACTTAATTACAGTCTATTTTACTCCCAAATACGTACAATCTTTGGTGCAAACTATGGAATGATCTACCTTCCGAGGTTTTTTTATTCGCTATAATTTAGGGATTTTCAAACATATTGTTCAGATATTTTTTTCATAAAGGACGGCAACGCGTCCGCTATCGAATTTCAAGGATGTCCACGGGTCATAATGGCCTCTTATCATCAGGTAGACTAATCTATTCGTTTTTCCTCTTCAAATATTTTAAATAAAACAGTTGCGGACATCAGATCACCTTGTATGTTTGAAAATATCATATAGGAAGACCAAAAAACAATTTTTTAATCAGAACATGTTCATAAATATGTATATTATGTCTACTGAGTGGAATATTTATCTACTGGGTGGACGACGTTGTAGCGCAGCGGTAGCAAACCTGCCATAAGCGCTACAGGTCCCGGGTTCGATTCCCGCTCGGAGCAGATGATTGTATTAAGCATACAGGCACGTTTCCAGGTCTGGGGGTGTTTGTCATTGTGTATGTTTCCGGACCCCCGATACAGGATATAACTATCCTAATGGGGGCCGTTGATTGTGCAGCGTTTATTTATTTATTATTTGTAAGCTATTATGTGTACCGACTGGAATCAAATTTTATTGCTTGTATTCTGACGTAACATGTTTTTGATTTAATTATAAATTGTTTTGCTTTTACAGGTGAAGTTGGACCCCCTTCGGATCTTTTTGACCTCAATATGCTCATTATAGTTTTTAGCTCCATCTTACTAGTAATGTGCCTAATATGCTGTATTTATATTTTAGTTAAAAGACAAAGGTACGTTGATTATTTTTCTTCTTCTTCTTTCTTATAGTATCTTCTTCGTCCTAGCATTATTCCCGGTATTTTCATTTTACCCAGGGTCTGCTTATTACTCTTATCCGGATTTGACAGGTCACTAGTTTTTACACGGAGCGATTGCCATCTGACCTCCGCAACCCTAAGGGCGAACCAGTAACTCATTGGATAAAGCAATTTACTTATCAAGAGTTAACGATTATTATCAGATGTTATGTGATAACAACCGGGGCCGATAGCTTAAAGTGCTCTCCGAGGCACGGTGAGGAGACCCACATGGACAAAACGCTCAGACCGAGACAGAAATTTTAACAAACATCTGCCCGAGCGGGATTCGAACCCGCTACCGTCGAGACTAAAGGCAGACTCGCTACCAACAACGCCACAACGGTGTCGAAAAGTTTATATTAATTAGTTGTTATTGTTGAATAATTTAAGTATCGTATGGAACGTCGTATCAAGTAATAACTTATTTAAATATAAGTAAGACATATTATATTTTATATTAAGCCTTAGTTATCGTTTTATTTAAAACTAGCAAAGCAAGCGGCTTTGCTCACTCAATCGTGTAGTTATTATTATTTTTTTCCAGACATGATAATTTTACTGAGTACCATGATTCTATTACCGTGGACAATAAATCGGAAAGTGGTAACATAACAACGAATACTTCTCATAGCAACCTAACTAATATGAAGGAGAATAGGATTTACAGTGCACCTATACCCGTCACTAATAATAGCAAACATGGTAAGAAGCTGGGATTTCCTTGCAAACAACTTAAGTTAACATTAGTTCAGATATTAAATATTTCTTTCTTTCTTTCTCTCTCTCTCTCTCTCTCTTATTTTCTATGTTTCTTTCTTTCTCTCTTTCTTTCTTTGTTTCTTTTTTCATTAATTTGAGTCATTAGCTAAACTCTCTTACTATAGTTTGTTCTGTTAGTTTTTAATAACTACTGTCTTCAATTGGGAGCAACTTATACATATATAATATTCTACTAACATCCAAGTCTCTGGTCGGCAGAAGCTAGGACTTCCATATAGTATAGGGCTTATTTTGAACATAGTTAAGAAATCTACCACGTTTATCTTGTGCGGATTAATATCGATTCCTTCGATGCCCTCACGATGTTTACTCTTACTTACGGTAAGAGCACCTGACTTCAAGAGGCAAACGGGCATCTAGGCCAGCGGTGAAACAACACTAATTAAAGCATCACCTCTATTCTATTCTTATTCGTTATTATATTTATTGAATATTATATTACTATGAAGAGGATTATTTTAAACAAATCTCAAAAATATAATATCCCATAATTTTATGTGCATATTTTATGCGATAGCTTCGCCATCTCTTAATTGTTTTTATCCTCCTTTTAGTTGTGTTAAAATGATCTTCTAAATTGAAAATCTTAAAATATATCTGAGCTAATTGTTCGTGACCGCTGTATTTATTTATTTGTTGTCTAGTCGGTAGAAATCTGTCAGTTGTGTTCTAAACAAAAGTACACTTATATAAGACATAGAGATATTACATACAAAAAAATGTTTACAGAACTGTATGAAATAAGTCCATATGCACAATTCGCAGTCGGATTTCGTACTTTTGGACATGTGGAAAATCAGGACATGCCAAGTCGGCACATGAAGCAGAGATATGATACAGGTAAATATATTCATGACCAGCTCTTGCCTCTGGCTATGCACCCGTGACTGCGATTTTCAACTGGGTATCTTTATCGCAATATAAATAAATAGTTCCATAAACAAATTTTCATCCCATATTTCATCCTTAAATTTTCATTTTTCGTGACAAAAATCTTTAAAATCGGTTGACTATATGATTAATTGCGAACTTTGTGGTATGAAAAATACGATTGAAAAGAAGTGTCTTAATTTTTTTTAAATGTAGATTTGAAGATTTATTACGTATTTTATTACGTACAAGCATAAAATTAAAACTTTTAGGTCGGTATCAGACCAGTGTTATAGACGAGTGTATAAGCTTGTTTTTTGAAGCGCGTACAGGAATAAGCTCGTGTACACGAGTTCGCCTATTTGTAACGCCAAATGAAGCGCGCGCGTAAGACCGTATGCTGAAAGGCTTTATACCTCAAAAAAACGCTTGTCTGAAACCCCCTTAGGGTGATAATAGATTTATATATTTATTTGTTTTCAGAAACAAGTTTTCAAGTATGTTCAGCATCAGAAGATAGTGACAGTATGTCTACACTAAAAAGTATACCAAGGAGTAAGTAATTATTAAAAAGGTTTTATTTTTATATCAACACTCGCAATTAATCTCATTAGGATAGGAATATTCTGTGTCGGGGTGCGAAAACTCACAATCAAAAGCACAACCATGCAGATAGTACTCGCACCTAGAGAGAAAAGTAGGACATTCTCACCCGCGATTCCTTCGCGATTATTGTCAACCGGGTGGCAATCTCTTACTTGTCTCCCGAAGTGCTACTAGTTTTGCTACTATTAAAAGTTCGCTTTTTGTCGCTGGTACGAGGGATAAATGTACAGTTGCTAGGTTACCGAGACGTAAAGTTGATTAGTGTCTGTCTTGCAAGAAAATCGGTTTGTCCTTGTCATTGTGTGTGTTTCCGGACCCCCGACACAGCATTTCACTATCCTAATGGGGGCCGTTGAGCTTGTAGCGTTTATTATTATCATTCGACATATTTGAATTCACTCCCTTTCCACGCATATCCTCTTCCACACATTTTATCCAAGTTTTTTTGGGCGTCATTTCTTCGCATTACTACTCATTTTCAGATCCATCGTTCATTCATTCGTTGGTCACATGACTTTCTACTCTTCGCATAACATGTGCTTCCCAGCATAATATATTTAAATATGTTATGAAAAAAAGTAATTTAACTTTATCCATAGAAAAAAAAACTATCCTATTTATATTTTTTGATTTACGTAAAGAAATATATGTTTTTTTTTTTAATACAGCATTTGTTTATTTCAGAAGGCTGCAGAACACCTCATCATAGGTAACTAAATAATTAAAAATACCTAGGAATTCAATTCCAAAGACCATTCCATTATGTAAATTCGTGATGTAAAAATGTTCATGCTCCATATTAATATATTATTCATTGTATATAAACACATCTTTTAAAATTGAACTGTTATTTATTTACTATATCATAATATCTTATGAATAATAACTATGTTACTCTAAATTATATTGTTAAAACAATTAGCTTAAAAGTGTTTAGTCAAGGGCTTTCATATTTAAAATTTTAAACATAGTAGATTTGTTTTGTAACCAATTAATTCATTGTTCTATTTGAAGTTTAGTCAAACTTTAGTCTATGTACTAAAGTTTAACTTGCAACTTCAATACATAAAACTCTTTAAATATACATGCAAAATAAGTGATATTATGATTGTATTTCTTCTATTATGTATAATTACAATTTATTTTGATAGTTATAAAATATTTATTTATAAAGTTATGAAATTTGGTTCAATAAATGTATCAGACGTTCCAATTTTTTTAATGCAGTTTTATTGAGCCACGACGTTGGCGGGTTCGATTCCCACTAGCAGCAGACATTTTTATAAATATCTGTTTCGGTCTGGGCGTTTGTCTTTGTAGGTCTCCCCACCATGCCTCAGAGAGTACGTTAAGCTGTTGGTCACTGTAATAATCGTTAACTCTTGATAAGTAATTTGCTCTGATCCAATGAGTTACTGTGTCGTCTTTAGGATGACGGACGTCAGATGGCAATCGCTCTGTGTAAAAGTAGTAGACTGTCAAATTCGCTAGTAAAAGCGTGTTACAAATCATTTTAAGTATTTCCTTAGATATGTATAATATTTATATCAAAGGTTAAGATTTAAGATCAGTAATTAAGTATGACTGTGTTGTTTGTGTGTAAATATAATTTTTTATGAATTATTTTAAATAAAATAATTACAAAATTAAGGTGTTTTTTTAATTTTTATTAGACACCAATTCTACATGTTCATGATGGTAACCTCTGATCTGGTATAGCAGCTTTACCTGTAGGGTAACAGAAGTAAGGAAATACCCACCTCTTGAGTCTTGTTTCTATCTTTTACAAAATTATTTAGTAATAAATTTTGAAAAACAAATTTCGAAAAGTTTTTTTTGTTAATCGATATCGATTGATATCATTTTAAGTCTCGTTGTAACTTAAGAAAATTAAGAAATGTATTATATTTGGTTTAACTTCAAAAGTCAAAATCTAAAGCCACACTGGTGGTTGGTCATCTGTAGCAAGAGGCCGGCTAGGTAGGTACCAACCATCAAGTGCAGTGTCAAATATTCTACCGCCAAACAGTAGTGCTTAGGTAGGCTAGTGAAATTACTTGGCCATGGAGATTTAAGAACCAATATCTCGAGGTTGGGAATGCGTGAGTGGCACCTAATAATGGTGCTGCAAGCGCTCATAGGCTACGTCAACTACTTACTATCAGGTGGGCTGTGTGCTTACTTGTCAACTTGTAACAAAAAAAAAGTCAATAAGACGCCTATGCATATTTACCATAACTAATAACCATACACTAGCCGAGCTTTTTGATGTTCTCAGTGGGACCTAATATTTTTGTGAAACAAAAGTATTGTTACGTGCCCCATTACATCCAAATTGGTCCAGCCATTTTTGGGATTAGCCTGCACAAAGATCAATCAGAGAAACATAATTATATCATTGATAATATGGGTTCTAATGAATTCATAAATGTCTCTAATATTAATGTTTTTAAATATCTTCAATATACAGACATGGATAAGTTACAGCTTTATTACTAATACATAGGTATAACAAAGATGAGATAAATAGATTTAGATAAAGAAAACAGCAGATATTTATCTAACATTTATTAAAACTAAAATAAAATATAAGTCTTAATACAAATGAACTTTTATGGCGAATAATCAGTCTTCTCGCAGATACAGTGGCTAAATCCGCTTATCATATTAAAACACTGACTTAAAATTATTAATAAAAAGTATATTTTATTTTACACTAAAAGAGATCATTTCGAGATTCAATTATTTTAGCAATACAATATAAGTCTTGAATTAAAATATTTGTGAACACTACTTACTACTAAATAATAATAATACAGCAATTAATAATTAACTAAAAAATATGGCTTAGTATTCAAAAAAACTTTAAAACAATTATTTTTTTCCAGATTTTTTTATGATTATAAAAAGCCTATTGTATTTGAATGTTGATTAAAGTTGAAAGGTTAGTCAATTATATTTACAATTAAATATTTACAAATTTTTGGTAGCTTTTATTTTAAAACTAAAACCCCTACTTTTTTAAAAAAGAGGTATGAAATATAAAAAAAATTAAATAAAAATAACATTTCAACAGGAATAAATTTATAAAAAATCAACAGTTACTACAACTCGTTAACAAATAAAACCTACAAATATTTTTTTTTCAATATTGGTCAAGGTTTTACAAAAATAAATTTCCTACAAGTTTTTTCTAAAAGTTAAGATCAAAAAATATAAAATGAATACATTATATAAATTGAATTTAAATTTAATTTAATTCACAAATAATTCTTAATTATTCATTTATAAGAACATAAAATTTATAATTATGACAATATCCTATCATATATTATTAATATCTATTAATATTGTAAATCATGAAGCGTGAATGTTTTTACATTTTGAATTTACACTATGAAATGGTCTTGAGAATTGAATTTCTCTTTTGATAAGCTACTCCTTGAGTTACCTATGATGGGGTGTTCTGCAGGCTTCTGAAAAAAAAAAAAAATTAAATTCGTAATTTTGCATGGAGTCCAATTAGGTGTCAAAAAATTGTAAAAAGAATTATATGGCCACACATGTACAAGGGTACATGGCCTAACCTGCCCAAGGAGTTCAGGTAGGCTTTCAATCAGTCAATCAAATTTATTTTTATTCAAGTAGACTTTTAAAAAGTACTTTTGAATAGTCAAACGCTACCGACGTTTCGGAAGGTCGATTCTATCGAGAAGAACTGACAAGAAACTCGACAGTTACTCTTTTGAAATAAATGTTTTTTACAATTGTATTCTTTATTATAAAATTTGGTTCTTGAATGAGATCCAGCAATATTAAGAGTCATTCCAAGCATTTTTATCAGAAAAATATTCCTCTAACGAATAATAAATAGGCTTTATTGATAAGTTTATTTTTTATGTAGATTTGAAACTTGTTTATTGGCAGTTCCAATAAGTAATCTGGAATTTAAATTTATTCATTGAATAAACTATATAATCGGTTACTATTATGTACTTACTTCTTGGAACACTTTTTAAAGTTGATTTCGATATACTATCACTGTCTTCTGATTCTGAACATACTTGAAAACTTGTTTCTGAAAAAAAAAAAAAAAATATTTTCAAATTCTAATTTTTTTAACCTAAACTAAATAAAATTCAATGATCTCTATGAGCATAGCATATAAGGCATACGTTATTTTATTAACACTGCGAATATTTTTATTATTACCTGTGTCAAATCTATTTTTCATGTGCCGATTTGGCATGTCTTGGTTTTCCACGTGTCCAAAAGTACGGAATCCCACCGCGAATTGCGCATATGGACTGATTTCATACAATTCTAAAAGAACAAAAAACAAATAAAAGTATTCATCGTGATAAAAATTGAATGTACATATTTAAATTATCTAAATAAAAAAACTTATGTCAATTTTTTCTATCAATAAGTATTCATAAGTTATTGGCATTTAATTAATTTATTTACGAAACTAAACTAAATTAAATTGAATTTTGAAACTAATTTAAATTCAAATAAATTTAGCTTATATTTTTGAAACGAATTTGTAAATAAAGGAGCCTGCATTGAGTCCCGCTCAGAGCAGATGTTTTATAAATACTTTTTGCGTCTGGGCGTTTGTCCTTGTGGGTCTCCCCACCGTGCCTACGATAGCACGTTATGCTGTCGGTCCGGGTTGTAATCATAACATCTGATAATAATCGTTTACTGTTGATAGATAATTTGCTTCTCCAGAGTTGCTGGTTCGTCCTTTAGGATTCAGAGGTCAGATGACAATCGCCTAACTAGTAACCCGTCATATCAGGATAATAGTATAAGCAGACCCTGGGTAAATACCGGGAATAATGATGTAAGAAGAAGTTTTAAAATTAATTTCTGTACCGTGTTTACTGTTATTTCTGACGTGGATTGGTGCACTGTAAATCCTATTCTGGGCGTTGATGGCATTTTCTTTCATATTGGCGAGGTTGCTATGAGAAGTGTTCGTTGTCATGTTACCGCTTTCCGATTTATTGTCCACGGTTATTGAATCACGGTATTCCGTGAAATTAACATTTCTGAAATAGACATGTTTAAAAATTATCAAAAAATAATAATTAATTAATTAAATAAACGCTGCACATTCAACAGCCCCATTAAGTCAGGAGCTACCCACAAACTTAAGCTCAACCACATAGACAAGAACACATATAGCTGTGGTCAATACAGACATCTTCCTGGTTTCAAAATAAGGCAGGTTCTAATCTTTTGTACTCAAGCAATTTTGCTGGAAAAAGTATAAATCTAGATGGTCTTAGACAACTGTGTTTATCTGTGTGTGCGTATGTGTGTATGTGACTTCAGATACATGTTTTTGTACTTTAGACCTATTATTTAAAACCTTATGTTAGTTAGTGGTCTGCCTGTTAGAAGTATGCCTATTTAAATATTACTATAAATCGTAATTATAATTCACCTTTTTAAAAATAACATAGGGTTTTAAAGATATCATCACTACTTTAACGATTATCATGTATTTTATTTTTATTTACCTCTGCCTCTTAATTAAAATATAAACGCAGCATATAAGGCACATCGCAAGTAGGATAGAGCTAAAAACTATAACCAACAAGTTCAGATCAAACAGATCTGTTGGTGGTCCAACTTCACCTGGAAATATAGAAAAATTATGTATATCATTCTTTTGTATATTTCTTTGGCACTAAATTACTCCTAAACATATGGATTGACTTTTAATTTTTTTATGTGTATTTGGGTAGATCTCAGAATTATTAAGATGCAAAATTGAACTCATATTCTTGTGCCAAATTGTGTACTTTGATTTTATCATTAAGTTTTTGTCACTGTGATGTAACTCCTCTTATCACTTTTGATAAAAAAATATGTGACTTTGAGGAGTCCAAACTAGGGACAGCTTGGAACAACAATGGGATTCACTTGATAGTTCAGTAATCAGACTCCACATTTATTTACTTTTAAGGCAGAATTGTATACGTTAGCTCCACTTGAATTTAATATACTAAAATTTGGTCTGTCTGGTCTTACCAAGTGGTTAGAAGTGATAAGAAAAACTTACTTCCATCTTCATTCTTTGTTGCATAATTATAAGTAGTGGTTACACTCCCGGCTTCATTGGTAGCGGTAATTCTGACTTGGTACCATGTACTCGGTGAAAGATCAGGTATAGCAAATGAGCTGGTGCGATAACTGGACTGGTAGATTGGTACGTTCCAAGATGTATCGCTATAGGCCTTAAAAATAAAAAATAAACTAGATATAGTTTATTCTGTTTAAAAAAGAGAAGATCCCGATCTGTTTGTTGAATGACAGCAGATGGTGAAAATTGTGTTGTGTACATTTTGTTATTCTTCTTCTTCTTATCGGGTGGTTAGTGGCCAATCTTGTGTCAGAGTTGTTCAGGTCGCCCATATAGGCCTCTGTCTTTATTTTTCGACTGTTGTCGAATTAATACCAGCCGGGACCGACTTTTTACGTGCCCTCCGAAGCACGGAGACGCTCAGTTGAAATACCACCATGTTGCACCGATCGTTTACCGATTAGTGAGCGCAACCTTCTATGAGCTTGTCAGTTTGTTATGAAACTTACGATTTAATTGTAAATTAATTGAATGAATTTTTGTGTAGTCACGCCATTTGGTAGGAGATGTGAGAAGAGTTAAAGATCGACGTGAAATGCAGTCAATCTTACAAGAGGCTAAGACCTACAGGTGGAGTACCCTCTAGCACCGAGGAATGGGTTATTATTCATAAAACTAACCAGAGTATTATGAGCCCGCAGCCAAGATCTTGTTCCAAGTATACGATACTCCACGTCCCATGACCTAAGTTCACAGCCAGCATCGTCCCACCCAGCAAGTTGCACATATATATGAGAACAGTTGCTCCAGAGCCACTCATTAGTTGTTGGTGGGATTGGTGCTAGAAATGAAATGAAATCATATATAAAACAATGCAGATTTTTTTATTTATAACTTAAGTACATGTAAAATAAAGAGGATAGTGTCTGTTTCTACAATTTTCTTCGTACCATTATTCCCGGTATTATACGATTGTTTACCCAAGGTCTACTTACTAGTATTTATATAGAGCGTTTTCCATCTAAATTCAGCAACCGTAATGTCGAACCAGTATCTCATTGGATAAGAGTAATTTACTTATCAAGAGTTACCGGTTATTATCAGATGTTATATGATAATTACCGGGACCGGCAGCTTAACGCGCTCCTGAGGCAGGGTGGGGAGACGCACACGGACAAATGCCCAGACCGAAACAGATATTTGTAAGATCAATGCAAACATCTGCTCGAGTGGGAATAACACGGAATCGTCGAGACTAATGGCAGACTCGTTACTCACAACGCCACTACACCGTAGTGCCTGTTTCTAAAATAAGACAGTTTCATTAATCATGTCAGTTACATTAACTAATGTCAAACTTACGTCCACCCAATGTGCTTACATCCATATAAGCAGGTTGGGAAGTACCAACTTTATTTGTAGCTGTTATTCTCAACGAATATTTTGTTCCACATTTGAGTGCAGTAAGCGCGTGTTTCTGAACTCCTGACAAAGTCGACAACTGGTTGGATATTTTGTTTGGTGACCAAGCTTCTTGCCAGGGACCGCTCGACTCCTTCCACGTTAAGCTGTAAGCTGAATTAATAAAGGATACAGATTAGAAAGTAGAATGAAGTATTTCAAGTTTGGAAAACTAGTTATAAAATTAAAAACGTATAGCTTATCACAAAAATATCGGGTCTCCTAGTAACGCTATTTCAAATCTGATAGGCTAGAATCTAATAGGCTACGTCAACAAGTTATTTCATGGTTGATTTAAGTTGCACATTAAAATAATATAACTTACTTATTTTTTGATTAGAGCTCCTATTTCCAGAATAATATGGTTGCTCCCACTCAACTAAAATTGAATCCTTATAAGGAGTTGCTCTGAGTATCGGCGCTTCCGGTAATGGTAATACTATTACTGTGTACTCAACTGAATCGGAACCATAAAGGTTCTTAGCTAGACATGTGTAGTTACCGCTTAGTGACTGATCAATGTCTAAAAAATGTGTAAATAATTATTCTTCTTTCTAAAAATCTTTAAAAAATAAGCTATAAATATTCATGGATTATTTTCGGCAAAAATTTGCTGGCCTCCGCGGAAAAGTATAGCACTAGCAGAGTGTGGCTCGCATTTAGCTATTTCAGCCACAGAATAAGCAAAACCTGTGATGTATCTATTTGAGTACTGTTTAGTTTCGCTCAATGTCAATCACTTTCCACTTCCTCTAACCCTACATTTTCCTCTTTCTAATTTCTCCCCCCTCGCCATTTATTGAGGTGGCAACGCATAGTGATACTGCTTTCTATAAGTGAGGGTCGTAGTTTGTCTGCGCCACCTTTGCAGTTATATAGAAAATGAGCTAAAATCATCAAATGAAATTTGAAATCTAAATACTTACTATTAATCAATAGACTATCGTCATGGTTCCTCGTGAACCTAGGGTGGTGTGTGATGATGTTGTGCTTATGGTACCATACGGTCCGAGGAGGTGGATCACCCACACACTGACAGACAAGCAATAGAGATGACCCTACGCCTACGGATATTGATCCGCCAAGAGACGCTACACCAGCTACGACTAAAAGAAAATATAGACTTTGATTATTTAAAACTACAATTTCATACTACTATTATCTATGTTTAGAAATATGAAAACAGTCCCTAGGATAGCAATAGAACAGTAAACGTGCAGGTTAGCTTAGTAGGCTATAAATTCTTTGACTAAATATTATTTATTTAACGATTATTATCAGACGTTATGTGATAGCAACTGGAACCGACAGCTCATAGTGCTCTCCGAGGCAAGATGGGGAGACCCACAAGGACAAACGAGCAGACGGAATAAGGTATTTGTAAGACCATTTGTAAGATTCAGGTAGGCTTAATAAATAAATCATGATACGAATTATATTTGCTTTAAAGCCATGGAAAAGTTAAGCAACCTAGTTCCGGAATCCAGAAGTACAAAATAAAATGGGCCTGGCGACGAAGAAGAGGGAGCCTGGACCCTGGACCTTGTTAAATACTGAGAAATGGAAGAATATAGTACATTTTTGTTGTGGCGTTGTGGGTAGCGAGTCTGCCTTAAGCCTCGACGGTTGTGGGTTCGATTCCCGCTCGGAGCAGATGTTTGTATTAATCGTACAGGCATGTTTTCCGGTCTGGTTGTGTTTGTCCTTGTCATTGTGAATGTTTCCGGACCCCCGACACAGGATATAATTATCCTAATGGGGGCCGTTGAGTGTGTAGCGTTTATTTATTTATTTATTTATTTATTTATTTATTTTGAATTATTTAACCAATAACTATTGGAGAGAATAGTAATTTGCCCCTCTGTTGGTCTAAATTAAGATTTTGCCCTCCTGGGCCAAATCCTGGCTACGCCCATGCACAATAACAAAATTAACCATAAATACCAATTATAAACTTACCTCGCTGTACCGGGGTATGAGACACTCGTTTGCTAGCTAAACCTTCACCAACACTAGTGCTGGCCGATACCCAAGTCTCATATGTCCTACCAGTTGTAAGATCCTTCAACTCAGCGGCTGAGCGAGAGGTATCTACTCGTAGAGTATGCGGTGATCCATTACTGTTAACATAATAGGTTTTGTAGGAAATGCCATATTTATCAATCATGTTGTTTTTTTTTTTTAAAGAATACTAGCAATATTTCAATTCATTACTAATATTCCTTTTTTTTCAAGATATTACTAAAATTTCTATTGTCCCTCCAGATAGACTCGAAGCTTGCGCTAGGAGTGGGTACGACAACAGCCCAAGGGGGTTAGGATCGAACACGCAACTCTCGCGTTAACGGAGCGGAGTCGGCCGTTACCTATTTGGAATCTTTAATAGTACATAATACTAATAATATGTTTTACCTAGAAGTCGGCTTGACATATACGGTATAATATATTAGTTCTCCGTTCGGATGATCAGGTTTTTTCCAACTGACGAGAAGAGATGTGGGAGTCAGAATAAGAGCTTTGATATCTGCTGGGGCGTCTGGAACTATAAGCATATTGGGTACATTATACATTAAATGCATTAAATGTAAATTTTTGGCCTAAAATAAAACTATGAATAAAAGAACTCACCATCTTGTAAGGTTGTGCAAACTATGGGAAACGAAAAAGGTCCTGCTCCGTAGTTTGAAAAGCCAGCAACTTTGATAGTATAGTTGGTGTATTTTATCAGATTTTGTATATACAACTCTGCATGAAGAGACGTTTGATTCTGCCAAATACTATCTAAAATGAAAAAGTTAAGCAACTATAAATTAGTTTCATAATTACAATTAATTGATACTTCAATGTTATTGCTTTTAGGAAGATAAAAATATGTAAAATACATCTACAAGGAAATCTACATATTGAATAATTTTTTTTTTTTGGATTGCCCATAATGTTTCTTGCCTTGGATTTGTTACACCATTCTTCTGTCCATCTAAGAAAACTTATAATATGCAGCGTAGTTCGTTAAGTATTTAATAACAATAATACTACTAAATACATACCTTCTGTAGCATACAATATTGTGTAGCCTATTAAAGAACTGCTCTGTCCCTGTAAAGCTATCGGCTGCCAGCCAACCCTCAAAGATGTTGATGATACAGCTGTGCATTCTACTGAAGATGGAGCGTGTTCGGGTGCTGGAATAATGCAAATAAGAATTTTGAAAAATTGAGATATATTATAAAATATACATTATACATACATAGATAGGTAGCATCAGCTATTATAACGTAGATTAAGCTGATTTTAAAGCCAAATATTTGGGTTTAACTATGGTTGATGAGAATGTTATTAAGAATACCTCCTTCCCTAGTATCTTGAAACACTGGAAGAGAAAATGGTCCAGAACCAGCACTATTGAAGGCTGATATAGTCACGGCATACCTGGAAAAATTGGACACATTTGGTGACATGATGGCTAATAGTTTTTAATAGCATATACTAAATTGAAATTTGAGTTTACATATTCCATAATTATAAACTTTCTGGAATTAACTTAACAGTTATTACAATTAAATTTTGTATCGTTTTTTTTTATTGTCCGCTCACTCGTGTCGATATGATTTTTTGGAAGACAGAAAAAGAGGGTGGGTGAGTTATAACATGGTCTTCATCAATAAAAGAATTAAGTGATAGCGAGCAAGACAACATAAGAGACGACGGTGTGGTGCAGGTGTAGGAAGACTGGCGTCAAATAAATATAATAAATGATAGGATAGAAATACCTCGTATTTTTGAGAAGTCCACTAACTGTAGTTTCTTGTTTACCAGATTGTTGAGTAACTTTTAAAGTTCTGGTGTCACTGTCTTCTGAAACTACACGTAATATGATTATCAATTATTTTAAAGAATGAAATTTATATATAATATGACTCACTAATTATTAAGTTGATTTTATTTCGGTTTGAAATAATGCATTTTCAACTTACTGGAGGCGATATTTTGTGGCACAGCCTTTATGTGGTATCCAGTGATGATACCATTATGGCTATCTTTGGGTGGTGGCAGCCATGATATGAAGAGTTCGCCTGGGTTTTCTGTTTGTTCCACGTGTATATTTGTTGGTGGAGCTGAAGGTGCTGAAATATTTAAAAACTTCGTGAATGTTAAAGTTAAGTTAAATAAATAAACGCTGCACACTCAACGGCCCCCATTAGGATAATATCCTGTGTCGGGGGTCCGGAAGCATTCACAATGACAAGGACAAATACACCCAGACCGGAAAATATGCTTGGTCAATACAAGCATATTATGCTCCGAGCGGAATCGAACCCGCGACCTGTGGCGTTTAAGGCAGGTTCGCTACCGCTGCGCCACAACTACGTCAAGTAAAAGTATTTGATATAATCTTTTAATTGACTTTCTATATTTAAATATAAATAATATGATATAATATATCATATGCAAACTTCGGTCAGATTTAATTTTGTAAATTTCCATGTCAGAAAACTTTTTTCATACAATCCAAGGGATCATGATTAATCACATTTTATGAAAAATAAAGAATAGCTATGCACTCAGTCCAGAAAAGTACATCCAAAGCCGGGCACGTGAATCAAATCCAGTCGACGGCACGTCAAATTGAAGTTTTGACCTCAATACTCCTCACTTTTATAAATAACTTTAGTACCCCTATGGTTTTTTGCTCGTCAGCATTCTCTGAATCCGATTTAAGTATATTTAGATAAAGACTAAATTAATAAATGCTCATCACCTTCATCATGCGTTGTGAAGTGTACAGCCGCAGTGTATCGACTCACTCCCACTTCATTGCCTGTCGCAACACGAACAGCATAAGCTGTTGCTGGTCTTAAATTCTGCAGCTCTATGGTCTGACGCATATCGTTTTCTTTCCTGCACAAGTTTTTGTTAACTTAGTCTTCTTTTGGAGTCAATGGATCATTATGAAATAAACTAGGCACAGAAAGTTGCCACCGCAATTGCGTTCTTATTAGCTTCGATTAGGTCGGCCATCGAACAGCTGTTTGGGCACCGTGGACAATTTAAAAGATGGGATATTGTCTGTCCGGGACACCACAGTCATATGCGATTTGGGTAGGGTTTCGGATTCCCTACCTGCATAAGTCTGGCCTGCACCAGCCAACCTGAGAGCGGAGGCTGTTTAAAGCTACCCAAATAGGCCACGATAAGTCACGCCCCAAAGGAATGCTGCTTTTGAAGCTGAACTGAGTAAAGTTTTAATATATAGGGTACACATTCAGCGACTACTATTAAGTTATTAATATCCTGTTTCTGACCGGAAACACATACAAGCCAGACCGGAACACACATCTGTAATGTCAACACAAATAGCTGAAATGGTGCACACAGCTATAATTGACGTTATTACGTATTTATTTATTTATTGCAAAAACTGCGTACAATTAATTAGATCTTATTGTTTAGATTTAGTTCTAACAGTTTGCCAATTTTGGCGTGCAACATACATAATATATAATATACATTTATTAATATTAATACTGAAGCATAACAGTTATACAGAATATAATTTTTAGACAACAACATTAAAAGCAAGTACCCAACCAATGCAGCACAGGAATATTGGTTTCAATATTAATACATGTTCTTTTTTGGAAAAATGATTATGTTAACCCATCCTCTGTCCATATATGATTATGACATAGTCCATGGTACTTTTTTCTTCTCAAACTGAGTCAATTTTATATTACACACCTTGTAATATTAACATTGACTGCGTGGTCCCATCCAGTCTCAGTGTAGTGCGCAGGTACGTACTGTAGAGCGTAATGCTTGGCGTGCGCGCGTGCTTCCCTCCACGAGATCACGGCGGTCCGTGAGCGGACTGATTCTATCCGTATCTCAGATGGTGGTGTTGGTGGTTCTGTTATAAGATTATAATTATTTACTTAGAGACGTTTGTAGATTATATCGAAGTCATAAATATGATAAAATTCACGATTTATTTGATTTAATTTAAAATTTCCTTCACCATTTCCCTATACTGCACCTTTTTAAATGATCTTACGCTTTTATGTACAGCTAAATTAGTTTGAGAGGAACCTAAAATCCAATGTACATTTTCTATTTTTTGTGTTTCACAGTCCTTACATTTTTCTTTTTGTACTTAGGTGGGTGAAATAATCACTAGGTGACTAAATTCCTTCTTAATTAAATAAAGATTTAAAAAAAACATTAGAAATCTTGCTACTCCTAAATTTTACTTTACCGCGATTTAAAAAAGGTTTCTATTATTATAAAAAGTCTTACCTAGGATAGTTAGAAATATGTTGAAACTCGCTACACCATATGGATTACTGGCTCGGCACTGGTAGAGCCCTGCGTCTGCTGCTTCAGAGTACTGCAAGCTGACCGTGCTGGTTACACCAAGGGATGTCTTTATATCTGAGTGCTTAGCTCTGAAAATAACATTAATATTTAAGTCCTATAGAACAATTTTATCGTTTAAAATTTGTCGTGATTTATTCTTTATGATTTTGTTTGTGTTTTTATTTTTAGTTTCGTAATTCGATTTTTATGTCTAAATTATTATCTGATATGTTCAGAAGCACTATTAAAATTTTTATTTTTATTTCTGTAAAGTCATCGGTAAATTAATCACTTGGTTACTATTCTAACTCAGATTTTACAACTCATTATTGTTACTATTAATAGCTAAAATTAATCTTCATGTACCAGTATCTTGGCTTTTTCTTGTTCGGAAGAACCGAGGTTGCTGAATAATTTAGTTACAATTTGGGTAGTAAGCGCCGCATGTATTATAGTATAGAGGTCTCTATAGGGGATATAACATGTTTTATAATAATGAACCGTCTAAGTAATAAATAGAAACATTTAATCTATAGCAGTTTTATGCGATTTACCTATGACTCTGAGAATCCAAGGTGTTTCCATCATGCGTCCAAACAATTCTTATAGGATCATCACCTAAAGCACGGCATTCTAACGTGATAGGATGACCGAGACGAGACGTGACGTTTGTTGATAAGGTTTCAAAGTGTACTGGCTCTGAAAATAAAATTAATTATACTAGCTATCATGTATCTAATATCTTTAAATGAGCAATTCTGGTATATATGTACAATCTGAATCTCGGAAACGGCTTCAACGATTTTTATGAAATTTAGTATGCAAGGAATTTCGGGAACGATAAATCGATCTAGCAATGATTTTTAGAAAATGTCGTTTATCCGTGTTTTCAGACTATGGAAACCCCGATAATGCTTTTCCCTTTTTTAAGTGCCTTTTTTGTGAGAAAAAGTATAATTTTTCAAAAACAAAAGAATTGCTGAGCAAAGCTCGGTTATCCAGGTACTAAATCAACACAAGTAAATAAATCTCGCGACAAGCTTTATATTTTAGTGATAAATTATTTCAATTTAAAGTTTTTCATATTAGTTTTTTTTACTATTTATTTATAGACAAGTATTAATATTAATATTTTATAAAAAGATACTAACTGTTGACACTCATCCAAACTGTTTTACTTAACGGCGTTCCAACTCCATTCTCCACGTTGCAAGAGTATAAGCCTTCGTCTGTTAGTGATACCTCCTCAATAACCAGGGTCCCATTAGGAAGGCTCAAGATTCCACCTCCAGCTAGTTCTAGTACTGGTTGCCAGGTACCAAGAATAGCTGAAATATGACAACAACTTATATCAAATATATTATATTTTAATATTAGTTATAAATTTCATAAATGCGAAAGTGTTTGTTGAGCTTTAAAGCCTAAACCAATGAACTGATTTAGATGAAATTTGATGCATAGATAGACCTTGGGATAGGATCTAGGCTACCTACCATTATCACGAAAGTCTCAAAGGCGTTGAAATATAAGATGAAAGTTTATATAAGAAACCATTAATGCTACATGCCATTAAAGTTTCGTACGCATTCAAAACCGTTAGGAGGTATATTATGTTATATTATGATGAGACACCTATATTGCAATAGACATGGTACTCTATCTGGGGGTACGGCAGTGCCCCCGCCAAGTCGAGTAAAAAATCAGCACGGCCCTACCATCCTTTTCTCGAAGCAATTCAGGCCATTTTTGACCCCCTATAATTGTGTCACTAAAGTGTTTGAATTGGTAGAATATTTTGCCGTACGACTACCAGTTTCAGTCATAGGAATACATGAGATATTACTACTTTTTGTAGTAGATTTTTTACATTTTATGTTTTGATGCGATACAAATTCCAATTCCTTTTTACACCCTCTTCAAGATTTTACCTGAGACAAATGTAAACTGGTCCATTGTCCCATCCGTGTCACGATAATCAATTCAACGGTTTCGATTTGAAAGCGTAACAAACAAACTAACCTTCACATTTATAATATAAGTAATGATTAGGATAGTGAGATTTGAAAATAAATTTAATAGTCTTTATTTTGGTTGTATTTCTATTTAATTATAATTAGTTTTACCATCTTTCTTCATCCAATGAACTTGTGGTTGAGGATAACCACTCGCGCTGCAAGATACTGCGCCTTTCCTTCCAAGAAGTAATGATGAATTTTTGGGTTCTTCTAACCATTTTGGTGCCACTAAAAGCAAATAAAAATATTCAAGTAAGACAGTATATTTAAAAAACCGTGCCGTTGCGGGAACCCCGTCAGGAACGAAATTCCATACGTTTTTTCTACAACTCCGAACGTAATTCGAAATTAAATTTGTATATTTTAATAGGTTATATGATAACGTGAAATAGAGAGAGAGAGAGAGAGAGAGTTCTGCACCCGGCTGCGTGTAGGCTTAGTACACACACGTTGACACAGCATACGGCATTTCGTTACGTGACGATTTCTACTGAATCGCACCACCCGTAAACCACGTTAAAGATCTTCGTTCCAATAATTATAGCACAAGACAAATATTTTTGGATAATGTTTACTTTTCACAAACTGGTCATTGTACATTCAAACAATAAAAAATTACATTTTTCGTTGTATGTCATTTAAATTTCAAGAAAATCCGTGTAAGTGTAATCTGAAATTTTTTTCATTATTACTTGTTATAGGTAATTGAGCCGGTTTCTAAAAGTTTTCTAAAACACTTAAATTTTATACTATAATATTATCATAACAGACCCACACTTTTTCCCCTTTTTAACTTTTCCTTTTATACCCCTTCTTTGTTCACTCCTTCCATCCTCCTTAGGTTGGCAACGCTTTTGTAATGCTACTAGATATACTATTATTAAGAGAACATACGCTTGTTTGTCTTTAGCCTGTTAGGATGCCAGACTTATGATATTAGAAAATTAATATCACTTGAATCAATGGTGCACCAAAGCTTACAAGCTTGTTGTAAGAAAACAATTTTATGCACAAGAAATATTATATTATTTTAACAAGATGCAACGCAGCAAGAACTGTGCTAATTTTTGAATGTAAATATAGAAATTGCTCTAATAATGCTAAAAAGCACAGTTTAACTCAATTTTCGTAAACATGATTGTCACTATATTAATCAATATGAACTCATAACAATTTTTTTGTGTCTACGTTCTTGTAAAAAATATAATTACAACAAATGGACGCAAATAAGCAATACCACGTCAACCCACACGAATGTCATTTCGAGAAAAACGCGTTTGAAAATTTTGAACAACTTGCTTTATATGAATTTTTTTATATATCGGTCAAGTTTTGTGACATGGTATTGCTTATTTTAATATAAATATATCATTTTAATATTAATAAATCTAAAGTAACTTACCTTTAATGTACAGCTCAGTAGATTTATTCACTTTGGCAACGTGGTTCGAAGCCACGCAAGTGTAGATACCACAATGTTCTAATGATACCTTTTTTATTACCAACGCGCTGAATAGCTCTGAATTTCTTTCGACAACCTACAAGAAACACATATTCAAACATAAAAATAATGACAATAATATATATTTTTTTTATATTACTAAGTTGGCAAACAAGCATACGGCCCTCCTGATGGCAAGCGGTTGCCGCAGCCTATGAGCGCTTGCAACATCATTAGTAGGTGCCGCTCAAGCGTTGTCAAACTCGAGATATTGGTTCTTAAATCTCCTGTGCCCAATAATATCACTAGCCTACAGTGCCCTTCAAACCGAAACACAGTAAATCCAAAGATACTACTGCTTTGCGGAAGAAAATTTGACACTGTGGAGGTACCTACCTAGCTAGCCTCTTGCAACGAAAGACCTACCAGTGTGACTGATTGCACTGGTGGAATAATCTCTGCTGTGACAGAGATTATCCCAACAGCGGGCGCTGGGGTCGTTACGTACGACGCCGGTAAACTACTGTTACATGCCTTCCGAAGCACGGAGAAGCTCAGTTGAAATACCACTATGCGGCTTAACCCACCGATCTTATACCGATCAGTGAGCACACCCCACTCTCTGAAATGTACTAATCAATACTGCATCAGTATTAGTGTATTTAGCTCTGAATCCTAAACGTTAACAAATTAGGAGGCGTCTGGAAATCAGTGCGATTTTAATAGGCTGTTGATATAAGAAGTGATAATATTTAGAATCATATTAACTATCTGTAAAATCGATACATTTTATTAAATATAGTGTTCTACATAAAAAAATCGTTTTCAATACTAACGGAAAAAGAAATAAATAACGGGACCAAGAAAACATGAAGGATAAATCACCTTTAAACTACTCGGAATTCTTTTCCCATCTTTCAACCATTCGAAATGTATCGGCAAATCACCGCTTCGTACGTTGCAATAAATATTTACAATCTGCCCTTCCTGTAAATTATTACCGAGGAGCAAATCTTCGAGAATCGGAGCCTCTATCACTTGTATTTCAAACGCTCGTCTCGCCATTTCACCGGATGGTGACGTAACAATACAAGTATATACAGCCCCATTATCTTCCTTGCTGACTTCTGGTATTGTTAAGATACCGTGTATATTGACGACACTACGACGTGATTTTCGTCTCTTTCGTTCGGTGGTGATCTGATTTCGTTTGTAACGACTTTGGAATAGGTTGTTCGAATTTATTGTTTTGCCTTTGTGTTCCCAATCGATTTTGCTGTAACGTTAAAAATGTTAGGTATTTCTTTTTATATAGCCCACCCACATATCTGACGGTAAGCGGTTGTCGTACCCTATGAACGTATTGATTCTTAAATTATTATTTTTTTATGTTAAAAGTTGGCAAACAAGCATACGGCCCACCTGATGGTAAGTGGTTGCCGTAGCCTATAAGCGCTTGCAGCACCATTAGTAGGTGCCACTCACGCGTTGCCAACCTCGAGATATTGGTTCTTAAATCTCGTCTGCCCAGTAATTTCACTAGCGTACAGTGACCTTCAAACTGAACACAGTAGTGCCTAAGCACTACTATTTGGCGGCAGAATATTTGACACTGCGGTGGTACCTACCTAGCCGGCCTCTTGCAACAAAAGACCTACCACCAGTGTGACTGACTGCACTGGTGGAATAATCTCTGCTGTGACAGAGGTTATGCCAACAGCGGGCGATGGGCTCGTCACATCCCGACGCCGGTAAAATATCCTGGCACAGCTACATTACATTTCAAATGCTAGTGTCCTTCAAACCGAAACACCGTAGACTGCTTTTATTTTAGAAAAAGAAGCCATACAAAAATGATTCGGTGGACTACGTTACCATATCCTCGACCAATGAAATTACATTATATTACCTTATAGGATATCCGTAAAAAGGGCATCTTAAGTTTATAGTTTCACCACTTTGTATCTTTACTAGAGGTAGTGATCTGATGTAAGGAGGTCCTGAAAAATAATATACACAAATACTATGACACATATTTCAGAAGGACTAGTTTAAAGACGACTGTTGTGTTGTGTTGTTGTAGTCTTGGGTTCGATGTTTGTATTGATCTCAACCCACACGAATGTCATTTCGAGAAAATCGCGTTTGAAAATTTTGAACAACTTGCTTTATATAATTTTTTTTATGTATTGGTCAAGTTATTGGCAATTTCAAGATTTATGTAAGTTATTTTACTTATTTTCACAAAAATAAGTATACAAACTGCATATTTCGTATATAATATAACCCAAAACGTTTAAAATAATACATACATTGCATGATTAAAAAATGGCTTTTTAGAAGTTTTAAAGCTTAAAACCCTACAAATATTAAAGAAAAATGTTCTTCAGCCATTTACCAACACTTCTGCATAATAACTCAGTTTTTTCAATTTTGTGGGTTGACATGGTATTGCTTATTTGCGTCCAAATATCTGTTTCGATCTGAGTGTTTGTCCTTGTCCTCTTCAGCGTGCCTCGAGAGCACTTTAACCTATCGATCGCGGTAGCTTACATACATTTTTTTAAAGATTTTGTAGTGTGGAAAGAGACTCACTCTTTCATCCAAAAACAACTTAACCTATCTTGTCTGTGGGTTCAACTAACGAATTTTAAAATACTTACTGTTTTCCTTGTGTTATTACGATTTGTGTATTTTGATTTGTTACAACTTACCATAAACATCAAGCCTGTTCTCATGTGTGGCTACATGGTCTCCTTCTTTAGCTGTACATGAGTACAAGCCACCATCTTCCACTCTCACTCTGGTTATATTGAGTTGAGCTACTACTGAGTTGTCTGAAGTCATCACTTGACCTAATGCATACCTGTTGAAAACTTTTATGATAAATTATATATAACGATAAAAAACTATGATGTTTATATGTTTTTAATTTTTGAAATGAAAACTTCATTAGCCGCGTTGGTCCATTTTTCATAGAGCTACGTGCGTAACGTATGGATTCGCGTAACCAACATGCTTCATGTGACGTGTTACGGTGGACGGGCGACGCGTGGACTCTTTGGATGTTACCGGACTAATATTAATAATTTAAATTTACAAATTATAAAATTGTAATGATTGTAAGCATAGTTTAAAAAAAAAAAAAAAATGCAATTACTCCAATTTTACAAACTTCCTCTATTTGCAGTCAACCCTAAATCATCGTGATCAGAATAAAACAGAGCTTATGCTGATATATATTTTTTTCTATTATCCAATCAAGTGAAAGTAACTAGTATTGACATACCTGTTTATACCTGTCAATCCAGTAGTTCGTCCAGGTAAATAATAATCAACACTACGTCTACATATTCTATATATTTTATACTTTAAGTCCAGTATAAAATTTTATTATTATCTTCATTTTGCAACATTTTATCGAAAATCATTTTTTTTTTAATAATTAAAAATATTCTGTCCAGGATTTTTGTTGTCTACCCATTTTTAATATATTTTCTAATATAAGAAATTTATTATAAAATAAGTTTGATTCTATTATTAACCTGACGAATGTCGATTTAGATGCGGATCTTAGACTACAATGATCATTACAACACTAAATGCACCGTTATGCGTTATGTCTTAAGATAATTGTATACGGAGAAAGATGAAGAAAGGTAATAGAACAGAGGTTTAAGTTTCGAGCCCTCAGTGATTGCACAAAAAGCATCAGTATCAATATGCAGTTACTACAAATCGAAGATAATTTAATCACATCTTCAAATTTTTGTGTAAGAAACGTCCCCCATTTTGTCAGACCAGCCGGCTTACCATTAATTCTTATTGCGATTCAAATGACGAGCTAAAATGAGCTACACAGCTACGCACCTTAAATGTTTTAATTTACTTGATATATTTCAACTTTATTTAATCTACATACAAATTCAGTACACCTTCATTAGTTTATTCCTTCCGCACCCAATTCTACAAAAAAAAAAAGAAGATGGCCGCGTATACCACGCATGCAAATGGTTATTTATGTCAATAGTACCAAGGCTCTAACACTGCACAATATTTGGGATTGTGTAAATATTTACGTGTCTTTGATTTAAATTGCCCGTGAAGTCACATGAGCAAGATGTATCAGATACATCAGAAAAACACAAGAGAATTTTATTTAAAAATAATGCTTACCTCGGATCTGTATTACTGGACATGACAATACCGTCTCGTTCCCATATGAATTGTGGTGGCCTGTCCCCAGTAGCCGCACATTGCATACTGATCTAAAAGAAGTTTTTAATTAAAAAATACTTTTATAAAAATGGCATTCTATAACAATTATATACGAATTTAGTGGACTTTTTATTGCTGCTGAACAAAATCTTAGTGTCGATCTAATAACTTGTAGTTAGGTATTGAATGTTGTGGTTTTTAAAACTAAACGAAAGGAACAAATAAATGGTCTTGTGTTTTTTAAAACGCTACACACTCAACAGCGCCTATTGGGATGATTCTATCCTGCTTCGGGGGCCCGGAAACTCATACAAGGACAAATACACCCAGACCGGAAAATAAGCCTGTTTGATCAATACAAACATCTGCTCCGAGCGGAAATCGAATCGAATCGCTCTGCGCCACAACGTGTTACTATTTAAGTATTTATCGTGATAAAAAAACAGGACATTATAGTTTGACTTATTTTATTAACAGCATCGAATAATAATTATAATAATTATCATTATATTAGCATGTTATTAGACAACAAATTAAATTAAATAAATACGACATTTTTAATTTTAGCTATGTCTTTGACGTTTAGCTGATTTTAACATTTTTTCGAGTGTCTATTGCTTTTGGCCCTAGTGGGCTTGACAGTGTCACCGGTGCGGGGCTATAGACCTCAGCCGGTACAAAATTTACAGCCCACGCGGGGCTCAAGTTGAATCCGTCCCAAGGGATGTTGAGCCTAGGCTTGGGTCATGGAGAAGATTTCAACAAATGAGGGATCATTGTAGGAATGATAAGAGGTAATAACGAGGAGAGTTAGTCCGGTATACTAAATTCGTTAGTAACTCGCAAATTGTCTGGCTAGGTAGATAACGCAAAGCAGTATGTGTGTTGTATTACTGCATCTTGGTTTGAAGGTTCAGCTAGTGAAATTACTGGGTTGGTGTTACAGCACTTTTAGGCTATGACAACCACTTACCGTTATTGGGTGCAAACTTAGTTATATAAAAAACTAGCGGCCCGCTCCGGCCTCGCACGGATATAAAATATATAGCCTATGTCATTCACTGAAAAAATGATTAAAATCCCGCACGCGTTAAATGTAATTATTTATGACATCACATTAGAAACCTCAAAAAAATATTTTTTTCTCCACTATTTAATGGATGTTATTATACATATAAACCTTCCTCTTCAATCACTCTGTCTATTAAAAAACCGCATCAAAATCCGTTGTGTAGTTTTAAAGATTTAAGCATACATAGAGACAGAGAAAGTGACTTTGTTTTATACTATGTAGTGATAATACATACATGTTTAATCAAAATAAAAATATTCAAATTGCTTAAGCATTTTTTACTTACATCTCCACCAGGCGTGACAGTTCTCTCTGTGAAGTGCTGAGTTATGATAACTCGATTTTCGTTTAGACCTCTTCGTATTCTTTTTCTTCTGTCCAGACCTAGACATTCAAATAATTTTATATCAAATTATCAAAATTACAAAATTGTATATTCTATTATGTAGTTTTATCAAGAACTTCGGAACAAATTTCAGGGAAATAATATTAATTATGCTAATAAAATTAATAGTACCTGAAGTGGCCATAGAAATACACAATCTATGAAATATGCAACCGTCTACACCGGTACATGTAATACAGCAAACATCTTTATTTTTTAACGGAACGAAAAAGGAGGTCCCTGTACGCCGATATTATTACTTTTGCAAAATATTCTGTTAACATTTTCTATCAACCACATTTGTTTTGAAGAATATAGGTCTACAAATTTAAGAGATATAATATAACTTGTTCCCATAACTTTGTTTTTCATATTACTTTTAATAATTACTATTAAATTACCGACTTTTTTTTTAGGTCGATTTTAATTCTTTATAATTTTTTCAGTCCTTAAGATTCATCAAGCTGCGGAGCCCTTTAGTTTCGACTGTTCTAGCTCCGCAATGCACACGACGGATAATAATTTCCCAGATCTTTTCAAATTGATATTTAATGAGTGTTAATTGTTTCTCATTGGATCTGTTACAAAGGAAGAGAATGGAGGAAGTGGCGAGATTGGGCCTCCAGTGATTTCACTCATCGAAAGAAACGCAACAATGCACTGTTACTTTAGGCCGATTTTCTGTGACAGGCTAATACATCCCCGGTGGACCTGGCCCATTTGGGCTAGAAGCTTGGCTCTATTACTACAAAGTATGACAAATTTCGGCGTTTTCATATACATGTTACACTGTTGACACCGTTGGGGCGTTGTGGGTAGCGAGTCTGCCTGTAGTCTCGACGGTTGCGGGTTCGATTTCCGCTCGGGCAGATGTTTGTTAAAAATTTCTGTCTCGGTTTGGGCGTTTGTCCGTGTGGGTTTCCCCACCGTGACTCGGAGAGCACGTTCAGCTGTCGGCCCCGGTTATTATCAATAACATCTGATAATAATCGTTAACTCTTGATAAGTAAATTGCTCTTATCCAATGAGTTACTGGTTCGCCCTTAGGGTTGCTGAAGTCAGATGGCAATCGCTCCGTGTAAAAGCTAGTAACGTGTCAAATCCGAATAAGAGTAATAAGCAGACCCTGGGTACATAAAATACCGGGAATAATGCTAGGATGTAGAAGAAGAAGAAGTTTTCATATACATGTTAGTGTTTACTTTTAATACCATGTTACAGTATAGACAAGAAAAGGCTGCCAATCGTATACCTCGATACGTAAAGGACGATATTTAATAAGATTCCAAGAACAGCCATGTACAAAAGAACTGCAGTGCGATGTGTGTTAAAGTATTTAATGCAATTCCCCAAACCTTTAAGATATTGCCAACTAACAAATTTAAAAGTACACTAAAAAAATGGCTTATAGAAAACGCATTTTATACAGTTGAGGAATTTCTACAAAAAAAGTCTTAATATATCTTGTTGTTATTGTACCAATTGTATAATTATTAATAATAGAACGCAATTAATTTACTTTTATTCATTTTAAAGCATAAATTTTATTAATTTTAAAAATGTGTAATTATATTATAATACCTTAAGATTTGCATGCCTATAAATCGGCAAAACATTGATACCACTAATATTATTATGTCCAACAACGAATCTAACATGTTTTATGCAAATAAACAATTATTATTATTATTATTAAAAAGTTAATGTATGTGTTTTAAAGTAAAGCTGTCGACTTTTGACATTCGTCGTGTCTATCATGGTGCGTTTTATTCAAGAGGTCATAGACGTTCGTATTTCTAGGCAGCGACTATGGCGACTGAGGCACTCATTGAAAAAATTATTATGACACCCACATACATTTGACACCGTTGTGGCGTTGTGGGTAGCGAGTCTGCCTTAAGCCTCGACGGTTGCGGGTTCGATTCCCGTTCGGAGCAGATGTTTGTATTAATCGTACAGGCATGTTTTCCGGTCTGGTTGTGTTTGTCCTTGTCATTGTGAATGTTTCCGGACCCCGACACAGGATATAATTATCCTAATGGGGGCCGTTGAGTGTGTAGCGTTTATTTATTTATTATTTATTATTATTTATTATACATCAACCCTGCAGATCCTAATTCTCCGACATACATATATGTATGAATCGTTATATTGACAAGTACAGGCAATTAATACTTAATAACATTCGCAATCGCGTTAGCCGACATCCCATCACGGCAATCAGTCCCCATAATTAAACTTGCGGGAGCACGGGTCGATGACCTTTTATCGAGTGTAACTTTAATTTTTACTACCGCTCGCGTGGTGTACCGATTTTTCTTTACTGCACGGAACCCTAATTCTTTTTCTAAAATAAAAGTAGTCTATTTAAATGTTTTGTTTAAATGTAGTTATTATTATTAATTTATTTAACTTAATAAGTGATCTTACAGTCAAACCAATTGTCTGGTTTTGTGAGACTATAATATTAAAGAAATTGTGAAAATTATATTGACTAATAAATAAATAAAATAAATAAAGTTACTCCTTATTACATCAGCGACCTGCCAATAAAAGTCCCGTCAAAATAGGTCCAGCCATTTCAGAGATTAGCCCGAACGAACAGACAGATAAACAAAAATTGCAAAAAATGTTATTTTGGTGTATGTACCGTATGTATATTCATATACATGTAGTTCGGTTCAAAACGGTTCTTTCAATATTATAAAAACATTAGCGTTAGCAGTTCAAAGCTGAGATCGTTCTATGGATAAAAAATGTAATTTATAGAGTCTGCCTTTAGCCCCGACGGTTGCGGGTTCAATTCCCGCTCGGGCACATGTTTGCATTGATCTTACAAATATCTTTGGTCTAAGCGTTTGTCCTTGTGGGTCTCCCCACCATTAAGTTTTCGGTCCTCGTTGTTACCACATATCATCAGGTAATAATTGTTAACTCTTGATAAGTAAAATTACTCTTATCCAATGAGTTAGAGGTTCGCCCCCTAGGGTTTCGGAGCTCAGATGGCAATCGATCTGTGTAAAAACAAGTACCCTATTAAATCCGGACAAGGGTACTAAGCAGACCCTGGGTAAATACACGTATAGTACCGGGAATAATACTAGGATGAAGATAGGTGATAAATAATATTCTCAATAATCGATCGCAATAAATATAATTTTAAATTAAATTAATTATATTAGTTTCCAAATTATATTTCGCCTTCAAGAATGATATAATACTAAATTCTGCCAGCGGCTTCGCTCGCGTGAATAACTATTTTAAAACAAACTCTATACCACTTACAAGTTTCGAATGTCATATTTATTTATATCAAATCAACAGCCTAAAAAATAAGTTTCTAGCTCTAAAAATGACGATACTTTCATGCTCTTTTTTTTTTTTTACTTGGAGAAATGCAGACACGCACTCGAGCACCGGGACGGGTGCAATGGCGCAGGAGGTGTGTGGACTCGGAGCCGAGCTCCCTACCCACTAAAACTCCAAGGTCCCATCTAGCGCCATAGTGGGACGTCGCGGGATCACCGAAGCATACCACCGCGACGCCCCGGCGCTTGCCCCGAGGAACCCACCGGTGGCGGCAACCTACTGCCGCCATATATACATATACTACATACTATACATATATACCAATACATAACTCCGCGCACGAACGCGCCAGGCCTTTCGGCCTCCGCCTGTGGCGGCAACATAGTGCCGCCATAAATACATACTAATACATATAATACATAAATACAAATACGTGATTTTTAACGAGGTTGTCATCCTCAACACCGACCGGGACCGGAAGGCCCCGGCATACCCAACCAAGGGAGCCCTGGGTCCTAGGGCTCCCCCCGCCGAGACTAACGTTGTTAATGAGGTTGTTTCCCTCTACGACCGACCGCCGTTATTTTTTAAAGAGGTTTTCTTCCTCTACCGCCTGACCGAAGGCTGAGGCTGAAGGCCCCGGTCAAACACACCACCGGTGTCGCAGGAGCCGCTCGCAGTCCTCTCTGATAAGCAGAAAAGTACCGGAGCGACCCATACGACACCACCCTCCTAGACGCGGTCTAGCGTAAAACGCCCCACGCCCGAACCGTCTGACCCTGTTAGCTTCACCGGGCAGTCGAAGGTGCCACCTGCACAATCGACTCCCGGCTACTGAGCCCCCACGGCACGACAAGCCCAGGGTACCGCAGAGTTTGACCTCTGCGGTACCCTGGGGGGGAGCTTTTCATGCCCTCTTTCAACCCGTTACAACCCTTTTTTCAGATTAAAAAGTAGTCTATATCCTTTCTCAAGCTTTAGACTATCTATGTACCAATTTAATTTAAATCGGTTCAGTACTTTAGGCGTGAAATCGCGACAGACAGAACAAGAGACAGAGTTACGTTCGCATTTATAATAGCAGTAAGGATAATCATTTTGAGATAGTAACATGTCCATAAGTATTCTTAATAGTCCAAAGAAGGAGGTCTCACACTGCAAATTCAGTTGTGGATAAATAACAGCGATAAATAATCTGCTCGCGACACCGGTCGTGTTGAGTGGCCTTAACTACACAGCGAATGGGTTTGGATGTATATCACACCGGAACATTTGCTCGCTATCGGGTACGTCGTAACATTTATTTGTAAACTGTATATTAATATTTTAGTATTGTAAAAACTGTTAATATTACAACAAAATATTTATGTCTTGAATCAAAAAACTTTAAGGCCCTTAATTTAAAAGATTTTACAGGCGTCGGGACGTGACAACCACATCGACCGCTGTTGGGATGACCTCCGTCACAGCAGAGATTATCCCACCAATACAATTAGATACACTGGTTGTAGGGATTTCGTTGCAAGAGGCCGGCTAGGTAGGTACAACCACAGTTTTCAAATATTCTACTGGCAATAGTGTCTTTGGCACTGTAGGCTAGTGAAATTATTGGGCTGCGGAGGTTTAAGAACCAATATCTCTAGGTTTGGCAACGCGTAAGTGGCACCTAGAAGTGGTATGGCAAGCGCTCATAGGCTATGACAATCGCTTTCGCGTGCCGTATGCTTGCTTTGTAATATAAAAATAAATATCGTGTCGGTAAGTTAATTAGTCTGTCGTTACAAATTAATACGTTCTATTTTTAGTTTAATAATTAAAGAAACACTAATTCTTAAATTCGTTTTGTATCATCTGATTGATTTTTTTACATAAAAGTACTACAGTATATGGTTTTTATTATAGAACTTTACTAATATTTACTAATATTTACACGTAATATAAAAACACGGTGTAATAGACGACCATTGTCTGTTCTCTTTCGACGTTTTGCCTTACGTTTAACTACCCTCTTGTTATGATTTATAAAGAGAAACTGGTTTACTGGAAAAATTACATTATAAATCATACATATAATCCTCTCTCTTCACTAGAAGTTTATTCCAATAGAATATGGTAATTAGATGGAAATCTTTTATGCTGTAAGCATGCAAAGCGTATTTGATGGCCCACCTACTATATTCCTTTTTCCACAGTAAAACTAGAAGTATCATAAAAGAGAAGACTGAACGAAATGGATGTTCTCTCGAGCCAAAATCTAAAAGGTTTGATCATAAAAACTTGTTTATATTTTAACGTATGACAACATTTGAAACCTTTTAGAATAACCAAGATTTTAAACAAAAAAATGGTTATAATAACCTTTTTCTCACCAGAAAAGTCCAGTTGAGATAAAGTTCAAACTATTTAACACATAACCGTAGATTATTCCAACCTTTTTTTTTTTTTATTTTTTTTTTTATCACAAACATGTCCCGACAAACAACAAAAAACAGGCCGACTGTATGCATGAGTCGGCCTGACTAACCTACGAACGCACGCGATACTTGAAGTATTATATGCGCGTTGCTAATCCAAGTGATAAGAGGGAATGGATAAAAAGGGAAAAAGGAAGGGAGTAGAGGGGGTGGGAGATTGGGCCTCTGGCGCTCTCACTCATCGCACGAAACGCAACAGTACTCTGTTACTTTACAACAATTTTCTGTGAGAGGGTAGTACTTCCCCGTTCGAACTTCCCTGATCAAATTGGCCCATCTGTGCTGAGAGGAACATTTTTTATTTTTTTATGTTAGAAGTTGGCAAACTAGCATACGGCCCACCTGATGGTAAGTGGATGATGTAGCCTATGAGCGCTTGCAGCACCATTAGTAGGTGCCACTCACGCGTTGCCAACCTCGAGATATTAGTTCTTAAATCTCGTTCGCCCAGTAATTTCACTAGCGTACAATGCCCTTCAAACCGGAACACAGTAGTGCCTAAGCACTACTATTTGGCGGCAGAATATTGGACACTGCGGTGGTACCTACCTAGCCGGCCTCTTGCAACAAAAGACCTACCACCAGTGTGACTGATTGCACTGGTTTAATAATCTCTGTTGTGACAGAGGTTATCCCAACAGCGGGCGATGGGGTCGTCACATCCCGACGCCTTTAAATTACATGGCTCTATTACTACTATTACTATTGTTAGAATATGTATGAAACGAAAAAAGCTATTTTATTATATTAATAGTGTTAAATACTTCATTACCTAGAATACTTCACGGAAAAACATGTAGTCAGCTGATGAATTTTTCACGTCAGGTATTTCGCCCAAGTCGAGATGTTAATATGTAAATGGTTAATTGATGGCTAATTGAGAGCACCTTGAGTGTAATACTTAAGTACCTATTAATACGCTGATACTGATGAGTTGCAAATTTTAATATTATAAAGAGTTTAAGCTGATAATGTTTTTATTATTTATAATATTATGATTTTATATTTAAGAAAGAATATTAGCCATGTTTTTTCAAGTCATTAGAAAGAAAGAAAAGAAAGAAAGAAAACTTTATTTTGGACACGCAAAAAAGAAAATAATAAAAATAAAAATGAACTAATAATAAAATGTAAAACAATTTAAAAGCATGGACAATATTAAAAAAAAAACAGAAAAAATTTAAGAATAAAAAAAAAGAAAAACAAATAAAAAATAAAGAATGTAACCTATTGTAAACAACAAAAAAAGAATCAATAATAAAACTACGCATATATCAAAAACAACAGCAACATTGCGTGTCCTAAAAAGGTGTGCCATTCAGCATATTTTAGGTGAAATGAATGCACCTAAAGCTGATTTTCAATGGCAACCTGTTTTTAATGTATGACGGGCTGTGAGAGTCTCTGTTTAAACATTTTATTACTTACACATACTATACACATACGCGTACATATTCTATAAAATAAAGATACTTAAATAAATTTATGATCAATATACTTAAATAAATAAATAAAGCACTAATCCAATTTTTTATAATATATCTTTACATAGTATTTAAATTATATTGTCACCCGCCGACATTACACGGGCTCGGGAGTAACTCGACTGTGCATCGAGGGCATTACTAACACTACTATTGCCCATCCAAATAAGCTCGGATCTTGCGAACCTGTAATCCTCGAGTAAGCGGAGCGGAGTTGGCCCTTTAACCGTTGAGCTGTTAAGGCTTCAAAATAATTATCAATTATAAACTCTAAACACTCAACAGCCCCCATTAGGATAGTGATATCCTGTGTCGGGAGTCTGGAAGCATACACAATGATAAGGACAAAGATACCCAGACCGGAACACATGCATGTATGGTCAATACAAACGGAGCAGATGCTCCAAGCGGGAATCCGCGGCCTGTGGCTTAAAACAGGTTCGCTACTACTAAAATATATATGCGATAGCTTCGATTCAAGCACCTTCCTTTAGCACTAAGGGTAGTTTCTTACTTAGTTACTAATTTCACCAATATATATATTTAAATGATATTTTAATGAAACTGCTAAACTGAAACAGTTTTAATTTTATCAATACGAGTGTGATTTGTTTGTTAAACTTTCACGTCGTGATATGTCTTTTTTTTTTCTTCGGAATGTGTATTGCTGTTGGCCCCACTGGCCTTGACAGCGTCACCGGGCGGGGGGCCGAGTACTGAGACTCAGCTGTGATAAAGGAACAGCCCTCACGGGGGCCCAAATTTGATTCCGTCCTTAGGGTCCGTCCGAAGCCGAACCACGGCTAAGGACGTCATCAGAGATGGAGGCAGCGCTCCGAGCGCATTCTATACGATAGACTCACCCAACGGTGTGAGCGCGACGCGACGTGCAAAACAAAGGACCTTGTCCTCGTCGGCGAACCGTGATATGTCAAGAAAGAATCATTCTACGTGGCTGTTTCATACTACGAACCAAAATCGCCATTACGCCTCACCTCTGTCGTTTTGTGGCTTAGGGCTTTGCCCATATTTTGTCAGATTGATTGACGTTTATAGTTATTGCTCCACTACAAGGAGTCGTAGCTTGATGTTTATAGCCTATAACCTTCCTCAATAAATTAGTTACCTTAAGCAATTTTTCTTACAGATTGAACCGATGCTCCTAAGAATAGTGGTCGCAAGAGAAAAATGTTCATAAGTAAGCAAGTAGTTGCTCATAGCCGGATGCACGCACGGATCGGTGAGTTAAGCAACTTTAAGCGTGGTTCAGTCTATTGATGGGTGATCGCATAGTGGTATTTCAACTGAGCGTTTCCGTGCTTCGGAGGGTACGTAAAGAGTCGGTCCCGGCTGTTATCAATTTTATGATAGTCGACCTGAACAACTCTGACACTACCACTTGTCACAAACCACTCGATAAGAAAAACAAGTAGAATATATATTTTTTTATATAAAATTTGATTACATATCATTTTAAAACCTTTTTTCATGTTTGTCAATAAAATATTAATATTATAGTATGTATAAAAATGTCGGTATAAAGTCTCATATTTCGTAATATTTTCCTTCATTCGCGCTGTCGTGACGAAAACTCGAGTGTCATCGTTGCATTTTCCCCATAAAATAACGCTAAGGCAGGTTACAGACAACGCTTTTTATAGTATCAAATTAAGTATACCTATTGGCTATTCATTAATTGATAAACAGCGATCAAAGATTTCACTACATAATAAAATAATTAATAATTAAAAATTTAATTTCATTAATTTCGTTAAATTCATTGACACACTTCCTCCTAAATTACATCTTTATGCCATTTATAGTAGAAACACTTGAGCCATGGAGCGTTAGTGCTAAGCTATTTTTAGAAGATAAACCCCGATTCATTGCCTCCACAGGTAACAGGAATGCTAGTTCATTTTCGGCCATAGAATCGGCATTGCGATTCAGCAGAGAAATGCAGCATTCTTGCCACTATTACCCGTGGACATGATTTGTACAGGGGGCTTACCATGAACTCTTATTCCGATTCAAATGACGATCTAAACTGAGCTACATCGCTATTTCGTACGATGAGATATATTTATACGTCATACTTATATAAAATTGGAATCGATTTACTTTCAGAATTGAATTGAATCGTAATAAAAAATTTACTGGTGGTAGGTCTTTTGTTGCAAGAGGCCGGCTAGGTAGGTACCACCGCAGTGTCCAATATTCTGCCGCCAAATAGTAGTGTTTAGGCACTACTGTGTTCCGGTTTGAAGGGCATTGTACGCTAGTGAAATTACTGGTCGAACGAGATTTAAGAACTAATATCTCGAGGTTGGCAACGCGTGAGTGGCACCTACTAATGGTGCTGCAAGCGCTCATAGGCTGCGGCAGCCACTTACCATCAGGTGGGCCGTATACTTGTTTGCCAACTTCTAACATAAAAAAAAAAAAAAAAACTAAAAGTTAAACCCGCAGTTGTAATTATTTGTAAATATAGTTTTAATTGATTTGTAAACATATTGTTAAATTGGTTTGAAATAAAAAAAAATTAAATTCATATCATGAAATAATTTCGCATTAAGGAAATACAAGATTCTTGATATTTTTGAAAGCACAATAAACGTCGCGTTTTAAAAATGCTTTGTATGTATTATCCCGTATGTTTTGAATTATTCATACGCATCTACATATACGCTTGATACAGACAAGACCAAGTGGCAGAATGTTGAAGTCAAAATTTAAATAATTTTAAACAATCAAAACTTTAGAGGTTTGGAAAATTTCCTCGAAAAGTTAAAATTTGCATCAGTCTTGTAATATTTTTTGAATAATTCAATTCAATATTCAAGGTCGTTTTCAGTGTACCGTATCTAAAGGGTGCCAATGGAACCCTATTACCAAGCTTCCACTGTCTATCCGTCCGTCAGTACATTTTATCTCATGAATCGTAATAGGTATAAATTGAAATTTAGGCGAATTTGTACTTCATAAACAGTAAAACATTTATAGTTGCAATTTTTATTGTTGTTGGCTCTACTGGCCTTGACAGCGTCACCAGATGGGAGAGCTGAGTACCAGAGACCGAAACCGAGCCGTGTAAATGGTGGTTCAAAATTGATTCCGTCCTTATGGTGCCTCCTGCGAGGCCTAACCGGCTTAGGACGTTATTGGGACTGGAAGAATCGCTCTGAGTGCATTCTAGTCGATGGACTCACCCGACGGTGTAAGCGCGTCGTGACGTGTGTAACTAGGGACCTTCTCTTCGCCGGCGAGGACGGTGTTGTGTGCGTGTTTGAGATGTGTATGGAGCATTCTCTGATGTCATCTTATCGTAAGGGTCTTCTAGGACGTGCTTAGGACGCCTTTCGGTTTGCATTTTTTGACGACGTTGTGGCGCAGCGGGAGCGAACCTGCCTTAAACGCCACAGGTCGCGGGTTCGATTCCATCTCGGAGCATACTATGTTTGTATTGACCATGAAACCATATTTTCCGGTCTGGGTGTATTTGTCCTTGTCCTTGTATGTGTTTCCGACCCCGACACAGGATATAACTATCCTAATGGGGGCCGTTGAGTGTGCAGCTTTATTGTGTATTTATAGGGCCACTATATTAACAAATAATAAAAACTAATTTAATTTCAAAATTAAAGGGGTCCTCATACAATAAACTTGATATTTTTATTCTATAGTGATACGAAATCCTTTATGTACGGGTCCGACACACACTTGAACGGCTCCCATTTGAATAGTTATAATATCCTGTGTCGTAGGTCCGGAAACATACACCATGACAAGGACAATCACCCCAGACCGGAAAATATGCCTGTATGGTCAATGCAAACATTTACTCCGAGTGGAAATCGAACCCGCGACCTGTGGCAGATAGTGTGGCATACATTATCTACCGAATAAAGTCCAATTGGAAACATATTACAACCCACACACACACACACACACACACACACACACACACAAGCTAAATAAATATAAATATTTAAATTTTTTTGCTTTGTTGTTTTGTATCTCTTTTTTTGTTTTTTTATCCATTTTAAATTTAATTTTTGTTCTCTTAGATTAAACATCCCACTACCCAGTAATAAGGGTTGCTAATCTAGTACAGGGCCCAAGCCACTGCTTGTAGTTTATTGTGTGAATTAATACAACCTTTTTATTAATTTTTTCATTCCTAACTGCCGCAAATAAGTAATACCATGTCAACCCACACGAATGTCATTTCGAGAAAAACGCGTTTGAAAATTTTGAACAACTTGCTTTATATGATTTTTAATGTATTGGTCAAGTTTTTGGCAATTTCAGATTTATGTCATTTATTTTCACAAAAATCTAAGTTCCATCCATACCACCTCGATGTCTGGAAATCCACAACAGCGCGATTTAGAAGACATTTTCTTCCTAGCACAATAACTCTGTGGAATCAACTTCCGCCGGCGGTCTTTCCGAACCGATACGACTTAGTCTTGAACCGGAACCTTCAAGAGAAGAGCGTATTCTTTCCTTAAAGGTCGGCAACGCGCCTGCATGCCTTCTGGTGTTGCAGATGTTCATGGGCGGCGGTGAGTTTGAGTTTGAGTTTGAGTTTTGCCCTCTCTTACATAAAAAAAAAAATCTTATTACTTAGAAATATTTAATGCGTTATAACAGAGAAACATTTTATTATATTTCAGTCCGTCGTCAAATCTCGCTTGGTAGCCCTTTTCCGTCATCTGCCCGAGTTGTTCGCGTGGAAAACTATGGCGCAGATACGGAGCATGTCGCCCTGGGATTTGATATCATTAAATTTGCTATTTTCATCGCCTATCTCGGTTCGCTGATATAATATAAGCAATCTGTGTTATGTATATTTCATTTTATTTATCATATATAGTTGTGACTCTATACACATACCATAAACCTACTATATGGTTACGGGCTGGAGTTTGGAAGTTAACACCTAATGGCTCTAAATAAGACTTTAATAAGATCTTCTAGATTACACAACAGAACTTCACAAATCACAGATCCAAATCACAGGTCAATCACAGTCCAAAAGAATAGCCAAGGTCGCTAATTATCGAACTTTTTACTGGTATCACTTGTAGTTTCTTCGCTCGTTTCTCAGAAATGAATGACACAGTCGACGCGCCGGGCGTATATAGTGCGGAACACGGGTTCGAGAAAATTCCCTCCACGAAACTTTTCGAGGACACATCTTTCTAGAATCTACGCGAACGGCGCAAATTGACAGAAAGCGATTTTGAACCTTAGACCCCTGTGATAAGTAGCTGCACCGTAACAATATGTTATGCACAGACAAATTGTCATAGACTCGTAGGTGACTCACTAACGTTGGTGTTGGTGTAGTTAATTCAACACCAACTCACACAAACTTTATTCGTCGGTTTTTTTTACAAAATGATACGAAATATGCCGTATTAAATCCAATGAAATCTTAGTAATAAGGTATCAGAACATATACATATCAGCGTGAAATTGTGACTCGTGAGCCACGAGCGTTGCAAACATGTCTTACTGTAGTTGAATCACGTTGCTTACGATCGCTTTATAAGCTGTATAACAAAAAATCCGAAATTTGTCGTTTACTTTGGTACTTGACTCTGACTGTTATCAACATAACAGCCGTGACCGACTTTTTACGTGCCCACCGAAGCACGGAGACGCTCATTTAAAATATCACTATGAGATCACCCATCATGAGACTGACCACATCTAAAGTTGCTTTACCCACTGATCACTTACCGACCAGTGACCCCATCCGTCTTAGATTCAAAAAAAGTTATTTCTTTTCTATCTCAAAAGTTACCTGTGTTGTTGTAAATAAACTAGATTTTCAAAGTAATATTATCAAAAGAATTTACTAGCCTAACTGAAATTTTTAGAAATTATTATTGAAGTGACTTTTCTTTGTGTTGGTTTACCGTTCATTAAAATTCTCATTTAATGGAAATTATTTACATTACAAAATAGAATAGGTTGCTTTATATTCTTTGAAGATGACATTAGTCTATATGGTTGAAAATATATATAATAAATTTGTAAGAAATTGAGATGAATATGTTATTTATTATTTCGGTGTTTAAGGAGACCAAGACATATTAATACACAGCGGTTAAAAAGGGACAGCCCTTGCTGCAAAATTTGATTTCATTTTCAGGGAGTCAAACCATGGCTAATTACGTCATCGGGAATGGATGAAGCGCTCCGAGCGCATTTTAGTCGATGGATCTACAAAATGCGACGGTGTGAATGCGTCGCGACGTGCGAATTAAGGGAACTTGTCTTTGCCGTTTAAACCAGTGTTTTTCTTTAATCTTCTTCATAGCATTATCCCCCGTACTATACGAGTATTTATTGCTGTTTATTACTCTTCTCCAGATTTCACAGGATACTAGTGTTTAGACAGAGTGATTACCATCTGCACTCCGCAACCCTTTAGGCGAATCAGTAACTCATTAGATAAAAGCAAATTACCTATCTACACTTAAAAATTATTAACAGATGTTATGTGATAATAACCGGGGCCGACAGCGTAACATGCTCTTCGAAGCACGGTGGAGAGACCCACAAAAACAAACGCCCAGACCGAAACAGATATTTTTACAAACATCTAACTAACTAAATGTTTAGAAAAATGCGACGGTGAACGCATCGTGACGAGCGAAACGAGGGATCGCGTCTTCACCGCCTAAACCGGTGTTTTGCTTTAATATAGTATTTATTTCATTACTCATTATGGTAGGTGACTATAATTGTTTATTCTATTCCTTTGAAACGTGTCAGTTTTCATTAACAGTAAACAATGCTTCGTTAATGAACGTTACACCTATTCATCTATTGTTCTCTCTTAATGAGATATGTGGTTTTTTCACACTATGTTTAATGAACTGCTTTATTGTTGTGGCAGTTCCACACGATCTGAGCCGAATGTTATTTAAAGCTTTTTACACACTTAACGGCTACCATAAGGATAGTAATATCCTTTGCCGGGAGTCCGGAAACATATTGTTGACTACGTCGCCTAAATACTACGTGGCCGTCGTAATACGAAGAATAATAAATATTATTTAGAATAAGATTAACATAAGTAAATTATATGTACGTAATAGATAAGTTACTCCGTTGTGTGCCTTTGTAAATAATATTTTAAATCATTATGTATAATAAGAAAACATGTTCAATAGATAAATAGATAAATAGATTATACTAATAATAATTATAGGATTACAATTGTGTATGCATGCCGACGGACCTGACTCAACACGTTGAGACAGGTTCGAGAGCGCCGGCCAATCAGCATTAAGTAGGAATCAAACGATCAGAATCAACATTGCGCTGATTGGTCGACCGACAAAACTACCGCGACAATGCTCGCACTACTTGTGGAGCTAAAATAATATTCTTATATAATGACTTTTGTATCGCCGCATCGCAGTCGGCTCCAAGACAGTGAATAAAGAACACGACGTATAAAAGTTGTATTTCTTCAAATCCGAACCAGCCTAGCCCGGGAGGGAAAACCTGAACGCCCGAAATAAATCCCTGACCGTTACACATATAGACAAACAGAGGCATAACCTTCCATATTAGAGCGCATGCCTTGCTATCAATAAGGATTTCAATTAATTAATAAAAAAGTCAGGAACGAAGTTTCTTAAGTATTATCTTCAACTCCGAATGTAATTCGAAATGAAATCTGTATTCAGTCGGTTATATAATAAAAAAGGGAGAGAGAGAGAAAGAGAAAGAGAGAGAGTTGCCCACATGAAAACATGAAAATGACGACGAATAAAAAGAAGTGTGAGGTTTTCCTTTTGCGTAAATATCTTAAAAATTGAGAAGAAGGAATTTATTGGAAAGGTACATAATTTTTACTACATTGTCATCAATACATTGAATGACTCTCATACAAAAGAATTGCTATTTAAAAGCATTGCTCCTGTTGGGACGATTTCAATTTCCTTTTTATTTCCGCCCGTCTATGTTCTCTCGAAAATTTTATCCGTTTATTTGACTGGATTTTTATTTATTTCTGGCTTTTAATTCATGAAACTATTATTTTTCAATGATTTATATTAAAATATAGATTTGGAATTTTATTTTCCTGTTGGTTCTACCTAAAACATATAATAATTTTAATTAACAAATTTTCTTTGGAATTAAAGAGATACCTTTTCGAAGACCCAGAAACTTGATTTTAATTAGGGTCCGTTTGAAGGTCAGTGAACACTTTAGTATAATCCGGCAAATCATCATCAATCATCATCAGCTGTACATGGAGAAAAACAAATTTAGGAAAAGGAAAGAAGTAAGATTTGGGTCTTCGATATGACTATTCTACTAAAAATTTTTTTGCTTGGGTTGCAATGCAATGAGACCATCTCGAGAGTATAATTTTTTAATTTTTCAAACAAAAAAATAAATTGCCCAAATTGGTCCAGCCATCTTTGAGTAATCAACCCACAAAAATGCAAAAAAATATTAAGTGGAATTGACATAAAAGTTTTAAAATTATAAACCAATCATTCGCACTTACAGATACATACATTTTTTATTTTTTATTTGTTATATAAAAAATATAAGCAAAGTCTTTTTCAAGACATTACTACTCCTTTTGCGCTAGGAGTGGGTACAACAATAGCCCAAGGGTCAGGATCGAACCCACAGCTTTCGCGTAACGGGTTAACCGTTGAGGGATTGACTGGTTTACCGACGTTGGGACGTGACGACCCCACCGCCCGCTGTAGGGATAGTGAGAGAGACTTACGGCAGAGATAATTACCAGTGCTACCAGTCACACTGATGGTAGGTCTTTTCTTGCAAGAGGCCTGCTAGGTAGGTACCAGCGCAGTGTCAAATATTTTACTGCCAAACAGTAGTGCTTAGGCATTACTGTGTTCCAGTTTTAAGGGCATTGTACGCTAGTGAAATTACTGGGCAAAGAATATTTAAAAACCAATATCTCAAGGTTGGCAACGCGTGAGTGGCATCTACTAATGGTGTTCCAAGCGCTCATGGGCTACGGCAACCGCTTACCATCAGGTGGACCGTATGCTTGCTTGTCAACTTGTAACATTAAAAAATGGAGGCTTTATTTATTTATAGCAATGAAATAATACACTCAATTCCCGTGCTAAAAACGTATTCTATCCCGCAACAGAGGTTCATAAAAGATAAGTAATACATTAAAAACTCAAAGTCAAACTATGATAAAACAAATAAAGGACTCGACAAAACAAACACAATTCCCTTCAAAGTCTGAGAGTTATGGCAGTCTGAAGTCTATAATGTACAAGACTTATACGTTAAATATGCACACTCAGCATACGTAAACACTATCAGTAAATATGGCGTAATTAGAGAAATTTACTTGGGACTTGGGCCACTAAATGTTCGAATAAATAATTATTATATATTTTTTTTTTCATGCCAGTTGGCAAACAAGCATACGGTCCGCCTGATGCTAAGCAGTCACCGCAACCTATGAACGCTCGTGATACTTCTATATCGATATCGATAATTATCACATACGCGTTGCCAATCCAAGGAACAAGAAGGAAGTGAATAAAGGGGTGGGAGATTGGGCCTCCGGCGCTCTCACACATCGCACGAAACGCAACAGTACTTCCCCGGTCGAGCCGGCCCATTTGTGCTGGAAAAGGCATGGCTCTACTACCGTAATATTATATCTAAAACTATTATTAAAATTGAATTTACAGTTTTCAATAATATTATTACAAATTCAAATTCGTTTCTTGTTCTTTGGTTGTCTTTCGCGTTTCTATTACTCCACAAATGGTCATAAAATTTTGCATACTCATTGTCAAGGGGCACAGAAAATGAAATAACGTTGGGTTGAAAGTAGGAATGGAGTAATAACTTTTTGACGGTCGTTTGGCAAAGAATAAAGAAAAGAGTCACGGGCAAGTGCTATTAAACTAAAACTAAACTAATATACAATACATTGTATGTGTAATTCGAAGCCTCAATAGCTCAACGGTAGAAGGGGCGACTTTGCTTAGTTAACGCGAGAGTCACAAGTTTGATCCTGACCCCCTTGGACTATTGTCGTACCCACTACTAGCGCAAGCTTCGAGCTTATTTGGAGAGGCAATAAGGATATGAAAAAGCATTGCGAATATTCTTTTTATAAATAAAAATTAAATTAATTTAAGAAAAAGGTCAAGTTAATTTATCCCACTTAAGGAAATTTAATAACAACAGAAATTTAGTACCGATACCCGCCCGCTCGTCCGCCAATTTCCAAGCCCCAATGTATCTCCATATATTTGCCTCTCGCAAATTGTCACTCTCTACCGTACCTTAACAAGAGAGGATACATTGCCGGCTAAACTAAGGGAATACTAAATGATAGCACACGCGTGCTAAATATATATTTAAATTAACGCTTACGTTCACAATGATAAACGTCTTGTTTTATGCCTTTGTGAATTTCTAATTTAACTTAAGTGATAACAATAATTAATACATTCAGTAATAAGTACGAGTTACGTATGTACTGGCCTTGTCTTACGTATGTTGTTACAAATCTTTGTGTAAGTCTTACAGTTTTCAGCATGAATTAGCCGGTTCGACTGAAGATGTATAACCCTTAGAGCTCGTTATGTACACATGACGTGTTTGAAAGCCGAACGTGCTTACAAACACTGGTGGTAGGTCTTTTGTTGCAAGAGGCCGGCTAGGTAGGTACCACCGCAGTGTCCAATATTCTGTTGCCAAATAGTAGTGCTTAGGCACTACTGTGTTCCGGTTTGAAGGGCATTGTACGCTAGTGAAATTACTGGGCGAACGAGATTTAAGAACTAATATCTCGAGGTTGGCAACGCGTGAGCGGCACCTAATAATGGTGCTGCAAGCGCTCATAGGCTGCGGCAGCCACTTAACGGTGTTGGGTTTCGTATGATGAGTTTGAGCGCCGGAGGCCCAATCTTCCACCCTTCTCTTCCCTTCCTTTTTTCGTAGGTACCGTATATTATACTTTATACATTACGAAAGGACAGAACAGATTTTGATTAAATTTGGTTAAGAGATAGACTAAACCTTGAAAAAGGACGTAAGCTACTTTTTCTTTCGAAAAGGCGTTGAAATAAGTATTTTTTTTATGTTAAAAGTTGGCAAACAAGCATACGGCCCACCTGATGGTAAGTGGCTGCCGCAGCCTATGAGCGCTTGCAGCACCATTAGTAGGTGCCACTCACGCGTTGCCAACCTCGAGATATTAGTTCTTAAATCTCGTTCGCCCAGTATTTTCACTAGCGTACAATGCCCTTCAAACCGGAACACAGTAGTGCCTAAGCACTACTATTTGGCGGCAGAATATTGGACACTGCGGTGGTACCTACCTAGCCGGCCTCTTACAACAAAAGACCTACCACCAGTGTGACTGATTGCACTGGTGGAATAATCTCTGTTGTGACAGAGGTTATCCCAACAGCGGGCGATCGGATGTCGGAACCCCACATCCCGACGCCTTTAAATTATTTAATTTTAATTATTTTAATTAATAATAAAGTAGACATTTCAATTTTATTTATTGGCATGTAATTGATGTAAAGATTAATTTAAATTGAAAAATCTGTGAGTGAATAAAATACTGTATTTTATTTTAGCACTGTTTATACTTTTACAGTCCGACGGTGTAGGGAGCTCGTTACACTCACAAGGGCTCTGCAAATAAAGAGCACCGTTTTTCTTCGCATCGACTCAATTGAGGCCCTTTGTTATACCCTGTTGTACCCTTTCTAAATGATAGTAATAACCTTTGTTGAACAAGCTGAATTAGAGTTTTTTTTTGTATATTTCTAATAATTTATTTTTTATTTTCTTTTCAAAATAAAATTTTAAATGTTATTGGAGATTATATAAATATAGATTAACAAGTCTAGAATTTCTACAGCAGAAGTCTACGGTAAAATGCGGCACAATAGTAGTTGTAAGCTAAACTGAAGTTACAGAAAGCAAAATACGCAATTTCGTTTATTTTAAGACAAAATTTTGTCCCCAAAAATTTCTTCAAATATTTTTTTTTCAAATTGGCTAAGTAACGGAATTCTGAGACAATAAATTGAAAACCTCCTATTCATATTTTAAGTTGGAACAATTATTTATTTTTGAATGGCGAAACACTCCAAAATTGAAAAACGATTGAAAGTATTTGTGGAAGTCTCACTATATATGACTGATACGAACGTCACACTAAAATAAATCAAATGATGGATTTGTTTCTCGACTAGTGGCGTATTAATCGCTCTGTTTTATTAGTATGGAGCTATATATAAAAATGGGTAACTAGTTAAAAATAAACTCAGTTAAAATACATCTTATCGGTAAAAGTACATTTAATCACAGACACTACCTTTTATCATGATTACGTGCGACCTGCCGTGTGTAGTAACAATGGAAGTCCCGTAGGTTGCACGGGTAACCTGCGAGGCACTTAACAGATTGCAAGTCTGACCTACACGCTGATAATACACTGGATGTGACAAACAAAAAAATATTTTTGTGTTATTAAATAAAATAAATAAATAAAACTATACGTTCAGATATATTTTTTATTCTTTATAGTCATCGTGTTTTTTTATCTTTTGTCTAGTATAAGGTATTTTTTTTTTGTAGAAATTTTAAATTTGAAATTATATTTGACAAGCTTTCTGATATTTCTGAAGGTGGAAAGATGTTGTGTCAAAGGACATAAAGGAGTGCAAGCTGTCCGACGATGCTGTCAAAGATAGAGCGAAGTGGAGGGAAAAAGTAAGGGTCAGCCACCCTACCACCATGTGGGATACATAGCCGGGAAGAAAGATAGAGAGAGATATCTTTCTGATACTCTGTCCGATTTTCACTGTTTTTGTTTGTGTTATTTTTACATTTTTATAACTATGTTCATGGTTTAAATGTATGTATTTTTTTTATTGATTATCAATTTTGTGGTAAAGATGTAAAGAACGAAGTATTTATTACATGGCTCAAAATTATTGGAATAATATTATGAGGTATACTTTGAGCATTTTTTTAACTGATTATATATTATTATTTAAGCCAACAATTTGACAATATTTTTTCAATATTTTGAAATTCAAATTCAACAGTATATATATATATATATATATATATCTATATATATATATATCTATATATATTTTATGTAAAAGGGGGCAAACGGGCAGCAGGCTCACCTGATGTTAAGCGATCACCGCCGCCCATGAACATCTGCAATACCAGAAGGCATGCAGGCGCGTTGCCGACCTTTAAGGAAAGAATACGCTCTTCTCTTGAAATAATATTATTAATTTTATCTTCAAAGTTTTGTAATAAATATATCGTATGTCACATCTAGTAAAGTATATATAACACCTCGTTTCGTATTTACGACAGGTGTTCCAAAGCCATAAGTAGCTTTAAAAAATTCACGAAGCGCAGACCCTTTTTAAATATTTAAAAGCTTTTAAAAGCCTTAGACAATTAACTTGCCGATTCACTGAGCTTTAAATTTTAGTAGCTTTTTAATAGTTTAGTTGGTATTTTAAGTTATTAGGGTATATGATGTTTTTAAGCAAAATATAATTAATCTCATGTAATATTAATTACCAGAACGCTTCAATATAAAAAGCGGTCAGCGTCCTAAATGTACACACATACACAATGTACAGACATACAAATTACATAATGTTATGACACTAGTGTTATAAAGAAATGAAAAAAATGTAAAAAAATTGGTCTAGGATTCGGAGATTAGCCGGAAAGACAGGTGAAAATTGTTTTTTTTTTTTGCATACGCATATAGTAAAAATTTATTAATTTTGAATTACAAACGGATACTTAAATTTTAGGGAAAATAGCTACTAAGCCTTCTTGAAAAAGACTTCAGTTTTTTTGTATCTTTTATGCGATTTTTAATACAACTATTTATCGATAAATATCAACCATTATAAATACTACCGGTAATCGAGTTACATAAGTCATATCTGCTTCATCATCCTCAGAAATCACGAGGCTTATTTCCATACGAGATACGCGGAGTATATTTCAATTTAAAGCTTCATTGGTCCGCATGATGTTATTTATATGAACGGAAAATCGATAAATAAATTATAAATGAGTTAAGTCACATGATTTCTTTTTATGACGTCATCTAAATTGTTTTTTTTTTGCTTGGAAGACTTGGAAGGGAGTTAGAGTTGGAACAGCAGTAAGAATACTGTTTCTTTTTTTATTCAGCCCACGTGTAAATTACTCTACTACTCTACTTTAGGCGTCGGGATGTGACGACCCCATCGCCCGCTTTTTGGGATAACCTCTGTCACAGCAGAGATTATTCCACCAGTGCAATCAGTCACACTGGTGGTAGGTCTTTTGTTGCAAGAGGCCGGCTAGGTAGGTACCACCGCAGTGTCCAATATTCTACCGCCAAATAGTAGTGCTTAGGCACTACTGTGTTCCGGTTTGAAGGGCACTGTACGCTAGTGAAATTACTGGGCGAACGAGATTTAAGAACTAATATCTCGAGGTTGGCAACGCGCAAGTGGCTACTAATGGTGCTGCAAGCGCTCATAGGCTGCGGCAGCCACTTATCGTGTGCCGTATGCTTGTTTGCCAACTTCTAACGTAAAAAAAAAAAAAACTCTACTCAAACTCATGGTAAGGCAAAGTAGAGTGGAGTCTGTTCAGGATAAACACTATCGGGATTGCGAAAGGATACGAAAGCGGACCCGTAATCCCAGTATAAGGTGTCCCGAAACCAGGTTAACCTCAAAACAGGCAGCCATGAGGATTGCCCCAAAGAAATAAGGTTACCACAGACCCACAATGGTCACTAGCTTCAACGACTCAACATTAGGTTATCGTGAGATTGAACATTTCAAGATAGCTCATAGCGTTTTGTTCGTTGGAACATTAAGAACTTTTGGGATTTGTTACATTACATTATTTTTATTTCGTTGAAAAATGTAATTAAGTATATTTGTAGAGCAAGTGTAGTGTTTCTTGGCAGTTCTTCTCTGCAGAATATACCTTCCAAATTGGCGTGCTTCGCTTACACAGATTAAAGATTAAAAGATTAAACGCTGCACACTCAACGGCCCCCATTAGGATAGTAATATCCTGTGTCGGGAGTCCGGAAACATTCATAATGACAAGGATAAATACACCCAGACCGGAAAATATGCTTGCATGGTCAATACAAACATGTTATGCTCCGAGCGGGAATCGAACCCGCGACCTGTGGCGTTTAAGGCAGGTTTGCTACCGCTGCGCCACAACGTCGTCAGACATAACAGACTGTATATTTGACCATTCGAAAGTGTTTAAAGGCCCTTTTGAATTAAGAATATTTTGAGTTTAACTTTGAGTTTTTGAGTTCTATTAATTACAATTACCACATCCTCCTTCCAGCACACTACTGTTAGTATTTTTTTTATTTATTTCATAAATTAGTCAATTATATAAACCACAAATTAAAATCATTAGACCATAATTGTTTTTGAAACTAGCAATAACTTTTATCAAAACCTCAAATCAGGATGTGCGGTTACAATCGTTTATAATTTGTATGAAAACAGCGCTCACATCAATGAAGGAAGAATTAAACAGCAACCAAGCGCATGGTGGACCATGCACAGTAGAATGGGTTCCGCTATTAAATCCAATAGTTTAAAAGTTAGTTTTTTAAAGGCACACCATTTTTACAACTTCAAAAGTTAATATCTCAACAACTACCGAGTTTATCGAAAAAGTCAAAATAATTTTTTTTTTTTTTTTTCGGAATGTGTATTACTGTTGGCCCTACTGGCCTTGACAGCGTCACCGGGCGGGGGCCGAGTACTGAGACTCAGCCGTGATAAAGGGACAGCCCTCACGGGGCTCAAATTTGATTCCGTCCTTAGGGTGCCTCCTGCGAAGCCGAACCACGGCTAAGGACGTCATCGGAGATGAAAGTCAAAATCAAACCTACTTATTATTTTAAAAGACATATCAAAAGATAGCCTCCACGTTGACAAATGTTGACATTTTTTTATCAACCCTCAGTTACATCTAAGGTCTGCTATTCTCAATTTTGAGAACTACAAAATTGTGTACCGGTTCACAGATTACACCTATTTACTAATTTCATAAGACAGTCATGTCGAAATTATAAGGGTTTTGTTTTTGACATTGGGCTACGGAACCCTTACAATTATATATTTGACGCCTCCATACTACCCCACACTCATTTTATAGTAGCTTCGATTGTAAATAACTATTTTTAAATGGTTGTTATAGGGTTTTGAAATGTTACCAACAGAATCCTGTTACTAAGCCTCTGCTGTCCGTCTGTCCAATCAGTCTGTTAGCGCGTTGTATAGTCACAAAGGACCTGAACGCCCTAGGGATAGCTGATTAGCGTAGCAAGACCGTAATATGCGGCGTCTTCTGGTGCTAGGTCACTGTGTGTCAGTGACCCAGCTCAGTTAGCATGTTGTATATTGAAATATAATTCCGTAACATTTTGGGCAGACATCATATAAAATGAACGAGCAAACGTCTAGTAATAACCATTTTCTCGACATTAATAACGTCAGACTCAAATACAATTACTAACTTAAATTCATTAACAGATTGGGGTATTCCCATAAATATTTAGCAGCCAAGTCTAATACATTAGGAGGCAGAAGCTATCTGTGAATTATGTATTAGAGTGTGGTAGAAGTCATAGAATTTTAGTGACATTTATGACATAGACACGCACACAACACCGTTTTCGCTGGCATGGACGAGGCCGCAGGGAGCGTCCCTCCATTCGCGATGGCGTCCATAAATGTGGTTCGGATAAAAGAGAGAGAGAGTCTGTTTTTATCATATAACCTATTGAAATATATAGATTTAATTTCGAATTACATTCGGAGTTGACGAAGAAACGTAAGGAACTTGGTTCCTGAACAGAGTTCATCTTCGTAAGATATTGATAAAGGCTTTCGATTGTTTTTCTTCGGAATTTATGAACGCTACAGCAGCCTGCTTAACTTTTGAAGCTAGAGATTTAAGATGAAAGATTTTTGTTGAAATATATTGTTTTATTTACCGAGGCTTGTTTACTTAAATATATAAATAATTAATAATAATAATAAATAAACACTACACACGGCTACATCAACGGCCTCCATTGGGATAACTATATCCTGTGTGGGCGATCTGAAAACATTTACAATGACATACCCAGACCGGAAAATGCCTGTATGGTTAATACAAATATCTACTCCGAGCGGGAATCGAACCTACGACCTGTGACGCTTAAGGCAGGTTCACTACCGCTGCGCCACAAGATCGTCACATTATATTACAGTTTATTTTTAATACCATGTTACAATATAGACGAAAGAGGTTGTACTCTGTGATATAAAGTAAAGCTGGAGTCTTTAACATCCGTCGTATCTATCATGGTGAGTTTTTATTGGAGGGATCATGGATGTTAGTTTTAGAGGCAGCGCCTATGGCGACCGACGCACTGATTGATAACATTATCATGGCAGACACAAACACCAACCACGCAGACCATAAATTAGTGGATTCTGTGGCATATATCTTATATTAATAGCGGTGCCCTCACGTTAGTTATTGTTAAGTTAAATAATTAGCAGTCAAGTGCGTTGTGCACAACGCACAGTTGAAACTAAAGAGTCCCGCAGCTTGGAAGAATAGGACACAATTTTTATGACTTTAGGAGCTTATATCTCAATAACTACTGACTTAATGAAAAAAGCAAAAATGAAACCTACTTATCATTTTGAAAGACCTGTCTAAAGATATCACACACGTTGCCATATGTTTAAATTTTTTTTTTCAATCCTCAGCTACATGTACGAACTGCCCTTAATTCTTATATATTTTAAGATTTCATTACAAAATCGTCTTGCGGTTCATAGAATACGCCTATTTAGTAAATTTTGTATAGATAGAGCCAATGGTCTCCGAGTAAAATGACTGTGACATACGGACGGGCGGACAGACGTACAGGACGAAACTATAAGGGTTCCGTTTTTGCCATTTGGCTACGGAACCCTGAAAACAAACGCACAATTCTTTCGCTTTATTATGTGTTGTATCGCATCGCCCGCCCGCTCTTTCTTTCTAATTGTTCCTCTAAGTATTGTATCATGATGTTATATAGCATATCGCCATCTTCAAGAAATGGAAATGCGTTCAACCAAACAAATTCTTGAGATTAATATTGGTACGATATAGATTGGATGACGATGTATTTTTAATATTTTATTTTGTTTAGTGACAATCTCTCAGTTTAGTGACATAAAACTGGAAAACAGTCCTGACGATGTCCACTCACTGACCACGTGAGGTTCACTGATAGTAGCGCGGCGTCTACCCGTTGACCACTTTTCGATAACGAGTAGACGCTGAACTACACAGCGGTGCGGGTTCGGTACCTTGCTCGGAGGGCTTTAATGAAATATGACCTTTAGTACATACTCCCGGCGACGGGATGTGACGACCCGATCACCCGCTGTTGGGATAACCTCTGTCACAGCAGAAATTGTTCCACCAGTGCAAACAGTCGCACTGGTGGTAGGTCTTTTGTTGTAAGAGGCCGGTGAGGTAGGTACCACCGTAGTGTCAAATATTCTGCCGCCAAATAGTAGTGCTTAGTCATTACTATGTTCCGATTTGAAGGGCACTATACGCTAGTGAAATTACTGGGCACAGGAGATTTAAGAACCGTAGTGCGGCAACTGGCGGTGTGCTTGTTTGCCAACTTATAACATAAAAAAATAATTATTAGACAAATTTATATTCTGGTATCAATAAACTTGTATTAATAGAGTTGTATACTGCTTTATTATACCCTTGATTAATATTTTATGTTTTCGTAATAACAACGTAATTTAATACACATTGTAGTCTTATTAAGCATTAATTAGGATTAATAACCTGTTCTTCGTAAGTAAATAATTTTCGTTTTCTCAGAGATTCTATATAATACTGCCTAATAATATTTATTCTATGTAATATGTGTTTCTATATAACGTATATTATATAATTCTTTTAAATTTAAGAGTTTAAGAGTGTTGCGAGTTCAATCCTGACCCTTGGGCTATTGTCGTACCCACTCCTAGCGCAAGTTTCAACCTTATTTGGAGGGCTAATAAGAATATTAGTAAAGACTTGTAAAAAAGTAACATTGCTAATATTCTTTATAAAAAAAGGTGTGTGCGATTCACACACGATAGAAGTGAAACTTTAGTAAATCGACAAAAGAATTAGATGAATATATGTAACAAGATATAAAAATATTCACAAACACTGTTAAATAATAACACACCACGCTGACTTCTTACTATAACGCTGTAGTACACAGCCGCATACATATATATATTTATATATATACATACACACCGACATTTGCTCTCTCGCTCTGGCTCACTAAAGCATGGCGCAAAGAGGAGAGACCGATAATATAAAATAGTATGAATATTTCTGTCTCATTCTTCCTACACATTTTTGTATTTGTGTCTCTTACATGTCGTTTTTCCGTTGCACGATTTCAAATCACAACGATTCTAAAGAAGTTTCACTTCAAAAACCACCCCGACGACTATATAGGGGTCCAATATATATAGGGGTCACAACTCCCGAAGCCTCAATAGCTGAACGGTAGAAGGGCCGACTTCGCTCCGTTAACACGACAGTCGAGGGTTCGATCCTGCCCCACTTGGGCAATTGTCGTACCCACTCCTAGCGGAAGCTTCGAGCTTATTGGGAGGGGCAATAGGAATATTAGTAATACCTTGAAAAAGCATTGCTAATATTCTTTAAAAAAAAAAAGGAACTCCCATACTTTCCTACTTTCTGCACCCTCTTCTTCCCCTGGGTCTGCAGGCTACAGTGACCGCTTACCATCAGACGGACTGTAAGCTTAATATCCATTGTTCTATAAAATCTATAAAACTATTAATCAGTACCAATGTTAATACTCGTAACATGAATGAAACTTCAATAATTTTATCTACTTATGATAGTGTTACGGGCTGGGGCTCGCAAATTTGGAAACAAACACCTGATGGCTCTAAATAAGACTTTATTGAGATCTAGATTACAAAACAGAACTTCACAAATCACCGGTCAATCGCAGTCCAAAAGAATAGCCGAGGTCACTAACTATCGCACTTGTTCACTGGTATCACTTGTAGTTTCTTCGCTTGTTGCTCAGAACTGAATGAATCAGTCGACGCGCCGGGCCGCTTATATAACGCCGAACACGGGTTCGAGAAAGTTCCGTCCGCGGAACGCTATACTACATATTTCGAGAACACATTTTTCTAAAAAAAACAGAGTCAGTAGCAAGCGATTTTGAACCTTATGTCCCGGTGATAAGGTTCTCCGTAACAATACATTTACAAATGAATCGTACGCAATTATGACCCTTATCACGATCACATGCAAAATTCATCATTACCTTACGAATGCTGTCAGTCTCAATTCTGAGCGGAGTAAACTTGCATATTTATGAGCGAGTGTTCGTTGTAATGAAGGTTGTACACTAACGAAGGTAAACATGGCGTCTTGAATTAGATACGTAATGGAACATTGTATTATGTTGTGTGATCGTAATTGGAGCTAGCGATAATCCTCTGAAGCGTTTTTAATTAAGATAATTGGGTTTCAGGAAGTTAATCAGCTATAGATATGTATCTCTCATATAAAGCAAAATAAATAAACGCTACACACTCAATGGCCCCCATTAGGATAGTTATATCTTGTGTCGGAGGTCCAGAAACATACACAATGACAAGGCAAGCACACGCAGACCGGAACTCATGTCTGTATGGTCAATACAAACAACTGCTCCGTTTTGTCATGTCACAGTTTTAGTTACCATACTCCTCCGAAACCGTTTAAGTGATTTCGATGCAATTTTATATGCCCCTTATACCTCAAAATGTGAAGGGTCCACTTCATTTTTTTATGTGACATAAAAATACATACAACCCTCAATTTTCATCCTTCTACCATCAACCCCTATTTTTAATAGCGATATTAATAATTCAATAATTTTCACCGGTGTCACTTCTGTTCACAATTAGACTCGGTTAGGGGGGGTTGCTCGGGTCCCAGATTTTCTTCGGGACAGGACAACGTCTGCCGGGCCCACTAGTCCAATCTAATCAAATCAAATATTTTTATTCAACATAAAAGCATTACACTTATTTGTTGAAAGTCAGATTCTACTACCGGCTCCAAAATTAAACCTCTACCTGCGAAGAACCGGCGAAACAAACTCAGGGGGTTATTTTTTTATGTATTTTTTTAAAGTGATCTAATATATAATACCTACGATCTATAAATATAATACCTTTAAACGAGGAATTCTTGTATATATATATATATATAATTGGGATCTTCGGAAACGGCTGCACCGATTATCATGACATTTAGTATGCAGGGGTTTTCGGGGACGATAAATCGATCTAGCTAGGATTTATTTTTAGAAAATGTGGCTTTGTCCGTGTTTTCAGGCCGTTGTCGACATGCCATCTATTATCAACAAAATAAATTAAAAATGTCAAAATATATAAATAAATTATCTCGTTTATCTCTTTAATATCCATTATTTTAAATTTAAATTGTGACTGAGGAAATTATAAATTCAAATTAAGATTAACTATATTATAATACTACAATAAAATTAACCCGTAAGCAAATGGATTGTTCTCAAAAAAGTGGCACCGTAACCTGTTGGGTAGTTTTTGGTAGATATAGGTATTTTTTTTATTTCTTTTTAAGTAACTCTGCACAATATTGTATTAAAAGAGACTTTTTAAACAGAGGCTGAGTAATAAAAACACTACTGAAGTGTTTTATTTATAACAAAATAAAATTGTAATATCTGTTTCTCAATAACATGTCACGTCCAAGCACAACGAGTCACACTTTGCGGTGAAATAAAAACAAATATATTATAAATGTGGGCTTAAAACTAATAAAATATAGGTCTATACATTAATAAATACAGCTTTGTTCAAACGATGTATTTAAAATAAACATGATTCCAGAGCTATCCGTGTTCAAATTTTGTCCAGAGTGATTTTCTCCATAACTTGTAGTTGCACACTATCGCGCATTACACAAACACTATTATGTACTCAGCACCCCACCCACCCGTAAAATTACCAGGCAGTATCAGGCTAACCGCCGGGAAGACAAGGTGTGTTAAAATTTGTTCCGTTTTTTTAGTAATTACATCGAAATCTCACAACCAGATTTTGTAACAGGTATGTTATCTTTAATCTTACTTTAATATTTTTTATGCGGTTAAACTGCTCTGCGAGTGACTATGTCAATATATGTAATTAGTGTCTATTATTTCATTTTATTAAGTGTAAACTTCACAAACGTATCTGTTTTGTGCTTATCGAAAAAAATACCACAAATTCTCACTAACCTGCCTCTCTTTAACATGTTTTTAATGCACAGGTTAATGAGACTCTTACCAGGTTAAGGAAATTTGCCTTGTTTTTGTTTTTACATAACTGTTTTACTAGATCTATACATTTTTAGTTTAGTATGAATCCTGATAATATTTACTTAGTATTTGTCATGACAAATTAAATTAATATAAAAATAATTTAAAACTTTTTAATTAGGTTGTTTTGTTAGTTTTGTCAGAAAATTCTTATTCTTTGTACTTTACTTGGTTATGTTCTAATCATTATTTATTTTTTGAAGGTAAAATGCCTAAAAATAAAAAAGAAGATATTTTAGCTCGGAAAAGGGAACTCGAAAGAAAAAGGTACGAGAGAATAAAAAATAATCCTGAGCTATATGCAAAATATAAAGAAAAAAATAAGAAAAAATACGAAAGAAGAAAAAATGAAGGAAAAGTAGTATCTATAAACAACATCAGATAATGCTAAGAAGATCGAGATCAGAAAATGCTAAGAAGAAAATGGAGAGAAGATTCAAAAAAATCCTATCAACGGAAGAAGGAAGAAAAACTAAGGATACAACGCTTTCTTGAATGCAACACACCTTCCAGTGATATCGAAAATATAGAAAACACTAGCAATGTAGTTTGTAATCATAAAGAAGAACCATTAAGCCCAGCACAGTGCGAGAACACACTGCGAGAACTTCATGCAAATTCCCTCCTCGTTCAACCATGTGCTAGAAATTATGAATCCTTTGCGGAAGGTGTTTTACGTTCCTACAAGAATGTCAAATCGTATAAAACAAAACAAATTATTTCAAATAGTCTCGAACCTCAACTTAAAACATGTCTCCCAACCAGTGAATTAAAGAGAATGTTCAAAAGTGTGTTTAGAAGACGGAAAGTACCACTTAAAAACGCGTCAGGAGTACAGAAGAAAAATGACGTCATAACTTTTCTCTCAGAAGATGAAAATAGCAGTTGTACAGCTGGCAAAAAGGAATACGTAAAGAATGAAGGTGTGAAGGCACAAAAACGTTACTTAAATGATTCTCTTGGTAATCTTCATAAAAAATTTAACTCCTTATATTCATATAATTTGAGTTTTGCTACTTTTACGGCTTAGACCATTCTGGATTTTGCCAGCTTCTAAAAGACCAAGACAGACGTGTCTCTGTGTTATTCATGAAAATTTTTGTCTTTTAATATCTGCACTTCACAAATATAAAATTATTGTGCCCAAAGACCCGACAAATCTCCTTAAACCTATCTGCTGCAGCGCATATAATACTGATTGCCTATTCCGTAACTGTGCTAACTGCAAAAATAAATCTATACAATATTTGGTTTACAATAATGATACTGACTTTTGCTTTTGGATATGGAACTCTAAGACTGAACGTATAGTACAAAATGGATGTGATAAAACTATAAGACTATTATATATACAGTGTGAAGAAATGATAGAAAAGTATATGAAACACTGTGGGAGAATGGTTAGTCAGCAAAACGCAATAAAAAAAAAAAAAAAACAATTGAAACACGACGAAGTTGTTATCCACATTGATTATTCTGAAAATTATAAATGCGCATACTCAAAAGAAATTCAATCTGCTCATTTTGGTGCCAGTAAGCCGCAAATAACTATTCACACCAGTGTGCTTTATTTTTTTGACGTTAATGGGCAAAAGAAATCACAATGCTTTGCTACTCTCAGTCCAAATCTGAGATAAACATGATACAGCAGCCGTATGGGCTCATATGGAGCCAATATTGGAGTTCTTAAAAATACATTCCCCACAGGCAAATACCTTTCACGTGATTTCAGATTCTGCAAGTAGTCAATATCGAAATTACAAAATATATTATGTTATAACAGCTCTAAGATGGAACTATCCTCAAATCAAATGTGTCACCTGGAATTTCTCTGAATCCGGCCATGGCAAAGAAGCTCCAGATGGGGTAGGGGCCGTTTTAAAGCGTACTGCTGATGCGTGTGTCAACCATGGCGCTGACATACCCGACTATGAAACGTTATTTCAATTGTTGAAACAAAACTTAAAAAATATTGCCATTGATACTGTTTCAGAATATAAAATCTTGGAAAAAGATATATTACTACCAAATAAATTACTGCCATTTAAGAGAACGCGGAGAGTTCATCAAATTGTATGGTGTGAAACAAAAATTACATCTGTCGTTTTAAGAGACTTTAGCTGTACCAAAGAAACGTGTTTGACTAAACCCGAATATTGTAAACACGGTAAACATCTTGGTTTTCATAATGTTATAAAACCACAATACAGCTCATCAAAGCCTAAGCGTGTAAAAAAAATAGGAGCTTCTCATGTGGCCACTGCTCCAGTTTTAGAGTCTAGCTTGGAGCTCAAAGATTTGGATAGTAACAGTTTTGTTGCCCCTGCTACGTCTGTTGCAGAAAATTTAAATGTGAGTGAAGCTGTTACTCTGCTTCATAGATCTTCACCATTTTCAGCACTGTCTGAAGTAGAATTACCTCCTGAATTTCAAAGAAGTACTTTAGATAGGATATTAAATGAAGGGCCTGTAAATGTAACAGAGTCTCCTTTGAAGTCTTTTAAGCATATTGACAGTGATAGTGATTCGGATTACAACATTTTCTAATATTATTTAATTAGTATTTTCTATTAATGTTACACTATTTTTATTTTTAATTGCTGTACTGATTATAAGACTGATTAATTTAAAAGAAGATTTTTTTTATTATTATCGCGTTGAGTTTGTAGCGTTTATTATTTGTTATATTATTATTATATCTAAGAAATCAGGTATTTTTTTCTAAATGACAGTCATTTGATTGAAAGAGATGTAAATGGTATTTTTTATTATTTTATCAGTTGAAAAAGTAATGTTGCTATAAATGTAATGGGAATTTTGTAGTTTCAGTAATAATAAATATTGATTTTTTATAAAATACGTAGTTTTTCTCACTAACCTGTTTTATTCTCTTTAACCTGATCCCATTTTCTCATTAAACTGTTGTATATGTCTTTAACCTGTGAGACAGTATTTTGGAAAGGCTATAGCTTGTCTATTTATGCATAGCTTTTCTTCCCTAAAGCAATTTAGTATTAAGTAAAATACTGTCAATAGATTTCTGAACAAAAAACGGAATATTTAATAACTTTTCCAAAATTCATAATTTTTTTCAAGCGGCGCCACTTTTTTGAGAACGACCCAAATACTATTAGACAATGTGTGGTTTTATTTGTCGTGTTTGGAATTCTGGTAAATGCTATCAGATGGTTCTAGATATTCGGTTAGCGCAGGTACAACATACGTTAGGCTTTGCGGCTATAACTGGACAGCCTTTGTGTACGGGGATATCTAATGTGGATTATATTTCAGAGATAAGCTTTTCTAGTCTTAAAATGAAAATGCAATATTGTCAATGTACTATTTTGCTTAAGAAAACTTTTTAATAGAAGAATTTTTGAGGTACATTATGCTTATAATATTATTAATCATAAACACTGTGTCTCCCCTCGCCTCCAACTTTTTACCTATGGAATTTACAATGCTGGAAAAATTTGAATATGATACTTTATTTTAAAGAAGATACGTTAAGAAATTTCAGAGATATATAGGTTTTTATCATAACTTTGTTTTTTCGTATTATTTTCATTTATCATCATGAAATTACAAACTTATATTTGCGGTCGTTTAAATTTTAAAGATTTTTCAACATCAAGCATTGGAACCATTTAGTTTCCACTGTGTGTGTTCCACTACGTACCTGACTGGTCATTATTTATTCTTTTAACAAAGTTACACCTATCGTGGCTTCAGATCATTGAACAACTTAAATGCTCTAAGACGACCTAAGTATCATGTTCACGAACTAACTTAAGTACCACGCTGCCTTTGACGAGAGTATGAGTTACTTTTTTGTTTCTTATTTCATTAATTTTTTTTTCTATTAATTAGCGCGTGACCAGGATATGTTGAACTCTATCAATATATAGTTAAAAAATATTCAGATTTTTAAATCTAATTATAGCTATCATGTAAATTTTGATATATAGTGCTATTTATAACCTTAAGTATAACGGATGTGACATAAGGCTAGAATCATCTGGTGAAGTATTGTACTAACGTACGCGTTAGGAATGAAAGAGACCGAGAGAGCTGAGGGCGATTTCAAACCTTATGCCCCTGGTAATAAGGTTCTCCGTAACAGTACTCCTGAGTAAAAGAGCAATATACATTTTGCATATTGTTCGAAGACTGAGAACATCAAAGTCCCAAACTTCCTTTATCCTTACTTTTTATCGTATGGAAATGTATTCATGTAAAATATACTATATAAAAAAAAATCTTATCAGAAAGCCAGACGACTTTCAAATTATTGTAAAATTGCTATAATAATAAAATAAACCTTTGTGGCGATATTAAAATGCAAATCTACCTAACAGGACTAAGCTCACTGATTGGCTGTGTGCCGGTTTCGACCGAGGAAATCCGGCCCAAACCCGATTTATCCGGTTCAACATAAATTTTGTACTTAACTAAGCGTTTGTTAGTTTATCACGCTAATCGACTAGATATATGAATTAAATGGGGACATATTAAATTAAACTTACCATCAAGTGGACCATGTACTTATTTGCCAACGCTCATCATATAAAAACACAAAAAAATTGAATAAAAATCATAAATAAAGAGATTGTATATATTGTATTATTAAAACTATCGTGAGACATTATTAACTTAATGTAAAAATCTAAACGGCTCACACTCACGTATAATTGGTGTAAGTACCGACTAGTTTCGGACTCAACGGAGGTCCTTCTTCAGGGTGAGTGCGTAACGTTCGCGGTCGCGACCCGTCTCGCACGGTGCGAGGTGCGAAACTAGTCGGTACTTACACCGATTATACGTGAGTGTGAGCCGTTTAGATTTTTACATTAAGATTGTATATACATTAATATAGTTGTAGTTTTTTTCATGAACTGTAATAGATAAATAGTTGGTATTTTCATAGATTGTGTATTTCTGTGGCTGCTATAATAATACAATAAAAACAAATTTTATTTTAAAAACCAACGGTACGGAATTCTGCGTATTTGAGTTCGACACGCACTTGGCCAGTTCTTATTTATTTCTTTTTTTATATCTTACCTTTATTTTGTGTCAGCCCCGTTTGTAGTCTGAAATAAATAAAATAATTTCAATAACTCAATAATAAAGTTACTGCTGCATACAACCTATTGTGCTATTGGAATCTTAACGGTTAAACAAATCTTTATCGTGGTACCTGTTTTTATGTTTTCTGACCATATAAGTCGAAAAACAACAATACCTATTGATACTATTACTTTACGCTTTTCTGTAGGATAGTACTTCCTCAATCGAGCCGGCCTATTTGTGCTAGGAAGAGCATGGTTCAGCTACTAAATTATATAAGACAGTCCTAGATTCTGACGTGAATAGTGCTTGTACAAGTGTCACAAAAGCAAACATTCCATTTAAAAATCCGGAAAAATCTTTTACATTTTGCCATCTTTTCTCTTTCAGTTTCATTATAATATTGAAACTATCACCCCTTGCCAAGGAAAATCTAACCGTATTACCGAGAGTCAAAGTTCAAAATCGTAGCTTAGATGGGAATTTCTTTTGTTGAATTGGGTTAAATTTTGTATGTTTGGAAAGTAAAGGAAAATGTGTCATATCTACCTAGAATTAAGTATGAAAATGGACTGTCAGAGATAATAATGTGAACGCTAGTATTTTCCTAAGTATTTACTGGCAATGTGTGACTTAATAGTATAGTTTTAAGGTTGAATTTAACTTACCTATTAGCTAAATTATCCCGAATATGAGTTTTTACAATGGAAGTATGTCTTGTATTGTATACGCGGAGATCATCTGCGAACAAACAATAGGTTTTAGGAGATTATAATTATATTGTACACAGCATTATAATTGTTATCATAATAGCCATTAGGGTTAAAACTTTTTAGGGTTAAAAAGTTTTTGACTTTGTTAAGATAATACCTACTATCACATTACTTATTATTACATTAATATCTTCCACGAACCCACCGGCTGTGGAAGTGTGGAATGAGCTCCCTGTTGAGGTTTTCCCAACACGCTACAGTATGGGGTTCTTTAAGGGAAGGTTGCAAAATTTTAAGGGGTCGGCAACACGTGTGCGATACCTCTGGGGTTGCAGGCGTTTATAGGCTACGGTGACTGCTTACCATCAGGAGGCCCTTACCCTTACCTGTACCCTTGTTTGCCACCATTGTGGTATTAAAAGAAGAACTTGAAAACTCAGAGGTGCTATGAGCCCGCAACCATAGGTTCAATTCTTTTCAAATCATTCCTAACACTCCCATTTCCCCTCCAAGTAAGCTTGTAGCTTGCGCTAGTGGGAACGACAATGCCCATGGGGGTCGGGTTCGAACCCGCAACTGTCGCTAACGGAGCGGAGTCTGCGCTATAACCGTTGAGATATGGAATCTGTAGATAACAACGGTGTTTTGTGGGGTCGGTGTGATACAAAAAGGAAAGTTTCGTAATTAAGGTTTGAAGTTTGCTTGTTAGTGAGTTCTAATGACGTTGGACGTGATAACGCGACAGCTGAAAGATCCGATAATGAGAGAAAGAGATGAATATATGAACGGAATAACTTTTCCGAACTACTGAACTTAACTTTAGTGGAGAAACTTGTTTGGTTATAACGATACCTGCTGTAATGAGTAATGTTTGTAGTTACATTACTACCACTTTGACTAAAAACTTATAAAATATTTTCAAAGAATTACCAGTCATATGCGTTGTGATCCACAGTTGAAACTAAAGGGTTCCGCAGCTTGGTTATGAAGAATTTTAAGGACTTTAAAAATAATAACGAAAAAAAATTGACCGCAAAATTAAATTGGTAATTTCATAATAATTATTAAAAGTAACATGAAAAACTAAATTATGAGAACAATTTATATATCTCTGAAGCTTGTATCTATCTTTTTCACCAACCAAATGTGAATGAAAGTTCATTTGGTGCTCTACATTCTCGAATTTTCCCAAACTTTTAAATCCCATAGTTCAAAAGTTATAGGGGGGGCACAATTTTTATGACTTTAGGAGCTAACATCTCAGCAACTATTGACGTAATGAAAAAAGTCAAAATCAAACCTCCTTATCATTTTGAAAGACCTATCCAAAGATACCTCACTCGTTTCCAAAAGTTGAAATTTTTTTTGTCAACCCTCAGTTACATGTCTAGTCTACCCTTAATTTTTATATATCTTCTTCGTCCTAGAATTATTTCCGGTATTTTATTTTGCCCAGGGTCTGCTTATTACTCTCATCCGGATTTGACAAGGCTACTAGTTTTTACACAGAGCGACTCCGCAACCCTAAGGGCGAAACAGTAGTTCATTGGACAAGAGCAATTTGCTTATCAAGAGTTAATGATTATTATCAGATTTTATATGATAACAACCGGGACCGACAGCTTAACGTGCTCTCCGAAGCGAGACCCACGGACAAACGCCCAGACGGAGACAGAAATTTTAACAAACATCTGCCCGAGCGGGAATCGAACCCGCAACCGTCGAGAGTAAAGGCAGACAGGCTACCCACAACGCCACAACGGTGTCATATTTTTTTAATATATCTTATTATTTCAATATAACCGTGCGGCGGATACAGAATACACCTTTTTACTAAATTTCGTATAAATAGAGCCAATTAATTCCGAGGAAATTGACTGTTACATAGTGACGGACAGACGGACATGACGAAACTATAAGGTTTCCATTTTAGCCATTTGGCTACGGAACCTGAAAAATGTGTTTATTTAAATAAAATATCAAAGACCAATAAAGAATTTCGAGTTTCTGTCATTTGTATCACAAAAGACTTTGCAAACAGTTTTTCATACATTCTAAAATAAACAAAAAATGCTATACCGTGTACAAAACGCTGTTGTTTCTCATTAAAATGTATGAAGGGAATCGACAAAGAGTAACAAATTGTTTATTTATTTATTTTTATTTTATGTTAGAAGTTGGCAAACAAGCATACGGCCCACCTGATGGTAAGTGGCTGCCGCAGCCTATGAGCGCTTGCAGCACCATTAGTAGGTGCCACTCACGCGTTGCCAACCTCGAGATATTAGTTCTTAAATCTCGTTCGCCCAGTAATTTCACTAGCATACAGTGCCTAAGCACTACTATTTGGCGGCAGAATATTGGACACTGCGGTGGTACCTACCTAGCCGGCCTCTTGCAACAAAAGACCTACCACCAGTGTGACTGATTGCACTGGTGGAATAATCTCTGTTGTGACAGAGGTTATCCCAACAGCGGGCGATAGGGTCGTCACATCCCGACGCCTTTGTTGTTTTCGTTCCGCCAATACACGTGTTTCTGGGAGAATATAAGTCACATTTTGTATAGGGTAGTGTTTATCTTTTTTAGTCGACTTATGCCGCTCGGAGCAGATGTTTGTATTGACCATGCAGGCATGTGTCCGGAACACATGTGTCTGGGTGTGTTTGTCCTTGTCTTTGTGTATGTTTCCGGACTCACGACACAGGATATAACTGTCTTAATGTCTTATATAATCAGTATGTAGTATAAAACAAAGTCGCTTTCTCTGTCCCTATGTATGCTTAAATCTTTAAAACTACGCAACGGATTTTGATGCGGTTTTTTAATAGATAGAGTGATTGAAGAGGAAGGTTTATATGTATAAAAATAGTGGAGAAAAAAATTGAGGTTTCTAATGTAAATAATTACATTTAACGCGTGCGGGCCACGGGCAGTAATGAATACATCAAAACTACTGGATCGATTTTAATCGTTTTTTCAGTGAATGACACAGGCTATATATTTTATACCCGTGCGAAGCCGGAGCGGGTCGCTAGTTTTCAATATTGCATTTATGTTTTTATTAAAACGCTGTTGTTTGACATAACAAATACAATAGACACTTCAATTTTATTTATTTGTATAGATATTTTGACACCTTTTTATTTTTTTTGTACCCTTAAACCATTTTCCTATAAATATAATAAACTAAAAAATAAATAAAGGCGTCGGGATGTGACGACCCCATCGCCCGCTGTTGGGATAACCTCTGTCACAACAGAGATTATTCCACCAGTGCAATCAGTCACACTGGTGGTAGGTCTTTTGTTGCAAGAGGCCGGCTAGGTAGGTACCACCGCAGTGTCCAATATTCTGCCGCCAAATAGTAGTGCTTAGGCACTACTGTGTTCCGGTTTGAAGGGCATTGTACGCTAGTGAAATTACTGGGCGAACGAGATTTAAGAACTAATATCTCGAGGTTGGCAACGCGTGAGTGGCACCTACTAATGGTGCTGCAAGCGCTCATAGGCTGCGGCAGCCACTTACCATCAGGTGGGCCGTATGCTTGTTTGCCAACTTCTAACATAAAAAACAACTCGATTTAGGCCATATCGATTGGATGGTTTCAAAATCTATAACGGACATAGGTAGAAACAATTTTTGTGTTTTACATAATAAAGATGGAGAGCCATAAAAGGGCGTTTCACATTTCCTATTCTCTTGTGAATAAACGACAGCAATAAACAATCTGCTGGCGACACCGGTCGTGTTGAGTGGCCTTAACTTCACAGCTATTGAGTACGGATGTTTTTCTCACAAATGTACTTCTTACATCTCAAAATAAAAATATAAAAGATTTATTTTTCGATTCTTCAGCCGTAAAGATGAAAATTATATTTCGTTTTATTGAAACTTATTCCTGATCGCGATACAACCAAATCTCGAGGTTAAAAATTAATGGTATTTCGTATAAATTTTACATAATTTTTTAAGTTTGCGTACGAATTTTTTGATTTCAAACGGTTAAAGGGCTGACTCAAATTCGTCAACGCGAGATTTGCGAGTTTAGTCCTGACCCGTTGGGATATTGTCGTTCCCGTATTTGGATGGGCAGTAGGAGTATTAATAGAGGACCGAAGTACTACACTCTTACAGAAAATCGGCGTGAAGTAACAGTAAGAGTCGAAGGCCCAATTTCCCACCCCTCCCTTCCTTTTCCCTTTTCATCCCTATCTCTTGTTGGCCACGCACACGTGACACATCAAGTATCACGCACGTTAATAGGTAGTTTGCCGTGACTGCTTACTTTCAGTCGAACCGTATGTTTGTTTGCCAATCGTCATGGTATAAAAATATATTTATTTGTGTCTCTATTTATTTTTTTAATAAACGAAAAGGTCGGATACGATATCACGTGAAGCGCTCCTCGCTCACTGAACCGTTCCCTCACAAACAACCTGTATTTATTTATACGTTCATTGCATAGACTAAATAAATGAACGAAATCCCTTTTATTTACGAAACATGTGCGGGACAGATGCGATGTTAAATTGTGACTATTTTATTTGAAAAACTAAAAAACTAGTTTTTATAGGAAACCGAATGGATATTGCCGTATCCATTAGGGCGGTTACAAACAAGCGTTTAATACTCTAAAATACGTCTATCCACGTCAAAATCATAGAAAACCAGCGATCTCAAAGAGTTCGTCAGCGCGCGCTGTCTACGGTATGGCGATAGCGCAGCGTTTAGCGCGCGTTTTAAATAAACGCGCGTTAGTATGTGTACACCGACAATAAAATAAATGCAGCGGTTGAGCGCACATCATCTGAACATACTATAAAGCACGAATAGGCGCGTTTATTGCCCACGTACAACTCGTACGAGCGTTGACGCAATTGTAACCTCGTTCAATGATATTTATAGTAGAATATTTAATATACAATTAATATAATTAATATACAGACACTCACCACCACCAATATGAGCGTACATGTCGGAATTGTACTCGCGTTCGGCTTTTTGAAGTGCAAAATGTAGGGCGTGTGTAAAGTGCCTATGTGGTACGGACCGTACGATATGTTCGAAAAAAAAAGGTTTGTCTGTAACCACCCTTAATTACTAAGATTAAGTTTGCATATTAAAAGTTTAAAATAAATATTTATAGATGAAGAAAAATACAACGTAATTTTCAATGTACCACAGTATTATAATCAAAATTCAGAATGTTTCAAAATCATATTTTCGGCGGGCTGTCCGTTATCGAGGGTGTAATAATATCAGACGCACTGGAGTGAAGAATCGCTGTGACGTTGAATCGCGACCGAGAAATATCGGACTTGATAGAAAACGACCTTTTTTTACACTGTTACAATAATCGATCGAAAAACCGCTTACACAGGCTATACTAAGTAGTTCAAATTTATTTTTAAATTATCCCGGTTACATTTATTTACAACCGTTTTACGCCTACGCTTAACTCATGTAATTTCCGATGTAACTTCTTTCTCTTACCCGTCTGCCTCCTAGAGGGGTGTAGACCATAAAAAATGTATGTGGAACCAGCTTTCACGGATGGAACCGATAACACTTTGGCACCTACAAAAGAGGAGCCTTTTGAATCATAAAAGGTCGGCCACGCACCAGCATGTCGTCAGCTGTTGCAGATGTTCATGGGCCGCGGTTATCACCATCAGATCTTCTTACCTCTACATCTTTTTACTCTTTTCTTTGTCGCACGTCAAAAAAATGGAATTCTTTACCGGCACACGTGTTCCCTCATTCTTACAACCTTCAAACGAGGCGTGAAGAGGCACCTTGCGGGTAGGCAGGGCGAGGATGGCTAAGACAGTTCGCCTTCTGCAACCGTATTAGCCACCTTCGCGTGTGGACTCTACTTCCACTTACCATCAGGTGGAGTAGAGTCATTTGCCTCCCAGCGTTATTTAAAAAAAAAAAAAAAATCTCACCATCAGATGAGTCTCGTCCTCGTATGCCTCCTCTAATATAAGACTTAAGCTGTTATTCACAAAAGTGTTGATACTACAGTATTCTATTCAACGATATTTCATATTTTGTGTCGAGGCAGCTGAACGATTCAGAGAGATTTGCACCTTTGTGTCTCGGAAAGTAAAAGATTTTATATTCGCGCTATCAACGTACCTGGTATCGTATTTTTATTTTTATTCCTTTGTTCGGATGATTTTCCCTTCTTTTATTTTATGGCGGTAAATAAACAAGCATACGGTCTAACTGTCCGTATGATGGTAAGAACTCACGGTAACCTATAAGCTGATGATGCTTGAAGTATTGGGGGAAGGGATGAGAAGTAGAAAAAGAAAGGAACAGAGGGGGTAGGAGATTAGGCCTCCGGCACTCTCATTTATCGTGTGAAATGCAACAGTACTCTGTTACTTTACGCTATTTTCTGTGACAGGGTAGTGCTTCTCCAGTCAGGCCGGCCTATTTATGTTGGGAGAGCATGACTCCACTACTCATAAAAGTGACGCTTTCAAGGCCGGTGGGGCCAACAGCAATACACATTCCGCAAAAAAGGATATTACTATTCTAAAAATTTTTGACGACATATGTATACCATTTTGTGCATTATTGAATTTATATAGATAGTATGTTATTTAGAAAAGTCCTCTTTTCATAATTTTTTATCATAATAAAAATACGGATATTGAAATGATTAATGTAAAATATTCTAATCAGTTTTAAATGGTCTATATTCGAAGCAATTACAGACAAAATAACTTTCTATCCCATTTTAATTTTAATAAGTAGATTGGACCAAGGAATCGCGTTGTTCCTTTGCCTCCCTTTTCACTTCGAATGTCAAAAAATTCCTTCTCATCGGATGCCTACGTCATACAAAGAACACACCCTCCAAATATCTGTGTACCACTTTCTTAATAAAACCATTGAATTTATAAATATAGTAAGGAATAAAAAAGTCCTCTTTTTATATCATAATAAAAATACGGATATTGAAATGATTAATGTAAAATATTCTAATCAGTTTTAAATGGTCTATATTCGAAGCAATTACAGCCAAAATAACTTTCTATCCCATTTTAATTTTAATTAGTAGATTGGACCAAGGAATCGCGTTGTTCCATATAAACTTTGCTCCCTCCCTTTTTAACTTCGAATTTCGAAAAACTCCTTCTCATCGGCTGCCTACGTCATACAAAAAACACACTCTCCAAATATCTGTGTACCACTTTCTTAATAATACCATTGAATTTATAAATATAGTAAGGAATAAAAAAGTCCCTTTTTATATCATAATAAAACTACGTAATAATAACATAAATGATTAATGTAAAATATTCCAATCAGTTAAAATTTTAAATGATATATTTTATAGTAAAATCAAATAATAAACAAATCAATATGTTATGTTATCAATATGTTACAAATAATAAACAAATCAATATGTTATGTTATCAATATGTTACAAATAATAAACAAATCAATATGTTATGTTATCAATATGTTACAAATAATAAACAAATCAATATGTTATGTTATCAATATGTTACAAATAATAAACAAATCAATATGTTATGTTATCAATATGTTACAAATAATAAACAAATCAATATGTTATGTTATCAATATGTTACAAATAATAAACAAATCAATATGTTATGTTATCAATATGTTACAAATAATAAACAAATCAATATGTTAAATTATGCAAGCACAGCTGCTCTTTCGATGTAATAACTTAATACGATTAAATTGAGCGTCTGATGAGCGTTGGAAATTACAACGATAAATTAGATAAAGATATTATATTCCTTTAATAACTAAGGTACTTGTTTTATATCAAAAATTAAGCTAACTTTTTCCAATTTGTCTCGTTATGTACATAAATAACAACATCATGAAGGAATCTCAAGGACAGAGAAAATTCAGACTCATGAATGCACTGGAGCGGTATTGAGATTTAATTTCCTTATCCTTCATTTTAGCATATGAGGTCATTACCTAATAGAAGGACACTAAAAACTGTTACTATAAATAAATCTTTAATATGCGAAATAAAATATAATATTTAAATTTTGAAACTTAAGGAAAATATAAAGTAAGTATGTGAAAGCGGTACACGACTTCAAGATAAAAAAAAATGAAATGCAGTAATCTCGAGGTTGTGCAATTTGTGAATATCTCGAGTAAAAATGGTGTTGCAAGTGCTACGAGCTCTACGATAATCGCTTAACACCATGTAGGATAAATGCTGGCTTGCAAACTAAAACCTACAAATGAATGGTGTTGCAAGTGCTACGAGCGCTACGACAACTGCTTACCATCAGGTTGGCGAAATACTTGCTTGCAAATTTACACCTACAAATAAATGGTGTTGCAAGTGCCACGAGCGGTACGACAACCGCTTACTATCAGGTTGGCAAAATACTTGCTTGCAAATTTATACCTACAAACGAATGGTGTTGCAAGTGCTACGATCGCTACGACAACTGCTTACCAACAGATTGGCTAAAAGCTTACTTGCAAACTCAAACCTACAAATGAATGGTGTTGCAAGTGTTAAGATCGCTACGACAACTGCTTACCATCAGGTTGGCGAAATACTTGCTTGCAATTTATACCTACAAACGAATGGTGTTGCAAGTGCTACAAGCGCTACGACAACGGCTTACCATCAGATTGGCTAAATGCTTGCTTACAAACTCAAACCTACAAATGAATGGTGTTGCAAGTGCTACGAGCGCTACGACAACCGCTTACCATCAGGTGGGCCATATGCTTGCTTGCAAAATGACACCTACAAATGAATGATGTTCCAAGCACTAAGCATCATAACCCTCTATGACAACCGCTTACCATCAGGTGGGCCATATGCTTGCTTTTTCTTTAATCATACCATCATTTACATAATGAAATCAGTTCTGGAACAGTAAAGATTTCCCATAATATCGCCAGAAATATAGACATAGAAAACCTGCTCTTTTTGAAATCGACTAAAAGCGTCAACGCTCTCATCATTTCCGGTTATGAACTAAGTCATCTGTCAGCTGACGTTTTTCAGTTGATTGATTATCGCTTTATTGAATTCAGTTTTAGGAGACAAATAGAAATTGTCTTCCAATTACTATTAAATTTGTGATGCGGAAAATATTATAAAAATTCGTCCAAGAAGTCTCAAGATTAACCATGTTTTAATTTACTGTTATAATATAACAAGGCACGTATTAAACACGTGTTTAATGAAATCATGCGGATTATTGCTCATAATATGCTTTTCGGCTTACCGCTGATATAAGTCACTCAGATCAGTGAAGATGAAAATTGAAGGAGTAGATTATATTATACTATAGCTTATTCATGTTACGATTGCAATCAGAACTTGTAAATTAAAAGATTCAATGAATAGGCAAATTGAAATTTAGATTATACTTGTCTTACAGAATAGATTTTTAATGTGCCTAAGTTGGCAAGCAAGCATACAACCCACCTGATGGTAAGCGGTTGTCGTAGCCTATGAGCGCTTGTATGCTTTCATTTGTAGGTTGTCACTCAGACGTTGCTAGCCTCGAGATATTAGTTCTTAAATCTCCTTTGCCCAAAAATTTCACTAGCTACAGTATCTTTGAAACCGAAACACAGTATACTGCTTTACGGTAATAAAACAGACTGGTACGTACCTAGCCAGTCATTTTATCAAAGACCACTAGTAAATCTAAAGTATGTGGTGTTTATTACCACATTTTTGGTATAATACATAAAAGTGGAACTAAGAAAATTCTTGTACAAACCAACCGTCAGTAAATTGATACTCTAATTGTCTGAGGCTTTTATCAGCTTTACAAATTTTTAAAAGGCTCTTTGCCTCATGAATTTTATAAGGAATACTTAAGGTTAGCGAACACCTGCCTTAAATGGGGAATGAGACTTTGTATAACATCCCTTTGTCGACGTATCAGGGGCTTATTGTCTGTAAAATCTACAGAGCCCTTAGTTGCTATCTTATAATTATTCGATAAACGCTTTTATTTTTGATAAATAAATAGAATAATATAAATAAATAAACGCTACACACTCAACAGGCCCCGTTAGGCTGGTGATATGAAAAGGATAAATTCACTCAGATCGGAACACATGCCTGTATGGTCAATACAAACATCTGCTCCGAGCGGGAATCAAACCCGCGACCTGTGGCACTTAAGGTATGCTCGCTTCCTGTGCCAATTCCTTTTCCTGTAAAAACAAATCGTTGTACCACTGTTTCAGCATATTTCGTGCACGGAGGTGTGTGAGCTTTCTATAATTAAAGTTTATATGGAGAAGAAATCCAGAATGTTAAAATGTATGTATAACAATGTTACAAAGAAATTAAATTAAACATAGGTTGCTTACATTCATACTATTATTACAAAGAAAGAACTAATTTATTTAGGACAACACAGTACAAGGTTATTAAAAAACAGAAAAAAATAAACTTTCTTTTGTCAAATGACTCTATTCCACCTGGTAGTAAGTGGAAGTGGAGTCCACACACAAGGTGGGTAGTATGGTTGCAGAAGGCGAACTGCACCAGCCATCCTCGCCCTGCCTACCCGCAAGATGCCTCTTCACGCCTCCTTTGAAGGACCCCAGGTTGTAAGAAGGAGGGAACACGTGTGCCGGTAAAAAATTCCATTTTTTTGTCGTGTGACAAAGAAAAGAGTTGGCAAACTTCTTTGTTCGCGATGTAATCGATGCCACAGTTAGTCGGTGTCATCGGAGACCGGCACGCGTATTTCTTGAATGGAAGGGGGAGGGATAGATATAATTAAATAGATATTATGATGTCTACAACAATGCAGTGTCGGGACACATTGTCGGGACACAGTGTTAGGACAAAGGTGTGCCATTCCGCATACATTAGGCGACCCAAGTTCACCCAATGATTTCTGATTCTGATTCACCATTATCTAACACATCTATCTTTTGATAAAGTTTATTTTAATGAATCTTCTATAACACGAAAACTGTATGATAGACGGACTGCTATATTTAAAAACTTCATTATTTATTTTTGTTTATTTTCGTCACATTCAGTATTTTATATCCGATGTATAGTTCAGGGTTCCAATCTGTTGAGTGCCTTGCAGGTTACCCTTATAACTTATGGGACTTCAGTCTATTGTTAGTACACACGGCAGGTCGAACGTAATCTTGGTAAAAGGATCTGTACCTCCATTCCAAGTACTTATCAAAAGATGTACTTCTTTCAATAAATTTATTTTTAGCGATGTTGATTCTGGAGTCCGTTCAATTGTAAAGGAATTGAATTATTGGCTTTTGTGGATCCCAAATTATTTTATTTCAAAACTTAAATTTTTAGTACAATTTTTTTCCTAATGTTTAATGCTACTCTCTTAAAAACTGGTACCGTGTGAATCAATTGTAATATGTCCAGTTTTGACAGAAGCTTTCCATAGTTTTTATGAGTAAGTTATTTTATGAGTAGTACTTACTCTACTTATTTTAACATCTAAATTACACTTGTGTTCAGAGACTCACGATAGGTCACTTCGTTCAACAGATAACCTCCTGCTATCGATGCCTTTACATCGGACAGGAGTTATGTCTGATTCTTACACTGTGGTGTCTGTTCGGCTTTGGAACAACTTGCCCGAGGAAATACGAAAATTGACTTCACGAATGGCATTTAAGCGACGAGTCAAAGACCTATACATTACAAGAGTCTTCAATTAAATATATTTATTTATACATTTTATCACTGTTATATTTGTAATATGTGTATTTTGTCCACTTATATATATATATAAGTATATACTTATATGTATACATATTTAATTTATTTATTGCTATTATTTTATGTATTGTTTTGTTATTAATATTCAAATGTTTTTTATTACCCACTTTCTTTCTTCCACGTCTTAGGTTAGCTGCCAGAAAATGCTATTAGCATTAAGCTCGCTTTTTGCGCACATTGTGCAGTAAAGTGTATATAAATAAATAAATAAGTAAGGTTAGGTTTGATGCATTGAATTTGAGGCCTCAATAGCTCAACGGTAGAAGGGCTGACTTCGCCCTTCAACTTCGTCAACGCGAGAGTCGCGGTTTCGATCCTGATCCCCTTGGGCTATTGTCGTACCCACTGTTAACGCAAGCTTCGAGCTTATTTGGAGGGCCAATAGGAACATTCTTTAAAAAATTAACATCTGGTTAATATATAAACTTCTTAGATACGGGAAATGCCAATAATCCTTTCATAGTTAATGTGGGACAATTAAGATGAACAGGTCTTATTATTCATGTTATGTTGAACCTGAGGAAGAACACAGATGACCGTTGACGGTCACGGTTCGATTCCCTGGCGATATTTGTAATCTTATAAATTTCTCGGTTAGGGCGTTTGTTCTTATGGGTCTCCCCACCGTGCCTCGGAGAGCAAGTTAAGTTGTTGGTCCCGGTTGTTATCAGAACATCTCTCGTTATATAATTTGCACTTATCCAATGTCGAGATTAATGCTAGGACGAAGATAACACATATTATACACACACAAAATCAGACAAATTGGTCACCCCATTTTTAAAATCGAAAAATCCGTCAAACTTTCAATTTCAATCGATTGAAATAATTAAAGAAATAACTCTACGAAGCCTTAAAAAAATATAAATACTAACGCAATGACAATTTTGTTATTTCATTTTATGCCAAAACATATTTTACAATTGTGGCTGAAGTAGCGAGAAATGTGAGTGAAATGGCTGTGTTGTGTACTCATTAAATTATATTTTTAAAGCAAAGAGGGATGAAATATAATTTGCCTTTCTTTTATATGATGTTTATAATGAAAATGATTATAAAATTTTAACAAATAAACGCTAAACACTCAAAGTATACACAATGACAAGGACAGGTACACCCAGTCCGGAAAACATACATACATGGTTAGTACCAACATCTGCTCCGACCGGGAATGGAACCCGCGACCTGTGGCGTTTAAGGCAGGTTCGCTTCCACTGCGCCACAACGTTGTCATATAAATAAATAAATAATAAACGCTGCACACTCAACGGCCTCTATTAGGATAGTGATATCCTGTGTCGGGGTCCGGAAACACATGCAAGGACAAGGACAAATACACCCAGACCGGAAAATATGCTTGCATGGTCAATACAAACATATTATGCTCCGAGCGGGAATCGAACCCGTCATCATCATCAGTAACATAACATGAAACGATTACGCTTGGTTATGACTTTTTCACGTCATATTTACATATGACTACATGGTATAAAACAAAGTCGCTTTCTCTGTCCCTATGTATGCTTAAATTTTTAAAAGTACGCAACGGATTTTGATGCGGTTTTTTTTATAGATAGAGTGATTGAAGAGGAAAGTTTATATGTATAATAACATCTATTAAATAGTGGAGAAAAAAAAATTTTTTTGAGGTTTCTACTATTATACTAATAATTACATTTAAATACATTTAACGCGTGCGGGCCACGGGCAGTAATGAATACATGATTTTTTCAGTGAATGACATAGGATATATATTTTATATCCATGCGAAACCAGAACGGGCCGCTAGTTGCTAATATACTGCAAAAACTAATATTAAAATATAATATTCAACTTAAAAAGCGTTCGGCTAGTGACAGAAATTTGAAGTAAATTCATGACGGTTGGCTAAATAGCCAGTGCAACCTATGAACGCGCACGATACTTGAAGTATCACATGCGCTAACCCAGATAGCAGGGGAAGAGATGAGAAGGAAAAAAAGGAAGAAAACAAAGGGACATTGGGTCTCCGGCACTCTCACTCATCGCTCTAAACGCAACAGTACCTTCGAATACTATTATTTTACGACGATTTTCTGTGAGAGGATAGTACTTCCTCGCTCGAGCCGGTCCTATTTGTGCTTTTTTTTTTTTTTTTTATGTAAGAGGGGCAAACGGGCAGGAGGCTCACCTGATGTTAAGTGATCACCGCCGCCCATGAACATCTGCAACACCAGAAGGCATGCAGGCGCGTTGCCGACCTTTAAGGAAATAATAGGCTCTACTCTTGAAGGTTCCCAAGTCGTATCGGTTCGGAAAGACCGCCGGCGGAAGTTGATTCCACAGAGTGGTTGTGCGAGGAAGAAAATGTCTTCTAAATCGCGCCGTTGTGGATTTCCAGACATCGAGGTGGTATGGATGCTTGCAGAAGCATGGCTACTACTATTGGCTATATTAGGATTCCGTATTGATGGGTACTAATGGAACCCTATTACTAAGCATCCATAGTCTGTCCGCCCGTCCGTCCATTTGTTAGCTTTATCTCAAAAACCATAAAAGGTAGGCAACATAATAATTAAACATTATTTAAAAGCCTAAGGTAGCTTCAAATATTAATATAATATAATGTCGTCTGCCACGAGGCTTGTTACAAATTTTACTCTTACGTAAAATTTAATTAGAATACCGTAGTCAATAACGCTAAAACGCAGGAATTCTTATGTTACAGGAACTTTGTAATAGGGTGAGGGAGAAACCTTATAATTAAAAGCTTATTTAAGTTTATAGGTACACAAAAAAAGTGAAAAGTTTGGCGACGTTATGGCGCAGCGGTAGCGAACCTGGCTTAATAGGTTCGATTCTGGCTCAGAGGAGATGTTTGTATTGACCATACAAGCATGTTTTCCGGTCTGGGTGTGTTTGTCCTTGTCATCGTGATTGTTTCCGGACCACCGATACAGGATATAGTTATCTTAATAGAGGCCGTTGAGTGTGTAGCGTTTATTTATTAAAAAAAGTATTGTCACTTTTCATTGTAATATTATGCGAAGATAAAGCTTATCTCCAGAATTCTTGATTAGATTAGAGATAACTGGCGTTGGGATGTGACGACCCCATCGCCCGCTGTTGGGATAACCTCTGTCACAGCAGAGATAATTCCACCAGTGCAATCAGTCACACTGGTAGGTCTTTTGTTGCAAGAGGCCGGCTAGGTAGGTACCACCGCAGTGTCAAATATTCTGCCGCCAAATAGTGCTTAGGCCTTACTGTGTTCTGGTTTGAAGGGCACTGTACGCTAGTGAAATTACTGGGCAGACGAGATTTAAGAACCAATATCTCGAGGTTGTGAACCCGTGAGTGGCATCTACTAACGGTGCTGCAAGCGCTCATAGGCTACGGCAACCACTTACCATCAGGGGGCCGTATGCTTGTTTGCCAACTTTTAACATAAAAAAAAATAATAACAAATAAATAAATATAGATAAAATGTGTTAACTACGAAAAAAGGTCACTAATTCAGTTTATCTATATCAAAAGGAAAACTATCAATTAGGAGGGCCTAAACAGAACACAATCGTGTCAACGCGAAGGAAACAATGCTATTTTCTGAGCCCTTGTGAGTTCGTGACACAGCTGCTGTGCGCCACCAGTTTGCCAGTTTGATGTCATTAGCGTGTGTTATGTGAACCCATAAGATTTACGCCTACCAAAGATCGTTCAGCGCAGCTAAAGATGCTTTTACTTTCACAATAACTTGTCATAATCAATCTCCTTAGATTATGACAAGTTATGATTAAAAATAATAGTGGATTCTTTAGCGGTCCACGATACAAAGCATGATTCTCTAGTAACGCTTTTATTTTTTGAAAGTAAACGTAAACAACGTTTGCTCAGTATATATTTAACAGTGCATCCGTACATTAGCTACTTTTTGTTTAATGATGGAACATCGATGGGAGCACAAAAGTACTATGTACCATATTTTTATACATATTTTGTCTAGCGAGGAAATTACAGAAATAGGATGGTGCCCCTGAATGGCTTGTGATGTCAGAAAAGCTTCATAATGTACGCACTAGTTCCGACGAAAGGCGTGGTGACGAATACCGTGGAGTCTAACTCGGTAGCAGTCTGACATAGGCGTCTGTTCCCCCGTAACCATGAGTAATTCCCCACGAGAAAAAGTATGGCCCCATTAGGTAACTTTCTTTAACTTTTGCCACCACTTGTTGTTGTATGAAGCTCACCACATGCACCGCGTGTGATTTTATTTTTCTTGTGGGGAAATCCTTAGGGATGCCTCTGTGTTACGGGAGCCACAGGAGGCTATTTCGGACTTGTATCGACTAAAACCCCACGCGTATTCTCCGCGGCGTCTTTTGTTGGATCTAAGGGTGCGCTTTTATATTCTTCCATGGTTTCGACAGCGCAAGCCTCCATTCCATGGTATATAGAATAGGTCACCTCGGGATTTAGTGTTTCAGATGACGGATTCCCAAAATCCGTCACCTAAGCCTTTGTAAATATGAATGCTGGACGCCCCCTCCGTCACCTAGTTCTCCTGTTTAGTATCGCCAAAGTAGAGACTTCTCTCTCCCTCCTTGATGTCACAGAAGGCCAGCTGCCTTCTCTGATCTGATCACTGATACACAGAAGAAAAGTGTCTCCACCCATGACCTCTCATAACTGAGCAGTGCTGGAAGTGGAAGGTCGTTCCCAACTTTCGTGATATGTCCTCGACGTTAGTCCAGCCTAGGCACTCCTTGAGTGTATGCTGCGCCGTATCCGTTTCACAATCACAGCGATGACATATGGTTGTCGGCTTGGGTAACATAAATTAACAAAATATAACAAAGAACAACATTCATCAACTACCGATTTGCAAGCCACAACATTTTTATTTTTTTGCAAATGTTGGGCGATATAGTAACAAAAAATAACTTTTTGCTATCAAGTGTTGAAAACGTTGCTCCACAAAACCTAACTGCGGTAGATACCCCATAATGTATAAAATACATTTAGAGACTTCAGACAGCCATGACTCTTAGCCTTTGATAGAAATTGTGTTTGTTTTGTTAAGCACTTCATTTGTGTATTTATTTTGTCGCAAGTTTAATTTTAAAGTTGAGTTTTTAATGTACCACTTATAATTTCCGAACCCCCAATGTTATGAAAAGTAAGGACCGTTGAGTGCTTCACATTTATTATATTCTTCATTCGAGTATTGAGGAAATATTTTTTGTTTGGAGCTTTGATGTCTTTTCGACAAATAGCTTTTACGAATGTATATATACTTTGTAATAAATGAAACTAAATTAAATTTCAAAAATATAATTATATATGATAATATTGTTTTTTTTTTTAATAATATTGTTACGGAGAACCTTATTACAAGGGGCATAAGGTTCGAAATCGCTCGGTACTCTCTCTGTGTCTTTTCTTCGTATCGTATCGCGTAGGTTCTCGAAAGATTTGGTGACTGATTGCCACTCTCTCGATCACGTCCCAAGCCTAGGGTCGACCTCGCAGAAGGAGCCCTTGGAACGGATACAATTTGAGCCCCACTGGTGACGCTGTCAAGGCCACTAGGGTCAACAGTTCTGAGCAAACTACAAGCGATACAAGTGATTAAGTGTGAAAACTAGTGACCTCGGCTATTCTTCTGGATTATGATAGACCTGTGATTTGAGAAGTTCTGTTCTGTGACCTTGAAGATCTCTTTAAAATTTAATTAAGAGTCACTACGTGTTTGAATCTAAATCTGTGAGCTGGGTTCACAGATAACAATATTTACTAAATCAGTAGTTGTTTGTAATTGTGTTTGTGTGACACAAATTTTTCTATTCTGATTGGGCCGTTGAGTTAATCGTTTACATACAAACATACATGTAGCTACGCACACTAACATAAGAACCTATAAGTTAACATACGTAAGGATAAAACATACATGAACAAACAGGCGATATGTTCCAGAGAACATAAGGGAACGGAAATAGTCAGGAAATTGAAATCGACTCAAAAACAATGCTTTCTATCGATTGTGTGTTGGATAAGGGAGTCAATAAATAAATTGATGACCATATGCGTGCAATGAACATTAAAATCAGAATTATTTGTACAGAATTTTTTATTTAAAAGTATGCAGTAGTACCGGTTTTAAACACTGAAGTCGAAAAGTGCTATTCAGGTTGGGACAGATGTTTGTATTGACAATACAGATATGTATCCAGTTGGACTTTTTATGAAGGGAAAATATATAGTACTCGTTGGGTTATCAAAAAACTACATAAATACGAGTGGAGCCGCGAGCGCATCTAGTATTATATACATAATAATCACTACATAGTATAAAACAAAGTCGCTTTCTCTGTCCCTATGTATGCTTAAATCCTTAAAACTACGCAACGGATTTTGAAGCGGTTTTTGTTAATAGATAGAGGGATAATAACATCCATTAAATAGTGGAGAAAAAAAAAACTGTTATTTTTGAGAGAGTTTCTAATGTGATGTCGTAAATAATTATATTTAACGCGTGCGGGCCACGAGCAGTAATTAATAAATCTAAACTACTGGATCGATTTTAATAATTTTTTCAGTGAATGACATAGGCTTATATATTTTATACCCGTGCGAAGCCGGAGCGGTCCGCTAGTAATAAATAAACGCAACACCCTCAACGGTCCTCATTAGGATAGTTAATCGTATACTAGCTTGCCAACTTAGTCATATACAGAAAGTTGTATTAAATTATTCTATAAATATTGAAACGTGTATGTATTACTATTTCATCCAAACTAGATACGAATGAAAAAACTGAAATGGCTTTTTCCGTGTTGAACTGGTGACCTTAATATTCAAAAAAGAATTCCGTGCATAAAATATTTTTCTTATTATATATTTTGCGATCACTTATAAAGCGGGCTATGTTACTACTGGTTAAAATATAATATAAAAAACTTCAGAAAGAAAACGTTTTATATAAATTCTTAATCAAGTTGATATTTCTAAAGTTTATAAAACTTCAAGTCTTGAAAACAAAAAATATCTTTATAATAGGAACTGTTGTGCAAGTATTCATGGTTTAAGTAAAGTTTCTTTAGTTAAGTACTTGTGTGGTCTACGCACACTGGTGTTTTGAGACGCTCATAGCCGAGTGCGCCCACGAATCGGTAAACGATCGTTAGGTTAAGTTAGGTGCGGTCAGCCACTAGATGGGTGATAGCATAGTGGTATTTCAACCAAGCGTCCGTGCTGCAACCAAGTCAGAGGCCTACAGGTGACCTGAACAACTCTGACACTAGGTTGGCCACTAACCACTCAATAAGAAGAAGACTGGTGTTTTAAACGCGACGTTTTTTTGCCGTCATACTTTAATCCTACTAATATTTTAAGCGTGAAAGTTTGTGAAAATGGACATATGTTTGAATGGATGGATCTTCTTACTCTTTCACACAAAAACTACTGAACAAATTTGGATTAAATTTGGCACACAGATAGTTTATTTCTAAATATACAAATAGAATAATTTTTATACAAAAAAAATGTTTAGGTCCTGTTGGATAGTCAAAAAACTAGCCAACCGGAGCCACGAACACAGGTGATAAGTAATGATAAGTAAGTAATGATAACTAAGCAATGCGTGCTAATATAAATGGGCTGTCATTTTAAAATGAATAAAAATGTGTATAAAAGTATTGAGTAATGATTTGTTGACTACGACATTACCAATAACGATAAAAGATACAACAAAAATGAAAAAAAAGTGTTCGCAAAAATGAGTGTTTTTGGAAAGAAAAAAACTAGTTTTATCTTACCAAAATATATTTTTAAATATGTTAAAATTTAGAACAAAATTTAGTTTTATATTTATACAATGTGATACACATATTTAAAAAGACGTAGTTTCTAAACCGCAGTGTGAGTAGAGTCTTCAGAAAAGTATAAAGTCAGGATAAACTTTTAAAAGTCTCGCTGGTCTCAGAGTCGTTTAGAAAACAGTTACTTGTTTGATTCTTTAATGATTTGAGCACATTTGAGTCTTTATTAAAAAGTACTCAAAAGAAGTATCACGTTGATGGTAGCGCGATGGTTACTTCAATGTTCATTAGGCAGAAAATCATCTTCGTATCGCAAAAAGCAATTGAAATCCGAACTTTTTTTTTTTTAATGTTAGAAGTTGGCAAACAAGCATACGGCTCACCTGATGGTAAGTGGTTGCCGTAGCCTATGAGCGCTTGCAGCACCATTAGTAGGTGCCACTCACGCGTTGCCAACCTCGAGATATTAGTTTTAAATCTCGTTCGCCCAGTAATTTCACTAGCGTACAATGCCCTTCAAACCGGAACACAGTAGTGCCTAAGCACTACTATTTGGCGGCAGAATATTGGACACTGCGGTGGTACCTATCTAGCCGGCCTCTTGCAACAAAGACCTACCACCAGTGTGACTGATTGCACTGGTGGAATAATCTCTGTTGTGACAGAGGTTATCCCAACAGCGGGCGATGGGGTCGTCACATCCCGACGCCTTAAATTTTAATCCGAACTGCTGTGCAAATTGCACATTGTGTTATCTAGTAAAGTAATTAAAACCATTGTTAATTATAATAAGTTGTTTATAAAGTTAACCTACTTAAACCTATAGAAATGTTGGATGAAATTGAGAAAAGCTCAAGGCTGTCCTTAGCTTAGTTTCAACATAAATACTAATAAAACCACAGGCTAACTGCAAACAACCTCGCAGTATTTATCCATTTTGAAACTCTGCTAACGATATGAAGCATCATATTCTGTGTAAATAGAATGACAAATACTACGAGTTGGCATATTCCTGCTCCTGTACGAAGACAAATATTTACTTCCGAAGTCACTTCGTGTAAGCAAATATTATGATTCTCTTACTGCTTCTTAAAACTTTCATATAGTATAAATAGAATAATAAAATTTTAGTTTTTATTGGTAATATTAAAATAATAGCTTTTTTCATATTGTTACGGGCTGGGGTTCGCGGATTTAAAATAAAACACCTGATGGCTTTTAATGAGACTTTAATAAGATCTTCTCGATCACACAACAGAACTTTACAAATCACAGGTCCAAATCACAGGTCAATCGTAGTTCAAAAGAATAGCCGAGGTCACTAATTATCGCACTAGTTCACATGTACTGCTTGTAGTTTTTTTCGTTCGTTGCTTAAAACTGAATGCCTCAGTCGACGCGCCAGGCCGCTTATATAGTGCGGAACAAGGGTTTAAGAAAGTTCCGTCCACGGAATACGGCACTTTTCTAGAACACATCTTCATGGAACCTACGCGAACGAAGCAAATAGACAGAAATGGTAGCAAGCTATTTTGAACCTTATTTCCCGGTGATAAGGTTCGTATCAACATCATAAACCAGCAGTGATGGTGGTTCTGCTCGCGTGGTATACCGATTTTTTACTTCACGGAGCCCGAACTTTTCACGAAAATAAAAGCCTCAGTTACTCCTTATAGAGAATCCCAGACAGACCAGAATAAACAGACAGAAAGTAAAAGTTTTTTTGGTAAATACCGTATATACTTTCATATGCATTTAGTGAAAAGCTATTAATTAAACAAACAGACATTTCAATTTTATTAATTTGTATAGATTTCATGTTCTATGTGAAGAATAATATGAAATTAGGATGTTCACAACTAGAATTTACGAGAATAACGGAATCTGCTAAAGTCATCGTTCGTAGGCGTGATTCAATTCCAAAAAAGATGCTTAAAATTCCGATCGCGTGATCTTAGACGTAATAGCTATCGGGATAAGAGATTTAGTTGGATGGATAGCTGGGATTCTTGGTTGATTAAGTATTTGAAATGAAACTAAACCAAATATCAAGCTGTATAAGGATTAAATTTGTATGAAGGAATTTATTTTATTATCGCTTAGTCTGTTTCTTAAACGAATGAATTCTTGAAATATTTCAAAGTGTAGCTGCATTTTTGTAAGGTTTTTCCAAGTTTATTGTTTAAAATACGACGTTGTGGCGCAGCGGTAGAGAACTCTCGGATGTTTGTACTGATCATACAGGCATGTTTTCTGATCTGGATGTGTTTGTCCTTGTGTCCATTGTGTATGTTTCCGGACCCCCGACACAGGATATAACTATCCTTAATGTTTGGCATATTTTTATTTTTAAATTTGATTTTATTTTTAGTATTTGTTATATCGGCATAGAAAATACACATTCTGTAAAAATTCTTCAAATCATTACATTCACACTGACGGACAGATGGGCGGATGGATGGGTGGACAGAGGAGGCATAACCCTAAAAATTTTTTACCAATTCAATGCTTACAAAAATCCTTTACAAAATTTTGTTATATATTTTTGATTCCATATTTACGTCCAAATCTCGTAAAAATATAATTTTTGATTCGTTTTAACAAAACATGACCTTTCTCTATCATAATAAAGTTGATTTTATTTATTCCAAAGCTTGGAATAAATTTCCTTCAATTGTCGAGATTTTATCCAAGATAATATTGCAGGATGAAAATATTAATATAAAAATGTAGGGGCTGGATGTTGAGTCGAGGTTGTCTCATTAAAATTTATTCGGTCCAATGCTTTTTTAAGTGAAGCTAAAAACAAAGCTCAAGTTTTTGTAGTCCTCTGTGCAAAAGCAAAGAAAGTTCTGATTCAAGTGTGGAAAAAACGAAACTTACTTTTTTTATGTTACAAGTTCGCAAACAAGCATACGGTCCACCTGATGGTAAGTGGTTGCTGTAGCCTATCAGTGCCAACCTCGAGATATTAGTTCTTTAATCTCCTTTGCCCAGTATTTTCACTAGCATACAGTGCCCTTCAAACCGGAACACAGTAGTGCCTAAGCACTACTATTTGGCGGTAGAATATTTGACACTGCGGTGGTACCTACCCAGCCGGCCTCTTGCAACAAAGACCTACATCCAATGTGAGACGGATTGCACTGGTGGGATAATCTCTGCTGTGACAGGTTATCCCAACAGCGGGCTATGGGGTCGTCACATCCCGACGCCGGAATATCTAACTAATAGAATAATTTTACAACCGCTGTGCTACATTGTTCAGGCACCGCCAAAGTGTTGTGTTCATTCTCCGTCCATGACGTAATTGAAGGAGTTAATAATTCTTCTTCCTAGCGTTAATCCCAGTACTATACGAGTCTGCTAACAGACCCAGGGTCTGCTTATTACTCTTGTCCAGATTTGACAGGTTACCATCTAACCTCGGCAACCATAACAGCGAACCAGTAACTCATTGGAGCAGAGCAATTTACATATCAAGAGTTAACGATTATTATCAGATGTTATGTGATAAAAACCGGGACCGACAGCTTAACATGCTGTCTTAGGCAAGGTGGGGAGACCCACACAGACAAAGGCCCAGACCGAAACAGATATTTGTAAGATCAATGCAAACGAGCGGGAAGCGAACCCGCAACTAAAAGGCTAAAGGCAGACTGGCTACCCAGAACGCCACAACGGTCCGACATAATAATCATTAGCTTGATGAAACATTTTAAGAAATAATCAAATTCACTGAAGCGAACATTCTTTTTCAGAACAGAACAAAACGATGAACGCATTCCAACGATCTAAGAATACAGTCCATCATCGTATTCATAAATACAATACAGCCTATAAATCAGGCCTATTATGCTAAACCCATTCACGTCTCGCTGTAAAAGGAACATAATGGTAAAGGTACTATCAATAACAAGGCTTTATAATCGATTTACTAGCAAAATATATTTTGATACCAAAATACATAAACTTATGTCAACGTCTAATCAACACGAGCCCCTCGAAACTGTTTTTTTTTTTATGACTGTTGGTGAACGCAACACCACAACCTAGGGACGTGTAGCGACATCTACACGCAACATGAAGTAGTGCAAGATAGTCACAATCCTAAATGGACGCAAATAAGCAATACCATGTCAACCCACACCAATGTCATTTCGAGAATAATGCGTTTGGAAATTTTGAACAACTTGCTTTATATGAATTTTTTTACTTATTTTCACATAATATAGGTATACTAACTTTTAAAAATAATATAACCCAAAACATTTCCGTGGTATTATCAAAATACTTTATTAACGCGAGTGCCTGATTGTTTTAACAATAATGCTATAATAAAATTCCTATATCGTTAAATCTATTGTTTGTTTGCAGAATCTCTGAATGTACATGAAACATGGTTCCATTGTAAAATTCTGTATGTTGAATATTTAAGGCAAATTCAACCATAACACTTAGTACTTACGTCGAAAATTACTTGCAATATTTAACAATATTAGTGGCCCATTCACAAAAGTGCTTTTTTCAATCTTGGCAATAATATTTAAAAATTAAATTTAGCTAATTCGAAAAAGGGCTGTTATAAATATTTCACTCTGACAATTTGGTTAATAGGGTTTATTTTGCCTTGGCTGCATATGATACTTTTTATATAATAATGGTACTGTAAAATAAAATAATAGCATTTAAAAAACAGGGTAATTTTAACTATTATTATAATTTATTTATATGTATTGACATCCATACTTCTCGTTTTTTTTTAATGTTATAAGTTGGCAAACAAGCATACGGCCCACCTGACAGTAAGTGGTTGGCGTAGCTTATGAGCGATTGCAGCACCATAAGTAGGTGCCCCTCACGCGTTGCCAACCTCGACATATTGGTTCTTAAATCTCCTCTGCCCAGTCATTTCACTAGCGTACAGTGCCCTTCAAACCGGAACACAGTAATACCTAAGCATTACTATTTGGCGGCAGAATATTTGACTGCGGTGTTACCTACCTAGCCGGCCTCTTGCAACAAAAGACTGATTTCTCGATATCTGTGTATGGTTATATGATACCACATGCTGGTTTTGTTGATATTAAATAAACGCAATACACTCCATGGCTGAAATTAGGATAGTTATATCCTGTGTCCGGAAACATTCACAATGACAAGGCCAAACACACCCAGACCGTAAAACATACGTGTATGGTCAGGCGGCAAGGCAGTGAAACATCTTTTCTTAGTAATAAGTAAGCATTATTAAGAGCGAAGATTTGCTGGAACGATACATACTCAGTAACTAAATACAGGCACAACCAAGCACACAAAGTGGTGTCCGAGACAAGATACCAGCAAAGTTACTTATAAGCATAGCTACTGGAATTGTATTATATGCCTGTGCAAATAAAATAAATACATTATCAACTGCATTCTAAAACAACATAGGATTAGTTCCGAAATGTAGGTCAGAATACGTATATTGCAACACAAATCCTGTCCAGATACAGCCTCAAAGCTTAACGTACGTTGCACCTGCGCAAACCGAATATACGGATTAATCTGATTGCATTCACATAATTCTATGTTAGACGAATAAAACCACCTTATTAGTGAGTTGGACTACAATTACTACAATTAATAGTATTTAGTAATTAGTAAACTAGTACTATTGGACATCGAAAAAAGTCATCAATAATTAAGAGAAACGATGTTAGGGAGGGGTACTCCCCTACCATCTACCACTTTTCGCCAGACTTTCTTTCTGATAGATCAAACTCCCTTATTGACAGGATCCGTTGGCTCACTCATCGAGAGATCTCAAAACTTTCCTCATGCGCCGAAGTTGACTACCAAAGAGGTTTTAATCAGCCCTTATGGTTACCATGGTATCAGGTTGTCGAATCACCTCCTAATGAAGCCGGCCATCAGTGACCAGATTTCTTCCCCATAAAAAGGCTGAAAATAAACCAACCAGAAGTCCGTATGATTACTTAATAACGTAAAGGGATTAAATAATATTAAAATATAGGACTAATTATTTATGTACCTACAGCTTACCACAGATTATAATCTAAATATATAATTATATAAAATGCTTTGTCCTGAATGACTGACGGACCGACGCTCAGCCTAAACCTTTCTCTCCCTACAAATTCTACTCCTAAAAAAGGGGGCAAAGTTTTACGGGACATTGGAACTCCCTGGTCCAATCTGCTTCAAATTTAGCATAAACCTTTTTTAATAGAAATGATGAAAGACGTGTTTCGTACTTTATTGAATTTTCACTCAGGCTCAGCCGCTGACAGAAGCTAGCATGTATATAAAAAAATGTAGCACTAGTTATAATGTGTGTACTGCAAGCTATATTTATGATTTCATTTTCATAGACATTTTTTCTTATCATGAGAATGAGGTCCTTTGTGCCTCTCACGACACAGTTCCCCTTTGATACCACGTAATGTATTCAAGTGTTGCTGCATGTTAAGAAATACACTTTTTCATTAAAAGAGTAACGAAACAACCTAGTTTGAGTTATTGATATCTTAAAAATGTACAATTTCGTTTATATTAAAACAATTTAAACTTAAAAAAAATAACATTATTCTGTGACGATTTTTAGAAAAATAATATCGACTTCAAAAAAGTGACTAAAAATAATTAGCAGTCAAGTGCGTGGTGGAACGCACATTGAAAACTAAAGGGTTCCGTAGCTTCATGATCAAGAATCTTTAGGACTTTAAATTAATATGAACGAATTAGAATCGAACGCAAAATGGGGCCAACAGCAATACACATTCCGAAAAAAAAAGCAAAATGTTTTTGTGAATTTCATAGTAATTATTAAAAATAATATCAAAAACTAAGTGATGGAAATCTCTTATATATTTCTAAAATTTCTGAACGTATCTTCTTCAAAATAATTATCGTTGACAGTCCTTTATTTTGTTCTACAACGTCCCACTTTTTCAGAATTTGAAATCTCATAGTTCAAAAATTAAAGTAGGGGACATAGTTTTACTGACTTTAGATAAATAAAAGCTACTTATTAATAAAGAAAAGAAAAAATATGACTCTATTACATCAGTTTAGTAATAGTAGAGACTTGTTTCACAGCACAAATGGTCCCGATCGACCGGGGGAGTATTACCCTCTAACAAAAAATCGACGTAAAGTAACGGAGTACTATTGCGTATCGTACGATGAGGAGCGCTGAAGGCCCAATCTCCCACCCCATCTCTTCCTTTTTTCCCTTTTCATCCCTTCCCTTTTATCCCTTGGGTTGGCAACGCACATGTGATACTTAAAGTTTTCATTGGTTTCGGTGATTGATTACTATCAGGCGGACCGTATACTTGTTTGTATGAAATAATAATAAAAAAATAAAAAATAAATATATTGTTTCAAGATGGTTGTTTATTTATATACATTTTATGTTAAACGAAGTAATTTAATTTACTCTGTAAGCTTATGAAGGTTAATTATGATTGATTACCTTGCTTATTGCTTTTACCTTGATTCTTCACAAGTAATTAACGTTATTCTTATCTAAGTTGTTTTACAAATTAATATTGAAAAATTAATATTTGTAATATACTTAAATAACCCATTTACGACTATTATGTATAAAAAAGAAACCGGCCAAGTATGTGCCAGACTTATGCATACTGCAACTAAAACCTCCTCGGTGGTCGACCTCAGTAGGTTTGTCACGTTTCGGAAACTCTCGCAGAACGGGCCAACGCAATGTGACAATCACTGTATTCCGAAGGCGAGCGAAGTTCGGTGCCGGGGAGGCGATGGTAGAGCCCCCAGCGCTTCCCACCCACGCGCGCACTGCACGGGATCACAGCGACTGTCAATCCCCTCAGACCTCAGGGCTGTTTAACACGTAAGCACTGGCTCCCCACCCTGCACTGTGTTTAAGGTGAAGTAGAGTCATGGCCTTGACAAAAAAAATACTTCAACATATTTCAAGTAGTGTCTTTGACATTAATTCTGAAATTAATCACCAAAGCATATTTTTACGATACTAAAAGTTTCAAAATACAACTTAACTGTAAAATAATATCACATGAATTATTTAGCACTTTATTCTCGAATATCGTATTCCAAAAGACAAATGTGTCGTGAAAATAATCACAAATTTAGAATTTATAAGGATCCGTTTTTGCCATTTGCTACGGAGCCCTAAAAACAATTCTAAGCCTTACGTCAATAGCTTACAAAGACGAACTCTGTTGTTGTTACCAAATCCTTATGTATCTTGTTGTATGTAAACCTCAATTGAACTCTGTAAGTGGTCTAAGTCATCAGAATTCAGCGGTTTATCTATTTATTTATTTTATATTTAGTAAGAGCCGTTGTAGTGCAGCAGTAGGTAACCTGCCTTAAGCGTCATAAGTCAGGGGTTCGATTTCCGCTCGAGACAAATGTTTGTTTTGATCATACAGGCATTTGTTCTAAGTTTATTTGTGAAGCCGTTGAGTGTGTTTATTAATTATTTAAGAGCGCACCTTCTCTGCTTACTCTCGAAGAGGCTCTGCGCTTTAGGAGTAAATATATGTGAACCACCCACTGCAGCCCACAAACACACTACGCACGAGTGCGAGATTAGTGATGATATTACTAGACGAGGGTTGCTCAAATATGTCGGCCACGCAGTTGAGGTTGTCAAAAAAGGGACAAATAGTGCTATTGTATTTATTCTTTCATTTACTTACACGGTAGTAGAGCCATGCTTCTCTCAGGACAAATGGGCCGGCTCTATCAATGTATTACTCCTCTATTCTCTTCCTCATCTCTTCTTTCGTGTTCCTTGGGTTAGCAATGTGCATTGGATACTTCAAGTATCGCAAGCGTTCATGGGTTGCAGCCACCTCCTTACCATCAGGCTTACCATCTGCTTAGCGCACTTGTTTTAATCAAATTTATCGTAAACCAATTGAATATAAATTTACTCACTTGTGTCACTTGTGACTTGTACCACACTCTAATACATAATTCAGAGATAGCTTCTGCCTCGTAATGTATTAGACTTGGCTGCTAAATATTTATGTGAACATCACAATCAGATAATGAATTTTAGTTAGTTATTATGTTTTGCCGTCAGACGCTATTACGAGAAGTACTAGGAAAATTGGTTTTTGCATAAATCTTTGAATGGTGGAAACAACATACATATGTGTTATTATCGATTGAGGGAAAGGAAGAGTAAATCTAAGTAGATAGCAAACTATGAGTTTAGGCTTCAAAAGTGCTTACTGATCTAATTAATTAAATAAATAAGCGCTCAACACTCAACGGCTCCTGTATCTGGTAAAATATACGACACCACTACTTGTAGTGGTGTGCGTAAATGCGTTTCCCAAAGTTAAAAAAGTAAGCTATGTGTGTACTAAGCTTCATATATGGAACATTACTTAGTAGAAATGTCGAGTATTTTTTCTTACATATACTATACCAAGAAGCCATTTTTTATCGCTTTCATATTCTTAAATTGGCCAAGGAATAGCGATGATAACGCTGACGCTGCCTTATCTCGGCTTCTAGTAATATATCATCCTATCTGAGAAACTTCGGGAATAAGAAGAAAAAATTCTTGATCAATGAACTTCCATATATTTTATTTACTACTATCTGCGAGCGAGCGCCACTCGCGTTGTGTACCGGTTTTTCTTTATAGCCCTTTAAAATCAGTCCACCCGCTTTTTTTATAGCGAGATTAGCTGTAACAACACAGACAGACAACAAATAATTTATTCCGCTCGCGAAGTGCACCGATTTTTCGTTATTGTACGGAACCCTAATTCTTTTTCTAAAATAAAAATACCCTTAGTTACTCTGAATAGCCTTAGCTATCTGCCAGTTAAGTCCCATTAAAATCGGTTTAGCCATTTCTGAGATTAGCCGGAACAAACAGATAGACAGAAAAAAAATAAAATTGAGGTTTTCTTTTTATGTAAGTACTGGTTATAGTGTACTTATATACTTGAAATACTAGAAAAAATATGTTTCTGAATTCATCATCACTCATCTTCTCAGATAGTAATATTACTTGTTCTCGATTCGGGAGTTCAAAGTGACTTATTTCCCCGAGGAAATTTACCGGTTGACGTAAATTGATATCGAAAATTGCAATAACCATTTATTATTTTACTTATTGTTGTCAAACATATAGAAAAAATAGAAGATAATTAAAAATATATTTAAAATCACGCCTGTGGTTTTAGCAGTATTCATTTTGAATCAAACTAAGCTAAGCATAGCTATCAGAAAGAAAGAAAGAGAGAAAGAAAGAAAGAAAGAAAGAAAGAAAGAAAGAAAGAAAGAGAGAAAGAAAGAAAGAAAGAAAGAAAGAAAGAAAGAAAGAAAGAACGAAAGAAAGAAAGAAAGAACGAATTTATTTATTAGGACACAACAGAAATAAACTAAACTAAAGCATTATAGTTAAAAAGAGACAAAACTGAATAACAATAATAAAAAAATAAAAAAATTAAACATAATCAAAAACTTAATCCTAAAAATTACGTCTAATACTAAAAAGAAAAAATAAAAATATAATATAATAATTAATAAAAATATAAGCCTTTATCAATTTCATCAAAGTAGGTTAAAATTATAAACAACCTATTATAACCAACAATGCTTTTAATCCCTTTACTAGATAACACAATAAATTGTACAGCACTGTAACTACTACGGTGGATTTCAACGATTCGTCCTTTTAAGTACGACAATGATTTCCTGCATGATGAAATATTAAAGTAGCCATTGTGACTTCGTTAGAATGACATTCAAATATTGTCTTTTTGCTCCAACGTATTAAATTTATTTATTTATTGAATCATATCCTCAGTACGCTTACAGCGAGGCCAAATCGCATACTGAGTCAGAGCTTACACAGCTTACAAAATGCATTGAGATCAATGTTAAATATGTCTAAATGCTGGTATTGAGCAATTAGGTCGTTGAGTAGTGCTAGTACGCGCAAGGTAGGCGCATACCTAGTACGTGTTTTATGGATGTAAAAGAATGGTAGCCGCCTGCACGAATGATAAACCTTATCCGGCGCCCTGACCGCTAAAGCACAAAATAGATTTTATACTTCGTCATGCGCCGATATATTCATTACTAGCTATGCCCGCAGCTCCGGTCACGTTATGTACTGATTTATCTTTCATTCAAGGCATCCTAAAATAAAAGTAGCCGAAATTTCTTCTTATAGCATTGGCTATGTGCCAGAGTGACAAAATTATTAAAAATTGTTTATGTATACTTTTACATGCATTTAGTGAAAAACTGTTAATTTTGAATTACAAACAGACACTTCAATTTTGGGGGCAGGATCGTCCTGCAACTCTCTTATAACTCAACTAAATGTTTTTGATTTTGCATCTTGCACCAGTATCTTAGCTTTGTCCTGTTCAGAAGAAGCCAAGTTACTGTATAATTTAGTTAAGTTAGGAATTAAGCGCCGTTTATAATTTAGTATAAGGGTCAGTGAGGGTAACATGTTCTATAATAGAATAAACCCCTTAAAATAATAAATAGAAAAAAAAGCTCTCGTTTTAACAGAGTCGGCAGAGAGGGTTTATTTAATTTCTCCTAAATTAAAAAAAAATGTATTTTAAGAACTTTTAAAATAAGAAAACTTATTAAATTGTGCTTTAAAAAAACAACTAATATCATTCATTCAGACTATACGAGTGAAGTCGTGGGCAAATCTAGTATAGCTTCTTCTTTCTAGCATTATTCCCAGTATTATACGCGTATTTATATGTTATTATACCCAGGATCTGTTTATTAGACTTCTCCGGATTTGACAGGTTACTAATTTTTACACAAAGCGATTGCCATCTGACCTCCGCAAACCTAAGGGAAAACCAGTAACTCATTGGATAAGAGCAATTTACTTATCAAAAGTTAACGATTATAATCATATGCTATGTGATAACAACCGGAACCGAGCTTAACGTGTTCTCTGAGGCATGGTGATAAGACCCACAAGAACAAACACCCAGACCGAAACAGATATTCGTAAGATCAATGTAAACAACTGCCCGAGCGGGAATCGTACTCACAACCATAGTGGCTAAAAGCAGACTCGCTAACCACAATGCCAGAATGATTTCCACAGCCAATAGCCACACAGTAATATAAATAATGACAACATACATCAGCACATTTCGTCGCCGCAATGTACAAATATGTTTGGTTATCGCAAATTGTCACTCTACCCCTATACCTTAACAAGAAAATACAATGTCGGTTCAACTGAGGGAATACTAAATGGCTTTAAATGTACACACGCTAAGGGCAGTTACAAACGAACGTATAACACGCTCTTACACGTGCGCTTCATTTTCAAGATTCCATTCCCGATGACGTTCTCAGCCTTATAGGATGCACCGTAAGGAAATCCGTATCAAATTTAAAGACCAGGGTCAGTGGTGCTGTCAAAGGCAAAAAAATGGCGATTCAAAAAGCCGAACGCCACGTGTACGCCACGGGTTTATTCTGACGTGTAACTAAAACCGGTGGTGCCAAAATATGTCAGTAGCATATATATAGCTTTATATTACGCGCTTATACGATCTTATAAGCGCGTCAACGCTCGTAGAAGTTGCACGTGTGGTAAAAGGAGGATTCCAAAGGAGTTCATATAATAAGAAGACCTTGTGGAAATATATTGAAAAAAAAAGTATATTTTTATAATGATCGATTGAGTAAATATAGCATGAAACAAGCTCACGTTTGCATTTATCATATTAGGATGGATATCATTCTAATACAAAATTAAAATATTTAATTATTTTGACTGAATTTCCGTAATAATAAATGTGAATTATTCATACAAATTGAGTATCAAGAGCCAAGGGAATATAGCTTAAAATACTCATTTGCCGGTATATTACGAATAACATTGTGATAATTGCTAAAAATGATTAATAACAGTGGAAATTAAAGGGTCCCACAGCTTTACCGCCGCCGGGATGTGTCGACCCCATCGCCTGCTGTTGGGATAATCTTTGTCACAGCAGAGATTATTCCACCCGTTCATCAGTCACACTGGTGGTAGGTCTTTTGGCCGTCTAGGTAGGTAACACCGCAGTGTCAAATATTCTACCGCCAAATAGTATTAGTAATAGTATAGTGCTTAGGCATTACTGTGTTCCGGTTAGAAGGGCACTGTAGGCTTGTGAAATTACTGGGCAGAGGAAATTTAAGAACAAATGTTTCGAGTTTGGCAACGCGTGAGTGGCACCTAGTAATGGTGCTGCAAGCGCTCATAGGCTACGGCAACTACTTACCATCAGGTAGGCCGTATGCTTGTTTGCCAACTTGTAACATAAAAAAGGTTGATATTGAAGAATCTATAGGATTTTAAATATGCCCGAGTCAACCGCAAAAATAAGTTGGCAATTTCATAGTAAGTAATTAAATATAATATAAAAATACAAAGTTACGGGAGAAACTTATATTTCATTCAAAAGTTCGAACGAAATTCATTTTTTATCATTTTATGTTCAATTTTGTTTTGCTCAAAGAGCTATCTAGAAATGTTTGTTAGGGGTTTTTAAGAGCACAAAAGAAAAACAATCAGAGACTAAATATTACAAATAATAAATCTAAAATACAATGATAAAGATGACAAAATATAAAATCTTTTACATTCCGAGATATAAAGGTACAAATCACATTGTATCGGCATTGAGCTGCCTCATCAAAAAGGGAGGAATATCGAAGGATAGAATATTGTGGTATCAACACTTTTGTGAAGAAATGCTTATTTGTATATTAAGCAAAACGGATATATTATATTTTTTTTGATATATATTGTTATTTGAAATAAAAAAAAATCGAGTTTCATTAAAGTTGGTAGTAGTAAAAATATTCGATGTCAACCAGACAAAAATAACGGTAGTTAGATTTACTTTAGAACGGATTCAGTTTGAGCCCCGCGCGGGCTGTTAATCTTTTACCGACTGAGGTCTCCTGACCCGGCCTCCCCGACCTGTGATGCTGTGAAGGCAAATAGGGCCAACAGCAAAAGACACTACCTATATCCGCTTCTGATGTTTGAGAGTGACGTTCCGATAGACAGTTAAGACTACATACCTTCATGTTACATAAATTTTAATATTTCCTAATAGAATCATTATTTCTTAAGAACTAAGATCCAGGACTTAAATACAACAAAAATGTCCAAAGATGTACTGTTGTTTGCCACTCGCCAACTTTATTCCATCATGTCGCAAGCTTGAGACAAACTTCATTTCGTTGCGTTTTTCTTTTATTTCAAGACGGTTGGCCAGCAAGCATATGGTCCACCTGATGGTAAGCATTCACCGCAACATAGAACACCGAGTATGAACCCGAGCGATTAATGAAGAGGGTGGGAGATTGGGCCTCCGGCGCTCTCACTCATCGCACGAAAGGTAACAGTACCTACTGATACTGTTACTTTCTGTGATAGTTTAGTACTGCCCCGTTTAAGCCGGCCTTTTTATGCTAGGAGGAACATGGCTCTGCTACCATTTAAAGCTCAATATTTGTTACTGCTTACGTAACTATTATTAAAACATTAATAATACATATTACATCCAATGAACCAGACATTTCGAAAGCTACCAATCCCATCTCAGAGCATAATATAACCTTGCATATTTATGAGAGAGTGTTCGTTGTAATGAAGGCTGTATGTACACTAATCACGACAGTCAAGGCGTCTTGAATTTCGTAATGTAAATGGAATATTCTAAATCGTAATTGGGACTTGATCTACATGGTTTAATTATTCATGGTGAATAATAAATAAATGCTACACACTCAACCCCCATTAGGATAGTTATATCCTGTGTCGGGGTCCAGAAACATACACAATGACAAGGACAAACACACCCAGACCGGAAAACATGCCTGCATGGTCAATACAAACGAGCGGGAATCGAACCCGCGACCTGTGGCGTTTAAAGCAGGTTCGCTACCGCTGCGCCACAAGGTCGACGAATGTCGTAATGATTTGTATTGTTAAGTGCTGGGGTTCAAAATTTTAAGGCACCTGATGGATCTAAATGAGACTTTAATGAGATTTTCATGATTATAGAACAGAACTTCTAAATCTCAGGACAGTCGCAGTACAGAATTAAAGCCAAGGTCACAAGGCTTTGCACTTGATTACATGTATCGCATATAATTACTTCTCAGAACTGAATGACTCCGTTGACTCGCATGCAACACAGGTTCGAGAAAATTCTATCCACTGAATGTTATACGGTATGTTTTGAGAATACAATTTTCTACAACTTACTCGTACCTACGATTTGCCAAGAAATGAGACAGAGGGAGTAGAGAGATTTAGAACCTTATTTCCGTAGTAATAAGGTACTCCATACTTCAGAATCTCAAATGAGTTGATGAGCAACCGTCAATCATCTTGTGTTGTTTTGTCTTGTGCTTACCGGTTGTTATTGATGTTTCGGTGATAAGCTTTGCAAGGGTCACTCACTATCGATATCTCTTACGTCTTAACACGACATCAGCATTACAAATGAGCAGATCCTGTGAAGGAATGGTGGCGGTAGTTACATAATCATTGGCAGCATTGTGAATCCGTCTCAAGCAGACCTGAGAGTGACAGTTACTGTCGTATATGGCAGCGGAAAGTGCCCAAAAACTTGTTATTTCAACTTGTTATTTCAACTCAAAAAAAAAATTGTGGATGCAAATGTAACAAGATTGTTTTTTAAATGTTTGTCTCTTTGTTGTGTTTATAAGGAATAATTTACGTTCTATTTATTTTAGAAAAATAATAAGGGTTTCTCGGTTCGCAGTAAAAATCTAAACAATAGTGGTGTGGACCAAGGGTGCGGAGTGGGTACATCTTGTATTATATAATTTTAAACAATATTTTCCTCTTTTTTCCATGGCATTACTAATATTCCTATTGCCCCTCTAAATAAGCGCGTTGCTTGCGCCAGGAGTGGGTACGACAATAGCCCAAGGGAGTCAGGATCGAACCCGTGACTCTCGCGTTAAAGTCGGCCCTTCTACCGTTGAGCTATTGAGGCCTCAACTTTGAAGGAACAAGGCTTGAGCTATTGAGACTTAATGACTAGAAGGTGTAATTAGTAGTAGCCATAATTCATTTAACATGAATTTTGCAAATAAATAAACCTTGTACTTAATGTAGGCCAACACTCAATACCTATTATTATGAACTCTCAAATTAAATTTACTTAATTATTTTATTAAATTTATGAAAGGCAGTTTACAGTAATATAATAACGAATGAGAAAATATTAATTAAACTGACCTCGGAGTAATACTTTAAATGATGTTACTATATTACTATTATTGTAATTTTAATGAAATTCTACGTTTCACCAGCCACAGTCCCTGCCCGTCTCCCGACAATACAGGTACTCTCCTAGTTTAGAAGTCATAGTTTTATACATAATCTTGTGTATTTCTTAAAGCCTATATTGTATGCCTTAGTTTCTATCACAAGTTGAAACGTCAGCAGTTTGAGTATTACGGCATACAAATGTGAAGTGTGTAATATCTTTGTAATATCATTATGTTATGACTGAGATTTTTGTAAGATGCAATAAAGATTATTATTATGTCTTTACACATCGGTCTACTGCTAGTGTTCAGAGGAATTATTCTCCCTCATACCCCTCATCCCCTTTCCATGCTAGAACTACGTGTGCTGGTCTCCGATGTTACTGACTAACTGTGGCATCAATTCCTTCGCGAACAAACAAGTTTGCCAATTCTTTTCTTTGTCGTACTTTTAAAAAGTGGAACTCATGCCGGCTCATGTGTTCTCCCCTTCCTATAGTCTGGGCTCCTTCAAACGAGGCCTGAAGAGGCATCTTGGGGGGTAGGCAGGGTGAGGGTGGCTCGCGCGATTGCATTCCGCAACCGTGTTAGCCGCCTTCGCACTTTACTTCCACTTACCATCAGGTGGAGTACAAGTCATCTGCCCTACTTTCCAAATAAAAAAATAAATACAAGGATAATCCGGAAATTCCATTATGCGATAGTTTGATGCAACTAGTCCTTGAATTCGTTATAAATATGTCTTTTAGCATATGAGGACACAAAACATGTGACTTACAGATGTATTTTACTATACCGCAACCTCTGAACGCTTGCGATACTTGAAGTGTCACAGGCGCGTTGCCAACCCAAGGAACAGGAGGGACGGGAGTAGAAAGAAAAAAGCAAGTCTCCTAATATGTCGTTGAGTGTTTAGCATTTGTTTCTTTAAAAAAAATATTGCTACGCGGTCGCCCATCAAAATTTTAACCGCGCTTAGTGCTGCTTATTTCCCACTCTAAAAGCACTTAACTTAGTCACTCTTGTAACTATATGTAATTTCAATGGCTAGTCAGCTGTTTAGCTTGGAATTAGGTTAATGCAATCAGATTGCTCTGTGTATTCAGATTGGACAAGTCTAACATACGATAGGCTTTGTAGATGTATCTGGAATGGCTTTGTGCAGGATACATAGCGTGATCTATATTTTGAAGATAAGCTTTTATATATAGAAGATATATAGAAGAGGATACTAAGGTGATTTCTAATTGGATTGAACGAGCTTCTCTTTAATAGTTTTACTGATAATTGTTTATTTTAAACCTTAAATAAATTAAATGTGATTCGTCATCTGGAATTAGATATATTGTGAAATGGTGAGTGGGTCGAGGTGGACCACTCTTAGATTGGTGGGAGGTGAAGTCAGATCGCTGCTGTGAACCCACTGTTCGAATAATATCTGATACTATTATTCGTTAAAAGAATTAAATCCACAAGAAATATTGTACAGCTTGTTTTGTGCTTGCATTTTACCCACACGACGCGCACTAGAGTAACCACTGATGACGACGTTGATGAGAATCACCATTCTCCGACATATATAATATATTAAAGGAGACGTCCTGACTTATATAAACTTTTGCACCGAGAAATCACACACGCTGTTTTTAAAAAGTAAACGAGCACTAAGAAAGGAATTCAACTGGGTTGAAACTTTGTATGGAAGTCCGTCATTTTTGGAACTAGAAACGTTATACTTTGTTTTATGACAAAAATAAAATAAAGAAAAATGTATTTTAACATTTTCTAAAATTCCATCTCTGAAGGGGTGAAATGGGTTACAAAGTTTGTATTATAAATTGTTATTCATGTTGGTGAAACCGCTGGCAGAAGTTAGTTATAAATGAAATTTTTAAACTTAATTGCTCTACAGTACAAGGTGTCTGTGAAGTTAGCATCTCAATTGTTAGAATCTCAAAAAAAACTTCAGTTCTAGTAGCATCCAGCATAGTTCTACAGTTCTAGATAGGTTTTAACAATAGTTCAGCCATAATCTAGATTTTACAATCAAAAACGTATTTTGGCCTAATGAGATGCTAACTTCGCAAAATGCATCTTAGCATCTCATCGGATTTGGATTCTTTGAGTTCTCAATAATTAAAATCCGAAGATTTCTCCATCCTCAAGAAGTTTTAGCAATAGTTCTAGCCATTTTAGTCTTAAAATCGCAATTTTAATGTATGAAAAACCAACTTTTTAAGATATATCTTATTATTAAAGTGAAATCTGGGTCAGATCAAACCTTCATATGATGGACAAAACTATCATACACGATTTTTAAAAAAGTTCTACTTCCTTGACCAAAACCACTAATTTTATATTTTTTTAATGAAAAAAATCGAACTTTTGTGAGATGCTGGGTTAAAATTTTGAGTTCTGGGTCAGGTCAAGCTTGAACATGATAGGTAACGATGTCCTACACGATGTTCCACAATAGTTCTACTCCTTCGACCAAAACCCTAATTTTAAAAAAATTTAATGAAAAATAATCAAACTTTTGTGAGATGCTGGGTTAAACTTTTGAGTTCTGGGTCAGGTCAAGCTTGAACATGATAAATAATGATGTCCTACTCGATGTTCCACAATAGTTCTACTCCTTCGACCAAAACCCTAATTTTAAAAAATTTTTAATGAAAAAAATCAAACTTTTGTGAGATGCTGGGTTAAAATTTGGAGTTCTGGGTCAGGTCAAGCTTGAACATGATAGGTAACGATGTCCTACACGATGTTCCACAATAGTTCTACTCCTTTGACCAAAACCCTAATTTTAAAAAAATTTTTAATGAAAAAAATCAAACTTTTGTGAGATGCTGGGTTAAAATTTTGAGTTCTGGGTCAGGTCAAGCTTGAACATGATAGGTAACGATGTCCTACACGATGTTCCACAATAGTTCTACTCCTTCGACCAAAACATTAATTTTAAAAAATTTTTTAATGAAAGAAAATCAAACTTTTGTGAGATGCTGGGTTAAAATTATGAGTTCTGGGTCAGGTCAAGCTTGAACATTATAGGTAACGATGTCCTACACGATGTTCCACAATAGTTCTACTCCTTCGACCAAAACCCTAATTTAAAAAAATTTTTAATGAAAAAACATCAAACTTTTGTGAGATGCTGGGTTAAAATTTTGAGTTCTGGATTAGGTCAAGCTTGAATATGATAGGTAACGATGTCCTACACGATGTTCCACAATAGTTCTACTCCTTCGACCAAAACCCTAATTTTAAAAAATTTTTAATGAAAAAAAATCCAACTTTTGTGAGATGCTGGGTTAAAATTTTGAGTTCTGGGTCAGGTCAAGCTTGAACATGATAGGTAACGATGTCCTACACGATGTTCCACAATAGTTCTACTCCTTAGACCAAAACCCTAATTTAAAAAAAAAAATTAATGAAAAAAATCAAACTTTTGTGAGATGCTGGGTTAAAATTTTGAGTTCTGGGTCAGGTCAAGCTTGAACATGATAGGTAACGATGTCCTACACGATGTTCCACAATAGTTCTACTCCTTCGACCAAAACCTTAATTTTAAAAATTTTTTAATGAAAGAAAATCAAACTTTTGTGAGATGCTGGGTTAAAATTATGAGTTCTGGGTCAGGTCAAGCTTGAACATTATAGGTAACGATGTCCTACACGATGTTCCACAATAGTTCTACTCCTTCGACCAAAACCCTAATTTAAAAAAATTTTAATGAAAAACATCAAACTTTTGTGAGATGCTGGGTTAAAATTTGGAGTTCTGGGTCAGGTCAAGCTTGAATATGATAGGTAACGATGTCCTACACGATGTTCCACAATAGTTCTACTCCTTCGACCAAAACCCTAATTTAAAAAAATTTTAATGAAAAAATCAAACTTTTGTGAGATGCTGGGTTAAAATTTGGAGTTCTGGGTCAGGTCAAGCTTGAACATGATAGGTAACGATGTCCTACACGATGTTCCACAATAGTTCTACTCCTTTGACCAAAACCCTAATTTTAAAAAATTTTTAATGAAAAAATCAAACTTTTGTGAGATGCTGGGTTAAAATTTTGAGTTCTGGGTCAGGTCAAGCTTGAACATGATAGGTAACGATGTCTTACACGATGTTCCACAATAGTTCTACTCCTTCGACCAAAACCTTAATTTTAAAAATTTTTTAATGAAAGAAAATCAAACTTTTGTGAGATGCTGGGTTAAAATTATGAGTTCTGGGTCAGGTCAAGCTTGAACATTATAGGTAACGATGTCCTACACGATGTTCCACAATAGTTCTACTCCTTCGACCAAAACCCTAATTTTAAAAATTTTTTAATGAAAAAAATCAAACTTTTGTGAGATGCTGGGTTAAAATTTTGAGTTCTGGATTAGGTCAAGCTTGAATATGATAGGTAACAATGTCCTACACGATGTTCCACAATAGTTCTACTCCTTCGACCAAAACCCTAATTTAAAAAAATTTTAATGAAAAAATCAAACTTTTGTGAGATGCTGGGTTAAAATTTGGAGTTCTGGGTCAGGTCAAGCTTGAACATGATAGGTAACGATGTCCTACACGATGTTCCACAATAGTTCTACTCCTTCGACCAAAACCCTAATTTTAAAAAAATTTAATGAAAAATAATCAAACTTTTGTGAGATGCTGGGTTAAAATTTGGAGTTCTGGGTCAGGTCAAGCTTGAACATGATAGGTAACGATGTCCTACACGATGTTCCACAATAGTTCTACTCCTTCGACCAAAACCCTAATTTTAAAAAAATTTAATGAAAAATAATCAAACTTTTGTGAGATGCTGGGTTAAAATTTGGAGTTCTGGGTCAGGTCAAGCTTGAACATGATAGGTAACGATGTCCTACACGATGTTCCACAATAGTTCTACTCCTTCGACCAAAACCCTAATTTTAAAAAAATTTTAATGAAAAAACATCAAACTTTTGTGAGATGCTGGGTTAAAATTTTGAGTTCTGGATTAGGTCAAGCTTGAATATGATAGGTAACGATGTCCTACACGATGTTCCACAATAGTTCTACTCCTTCGACCAAAACCCTAATTTTAAAAAAATTTTAATGAAAAAAATCAAACTTTTGTGAGATGCTGGGTTAAAATTTGGAGTTCTGGGTCAGGTCAAGCTTGAATATGATAGGTAACGATGTCCTACACGATGTTCCACAATAGTTCTACTCCTTCGACCAAAACCCTAATTTAAAAAAATTTAATGAAAAAATCAAACTTTTGTGAGATGCTGGGTTAAAATTTGGAGTTCTGGGTCAGGTCAAGCTTGAACATGATAGGTAACGATGTCCTACACGATGTTCCACAATAGTTCTACTCCTTCGACCAAAACACTAATTTTAAAAATTTTTAATGAAAGAAAATCAAACTTTTGTGAGATGCTGGGTTAAAATTATGAGTTCTGGGTCAGGTCAAGCTTGAACATGATAGGTAACGATGTCCTACACGATGTTCCACAATAGTTCTACTCCTTCGACCAAAACCCTAATTTTAAAAAAATTTAATGAAAAACATCAAACTTTTGTGAGATGCTGGGTTAAAATTTTGAGTTCTGGATTAGGTCAAGCTTGAATATGATAGGTAACGATGTCCTACACGATGTTCCACAATAGTTCTACTCCTTCGACCAAAACCCTAATTTAAAAAAATTTTAATGAAAAAATCAAACTTTTGTGAGATGCTGGGTTAAAATTTGGAGTTCTGGGTCAGGTCAAGCTTGAATATGATAGGTAACGATGTCCTACACAATGTTCCACAATAGTTCTACTCCTTCGACCAAAACCCTAATTTAAAAAAATTTTAATGAAAAAATCAAACTTTTGTGAGATGCTGGGTTAAAATTTGGAGTTCTGGGTCAGGTCAAGCTTGAACATGATAGGTAACGATGTCCTACACGATGTTCCACAATAGTTCTACTCCTTCGACCAAAACCCTAATTTTAAAAAAATTAATGAAAAAATCAAACTTTTGTGAGATGCTGGGTTAAAATTTTGAGTTCTGGGTCAGGTCAAGCTTGAACATGATAGGTAATGATGTCCTACACGATGTTCCACAATAGTTCTACTCCTTCGACCAAAACCCTAATTTAAAAAAATTTTAATGAAAAACATCAAACTTTTGTGAGATGCTGGGTTAAAATTTTGAGTTCTGGATTAGGTCAAGCTTGAATATGATAGGTAACGATGTCCTACACGATGTTCCACAATAGTTCTACTCCTTCGACCAAAACCCTAATTTTAAAAAAATTTTAATGAAAAAAATCAAACTTTTGTGAGATGCTGGGTTAAAATTTGGAGTTCTGGGTCAGGTCAAGCTTGAACATGATAGATAACGATGTTCTACACGATGTTCCACAATAGTTCTACTCCTTCGACCAAAACCCTAATTAAAAAAAAAAAAATTAATGAAAAAATCTAAACTTTTGTGAATTAAAAGTAATCGAATAAAGCTAGAATGAACGAAATCGGTTTAGCTTTGAAAAATGTTATATATACGTAGTATTAAGGAATAATTAAAAGTATAAGATTTGTATGAAGATTTAAAAATATTCTATAAACGGATATGGTGAAACTGCTTTAAATGGTTGGTATATACGGTAAATAAAGAATGCCAAAGAAATTTTTATGCTTTTAAGACTTTAGACAAGATTTTTATCGTATGTTTGCATTGTAATTGGTAATCGCTTAGGTAGCCTCGGTATCGATTTGATTCGATTATAGCAATTTTTCAAGTAAAATCCCGAGGAAAAGCTATATGAAAATGTTGAGGAATTTAAAAGTAATCAAAAAAAGCTAGAATGAACTAAATCGGTTGAATTTTGAAAAATGTTATAAATACGTAGTATTAAGGAATAATTAGAAGTATAAGATTTGTATGAAGATTTAAAAATATTCTATAAACGGATATGGTGAAACTGCTTTAAATGGTTGGTATATACGGTAAATGAAGAATGCCAAAGAAATTTTTATGCTTTTAAGACTTTAGACAAAATCTTTAGCGTAAGTCTGCTAAGAATTTGTTATCGCTTAGGTAACATCCGTATCGATTAGATTCGATTATTGAAATTTTTTCAGTAAAATTGCAGAAAAATGCAATATGAACACGTTAAGGAATTTAAAATTAATCGAAAAAAGATAAAAATAGAATTTGTATAAAGATTTAAAACTATTCTATGAAAAATTATTTAAAACTGATAAGAGTAATGATCAAGAGAGTAGAACTATTATTGAATCATGTAAAACATCTTTTTCTCATCACAAGTTTGATTTTTTTTCATTAAAATTTTTTTTAAATTAGGGTTTTGGTCGAAGGAGTAGAACTATTGTGGAACATCGTGTAGGACATCGTTACCTATCATATTCAAGCTTGACCTGACCCAGAACTCATAATTTTAACCCAGCATCTCACAAAAGTTTGATTTTCTTTCATTAAAAATTTTTTTAAAATTAATGTTTTGGTCGAAGGAGTAGAACTATTGTGGAACATCGTGTAGGACATCGTTACCTATCATGTTCAAGCTTGACCTGACCCAGAACTCCAAATTTTAACCCAGCATCTCACAAAAGTTTGATTTTTTTCATTAAATTTTTTTAAAATTAGGGTTTTGGTCGAAGGAGTAGAACTATTGTGGAACATCGTGTAGGACATCGTTACCTATCATGTTCAAGCTTGACCTGACCCAGAACTCCAAATTTTAACCCAGCATCTCACAAAAGTTTGATTTTTTTTCATTAAATTTTTTTAAAATTAGGGTTTTGGTCGAAGGAGTAGAACTATTGTGGAACATCGTGTAGGACATCGTTACCTATCATATTCAAGCTTGACCTAATCCAGAACTCAAAATTTTAACCCAGCATCTCACAAAAGTTTGATGTTTTTTCATTAAAAAATTTTTTAAATTAGGGTTTTGGTCGAAGGAGTAGAACTATTGTGGAACATCGTGTAGGACATCGTTACCTATCATATTCAAGCTTGACCTAATCCAGAACTAAAAATTTTAACCTAGCATCTCACAAAAGTTTGATGTTTTTCATTAAAAATTTTTTAAAATTAGGGTTTTGGTCGAAGGAGTAGAACTATTGTGGAACATCGTGTAGGACATCGTTACCTATAATGTTCAAGCTTGACCTGACCCAGAACTCCAAATTTTAACCCAGCATCTCACAAAAGTTTGATTTTTTTCATTAAAAATTTTTTAAAATTAGGGTTTTGGTCGAAGGAGTAGAACTATTGTGGAACATCGTGTAGAACATCGTTATCTATCATGTTCAAGCTTGACCTGACCCAGAACTCAAAATTTTAACCCAGCATCTCACAAAAGTTTGATTTTTTTCATTAAAAATTTTTTTAAAATTAGGGTTTTGGTCAAAGGAGTAGAACTATTGTGGAACATCGTGTAGGACATCGTTACCTATCATGTTCAAGCTTGACCTGACCCAGAACTCCAAATTTTAACCCAGCATCTCACAAAAGTTTGATTTTTTTCATTAAAATTTTTTTTAAATTAGGGTTTTGGTCGAAGGAGTAGAACTATTGTGGAACATCGTGTAGGACATCGTTACCTATCATATTCAAGCTTGATCTAATCCAGAACTCAAAATTTTAACCCAGCATCTCACAAAAGTTTGATGTTTTTTCATTAAATTTTTTTAAAATTAGGGTTTTGGTCGAAGGAGTAGAACTATTGTGGAACATCGTGTAGGACATCGTTACCTATCATGTTCAAGCTTGACCTGACCCAGAACTCAAAATTTTAACCCAGCATCTCACAAAAGTTTGATTTTTTTCATTAAAAATTTTTTAAAAATTAGGGTTTTGGTCGAAGGAGTAGAACTATTGTGGAACATCGTGTAGGACATCGTTACCTATCATGTTCAAGCTTGACCTGACCCAGAACTCCAAATTTTAACCCAGCATCTCACAAAAGTTTGATTTTTTTCATTAAAATTTTTTTTAAATTAGGGTTTTGGTCGAAGGAGTAGAACTATTGTGGAACATCGTGTAGGACATCGTTACCTATCATATTCAAGCTTGACCTAATCCAGAACTCAAAATTTTAACCCAGCATCTCACAAAAGTTTGATGTTTTTTCATTAAAATTTTTTTAAAATTAGGGTTTTGGTCGAAGGAGTAGAACTATTGTGGAACATCGTGTAGGACATCGTTACCTATCATGTTCAAGCTTGACCTGACCCAGAACTCATAATTTTAACCCAGCATCTCACAAAAGTTTGATTTTCTTTCATTAAAAATTTTTTTAAAATTAGTGTTTTGGTCGAAGAAGTAGAACTATTGTGGAACATCGTGTAGGACATCGTTACCTATCATGTTCAAGCTTGACCTGACCCAGAACTCCAAATTTTAACCCAGCATCTCACAAAAGTTTGATTTTTTTCATTAAATTTTTTTTTTTAAATTAGGGTTTTGGTCGAAGGAGTAGAACTATTGTGGAACATCGTGTAGGACATCGTTACCTATCATATTCAAGCTTGACCTGACCCAGAACTCCAAATTTTAACCCAGCATCTCACAAAAGTTTGATTTTTTTCATTAAAATTTTTTTAAAATTAGGGTTTTGGTCGAAGGAGTAGAACTATTGTGGAACATCGTGTAGGACATCGTTACCTATCATATTCAAGCTTGACCTAATCCAGAACTCAAAATTTTAACCCAGCATCTCACAAAAGTTTGATGTTTTTTCATTAAAATTTTTTTAAAATTAGGGTTTTGGTCGAAGGAGTAGAACTATTGTGGAACATCGTGTAGGACATCGTTATTTATCATGTTCAAGCTTGACCTGACCCAGAACTCATAATTTTAACCCAGCATCTCACAAAAGTTTGATTTTCTTTCATTAAATTTTTTTTTAAAATTAGTGTTTTGGTCGAAGGAGTAGAACTTTTGTGGAACATCGTGTAGGACATCGTTACCTATCATGTTCAAGCTTGACCTGACCCAGAACTCAAAATTTTAACCCAGCATCTCACAAAAGTTTGATTTTTTTCATTAATTTTTTTTTTAAAATTAGGGTTTTGGTTGAAGGAGTAGAACTATTGTGGAACATCGTGTAGGACATCGTTACCTATCATGTTCAAGCTTGACCTGACCCAGAACTCATAATTTTAACCCAGCATCTCACAAAAGTTTGATTTTCTTTCATTAAAAATTTTTTTAAAATTAATGTTTTGGTCGAAGGAGTAGAACTATTGTGGAACATCGTGTAGGACATCGTTACCTATCATGTTCAAGCTTGACCTGACCCAGAACTCCAAATTTTAACCCAGCATCTCACAAAAGTTTGATTTTTTTCATTAAATTTTTTTAAAATTAGGGTTTTGGTCGAAGGAGTAGAACTATTGTGGAACATCGTGTAGGACATCGTTACCTATCATGTTCAAGCTTGACCTGACCCAGAACTCCAAATTTTAACCCAGCATCTCACAAAAGTTTGATTTTTTTCATTAAATTTTTTTTTAAATTAGGGTTTTGGTCGAAGGAGTAGAACTATTGTGGAACATCGTGTAGGACATCGTTACCTATCATATTCAAGCTTGACCTAATCCAGAACTCAAAATTTTAACCCAGCATCTCACAAAAGTTTGATGTTTTTTCATTAAAAATTTTTTTTAAATTAGGGTTTTGGTCGAAGGAGTAGAACTATTGTGGAACATCGTGTAGGACATCGTTACCTATCATATTCAAGCTTGACCTAATCCAGAACTCAAAATTTTAACCTAGCATCTCACAAAAGTTTGATGTTTTTTCATTAAAAAATTTTTAAAATTAGGGTTTTGGTCGAAGGAGTAGAACTATTGTGGAACATCGTGTAGGACATCGTTACCTATAATGTTCAAGCTTGACCTGACCCAGAACTCCAAATTTTAACCCAGCATCTCACAAAAGTTTGATTTTTTTTCATTAAAAATTTTTAAAAATTAGGGTTTTGGTCGAAGGAGTAGAACTATTGTGGAACATCGTGTAGAACATCGTTATCTATCATGTTCAAGCTTGACCTGACCCAGAACTCAAAATTTTAACCCAGCATCTCACAAAAGTTTGATTTTTTTCATTAAAAATTTTTTTAAAATTAGGGTTTTGGTCAAAGGAGTAGAACTATTGTGGAACATCGTGTAGGACATCGTTACCTATCATGTTCAAGCTTGACCTGACCCAGAACTCCAAATTTTAACCCAGCATCTCACAAAAGTTTGATTTTTTTCATTAAAATTTTTTTTAAATTAGGGTTTTGGTCGAAGGAGTAGAACTATTGTGGAACATCGTGTAGGACATCGTTACCTATCATATTCAAGCTTGATCTAATCCAGAACTCAAAATTTTAACCCAGCATCTCACAAAAGTTTGATGTTTTTTCATTAAATTTTTTTAAAATTAGGGTTTTGGTCGAAGGAGTAGAACTATTGTGGAACATCGTGTAGGACATCGTTACCTATCATGTTCAAGCTTGACCTGACCCAGAACTCAAAATTTTAACCCAGCATCTCACAAAAGTTTGATTTTTTTCATTAAAAATTTTTTAAAAATTAGGGTTTTGGTCGAAGGAGTAGAACTATTGTGGAACATCGTGTAGGACATCGTTACCTATCATGTTCAAGCTTGACCTGACCCAGAACTCCAAATTTTAACCCAGCATCTCACAAAAGTTTGATTTTTTTCATTAAAATTTTTTTTAAATTAGGGTTTTGGTCGAAGGAGTAGAACTATTGTGGAACATCGTGTAGGACATCGTTACCTATCATATTCAAGCTTGACCTAATCCAGAACTCAAAATTTTAACCCAGCATCTCACAAAAGTTTGATGTTTTTTCATTAAAATTTTTTTAAAATTAGGGTTTTGGTCGAAGGAGTAGAACTATTGTGGAACATCGTGTAGGACATCGTTACCTATCATGTTCAAGCTTGACCTGACCCAGAACTCATAATTTTAACCCAGCATCTCACAAAAGTTTGATTTTCTTTCATTAAAAATTTTTTTAAAATTAGTGTTTTGGTCGAAGAAGTAGAACTATTGTGGAACATCGTGTAGGACATCGTTACCTATCATGTTCAAGCTTGACCTGACCCAGAACTCCAAATTTTAACCCAGCATCTCACAAAAGTTTGATTTTTTATCATTAAATTTTTTTTTTTAAATTAGGGTTTTGGTCGAAGGAGTAGAACTATTGTGGAACATCGTGTAGGACATCGTTACCTATCATATTCAAGCTTGACCTGACCCAGAACTCCAAATTTTAACCCAGCATCTCACAAAAGTTTGATTTTTTTCATTAAAATTTTTTTAAAATTAGGGTTTTGGTCGAAGGAGTAGAACTATTGTGGAACATCGTGTAGGACATCGTTACCTATCATATTCAAGCTTGACCTAATCCAGAACTCAAAATTTTAACCCAGCATCTCACAAAAGTTTGATGTTTTTTCATTAAAATTTTTTTAAAATTAGGGTTTTGGTCGAAGGAGTAGAACTATTGTGGAACATCGTGTAGGACATCGTTATTTATCATGTTCAAGCTTGACCTGACCCAGAACTCATAATTTTAACCCAGCATCTCACAAAAGTTTGATTTTCTTTCATTAAAATTTTTTTTAAAATTAGTGTTTTGGTCGAAGGAGTAGAACTTTTGTGGAACATCGTGTAGGACATCGTTACCTATCATGTTCAAGCTTGACCTGACCCAGAACTCAAAATTTTAACCCAGCATCTCACAAAAGTTTGATTTTTTCATTAATTTTTTTAAAATTAGGGTTTTGGTTGAAGGAGTAGAACTATTGTGGAACATCGTGTAGGACATCGTTACCTATCATGTTCAAGCTTGACCTGACCCAGAACTCCAAATTTTAACCCAGCATCTCACAAAAGTTTGATTTTTTTCATTAAAATTTTTTTAAAATTAGGGTTTTGGTCGAAGGAGTAGAACTATTGTGGAACATCGTGTAGGACATCGTTACCTATCATATTCAAGCTTGACCTAATCCAGAACTCAAAATTTTAACCCAGCATCTCACAAAAGTTTGATGTTTTTTCATTAAAATTTTTTTAAAATTAGGGTTTTGGTCGAAGGAGTAGAACTATTGTGGAACATCGTGTAGGACATCGTTACCTATCATGTTCAAGCTTGACCTGACCCAGAACTCATAATTTTAACCCAGCATCTCACAAAAGTTTGATTTTCTTTCATTAAAAATTTTTTTAAAATTAGTGTTTTGGTCGAAGAAGTAGAACTATTGTGGAACATCGTGTAGGACATCGTTACCTATCATGTTCAAGCTTGACCTGACCCAGAACTCCAAATTTTAACCCAGCATCTCACAAAAGTTTGATTTTTTTTCATTAAATTTTTTTAAAATTAGGGTTTTGGTCGAAGGAGTAGAACTATTGTGGAACATCGTGTAGGACATCGTTACCTATCATATTCAAGCTTGACCTGACCCAGAACTCCAAATTTTAACCCAGCATCTCACAAAAGTTTGATTTTTTTCATTAAAATTTTTTTAAAATTAGGGTTTTGGTCGAAGGAGTAGAACTATTGTGGAACATCGTGTAGGACATCGTTACCTATCATATTCAAGCTTGACCTAATCCAGAACTCAAAATTTTAACCCAGCATCTCACAAAAGTTTGATGTTTTTTCATTAAAATTTTTTTAAAATTAGGGTTTTGGTCGAAGGAGTAGAACTATTGTGGAACATCGTGTAGGACATCGTTATTTATCATGTTCAAGCTTGACCTGACCCAGAACTCATAATTTTAACCCAGCATCTCACAAAAGTTTGATTTTCTTTCATTAAAATTTTTTTTAAAATTAGTGTTTTGGTCGAAGGAGTAGAACTTTTGTGGAACATCGTGTAGGACATCGTTACCTATCATGTTCAAGCTTGACCTGACCCAGAACTCAAAATTTTAACCCAGCATCTCACAAAAGTTTGATTTTTTTTTCATTAATTTTTTTTTTAAAATTAGGGTTTTGGTTGAAGGAGTAGAACTATTGTGGAACATCGTGTAGGACATCGTTACCTATCATGTTCAAGCTTGACCTGACCCAGAACTCCAAATTTTAACCCAGCATCTCACAAAAGTTTGATTTTTTTCATTAAAATTTTTTTAAAATTAGGGTTTTGGTCGAAGGAGTAGAACTATTGTGGAACATCGTGTAGGACATCGTTACCTATCATATTCAAGCTTGACCTAATCCAGAACTCAAAATTTTAACCCAGCATCTCACAAAAGTTTGATGTTTTTCATTAAAAATTTTTAAAATTAGGGTTTTGGTCGAAGGAGTAGAACTATTGTGGAACATCGTGTAGGACATCGTTATTTATCATGTTCAAGCTTGACCTGACCCAGAACTCAAAATTTTAACCCAGCATCTCACAAAAGTTTGATTTTTTTCATTAAAAAATTTTTAAAATTAGGGTTTTGGTCGAAGGAGTAGAACTATTGTGGAACATCGTGTTGAACATCGTTATCTATCATGTTCAAGTTTGACCTGACTCAGAACTTAAAATTTTAACCCAGCATCTCACAGAAGTTTGATTTTTTTTCATTAAATTTTTTTAAAATTAGGGTTTTGGTCGAAGGAGTAGAACTATTGTGGAACATCGTGTAGGACATCGTTACCTATCATGTTCAAGCTTGACCTGACCCAGAACTCCAAATTTTAACCCAGCATCTCACAAAAGTTTGATTTTTTTCATTAAATTTTTTTAAAATTAGGGTTTTGGTCGAAGGAGTAGAACTATTGTGGAACATCGTGTAGGACATCGTTACCTATCATGTTCAAGCTTGACCTGACCCAGAACTCCAAATTTTAACCCAGCATTTCACAAAAGTTTGATTTTTTTTCATTAAAATTTTTTTTAAATTAGGGTTTTGGTCGAAGGAGTAGAACTATTGTGGAACATCGTGTAGGACATCGTTACCTATCATATTCAAGCTTGACCTAATCCAGAACTCAAAATTTTAACCCAGCATCTCACAAAAGTTTGATGTTTTTTCATTAAAAAATTTTTAAAATTAGGGTTTTGGTCGAAGGAGTAGAACTATTGTGGAACATCGTGTAGGACATCGTTACCTATAATGTTCAAGCTTGACCTGACCCAGAACTCCAAATTTTAACCCAGCATCTCACAAAAGTTTGATTTTTTTTCATTAAAAATTTTTAAAAATTAGGGTTTTGGTCGAAGGAGTAGAACTATTGTGGAACATCGTGTAGAACATCGTTATCTATCATGTTCAAGCTTGACCTGACCCAGAACTCCAAATTTTAACCCAGCATCTCACAAAAGTTTGATTTTTTTCATTAAAAATTTTTTAAAATTAGGGTTTTGGTCGAAGGAGTAGAACTATTGTGGAACATCGTGTAGGACATCGTTACCTATCATATTCAAGCTTGACCTAATCCAGAACTCAAAATTTTAACCCAGCATCTCACAAAAGTTTGATGTTTTTTCATTAAAAATTTTTTTTAAATTAGGGTTTTGGTCGAAGGAGTAGAACTATTGTGGAACATCGTGTAGGACATCGTTACCTATAATGTTCAAGCTTGACCTGACCCAGAATTCATAATTTTAACCCAGCATCTCACAAAAGTTTGATTTTCTTTCATTAAAATTTTTTTTTAAATTAAGGTTTTGGTCGAAGTAGTAGAACTATTGTGGAACATCGTGTAGGACATCGTTACCTATCATGTTCAAGCTTGACCTGACCCAGAACTCAAAATTTTAACCCAGCATCTCACAAAAGTTTGATTTTTTTCATTAAAATTTTTTTTAAAATTAGGGTTTTGGTCAAAGGAGTAGAACTATTGTGGAACATCGTGTAGGACATCGTTACCTATCATGTTCAAGCTTGACCTGACCCAGAACTCCAAATTTTAACCCAGCATCTCACAAAAGTTTGATTTTTTTTCATTAAATTTTTTTAAAATTAGGGTTTTGGTCGAAGGAGTAGAACTATTGTGGAACATCGTGTAGGACATCGTTACCTATCATGTTCAAGCTTGACCTGACCCAGAACTCAAAATTTTAACCCAGCATCTCACAAAAGTTGGATTTTTTTTCATTAAAATTTTTTTAAAATTAGGGTTTTGGTCGAAGGAGTAGAACTATTGTGGAACATCGTGTAAGACATCGTTATTTATCATGTTCAAGCTTGACCTGACCCAGAACTCAAAATTTTAACCCAGCATCTCACAAAAGTTTGATTTTTTTTCATTAAATTTTTTTAAAAATTAGGGTTTTGGTCGAAGGAGTAGCACTATTGTAGAACATCGTGTAGGACATCGTTACCTATCATGTTCAAGCTTGACCTGACCCAGAACTCAAAATTTTAACCCAGCATCTCACAAAAGTTCGATTTTTTCATTAAAAAATATAAAATTAGTGGTTTTGGTCAAGGAAGTAGAACTTTTTTAAAAATCGTGTATGATAGTTTTGTCCATCATATGAAGGTTTGATCTGACCCAGATTTCACTTTAATAATAAGATATATCTTAAAAAGTTGGTTTTTCATACATTAAAATTGCGATTTTAAGACTAAAATGGCTAGAACTATTGCTAAAACTTCTTGAGGATGGAGAACTCTTCGGATTTTAATTATTGAGAACTCAAAGAATCCAAATCCGATGAGATGCTAAGATGCATTTTGCGAAGTTAGCATCTCATTAGGCCAAAATACGTTTTTGATTGTAAAATCTAGATTATGGCTGAACTATTGTTAAAACCTATCTAGAACTGTAGAACTATGCTGGATGCTACTAGAACTGAAGTTTTTTTGAGATTCTAACAATTGAGATGCTAACTTCACAGATGCCAGTACAAGGACCGATTCCTTTAACGCGTCGTCCCACTCCTAGCGCAAGCTACGAGTCACTAAAAATTGTTAAAATTCAAACTACACACAAAACACCATGCCTCAGAGAGCACGTTAAGGTGTCGATCGCGGTTTTCAATAACATCTGATAATAATCGTTAGCTTTTGATAAGTAATTTGCTCTTATCCAATGAGTTACAGGTTGTTCTTTGGTTTGCGGAGTTCAGATGGCAATCGCTCTGTGTAAAAACTACTAACCCGTCAATTTAGCATAAGAGTATAAGCGGACCTTGGGTAAATACCGGGAATAATGTAAGGATGAAGAAGACTTTTGATAGTCACTTAAAATATCTTAACATATATAATATATTACGTAAAAATATATTAACACACATTTCATCCACATCTGAGCAAGTCACGCAATCTTCCTAATTGTTTCAAAAATACACACAATAGTAGCTGAAGTAGGAATGGAAGTAAATATATCTAATATCGATAAATTCATTAAAAAAATGGATAAATATCGTTAATATTTTTAATCTACATAAAATGGTAATTGATATTTATTTTCTAGTATCGAATTCGATTTATTCTTTGACCACCAGTAAAGGTACTTAATAGAACAGGAGCTTTGCTTTTAGTAAAAAAAAAAGATTGTTACTAGGACTCGCTTAATAGTATATTATGTCGAGACGTCGGTGCTGTTGGGATAACCTCTGCCACAGCAGAGATTATTCCACCAGTGCAATCAGTCACACTGGTGGTAGGTCTTTTGTTGCAAGAGGCCGGCTAGGTAGGTACCACCGCAGTGTCAAATATTCTGCCACCAAATAGTAGTGCTTAAGCATTACTGTGTTACGGTTTGAAGGGCACTGTACGCTAGTGAAATTACTGGGCAGAGGAGATTTAAGAACTAATATCTTAAAGTTGGCAGCGCGTGAGTGGCACCTACTAATGGTGCCGCAAGCGCTCATAGGCTACGGCGCCCGCTTACCATCTGGTGGGTCGTATGCTTGTTTGCCAACTTGTAAAATAAAAAAAATCTATATTTTTCAAACGATAATAATAAACGCAGCTAAAAAATATCGATTCGATATTTATCGATATATTTTTCACTTCCCCATCCCTAAGCTGAAGAAAGTATTGCATATCATGGTTTATGATTAGAGTGAGAAGTTATATGAAAAGTACAGCGGCAAAGAAATTACTTTTTTTAGAACCCTACGAAGAAATGTATGCGAGAAATCTTTTTGTTTTTGCATACCGATGCCTATTACTAAAATTAATTTTATGTTGTATTATAGTTTACAAAAAAAAACGTTGTTACAAAAATTGTGACTCATTTGGGTAAAAAAAAAAATATGGTTAAGATTTATTTTGCAATTTCAAAAGAAATTACTACTTATACTACCTTCTTTAATTATAATTAATATAGATATATACAATTATATATAAGAAGATGAAAAGATAGATTTAAATATAATTATGTTTTAGCACTTCTGATAAAAATAGCAAAGATGAATATAATAATTATTGAAAAAAGTTAAGAGCGAAAATAAGCGTAGCGGAACCTTGACGTTTGGGACTGACTAAACTTGAATAGCGTTAAGTCGAACTGACAGAGTTCTCTATCCTTTTCTTTTCATAGGGTAAAACAGGAGAGCTATACAGTATACAGCATTAGACTAGAATCCTTAGGAGCGAAGTAGTAACCATAAACCTCAATCTATCAAAGTAAAGACGCGTTAGCGCGTGGTATGAAATATGTGTGGATCATTCTAATTTAACAAGAGTGAAACTGTATATAGATAAACGTATTAAGTAATATATATTCCAAACTAAACCTATTTATATTGAGAAAACTATTCAAACTATAGTATAATATAAGTACTTAAGTTTTATCCCTTTGAGAGCATAATACTAAGCCTATTTTATTAAAGGCAGTTGCAGACCTGCGTTTTTTATACCGCCGTCCGGCATACGTACTTACACGCGAGCTTCTTCATAAACCGAACGCGCGTACATGAGCTTATTTCAAAGTGAACCCTTAAACTGGTGGTGGCGAGTGTCAGTAGTATATTTAGAGAGAGAGAGAGAGAGAGAGAGAGAGAGAAAGAGCTTATGATCGCACTAACGCTCGTGCGAGTTGTGCGTATGTTAAAAGACATCTCTTTACGCACCTCGAAAAACGAACTTGTACGTATCATATTTTATGACGGTTGGCAATCATACGGTCCGCTTGATGGTAAGCAGTGACCGCAACCTATGAACTCTTGCAATACTTGAAAAAAAAAAATGCACATTGGCAATCTCCTTCATATCGAGTCGTTAGTGGCCAACCTAGTTTTAGAGTTGTTCAGGTCGCCCGTAGGCTTGTGAATTGACTTTTCGACTGTTGTCAAATTGATAACAGTGACTTTTTACGTGCCCTCCAAAGCACGGAGATGCTCAGTTGAAATACCACTATGCGATCGTCCATCTAGTGACTGACCGCGGCTAAAGTTGCTTAACCTAACGATCGTTTACCGATTCGTGGGTGCACTTGGCTATGAGCGTTTCAATCAAAGGGATAGGATTGAAGGAATGACGAAGGGAAAAAGGAAAGGAGCTGAGGGGTTCCCTTTTTTTCCTCCAGGTGGAAGAAGTTAGATTGGGCCTGCAGAGCTCAAAAAATCGAAACAATAATTTTTAGAAAACAAGCAGAGCCGCAGGCACAGCTAGACTTGTATTAATAATGAGTATGAAAATTAATTATTTGATGACAGAATACACCTTGTCACATTAAAACACACTTCACTACAGATCCTGACTAGCGCTAACGAAGTTTTTTTTGTATCCTTTATAATCTTCAACATTTTCCAAGTTAAAAACATCAAGCATTCAGTCTACGGCTTAATTCATTAAATAAATGGATGCTTGGATGTTAGAATGTGTAAGCGTGACACCAACAGCGCTTCGTAAATTATTAATTTACTTTAAAATTATTATTCTGGTACGGAATTTAATGAGCTATTATTTAAAGAGTAGATTTTTTTGTTGGTAATTTTGGGTAAGACAGACAAATCTACATGAAGTTAGGATACTCAGTTCGATGAAAGCCGTCCCTTGATCACTCCCTCCTTCCCAAAATCGACTAGAACCAGCCAATACATGAGAATGTCCTATATTTATTTGCTGGCGTCGGGGCGTGATGTCCTGATGCATATATTATTTTACCAGAAGATGAAGATCTATTATACTTCTACCAAAAGACCTAAACTTCCAAAGCAATGAAAATGAGGATGCTTGTACTGGTTCTTGGAGACTGGATGCTTTGAGGAGGTCTCCCCTTTGAAAGGAGCCTTGACGTGGTGACTTTGATTGAGCTACATTACGTGCGCAACGATTTGGCTACATATATACGACACCAGAGAGCCTGACATGAACTTTTATTGCAATGTCAAATTACAATCTAAACTGAGCTGCATCGCTATTTCCTACCATGTCATGGTTCCATATACAATCTAATAATAAAAATACAAAAGTTCATGGTAGACCCCCTGATGCTTTAATATTATGTAGCTCAATTCATACGACGACGGTTTATCATCTTCGCAAAATAATACTATCGAGAACAAACAGACCTTTGTGACGATACTAAAATGCAAATCTATTTACCAGACTAATACCTCTGATTGGCCGCGTGCCGGCTTTGGTCGCTTCAATCCGGCCCGAACTGGATAAATCCGGATTTATGCAGTTCAATATAAATTTTAGTTATTGCGTTTGTTTAGTTATTATACAAGAAAATAACTAATTGGAGTGACAATTCATGAAATGTGTTTACCGTTATGAAATGTATTTACTAGACCGGTAGGGATTGCTTAAGTTTTTAATACTTTTTTTTATTTACTACAAATTCACAGAGACCAGACTACCAGACTAAACAAGATTGTTTATCTGTTATTGAAGTTTCAGAAGAGCTTTAACGACTAGAATACATTTAAACAGATTGAAAACTTGATAACATTATTATTATTGGAATAATTTTCCCTGATCCCTCCCTCCCCCTTCCATTCAAGAACTACGCGTGCCGGTCTCCGATGTCACCGACTAACTGTGGCATCAATGCCATCGCGAACTAAGAAGTTTGCCAACTCTTTTCTTTGTCGCACTTCAAAAAATGGAATGCTTTACCGGCACACGTGTTCCCTCATTCTTACAACCTGGGGTCCTTCAAACGAGGCGTGAAGAGGCACCTTGCGGGTAGGCAGGGCGAGGATGGCTAGTACAGTTCGCCTTCTGCAACCATATTAGCCACCTTCGCGTGTGGACTCCACTTCCACTTACCATCAGGTGGAGTGGAGTTATTTGCTCTCCGGGGTTTATATAAAAAAAAACAGGTAAAATTTAAATAAATAAATATCTTGAAATGAAACTTACTTGTCTCAATATGAGATATTGATTGCAAAGAGATTGCAGGTTATTAATTATTATAATTATTAATTTTCGATATTTTAGACTTTTCAATTTAAAGTGACAATGAAAGGGAAAAATGACAAGACAATGAAAAATAAAAGAAAAAAAATGAAAAATGAAATAAAAAAAAAAATTAAAAGACAATGAAGAAGTGACTATGACAAATAATATTCAATATATAGACTACGTAGTAAAGTTTGTAAATCACTTAAGAAAAGCCTTACCATTATGTTGTAACAAGTTCGCCTGTGATCTGTAACAAAAAAGATAACACTATTAAGTATACAACCTACCGCTGTCTAAGCTGTTTATGATATTAGATAATAATTTAGTTATCGCGTTCAAAAATTTCATATTTAAATATGCTTATTAAATAATTGAAATATTATTAGCTTCTAAATTTATAAAAATTGTATCTCCTTTACTTTTATAGCCAACTATTTGAAGTAGTAGAACTTCAAAAATACTTTTTTCGAATACAATTTTTTCGATTCAACTTACCCGTTAGTTAAAAAGTCCTGTATTTGAGACGTCGCATTGGAAACTTTTCTCGAATTATACACTTGGAGGGCATCTGCGAACAAACAATCTGTATAAGGACATAGTAATTATAATGCACACAGTATTATATATTACTAGCGGCCCGCTCCGGCTTCGCACGGGTATAAAATATATAGCCTATGTCATTCACTGAAAAAATGATTAAAATCGATCCAGTAGTTTTGATTTATTCATTACTGCCCGTGGCCTACACGCGTTAAATGTAATTATTTACGACATCACATTAGAAACCTCAACAATTTTTTTCCACTATTTTTATACATATAAACCTTCCTCTTCAATCACTCTATCTATTAAAAACAAACCGCATCAAAATCCGTTGCGTAGTTTTAAAGATTTAAGCATACATAGGGACAGAGAAAGCGACTTTGTTTTATACTATGTAGTGATATAATTATGGCGAAAATTCCTTGTACATTATTTCAATAACTTATGAATTATTGCTTACAGAAAAAGTTGCAAGAAATATATCTGATCATCCACTATGAGTTACGCAGTATGATTAAATAAATACGATAATAACTAAAAATAATCTCTTATAATAGTAATAATCAATGGCCCCCATTAGTATAGTTATATCCTGTGTCGGGGTCCGGAAACATACAGAAAGACAAATAAATCCAGACCGGAAAAGATGCCTGTATGGTCAATACAAACATCTGCTCGGGCGGGAATCGAACCCGCGACCTTTGGCGCTACCGGCAGGTCCGCTACCGCTGCACCACAATTGATTGTAGTATATAGAAATAAAAAAATCACAATATAATATATAAGAATATCAATATAAAAAAAAATATTTTTATTGAATTGAATTTAAAAAAATAATCAGACAGATTTGTTAATAATTCATGTTTCTTTTTTTATTTTTTTTTTTATGTTAGAAGTTGGCAAACAAGCATACGGCCCACCTGATGGCAAGTGGCTGCCGCAGCCTATGAGCGCTTGCAGCACCATTAGTAGGTGCCACTCACGCGTTGCCAACCTCGAGATATTAGTTCTTAAATCTCGTTCGCCCAGTAATTTCACTAGCGTACAATGCCCTTCAAACTGGAACACAGTAGTGCCTAAGCACTACTATTTGGCGGCAGAATATTGGACACTGCGGTGGTACCTACCTAGCCCGCCTCTTGCAACAAAAGACCCACCACCAGTGATGTGATGTTTGACGAATATATAGTCAAGATGGTTGATGATTATTATTTTTGTACGTGGTGTATGAGCTTTAGCGTCAATTAGAGTTTTTATGAAGAAGGAGTGCAGAAACATACTATAATTATATTATGTATTAAACTTAGTATAATGTAGTAAATGAAACTAAATAAAACATTGACTATTTACATTGAAACTGCTAATGTCAAACACATGTCTGTCATTTGATTCAATTCAATAAATCCTTTGTAGCCAAAGCAACGCGTGGTCAGATCTGCTAGTATTTAACACCGCTAATTCCACTAATATAACAAATGTAAAGGTTTGGATGGATCGATGTTTGTTATTTTTTCACGTAAAAACTACTGCACGATTTTACTGATGAAACTTGTTACAAACACATAGGATACTTTTTATCCCGGAATAATATTGGGTTTCCGGGAGATTATCAAAAAACTATATTAACGCGCACTGCTAGTGAATAACAAATAATATTTAAATTTTATAAAACCGAAGAAGCAGTATAACAGTGCACAGTGAAGATTGTAAAGATATAGAGTTTTCCAAACCGTTAGGCGATACATAAAGAGAAAGTTTCGTAATTTAGGAGTTTGCTTGTTAGTGAGTTAAGTTGACGCTGAGCGTGATGAAGCAATGGCCGATAGTTCGGTCTATACAAAGAAGTTAAGGCAATGCTGATGCGGATTTTTTTGTTTAAGGGTGCATTCACACTGACGCTACTTTTTGTGGAGCAACGTTTATAAATATTGGTGGGCAAAATTTGGTTTTCTTCTTCCTAGCATTACTCCTGGTATTTTACCCAGGGTCTGCTTACTCTTATCCTGATTTGATTGGTTACTAGTGTTTACACAGAGCAATTGCCATCTGAACTCAGCACCCTAAGGGCAAACCAGTAAGTCTTTGGATAAGAGTAAATTACCAATCAAGAGCTATCGATTATTATCAGATACTATGCAATAACCACAATAATAGATCCACAAAGACAAACGCCCAGACCGAAACAAATATTTAAATAAAAACATCTGCTCCGAGCAGGAATCGAACCCGCGACCGTTGAAGCTCAATCCTACTAGCACGCCACAATTGTCATCGCACGCATTGGGGTACACGATATAGGCTTATATTCAAACTGTAACTTATTTCAAACACCAATTTATAAATTTGGTAGTTTTTGCCACGGAGTTGAAAAGAAGAAAAAATCTTATAGAAATACGATTAGTACAATAACATAACAGTTATTCTAAAATAATATTACAAATGCAACACAAGTGTAATGTAATGTGTTCTTAATGTTTTTTTTTCATTTTAAAAGTTGGCAACAAGCATACGGCCCGCCTGATGGTAAGTGGTTGCCGTATCCTATGAGCGCTTGCAGCACCATTAGTAGGTGCCATTCACGCGTTGCCAACCTCGAGATATTGGTTCTTAAATCTCCTCTGCCCAGTGATTTCACTAGCCTACAGTGCCCTTCAAACCGGAACACAGTAATGCCAAAGCACTACTATTTGGCGGCAGAATATTTGACACTGCGGTGGTACCTACCTAGACGGCCTCTTGCAACAAAAGACCTACCACCAGTGTGACTGATTTCACTGGTGGAATAATCTCTGCTGTGACAGAGGTTATCCCAACAGCGGGCGATGTGAGACATCGTCACATCCCGACGCCGTGATGTGACGATGTCTCACACTCTGATAAGCCTGACACTCTCTCCCACGATAAGTGAAGTCCGATGTGCGAAAGATGTTTAGCGAGAGATGTGTTTTTTAAGAGCCAATGAATGAATCAAGCAATGATTTACCAAGCTCAGTGCAGCTCAAGCTCCTGTGGAAATGTGTTAGCAGAGCGAAGTTTTTGGTAAGTACTTGACAAAACATCAAGGGAGTGAGGGATGACTGTGGTCTAAGGATGGACGATTGCGAGAAATTGCTAATGGGCGTTTGTTAAAGCATCTGAAAAGACTCTCTCGCATCTGATAACAGCTGCGCATCCTTGCACTGCTCAGCGGTCTAGCACATATTTGGTGGAACCACTCAGTCGTTTCACAGCTTTTTTTATATCGTGAGGGTCCGCCTGAAGGTTAGTCACCCCAACCCTTTGAACGCTTACGATACTTAAGGTATCAGGAAGGAAGGTGAGAAGGAAAACAAGGAAGGAGGAGGAAGGGAGATTGGGCGTCCGGCGCTCTCACTCATCGCGCGAAACGCAACAGAACTGTTACTTCACGCCGATTTTCTGTGAGAGGTTAATAGTTCACCGGTCGAGCCAGCCCATTTGTGTTAAGAGCTTTCGTTTGCTTTGCTCAGCGGCCTAAGACATCTCTTGTAGAAACGTAGCCTAACCCCTGGTTTCTTGAACGTTGCTGAAACTCGTGTCAACTTGACGTAGCAAATACAAGACGCTCATTGGTTGCCTGTTGATTATCGATTATATTAAACCAATGAGCGTTGTATATTTGGTATGTTAGGTTAACAGTGATTTGATCAACGTTCGAGAAACCGTGGGTTAGAATAGCGAACCGTTTTCATTTCAATAAAAACATCAAAATAAAACTTACCGAACTGTAATTTGTATAACAAAGCGAAAATCTCCAAACAGTTTTCTTTAAACATTCCAAATAAAAATGTATACATAGAACATGCAGTACGCTGTTTGTGTGGATGTTCCTCATTAAAATGTATGAAGGGAATGGACAAAGAATGAAATGTTGTTGATTTTTGTGACGGAAATACGTGTCTCCGATGAATTTCAAATTTTAAATATTAGATCGTTTAGACAAAGAATCTCATGGACGGAGCCATACCATGTTGCCGCTCTTGTAACGTTATTCCAAAGGAGATATTGTTATCTTAGTCTGTTGCTCGGAGCACCAATACGAGTAAAAGAAATATATAAATATAGGTTTGGCAACTTATTTTTTTATAACTAACTACCCGGTCAAGCCTGTCAATTGTATAGGTAATTTGACATAACGCACTTATAAAATACGTAAAATATTGGCATGCGGTTTTTACCTAATGTTTCTTCTATGTTCTATATCTTTCTACGATGAAGCGTTTATCTTTGAAAGGAAGGCTTATTACTTGTGTACATTTTAAATGAAAGGTTTTGAGGTGAAAACTTCTTTAGCGGGTTTGACCAATTTTTTATAGCGGCTAAAAATATGGATTTGCGTCTCCTGACGTTACTTTTGCTGTAACTTTTTTTTTCTATGTTACAAGTTGGCAAACAAGCATACGGCCCACCTGATGGTAAGTGGTTGCCGTAGCCTATGAGCGCTTGCAGCACCATTACTAGGTGCCACTCACGCGTTGCCAACCTCGAGATATTGGTTCTTAAATCTCATCTGCCCAGTAAATTCACTAGCGTACAGTGCCCTTCAAACCGGAACACAGTAATGCCTAAGCACTACTATTCGGCGGCAGAATATTTGACACTGTGGTGGTACCTACCTAGCCGGCCTCTTGCAACAAGAGACCTACCACCAGTGTGACTGATTGCACAGGTGGAATAATCTCTGCCGTGACAGAGGCTATCCCAACAGCGGGCGATGGGTCGTCACATACCGACGCCGGTAAAACTAAGTTGGCAAGCAAGCTTACGACCCACCGGAGGCTAAGCGGTAGTCGTAATCTAGTAGGTGTCACTGGCACTGCCGCCGATATTGGCTCTTAAATTTCTTCTGCCCAGTAATTTGATTAGCTACAGTGTCTAAGCCGAAACGCAGTACACTGATCTAAGGTAGAGTAACTAACACTGCGGTGGTACCTAGCTAACTGGCCTCGCGCAATAAAACAAATACAACCAGTTTCATATGACGTGTTACGTCAGACTAGCAACTCATGCGTATTGACCTTATGAATGGTACCGGATTAATTTTAAAAACTCCAATTTACCAATTATGGGGTTTTAGTTATTCATACTACGAAGACGTTGTGGCGCAGCGGTAGCAAACCTGCCATGTCGCGGGTTCGATTCCCGCTCGGCGCATAATATGTTTGTATTGACCATGCAAGAATATTTTCCGGTCTGGGTGTATTTGTCCTTGTCATTGTGATTGTTTCCGGACTAGGACACAGGATATTACTATCCTAATGGGGGCCGTTGAGTGTGCAACGTTTATTTATTTATTTATGATACTATAATTAATTTTAAATAATAACAAAATTTCTAAAAAAGATAAAATCAATAATAAATAAATACACGTACTTATAAACATACAAAATATGATATAAAACTCCTCTTCCTTTTGAGGGTTAAAAAAGAAGCTAAGAACAAAATCACCTTCAGATAAATTTACGTTCGCATCTTTACCGTATTCCTCGTTCTGGTCTGACGTTGACATATCGGGCGATATATTTCGGCAACGCCGTATATTTTGCGCGTTAATCGAATATAAAGCCTTGTTATTGATATGCCGTTTACCATAATGCCGCTTTTATAGCGCGACGTGAATGGATTTAGCATAATAGACCTGAGTTATGGGCTGTATTGTACTTATGAATAAAATAATGTACTAAATTCTTAAGGTGTTGAATGCGTCAAATTTTTATTTTGTTTGAGATTTACGGTAAGTTTTTTACGGTAGTGGAGCCATGTCTCGGTACAAAAGAGCTGGCTGGACCGAGGAAGTACTACCGTGCGATGAGTGAGAGTGCAGTGAGAGCGCCGGAGGCCTAATTTCCCACATCGTCTGTTCCCTTCCTTTTTTACCTTCCCATCCCGTCCCGTTTCTTGAGTTGGCAACGCACATGTGAAATTTAAAGTATCGCAAGCGTTCATAGGCTGCGGATCATGCAGTCAACTTATTATATAGTTACTCAGACGGACCGTATGTTTTTTTTGTCAACCGTCATGACATAGAAAAAAAAAGATTTAGAAAATTTGGAGTGTTCTGAATACCTTATTTATGTTATTTAATTTTTTTATTTTTATGTTACAAGTTGGTAAGTAAGCATACGGCCCACCTGATGGTAAGTGGTTACCGTAGCCTACGAGCGTCAACCTCGAGATGAAATGAATGAATGGTTCTTTAATCTCCTTTGCCCAATAATTTCACTAGCCTACAGTGCCCTGCAAACCGGAACACAGTAATGACTAAGCATTACTATTTGGCGGTAGAATATTTGACACTGCGGTGGTATCTACCTAGCCAGCCTCTTGCAACAAAAGACCCACCACCATTGTGAGTGATTGCACTGGTACAGTAATCTCTGCTGTGACAGAAATCAGATTTATGTTATTAAAGCATGTTAAGCATTATAATAAAAGTTGTATAAATTTGCTTTAAATTTTAAATTGAATTAATTAATTTAATTTAATTATATGAATCGGAGTAAAACTAAAACTAGAGATGGCAAGGGGGGGGCGGGATGGCAATGGCTTAACGCTACACATTCGACGACCCCATTAGGATAGTTATGTCCTGTGTCGGGGGTCGGAAACATTCACAATGACAAGGACAAACACACCCACACCGGAAAACATGCCGAACGTATGGTCAATACCAACAGCGGCTCCGAGTGGGAAAAAATCAAAACGAAATTCCTTCATTTAATGACGTTGAATGAATTTTGTGGCGCAGTGCTACCGAACCTGCCTTAAGCGCCACAGGTCGTGGGATCGATTCCCGCTCGGAAATATGTTTGTATTGACCATACAGGCATGTTTTCCAGTTTGGATGTATTTGTTCTTGTCCTTGTTTGTCTTTCCGGACCCCCGACACAGGCTATTACTATCGTACTGGAGGCCGTTGAATGTGTAGCGTTTATTATTATTATTATTATTGGATTCAAGTGCTAATTTCTGAAGAACGCAAAGTCTGAACGAAGGATTTATTGTTTTATTTTGTTAGCCCTCGATCCAGAACTTTCCTTGCCTCCGAACAAAGCCCAAGTTTTATTTACAACTCCACTCACAGACGCATTGATTCATACAAATTTTAATGAGTCCACCTCTAGGGCCCTCTAAGTTTTATTTAGATAATATTTCACCAGTAAAGCTATCCAAAATAAAATCAACTTTATAAGAAAAGAGAAAGTTTATTTTCACGTAAACGGTAAAAAAAGAAACCAGCTGTGTGTATATTACCGTAGAATGAAAATATCAGGCTACTTGTATGTGGTCGGTCACCTTTATTTTTATTATTTTTTTAGTTTAAAATTGTTGTAGCGGCAACAGGAATACATTCTGTGAAAATTTCAACTCTCCTTGTGTCACTAAGTTGGGAAGCATACGGCACACCTTTTTTAATATTATATAGGGACAAACGAGACTCACCCGACGGTGTGAGCGCGACGCGACGTGCGAAACAAAGGACCTCGTCCTCGCCGGCGAGGACGGTGTTGTGTGGGTGTCTGTGCTGTGTAAGGGGCTTTTTCTAATGCAATCCTATCGTCAGGGTCTTGCAGGACGTGCTTAGGACGCCTTACTTTTGTCGGTTGGTTACATTGGTCTGTGTAGCAAGGGGGTCGATGATACGGTGCCGGCCTTTTAGAAAAAGGTGTCTAAATACTCGATACTTGACGCTTCCTATCATATTGAGCAGGGAAGACCTCGGGAGGTAGATTATTCCAGAATTTGCACGTATCACCTGATGGTAAGCGGTTGCCATATCCTATAAGCGTTTGCAATACCATTAATAGGTGCCACTTAGGAGTCCATAACCTCGAGATATTGGTTCTTAAATCTCCTATGCCCAGTAATTTCCACTAGCCTACAGTGCCCTTCAAACCGGAACACAGTATAGCCAAAGACACTACTGCTTTGCGGTGGTACCTACCTAGCTGGCCTTTAAAGATCTCCTACCACTGTGATTGATTACACTGGTGGAATGATCTCTGCCGTAACAGAGACTATCGCAACAACGGGCGTTGGGGTCGTTAAGTCCCAACCTGATACGGTTCGTGAGATACGGCCTGCTGGCAGACAGCGGAGGTTTAGTAATAGGGTTTCCGTGGCACATTTTCGGTACGGAACCCTAAAAATGATTGTATTGCGATATGCGGACTGAAAGTCATCAAAAAATATAACAATGCGTTCTATATGTAGGCAGATAAAAACATTTCTACATACAGGCTTTCATATTTTTTATGACGAAACGAACTCGTCATTGCAATATAAAACCTCTTTGCCGAGGAGGCTTACGGGCTTACGGTTCAATTGGAATATTCAAAATATCAAACAAAGGATATATAAATAATTGGACTGTTTTGAAAAAAAAAATTACAACCGGTTTTGTACACGAAAACAATATGAAGGCTGGGTCTAAGAGGACTATTAATTTAGAGTCTGGCTCTTTTAGAACTGTCAATCTCTATCTTCTAAATGACGAATGGCGACGTTGTGGCGCAGCGGTAGCGAACCTGCCTTAAGCACCGCAGGTTGTGGGTTTCGATTCTCGCTCAAAGTAGATGTGGCGCTTAAGGCATGTTTGCTACCGCTGCTCCACAACGTCGGATGTTTTTGTAACCGACTGAAAAAAAATATCGGTTCTCAATGTTCTTCTTAGTTTTATTCCCGGTATTATATTTACCCAGGGTCTGCTTAAACCGGAGGCGGAAGAGAGCGCTTTTTTTCGTGAGAAAATCCTCATGGATCCTCATCCTCAGATAGGGGGGTAGCCGAAGGCTTTGTTGGACTCTTACCGACGAAAACCCACAATGTTCTTTGGGACACAATTTTCTTCAATGATCCCGACGGTGTTTGTCCTAGTTAAGGATCACATTTCATAAGCTTTCTATCTATATCCTTACGTGCGTACCAGCTTGGGGCTGCAAGTGATTCAGGTGAAAAATCCTGTCATGGTGGTTGGTGGACCTTTGACATCACAATCTTCTACGATTTAGGACAGCTCTCTCCCTCTCAGTTGACTGTTTTTGCGACAAATGATTCGCAGAATAGAAGCATCTGCTCCCAGGATCTGCGGTCACCAAGCATTGATTGGACCAACACTGAGATCTAAACGCATTTTATAGTAACCGTTTTCTATTAGACCGTATGCTTACCTTGTAGTATAGAAAGTAAGATTAAGAGAGTAAATAAATATTTTTAACTGCAGATGAACAAAAAGAAAGTAATTTTGATCAAAAAACATTGTACAATACTTTTTTACAGCCGTCTGTCTATTCACGGTAAAAAGACAATACAAGCTACAATTACAACGCGCCATTCTTTAGACTTTCCTTTCATTTTTCGCAACAAATATAAGTATTATATTTGAAAGAATTTATGGAATTTAATATGTGTCAAAATTATTGACTTTGTCTTCACTCATAGTAGGATGCAAATAAACAATACCATGTCAACCCACACGAATGTCATTTCGAGAAAAACGCGTTTGAAAATTTTGAACAACGCTTTATATGACTTTTTTTTATGTAATGGTCAAGTTTTTGGCAATTACAGATTTATATAAGGTATTTTGCTTATTTCCACAAAAATAAGTATACAAACTGCATATTTCGTATATAATACAACCCAAAACGTTTAACATAAATTGCATGATTAAAAAATGGCTTTTTAGAAGTTTTAAAGCTTAAAATCCTACAAATATTAAAGAAAAACGTTCTTCAGCCATTTACCAACACTTCTGCATATACAACTCACTTTTTTCAATTTTGTGGGTTGACATGGTATTGCTTATTTGCGTCCAGTAAATAGTATGTTGGCGCATGACGAAGTATAGAAGCTATTTAATCCATTGGATTAGAAAGACAATATTTTGAAGCTGTCATTCTAACGAAGCGTCACGTTTATTGCGACTAAATATTTCATCATGCAAAAATCATTGTTGTACCACATAAAAGGACGATTCGTTGATCTGACGTAGTAGTTATAGTGCTGTGCATTGTGTTATTTAGTAAAGATATTTAAAGTATTTTTGGGTACAATAAGTAGTTAATGTTATCCTACTTGGATGAAATTGATATAGGCTCAAGGCCATCCTTAGCTTAGTTTGATTCAAAATGAATACCTATAAAACTACAACCGTGGTTTTAAGTATATTATCTGTTTTAAAATAACAAAACTCTTAGTCATAACATTAAAAGTAGTAGAGCCATACCCCTCCCAGCACAAACGGGCCAGCTCTATCAGAAAAGGATTACCCTCTCACAGAAAATCGGCGGAAAGTATCAGTACTGTTTCGTCTCAATCTCCCATACCCTCTGTTCCCTTTTTTTTCCTTCTAATTCTCCCCTCCATCCCTTCAGTCAGCAACGCGCATAGGATACATATCGCAAGCGCTCAGTGGTGATGATTGCTTACCATCAGGTGGACCGTATACTTGTTTTCCAACCGCCCACACTTCACTCCGGCGTGTTAGTAAACCTGCCTAGGCCTAAATAGGCTGATGTTTGTATTGACCATGCAGACATGGTCTTTTTATTTGGGTGTCTTGCGTTTCTTTATGTTTGCGGACACGGGAAAACTGTCCCAAGGGATCGTCAAAAGTCGATTCCGGCTGTCATCAATTCTGTTATTACTGACAAATCAAGACCGAGACCTATAAGCCAATTTGATCAACTCTGACACTAGGTTAGCCACTAACCACTACAAGAAATAATTGGATTTGATATTTTTAAATTGCTATGGTGGAATCAGAAACAGGAATAGATTATTAAAATAAAATATAACAAGATTTATGTTTTTTCCTTTTTAAATTAAAGCCTCAATTCATAAATTCTTTATCAACCATTTTTGATATTCATTTGAATCAGCGACGGATATAATTTTGCGTCCAATTATTTTCGATTCATAACAAAATTTAATAAATAATTGTTATATTTCAATATCCACTCGACAGTACTTGAAGTATCCAAAAAAAAAAATACTTACGTATATTCAGAGATACAGATGCCAATAGAATGAGGGCCATCGCAGTCATGTTGTTTGGTCTTTCTGTAACAAATAATTAGAAATTTTGAGAATGTTTTTGTTTTTGAACTTTTTCGTACGATTATACTTTTAATTTATTATTTCAAGTTACTTTATTATTGGGCTTTTTTCCTAAATTCACTTATTTATTTGTTTGCGTTGTATTTTGAGTATTTTTTTTTGTATTAATCTTCCTTGTTTTAAGAATTACGGGCCCTATTAGGTATTATGTACTGATTAAAATATTTTTTATTTTGTTCTCTCGTCAATATGCTTATAGGTTGGAATTTATAAGCTGTAAGAGAACTCCAGTCTTGAAAAATACCTGAGTGAAGTTACATTACATTATTGTTGCGTTTCGATTAAAAGCATCGAAGACTAGTATTACCTTTTAGGGTTCCGTAGCCAAATGGCAAAAACGGAATCCTTATAGTTTCGTCATATCCGTCGGTCTGTCCATCCCTATGTCACAGTAATTTTACTCGGAGACTGTTGGCTCTATCTATATGAAATTTAGTAAATAGGTGTATTAGCAGTCCATACATGTAACTAAGAGTTCGAAAAAAAATTCAACGTATGGCAACGTGTGAGACATAGTTGGATAGGTCTTTCAAAATGATTAAGAGGATTGATTTTACTTTTTTTCATTAAGTCAGTAGTTGTTGAGGTATAAAGTCATAAAAATGGTGTCCCCTCCTCTCACTTCTGAACTATGCGATTTAAAATTATAGAAAAATTTGAGATTGTACAACATCAAAAGCACTTTGAACCACATTTGGTTTGAAGAAGATAGGTCTACAAATTTTAGAGATACATAAGATGTTCTCATAATGTTTTTTATATTACTTTTAATAATTACTATGAAAATACCAACTTATTTTGCGGTCACTTTTAATTCCGTATTATTTTAAAAGTCCTTAGATTCTTTATCATCAAGCTGTGGAACCCTTTAGTTCCGACTGTGCGTGGTCCATAACGCATTTGACTGATAATTATGTCTACGAGTATTGCAAAATTTTTGAAATTTTTATGATTAATGATTACTAGAGGCTTCGGTTAATATTTACTCCAATGCGAATTATAGATATATACACGCGGAGCATAGGCTTATTATGGTCTTAGCAAAAGAAAAAAAAATCAAACATAAAGGTATAAAAACTTCAAGTCAATAAAGCAAATCGCTTTAGAACCTTCCAATAAAAAGAAATACTGATACTAAGTTTCGTAATTTCATGCTGATCTTTCAAAAGGACGTTAAATCCTCAAAATACATTAAAGCTTAAAGTATACAAACATCTTGAAAAGATTTATAAAACTCGGAGATGTTAAAACGTTGAGTCGCTCTCAAACACGAGGGGCGCTTTGCTGATATCACACGCTGGATGAAACAAGGGTATTAACACTAAGGCTTAAGTAGGTGCTTAGGAAAAGTTCTTTTTATTTTATAGCTTCTAGAAAAATCTTTTTTCTCTCTGGTATGAAAAAGTTTATTGGTACAATTTTTAAGTGTGTGCGAGAGATAGACTTAGGACTCCAATCCTAAATCTCTTTTCTCTGTTCGCCCCTCTTATATAGAAGATCGAATTGTTTGGAGATATTTATAAGTAATAATCTGAAGCCTAAGATGATTAATTAATGACGGTGTATAGTTAGTTACTAAGGTAGTTTAATTAAATTCTACTAAAGAAGAATAATATAGATAACGAGTAATTAATAACGAGATATAATTTGATTGAATATTAGATATTATTATGTTAATTTGAGTTCTACACAGGAAAACCATTTAAAAATATTTTAGTAGTAGAGACATGCTCCTCCAAGCTACGTTTGACGATGTTGTGGCGCAGCGGCAGCGAATCTGCCTTAAACGCCACAGGTCGCGGGTTCGATTCCCGCTCGGAGCATAATATGTTTGTATTGACCATACTAGCATATTTTCCGGTCTGGGTGTATTTGACCTTGTCATTGTGAATGTTTCCGGACCCCCGACACCAGATATCACTATTCTAATGGGGGCCGTTGAGTGTGCAGCGTTTATTGTGGTTATTGTTAAAAGAAATGGGCTGGCTCGACTGGGAAGTACTACCCACTCACAGAAAATCGGCGTTAACTTACAGTATCACCAAGTATTGCTGCACTTCTTGCGATTCTGGTCGCTTTCTCTTTTTCTTTCCCATTCCTTTCCTCCTATTCCTGGGTTGGCAAGGCTCAGACGTGAAAAACATTCAAATATCGCAAGCGTCCATAAGTTCTATAACCTTGTTGAGAGCCTGTTTCCTAATTGAATGCACCAGTTCAGCCGAAAAATGTACTCTCATACAAATCACCCCCTCTCTGTTTCCTCCTTTGCTTTCGCCCACGTTTTAATTACTTTTATAAGTGTCTGATAGTTGCTTTACATCAGGCAAGATATAATCATTGGCTATTTTTTTTTATGTTAAAAATTGGCAAACAAGCAGACGGCCCATCTGACGGTAAATGGTTGCCGTAGCCTGTGAGCGCTTGCAGCACCATTAGTAGGTGCCACTCACGCGTTATCAACCTCGAGATATTGGTTCTTAAATCTCGTCTGCCCAGTAATTTCACTGCCACGAACACAGTAATGCCTAAGCACTTCTATTTGGCAGCGGAATATTTGACACTGCGGTGGTACCTAGTCGGCCTCTTACAACAAAAGACCTACCACCAGTGTGACTGATTGCACTGGTGGAATAATCTCCGCTGTGACAGAGGTTATCCCAGCAGCGGGCAATGGGATCGTTACATCCCGACGCCAAGTATTGCAAGCGTTCATAGGTTCTATAACCTTGTTGAGAGCCTGTTTCCTAATTGAATGCACCAGCTCAATGCACGAGCTCATCCGAAAGTTGTACTCTCATATAAATCAGTCCCTCTCTGTCCCATCTATGCTTTCGCCCAAGTTTTAATTCCTGTTTTAGGTGCCTGATGATTGCGTTCCATCAGGCAAGAATGATCATTTGGCTTGCTTATATCATTGACGTAGTGAGACGCTCATAGCCGAGTGCACCCGCTGATCGGTAAACGATCGGCAGGTTAAGCAACTTTAGGCGCGGTCAGTCACTAGATGGGTGATCGCATAGTGGTATTTCTACCGAGCGTCTCCGTGCTTCGGAGGGCACGTAAAGTCGGTCCCGGCTGTTGACAATTAGACAACAGTCGGTAAGTCAAGTCAGAGGCCTACGGGCGACCTGAACAACTCTGACACTAGATTGGCCACTAACCACTCGATAAGAAGAATTGACGTAGTAAAATAACCAGTTTTAATACTTATACAGTCTGATTATCACATAGGAAGAAACATAAAACTAGATATAAAATAGGATAGACTTATGACGGGTCAACTTTTACGATGCCACTTACATGGTGTTATGAATTTATGTCTTATTAGACGGCTTTGGATTGATGAAAGACATTACGTTCGGAGATTTTATGGGGATATATATTTTTTATTAATTTACCATACTTAATGTTAACACCATTGTTTTTAAGATTAATCAAACTCATGAGAATTGAGGAATTGTTTAGTCAGTACACTTTATATTATTTTATTACTAGCATCTGCCGGCGACTTCGTCCGCGGTGACCTTAGAATTGGCTCCAGAGAGAAATGAATAATTTATAAGTAAATAATGTTCTATAAGACACATTTATTCCGAATTTCAATTGAATACATCTTGTACCGTTTTTTTTGATAACCCTACAAAACCTAACATTTTTTCAGGATAAAAACTATCCTATGTGATAATCTAGATAATAAGCTATCTGTGTGCTAAACATCCCCATCCGTGAAGCCATTTATGCGCGGTTGGGTAACAGACATTCATCCATCCATCCATCCATCCAAAATTTCATATTTATAATATTAGTGGGATTGTAATTATATATACGATAATATGTCAGTCATAACATTTTAAAGATTTCAATACGACAGTCATGTAATTAATTTAATTATTTGAGAGTTCATAACAAAAAGATTTTCGTAAACATGTTTTAAAATATTTTTGTAATTAAAAAAATAACTCCTTTATAACGCTAATAGCATAGTTACAAAAAATAGCATGCGTTGATTAGCTCTTAAACGTTATTTTGTAATACCTGTCAAGAACTACCTTGATAGTATGTGATAATTCAAATTTAGACCTAATGGCATGTTAACACTACTCGGCAAAGGCTTACATTATTATGTAAGCCATATTGTAATGTAAGAAAATGTAAGCATTTAGAATAAAACTTAAACTTAAACTTGACGAGAACTTTAAAATAAACTGCCTACGTTTTTGGCTCTAGGCCGATTTTTCAAATTCGGTTAATTACTTCGCTCAACACATATTAGTACCCAATAATTCAAACTCAGTCAGATCAACAAATCACCCTTTCATCGGAACCGAAATCTACGGAAATCTGTTAGCTGAGAGCCGGAAGCCTGCGGCGTCTGAGCAAGATTAATTGAACTGCTATCAATAACCCCGTCATATCGTGCTAAGCGATTACCGGCCCATATGTTCGTTATATTTATCTGTGACACTAATGATGGCTAGGTTATTGTTGGATGGCTAATCTATCAAACGATAGGACCAAAATATGTTTAATTTTAATGATTCTATTTCATTATAAATATTATATTAATAGCTAATTTAAGAGCTATCCAAAATATTATGCTATTTGTAGCTATATTTCAATCAATTAAAAATTTTCGATATATTTCCATCTCCCAAATCAACGACCGTTATTGTGATAGGCTTTTTTCCCAGGATCCTGAAATACAAAGCCCAATCATGAGTACGATAGAAATAGCAATTTCTAGCTTCAATTGTATAGCCATTATATTGCCACATATAAAATAAAATGGGGTGCTATATTATCGCAGTTTATCTATAATTTTTTTTTTTCGGAATATGTATTGCTGTTGGCCCTACTGGCCTTGACAGCGTCACCGGGCGGGGGCGAGTACAGGGACTCAGCCGTGATTAAGGGGCAGTCCTCACGGGGGCTCAAATTTGATTCCGTCGTTAGGCTGCCTCCTGCGAAGCCGAACCACGGCTAACGACGTCATCGGAGATGGAGGCAACGCTCCGAGCGCATTCTATACGATAGACTCACCCGACGTTGTGAGCGCGACGCGACGTGCGAAACAAAGGACCTCGTCCTCGCCGGACTATAAATTACTAGTGATTTGACTTTAACAATAAACATTGTATTGCTGGCAATATGGCTAAACTTATTGCTTACTAAAATGTTCTTTTAACATCTCGTTTATGAACCTGAAATCCACAACGTATAACTTTTTGATCTGTATTACGGATCTGCACTAATAGCTGTTATAATAGAATAGCAGACCCAGCCAACAAAGGCTGCGGCTTGTCTTTTTTAAGACCTAAATAATTATAGACCTTTCTCGTGAATCTCTGTTTATTGGTTAAAATCAACTGAAAATTTATTCACTACATTTAGAATTTATTATATTATATACTGACATAATAATTATGTAGTGATAAATATAGGTTCACTAAACAATACAATAAATAGAGAAACGCTTACACTCTACGTGAGTGTAGGCTCTCACGGGTGCAATTGGTTGGTTAAGCAATTTTAGGCGCAGCCCATAGATGGGTGACCAGATGGTATTTCAACTGAACTAGGGCACATAAAATGTCGGTCCCGGCTGTAATCTATTTGATAATTGTCTAACAGTCAAGTAAGAGGCGGGCACGAGCAATCTGACATTAGCTTGACCACTGACCATTCTATTGTGATGTTTATGACTATCGTTGTATAGTAAAATAGATAAACGGACGGACGGACAGACGGATAAACGGACGGACGGACAGATGGACATGACGAAATATTATTATAAGGGTTCTATTTTCGCGATTTGGCTACGGAACCATAAAAACTAATTTTAGAGATCACCGAAAATACAAAACGGTCAAAGCAATATCGCAAATCTAGCGGCAAATTTATTCAAAGCTAGATAAATTGGAAAACGTACAGATACATAAAAACAAATTCGAAATTAAATCAGGGATTAGTCACAAAAACGGAATCCCAGCCGCTTTTAAACAAATGACATTTGGATGTGCCATCCGCGTCCGTACTCAAAAAAATTAATAGTTCGTTCATGCAAAGTTTTTTCATGCAAATAGTCATCCGTATGGAAACGCATATCTGATATTAATCTCAACTGTTTGGATGCAGTCTTTTGTTTGAATAAAAAAATGGTCTGTGTGCGTTCGCGTTTTAAAACTTATATTTCACGAGGGTGGCTTGATTGATTTTTCGGCTTTTGTTTGTAAAATTTATACGTCTATTATAAAAAGATACTGTACTACATTCAAGGGATACCTATAGTAACATTTATGAGTCGTTCATACGCTTTACGTTCGGTCAGTTTATGGATGGATGACCGCATAGATGAATTTCAATTGGGCGTTTCAGTGCTTTGATGGGTACGTAAAAATCTGATTCCGACTGTTATAATATGGATAAAGAAGTAGAATAAGAAGAAGATGAACATCTCGTCGTATCTCGTTCTAAATCGAGAGATTCTTCTCAAAGTTGAACAAACTCATCCCATAAAACTATTATAAAATAGATTCCTATTTATTCTCTACTATTTCCAGCAAGGCTTTAAAAACGATGTTTACATACAATTTAAAACCTCCCATTTCGTTAAACTCGACCCGAACATTTTTTTTTTTAATCTAGCCGAGTATTTCGCCTCTCACTAATTGCTCAACGTAGATTCACCGCTGGTAATACTACGGAATAAAGAATGTAAGACTTAATCCGAATTGTTGCATACTTTATTGCACTCCGAGTCTAGCACCTCGTTCCTGTAGTTTTTCAACGCAAATAGAAGCTTTAGAGTGGTTACAGACCTGCGTTTTATATAATTTATTATATCTTTTCTTTAACGTACTTCCAAAAAATGGAACTCATTGCCGGCGCATTGCCTTCATTCAATCTGGGCTTCTTCAAACGAGGCGTGAAGAGGCATCTTGCGGGTAGGGCAAGGGCGGCTAGCACGGTTGTATTCCCAACTCTGTTAATCGCCTTCGCGATTGGACTTTATTTCCACTTACCATCAGGTGGAGTAGAGTCATCTGCCCTACTTTCCAAATAAAAAAATAAGCAACACGTTTTTATAAATGCGTATAGAGCGCCTTTTATCAAACGTGTTATTCGTACAAGCTTTGACGCGCTTATAAACGCTTAGTATAAATATTTTACTCTCGCTATCACAGGTTCGACCGCATACTCTTGAACAAGCGTGTACGCGTTAGGTTGTTTGAAGCGCAAAATGAACGCTCGAAAAAAGCTAGTCTGAAACTGTCCTTCGTCATAAATGTGAGAATGTTTATTTTTATAGTATCTTTTGCTTTGCTTTTAATGTATTATTTTAAGAGATAGACTTTTGATCTTCAAATTATAATTAAACTCTTAATTTTTTAAGATAATTATGATGTTTGGTAAAAGCTAACTGCTTTTTAAATTTACATTATAGTTTTTCTTAAATATTTAATTTAAAGCTCAAAAGCAAATAATTGGTATAAAAATACCCATAAAATTCTATGTTAATGACTCTCGCCAAAAAGTTTTTGAGAATATTAATTTTTTTGTAAAGACACTTAACATGCATTGGAACAAACATACAAACAAACATACATACGTAAAAAGTTAACAAAGTAAAACAATAATAATAACTCTTTCTACTTTTCTTTCGTAACGCTTTTGATAATTAAATGTTATTCTTCTAAGAAATTAAACTCCAATACATGAATAAATAATTTCCTTCTCTTTTCGTAATATTACGTAAACTAATATACTTGACGACGTTGTGGACCAGTGGTAGAGAACCTACTGTGACTAAACCTACCTTACTTTTTATATATAATATAGAAATAAAATATATTTAAATAAATACTAATTAAATGCACGAAAATAAATAGCATAAAACTACGAAATTGGCACGTGTATCGTCTAAGCGGTTAGGACCCTTGTTACGTTGTGATCGTAATAAACCGTGTTCTTTTAGAGCATCAGAGGCAACAGGTTCAATTCGACAATGGAAAACAATAATATCTTATTTATTATATAGTTTAATTATTTTAGTGTCATATGATTATCATAATAAAAATATTTATATAAGCCAATAAAGGCAAAATGGTGAGATAGTAAATATATCCCTATACTTTCAACACCTCTTACGAGTAGCTGAAAGTAATCCGCTCCTCCAATTCTTATATACTTAAACTCTATAGTAAAAATATAAAGAAGAGGGGAGATCGATGGCCCCGCACACGCCACCGACTGTGGGCTCCAACCATAGCTACGAGCCCTCCCGGGTAAGGGATAGGCTATTTATAGTGCGCCTGCGACACACAATTTGATTGTTATAACGTAAAAGGACATAGTCCTGGTAATTTATATTTATAGTGATTTCGTTATCGGGACGCAAGATTTATTCTTTTATATTGTTCTTATTTTCATAGCATAGAAAGGGATCAAGCCCTGATATTTAGTAATAGTATCGATTAAGACGGAACTCGCATTATATTTCTTATTCATCTTTGTATGAGAAGGCAAAACGCCATAATAAATGAGGGACAAGCCCTGGTCATTATATATAAGGGAATAAATCCCTGGTTCAGATATGTATTCGAACATTAAACCGCCAGGCGGCATTCCGTAAGCACTATGCTATAATCGTCAACCTCACCTTAGTGAAGTAAAATTCATCAATAATAATAAATAATATCATTTATAACGTATATTTGTCATACCACTATATGTGGTTAATATAGAGTTTATATTTATCATAAACTTCACCTTTGTTAAGGTATTTTCATCAATAATGCTATTTATAGCGTATATTTCTTTTATCACTATATATGTGTAATATAGTATTTATAATAACCTCACCTTAGTGTAGGCAAATTCATTAATAATTATATTTATAAGTATATTTCTTTTATCACTATATATGGGTCATATAGTATTGATAATATTCAATTCTTTATAATATCACAACCGCATTTCCTTAAAACTAAGTCCTACCTAACCCTAGCTAATTGTTATTTAAATTATCCTATTGTCTTATAACTAATATTCGTTGGCTTATATCGTATTCGTAATCGCATTGTCTTATAACTAATATTCTTTGGTTTATGTCATTTTCGTATTACAACTTTATATCATAAAACCATAGCACTTGCTCACGCAAGGTACCCTTTGGCTCAACACTCAAATATACATCCGAATCCAGTTCATTATTTAGGACGTGATAAACACGCATGATAAGAATTAAGCAGGCCACACTGTCTAATACTAGTTAGCTATCTCGAAGTGAGAAGCAACCAGTTGCCCTAATAGTATGACATGCTACAATGTCAATTATAAAAATCCCTATTGCTAAGCTAAGGGGGCGTCTCTAATAAGAAGACGAGTCATTTTGCTACAAACGATATATAACATTCCAGCGCCTCAGCAACAAACCGAACTACATCACGGCATCGACCTAAGTCGCACCACCGCAGCAGTTCTAATCTGTATCACTGGGGCCGCTTCAGCAATGGACCTGAGGAAACTACTGCATCGATATAAATCGCACCACAGAGTCAACCCCATGTCAACATCACATCAGCAAAGTCAAAGGACCTCACTCGAGGACACTATAGACATGACCAAAATCATATCGGAGCCTCATACTTAAGCATCGGGTCAACTAAGATTAAAAATCCTCGGGCCTCGCTTAAGGACACTATAGACATGACTCAGGTCACATCAGAGCCTCAAACTCAAGTATCGGGTCAACTACAACTCGCCAAAACATTATACACGTATACAGCTGAAATATAATTATTTATTAGTTATGACGCATAAATTCTTCCCAACGCATACTTTTAAATCTTCATTGAATTCGCTTCTTCTTAGGTTTCAAATAATCCATTAGATTCTGAAACATAAACAATATTTGCGCCGAAGCATTACTTTCACTATTATATTCACAATTACAATATCACATAATATTACAGAAACGAAGTAAACTTCGTTTCTTAATATATATCAAACATATATACATTCATAATTGACGGACCCACAAACCGTCATTAAATATTTAATTTATAATAATAAATTATATTCAATATATTTCAACGATATAAATTTGCCTTTAACATGTATAGATCATATTATTCATATTAGATCTCTTTGCCAGTAATCATAGACGGACCACCATACCGTCATTATTTATTAATTATTGTATATATATTTAATATATACTTTATATATATTCTTTGCCATGCATCACCAATCACTATTAATAATATGTATAAAATCCATATACGAAGATCGGAAACCTTAGCTAGCATTCTAGCAGCATGGCCGCCCGAACGCACCGCCTTGGTAAACCGTCCACATATACGCGGGGGTAGAGACGTCTGACGGGCGCTCACTAAGCATACGCTCGGAGACACCTTCGCCGACACCACACCCCTTATATATGTGAAACAGCTGCAATGACATTCGGCACCTGAATCCGTGATTTTCCATACATTTTCCTTTTTCTATGGAAATTTTCATACAAAATTTTATAAATTTTTGATTTTGTAAAAATATTATTTTCGGGGTATGTCCATACTTAGTATTACGTTGCACATAGTCACGTGGTCGGCAAACGATGTTTAGGTTAAGCAACTTTGGGTGCGGTCAGTAATTGGATGGGTGACCGTCCATAAATAGATTCATATTATAGAAAATACATTGTTTTAGAGATTTAAATAAAGTGTAATGTTGAGATCGTCACACTACCTTATACGCTAAATGTCGAGGGTTCGATTCCCATGCTTGGAGCATAATATGTTTGTATTGACCATGCCAGCATATATTCCGGTCCGGGTGTGTTTGTCCTGTCCTTGTATGTTTCCAAACCCCCGACACAGGATATCACTTCAAATGGGGGCTGCTGAATGTGCAGCGTTTATTTATTTAGTACTAGCGGCGCCCTCCGGCTTCGCACGGATATAAAATATATGCCTATGTCATTCACTGAAAAAATTATTGAAATCGATCCAGTAGTTTTGATTTATTCATTACTGCCCGTGGCCCGCACGCGTTAAATGTAATTATTTATATCACATTAGAAACCTCAAAAATAAACAGTATTTCTCCACTATTTAATGGATGTTATTTTACATATAAACCTTCCTCTTCAATCACTCTATCTATTAAAAAAACCGTATCAAAATCCGTTGGGTACTTTTAAAGATTTAATCATGCATAAGGACAGAGAAAACGACTTTGTTTTATACTATGTAGTGATATTTCGTAGTAAGAGTTTTCGACACGTGTTATAATAATTACAGTAAAACATAACCCAATAATCGTAGCAATACTAAAAATTCTTCTAGCGTAAATTACCGTTTTATTTCTAACGTCATTATAAAATTGCTAGAGAGAAGTTAGCAAGCGTTTAATTTAACTCTGCGAACTGAAACGATAAAATCAGCACATATTATTTTATTATAACATAATGAATAGATTTTTCCCATTTTTATGATTCTAAGCTCCGTGCTATGAATTTTGCTTAGCACATATAATAAACTTTATCTCTTAAGTGAGCAAAATTTCTATATAATCACAAACACTTAAAAATTTATCTTTATATTGACAAAACTAAATTGACGCAAATAACTAATACCATGTCATCCCACACGAATGTCTTTTCGAGAAAAACGCGTTTGAAATTTTTTAACAATGTGCTTTATATGCTTTTTTTCTTATATATTGATCAAGTTTTTGGCAATTTCAAGATGTATGTAAGTTATTTATACTTATTTTCACATGAAATAACCATACAAACTGCATATTTCGTATATAATATAACCCCAAACGTTTAAAATAATACATAAATGGCATGATAAAAAAATGGCTTTTTAGAAGTTTTAAAGCTTAAAACCCTACAAATATTAAAGAAAAATGTTCTTCAGCCATTTACCAACACTGCTGCATATATAACTCAGTTTTTTTTTTCGATTTTGTGGGTTGATATGATATTGCTTATTTGCTTCCAAATATAAGAAAAAAAAAATAGTTATCAAATGACGAAAACTGTAGCATCCCTTGAGTAGTTTACGTAAACAAAAAGCAGAAAAAAAACTAAAATTTCTTAGCTTTAATAGATGTTGCTTTGAGTAACAACATCCAAACACATAAAGTTTCACATTTATTTTAATAGTATTTTTTTTTTCTCTTTATTTATTTAGGGGCTTTTAGCCATTTAACTATGTCAGCATCATCATACCTTATACTTACATATATCGCCAAAATTAACTAAACATTCTTTCTTAAATTAAAACTTTTGCATACAAACTTATTCAAAAACACTACCCTTACGGCAGTCGGGTAAAAATCTACAATTATCAGTATGGGGCGTACTTAATAAACTAAATACTAAGCCTACGTCGACTGAGTCATTCAGTTCTGAGAAACGAGCGAAGAAACTTCCAGCGATACAAGTGAACAAGTGGACTTTTGGACTACGATAAACCTGTGATTTGGACCTGCGATTTGTGAATTTCTGTTGTGTGATCTAGAAGATCCCAATAAAGTCTTATTTGGAGCCATCAGGTGTTTATTTCCAAATCCGTGACCCCCACCCGTAACAGTACTATTCGAAACAACAGACCACGTTTCTGTGGTCTTTCGAGCGACTGTCATCTGACCTCCGCAACCCTAAGGGCGAACCAGTAACTCATTAAATAAGAGCAATTTACTTATCAAGAGTTAACGATTATTATCAGATGTTATTGATAATAACCGGGACCGACAGCTTGACGTGCTCTCCGAGGCTCGGTGGGGCGACACGGACAAACGCCCAGACCGAGACAGAAATTTTAACAAACATCTGCCCGAGCGGGAATTGAACCCGCAACCGTGGAGACTAAAGGCAGACTCGCTACCCACAACGCCACTACGGTGTCAATCGGTAATCTTTCCATAGAATCTTTGCGTATCATTCACAAGCGAAAGTTCCAAATATCGAAGTTCGTACCAAATCGCCTTCATCCTTGACGAAAACTAATTCAAGTTAGCGCCTACTTTCGAGAGTATTTAAGATCTTGGGAGTGCTTTCCCGTAGTTACAAACTAATTTACCTTAAGCCTTTCAGTAATAATTCTTATAATAACCATAATACTAAATAATAATAATAATAATAATAATAATAATAATAATAATAATCTTTATTGCATCTTACAAAAATCTCAGTCACAACATAATGATATAACAAAGTCATTGCACTTCACCTTTGTATGTCGGAAAACTCAAACCACTGACGTTTCAAGTTGTGAAAGAAACTAGGCATACAATATAGGCTTTAAGAAATACACAAGATTATGTATAAAACTCTGACTTCTGAACTAGGAGAGTACCTGTATTACAGAAGCCAGTGCCCTCGCAAAATGTTAAAACATCACATTACATTTGCGGTTGTCAAATATGTACTTTATACAAATGCAAATAAAGATTGATTACTAATAGATAACAAAAAAGCAAACAATAATAAAAAAGGAATAAAAAAGAAAATATAACAAATTTGTATGCGTGAGTGTGTGTGTGTGTGTGTGAATGTGTGTGTGTGTGTGTGTGTGCGTGTATGTGTGTGTATGTGTGTGTGTGTGTGTGTACGTGCGTGCGTGCGAGTGAGACATTAGACGTAATATCCCATTATAAGGTCCTCAGTATTGCGATAATCCAGTGTTAGAAGAAACATTTTTAAGACGGATTTACATTTGTGCTTGTTCATTGAAAATATTTCTAGTCTCTTATTAATGTTGTTGTACAATTTTGAACTTTTAATGTAGTATTGTCTATCGGCAAATGAGGTTTTATGAGGCTCTAATGGAAATATCTTGTATTTAAGTCGGCCAGTAGGTTGAGCGAGGGGTCTGTTTGAATGTTTTCGAAGTACAGTATGTAGAACAAAGAGCTGCCTGACTGTTAGCACTTTAGTGTCCGAATACAGAAGTTTTGTGGGGTACTTTCTAGGTCGGCAAAGCATGACTTTGAGGACTGCCCTCTGTGCTCGTTCTAGTCGAAGCAAAATACTGTTGGCAGATCCTCCCCAAATCGGTATGCAATAGGACAATATTGATTGGCAAAGTGCCAGGTATACCATTGTTAGGGTATCTTTTTCAGCTGATTTACGAAGTTTTTTGAAGATATATATAATTTTGCGTATTCTACCCGAAAGTACGTCAATATGTTTATGCCAGTTTAGTTTTTGGTCTATATGAACCCCAAGATATTTAAACTCAGAAACCTTTGATAGTATCAAACAGTTACAGGTAGAAATTAACGGACATGAACATGTGTGAGCTTTAAGACTATAAGACAGTGGAGGACAAAGATTTGATCTGATGGCAAACGGCAAATAAACTGACTTATTAATGTTAAGCGTGAGTAAGTTGTTGGTCAGCCATTGCATAACAGATGATAGAGCTAGCTCAGCATTACTATAACAATCAGCCCAGTCACATCCATCAATAAGCATTGCTGTATCATCGGCATAGGTAAATATCTTGCAATGGTTTAGAGGAAGATTGCATAGGTCGTTAATGTAGATTAGGAACAGGGTTGGCCCCAAAATACTCCCTTGTGGGACGCCGTAGGAGATGTTGTATTCGTCGCTTACATATCGATCTACCTTAATAACCTGTGTTCGGTTTATCAAGTAATCTTTAAAAATATCCAGAACCAGACCTCGGATTCCTATATGCTCCATCTTCTTCAGTAAGATATGCGAAGGGACGGTATCAAATGCCTTTGATAAATCGAGAAAAATGCCCATGCTCTTTCTTTTGGTATCCAGAAACCTGGCCGCATGTTGAGAAAAAGCTAGTACTGCATCTTCAGTGCTTATGGTTTTACGAAACCCAAATTGATTAATGGCTAAAACCTTATTTGCCTCAAGATAACTAACAAGGCTTTTATTTAATATACGCTCGAGAATTTTTGACATGGTAGTTAGAATCGAGATAGGTCTGTAGTTACTAGCCTCATCTTTCCGACCTGACTTATGGATGGGGTGGACAAGAGCTTTTTTGAAAACGTCTGGAAAAACCGCATTAGATATAGATAGGTTACAAACGTGTGTAATAATGGGGACCAAGATATTTTTTGTGCTTTTTAATATATTCGCGGATATGCCATCGTATCCTACAGCGCAGTCAGATCTAAGACTTAAAATGATGGCCTCAACATCTGCACAAGTCGTCTCTAGAAGGACCATAGACCCGGTTGGGCTTATGGCAGATTGGGGGGATAATATATTTGTACTAATAGGTTTTATATTCATAGCTAAATTTTTGCCTATGCTTGAAAAGTAATCATTAATTATATTAAGTGATGATTTAGGTGTGTCACTCAGATGTAAAAGTTCATTTGGAGGGAAGCGGTTTGATTGCAAATCAGTAACTTTTTTAATCACATCCCATGTGGCCTTTGGGTTGCTCTTTGCTTTTGTAAATTCATTTTTTTCATATGTTTGCTTAAGTTTGCACAATAGACTATTGCAAAAGTTGCGGTATCTTATATACGAGCTTCTAAGTATTTCATTGTTATTGTCTTTTTTAAATTTAAGATGCAAACTGTCGCGGTGCCGAATGCAACGTAACAGGCCAGGTGTAATCCATGGTTTTAGGCAACGTTGCCTCCTAGGAACCGATACTATCTGTGTGAATTCATGAATTATTGTAGATAAATTATCTGTTAAAGTTTTAGCTGCCAAATTAGGATCATTCATAGATAATATCGGTGACCAGTCATAATTATTAATTTTATCAGTTATTAAATTATAGCTAATATTAGTCTTAGTTCGAGGAATATCTAGATATTTATTGTTAGTTTTAAGAAATAAGAGAACAGGTTCATGGTCAGTAATAGCTGATTGAATAACTATTGTAATGGCAGAGAGATCTGATTTTAGCAGCACATGATCGAGGCAGTTTGAGCCACGCGTGGGTAAGCAATGAGTAGGAAGTAGACCATGTGAGGCAGCGCAAGATAAATACACATCAGAATTTTTGTCATTATTGCCTTCCTTAATGTCAATATTTATGTCTCCCATTACTACCACTGTTTGTGAGGAATCCTTAAGTACATCATCTAAACTATCAATAAAGTTATTTATGTTTTTGTAGGATGGAGAGCGATATAGAACAATCAATGAAATATTATTAATTTGACAGATCAAGCAGTTTGCATCAATAAAGCGGGGCTCAATTATCTTAGTCTTAATAGATGCTCTTACATATATAGCGCAGCCATCATTTTGAGTATGTATATTTTTTGTATAGAAAGAATTGTATCCGTTTAAGACGGGTAGGTGCGGAATTTTGCTTAACCAGCATTCAGACAGTAACAGAATATCACATTGAAACCCAAGCAGCTCAATAAACAGCACAATATGATCAAAATTTTTGTTTACACTTCGAATATTAAAGTGTAATATTTTTAACCCCGTATCCGGGTGTAAAATGAATTGCTTACAATTTTCCGGGAGGCATTTGTATGATTTAGACACACCAAGTAAATCAATCTCTTGGTTTATAAAATTATGGTTAGTCATTTTTAAAAATAGATTTAACAAATTTTAGACAATTAAAGTATGACCGAAATTGTAGACTACAGTAACCTGCCGAATAAAAATGTATTTTTGAAAGGCGCCTTTATATTTATGGTTTAGGATCGATATTTTAATTAAAATATAGTGACAATTAATACATAACAAGCACATTATGCTTCTAACATAAATTGGGTAACGTACAGGGTAAAGATAAAAGTTAAACTTACATGTGTTGGTGTGTGTGTGAAGAATTATTGTTTGCAGTGGTAAACATAAATAAACATAACTGTATTCTATATAAACTATTACTATATTATTGGATAGTCATTTCTGCACTGGTATATCTATAAGAGTCTGTTCTGACTTTATCATAATTTGCTTAGCACCTTCTGTTTTCCGCAAAAAAATATTGCCGTTTGAGGTCCAGCAGAACTTGTATTCATTATGGTTGGCATATTCCCTGGTAGCATAGAAAAGCTTTCTAGAGGTCGGCGGCAGATATTCAGCGACATAAATCGGGCGGCATTCCCCAGCTAATCCAACTTTTTGAGAATTCAGTCGATGTTCCTTAGAATGCTTTCTATTAAATTCTTTAGCTTGGGAGAGGAATTGGTGTTTAGTTTGAACACTGATAAACTCTGTGACAATAGGCCTATTTACACCCGGCTTTCCAGGCAATCGATAAATGTCCCGTATATGAGTTTTATCGACAGTCATGCTGATTGCGGAGCCCACCTTAGTAATAACATCGGTTAAGTCCGCCACTGTCTCTTTTTCTTTAATTTGGCCAACATTTCGGATCTCAATGCTGGATGAGCGTGAAAGTTGTTGTAGATCTTGGGTCTTTGACTCTAACATTTTTAAGTTGTTTCTAAATGCAATTTTATCCCTTTGTTGGGTTTCGACTTGTTTTATTATCTCATCGTACTGCCCATTTATGAAAACAATACTTTTTTCAATTTCCATATTAGATTTTTGGATCTCTATATTTTGAAGTTTTAATTCTGTTATTTCGGATACTAATTTAGTCAGAGATGAGTTATGCTCGTTCATAAATTTCATTAATTGCATTTCTTGGTCATTCTTCCATGTAGTTAACATATTTAATATTTCACGCTTAAAATCCTCAAACTCATTTTTCGTGGGGGACGATTCCGGGCGGGGGCGCTTAAAGCGCGCTGAAGTGTTTACATTACCAATCGCGTCATCGGAAACGGTTAGCGGTATATCCGAGTCGGACGCAGCTTGAGTTAACTGCGCGCTTGTTGCTAATGTAGTCGGTGGAGTCCGATGCATGCGAGGCATGATGTAGTGCAGTCAAAGCGAATATAAGTCGTAAACTCTCTGCACAAAAGTCGAAGTTGCAGTAGCGCGAAAGCAGCCAAAATACGTCACACGGTCGGTCAGGTACAGCGATAGCAGCGGCCGCGATGCTAGAGCGGGTGAGCAATTATGGACACTATCTTTGTCTCTCACGTGGGTGGGGCTAAGTAGCGATAAGATGTTGCGCGCTTAGATCGTCCAGGTTTATATGCGATTATGCTTCTTTAATGCATATCCTCAGAGAATATAGTTGCGAAAGCATTTTTCATAACTTTTAATAACATTAGAAATAAAACTCAAAACACGTCCACTCTCGACGCTTGCTTCGGGCGAAGGGAATAAATATACACAATGACAATGACAAACACACCCAGACCGGAAAACATGCCTGTATGGTTGATACAAACATCTGCTTCGAGCGGCAGCCGAACCCGCAACCTGTGGCGCTTAAGGCAGGTTCGTAACCGCTCTCCCCCAACCGCAGAAGTCAAACTCTGCGGTACCCTGGCCTTGTTGTGCCGGGGGGTCTCAGTAGCCGGGAGTCGATTGTGCAGGTGGCACCTTCGACTGCCTGGTGAAGCTAACAGGGTTAGACGGTTCGGGCGTGGGGCGTTTTACGTCAGACCGCACCTAGGAGGGTGGTGTCGTATGGGTCGCTCCGGTACTTTTCTGCTTATCAGAATGGACTGCGGGCGGCTCCTGCGACACCGGTGGTGTGTCTAACCGGGGCCTTCAGGCCCGGTCAGGTGCTTGAGGAAGGAAACTTCTTTAAAAAATAACGGCGGTCGGTCGTAGAGGGAAACAACCTCATTAAAAAGTTAGTCTCGGTGGGGGAGCCCTAGGACCCAGGGCTCCTTTGGTTGGGCTTGCCAGGGCCTTTTGGTCCCGGTCGGAGGTGAGGATGACAACCTCGTTAAAAAATCACGTATCTGTGTATAAGTAATAGTATGTATTATATGTATTTATGGCGGCACTATGTTGCCGCCGCGGGCGGAGGCCGAACAGCCTGGGCGCGCAAGCGTCAAGGTGGTATATAGTTGTATATAAGTACTAGTATGTATTATTATGTATAGCGGCAGTAGGTTGCCACCCCTGGTGGGCACTTCGGGGCAAGCGCCGGGGCGTCACGGTTGAATACTTCGGTGATCCCGCGACGTCCCACTATGGCGCTAGATGGGACCTTGGAGTTTTAGTCGGTAGGGGAGCTCGGTTCCGAGTCCACACACCTCCTGCGCCATTGCACCCGTCCCGGCGCTCGAGTGCGTAACTGCATTTCTCCAAGTAAAAAAAGGTTCGCAACCGCCACAACGTTGTTAAAATACTAAGACTATAAAACTTATAAAGGAAGTAAGAAAAACATCTTTCACAGACTAATTTATGTATCGACGGACGAACGCAAATTTTATATTTAACTTAATGACGTCAGCTTTAACAAGGTTGGAAGAGTATCCATATTTTTTTAGGATTCCGCAGCCAAATGGCAAAAACAGGTCCCTTATAATTTCGGCACGTACATTTGTCCATGTGTCCGTCCATAATATATCAAAGGCATTTTACTATTTGCTTTATCTATACGAAATTTAGTAATGGTGTTCTATGAGGCGCTATTGACACCGTTGTGGCGTTGTGGGTAGCGTCTCTGCCTTTAGTCTCGACGGTTGCGGTTTCGATCCCCGCTCGGGCAGATGTTTGTTAAATTTCTGTCTCGGTCTGGGCGTTTATCTGTGGGCCTCAACGTACCTCGGAGAGCACGTTAAGCTGTCGGTCCCGGTTGTTATCACATAACATCTGATAATAATCGTTAAGTCGATAAGTAAATTGCTCCTATCCAATGAGTTACTGGTTCGCCCTTAGGGTTGCGGAGGTCAGATGGCAATCGCTCCGTGTAAAAACTAGTAACCTGTCAAATCCGGATAAGAGTAATAAGCAGACCCTGGGTAAAATAAAAATAGCGGGAATAATGCTAGGACGAAGAAGAAGTTCTATGAAGCGTTATACAATTTGTGGTTAAAGAATTTATTTTCTCAAAGAATTGTTTACAAATTTCACTGACAGAGAAAACAATATTTGTACAATTTTGTAGTTATTGAATTAACGTCCATACATCTAGTAATCATCAAGCGTCGAAAAACATAATTTCAGCGTCAGGAAACGTGTGAGATATCTTTGTATTAGTTTTTATAATAATAACGTTCAATTTATTTTCTTTTGTCTATCTCAGCAATTATGGATACACATAATTTTTTTTTTTTTTTAAACTGAGATAGATAGAGAAGTGGTCATCGTAACCTTACTAAAGGAGACAAAAAAAAACAAAATGTTTAATATATTAACTGCAATTTAAGCAAACTATTATTTCAATATTCTTATGACCTTTTGTTTAAACCAAATAGTTAAAACCTATGTTACATATAGAATTTTTCGTGTAAATTAATATAAGATTACTAAAGAAAACTGGCATAATATGTTCCTTCAAAGCAAATTCTCTATTGGTATAACGATTTACAACGATTAAAATTACTCACTTGAAAGTTAAATTAATCCCTTTGACCGTTAATTGCTTTCACGGCTCGAAACGGAATCGCTTTATGTTCAAGATGCCACCTAGCGGGCGTCAAGTTTGCTAATTAACGGAGTTAGTTCAATCTTAATGTGAGTTCTCATTCTCGCATAAGTATCATAGATATTTCATTTTTTGTTATGCTACAACTTGGCATGCAAGCACACGACCCACCTGATGGTAAGCGGTTGCCGTAGCCTATGAGCGCTTGCACCATTAGTAGGTGCCACTCACGCGCTGCCAGCCTCGAGATACTGGTTCTTAAATCTCCTTTGCCATGAATTTCACTAGCCTACAGTGTCCTTCAAACCGGAACACAGTAATGCCTAAGACACGACTGCTTCGCGGTAGCACCTGCCTAGCCGGCCGCTTGCAACAAAAAACCTACTACCAGTGTGACTGACACTGGTAGAATGATCTCTGGTGTAACAGAGATTATCCCAACAGCGGGCGAAGAGGTCGTCACGTCCCGACGCCGGAAATCAATCATAACATCGTTCAATCTTAATGTGAATTCCCATTCTTTCGTAAGTGATATTTTTATTCCACCCAAGGTATCAAGTTTTTATCCACAGTCTACTGTAAAGGGTTCTACAATAAAGACTTAAAGTTTTTACAATAATACAGTAAATGAAAAAAATGCGTTAGGAGTCTGGAAACAAACAACTACAAGCACTTATTTTTTTTTCTTTATTTCATGACGGTTGGCAACCGAGCATACGGTCTACCTGGTGTCATTGAAAAAGAAGGATTAAGAAATCCTAAAAGGAAGGGAACAGAAGGCTTAACAGATAGGGCCTCCGGCGCTCACACTCGTCGCACGAAACGCAACAGTACTTACTGATACTGTTACTTGACGCCGATTTTCTGTGAGAGGGTAGTACTTTCGCGGTCGAGCCAAGCCATTTTTGCTGAGAGAAGCATGGCTCTACTATTACTAAATAGTATACTGGAACACGATCATGTCTCCATGATCTATTTAAAAACACTAAAGGCAAGTTCGCAAGTTCGCTACCGCTACGCAGTTACAGGTGGTGGTAGGCTTTTTATTGCAAGAGGCTGGGTATATGCTAGACATGTGTGCTTTGTATCACTGTGTTTCGGTTTGAAGGAAACTGTTGCTAGTGAAATTACTGGTCAAAGAAGATTTAAGATCAAATATCTCGAATTTAGAAGCGTGTGTGATACCTATAAAAAATGGTGTTCCAAGCGCCCGCATGCTACGAAAACCTCTTACCATCAGGTGGGTTGTATTCAAACCGAAAAACAGTAATACAAAAGTCACTACTGCTTTGCAATAGTATATCTAACACTGAGGTGGCACTTATTACTAGTGTTATTAGTATTTTTCTTTTTTTACTATTGGCTCTGCTGGTCTTGACAGCGTCATCGAGCAGAGAGGCCGAGTACAGAGACCCGAACGTGACAAAGGGACAGCCGTCACGGGGTTCAAATTTGATTCCGTCCGTAGGGTGCCTCCTGTGAAGCCGAACCACAGATAAGGACGTCATCTGAGATAAAGGCAGCGCTCCGAGCGCATTCAACACGATCGACTCACCCGACGGTGTGAACGCGACGCGACGTGCGAAACAAAGGACCTCGTCTTCGCCGGCGAAGACGGTATCGTGCGCTTGTCTGTGCTTAGATTACTTAGGAACATAATTACATACTAAAAGAAAAATATTTAAAAAAAACTTATCTAATTTAACCATATTATATAATAAAAGACCATAAAAACTTCTTCCCACCAGTACCGTGTCCGAAGTTTAATTCGTAAAGTTAGAAACACATGCGGTGTACAACTTCCCTAATTAGCGGAGCTCGCATCGAATATCAAGTTCTGCGGTTTAATATTTTTGTTTCATTTTACGTACTAGATTTTCCTTGTGGCTTTACTTCTTTTGAAAGCGTTTTAATGTTTTTTAATATAACTATGTTGGTAAGCAACCATACGGCTCACCTAATGGTAAGCATTTGCCGTAGACCACGGGATATTGGTTCTTTAATCTCCTTACCATAGTAACTTCTCTATCCTACAATACCCTTCAAACCAAAACACTGCTTTGCGGTAGAATATTTGGCACTGCGGAGGTACCTACCTAGCTGCCCTCTTACAACAAAATACCTACCATCAGTGTGACTGATTTCACTGGTAGAATAATCTCTGCTGTGACAGAGATTATCCCAACAGCGGGCGATGGTGTTTTATGAAAGAAACATATAGCATTATGCATGGATTCATTGGTGGGATAGCGTTTCCAAAGATGTGATCCTCAAAAAACATATTGCCTTTTGGACTTTCTTTTGTTTATCACCTTTACTAGCGGCCCGCTCCGTCTTCGCACGGGTATAAAATATATAGCCTATTTCATTCACTGACAAAATTATTAAAATCGATCCAGTAGTTTTGACAACTCATTACTGCCTGTGGCACATTAGAAACCTAACAATCACATTAGAACCCTCAAAAATAACAGTATTTCTCCACTATTTAATGGATGTTATTATACATATAAACCTTCCTCTTCAATCATTCTATCTAATAAAAAAACGCATCACAATCCGTTGCGTAGTTTTAAAGATTTAAACGACTTTGTTTTATACTATGTAGTGATAAGTAAGCTAAATCTTAACTCATTCTTTAATGTTTGTGTTAAAAGAATTGCTGTTCTTTTTTTTTTTTATGTTAGAAGTTGGCAAACAAGCATACGGCCCACCTGATGGTTAGTGGCTGCCGCAGCCTATGAGCGCTTGCAGCACCATTAGTAGGTGCCACTCACGCGTTGCCAACCTCGAGATATTAGTTCTTATATCTCGTTCGCCCAGTAATTTCACTAGCGTACAATGCCCTTCAAACCGGAACACAGTAGTGCCTAAGCACTACTATTTGGCGGCAGAATATTGGACACTGCGGTGGTATCTACCTAGCCGGCCTCTTGCAACAAAAGACCTACCACCAGTGTGACTGTGTGCTGTTCGTTAATCTCCCTAAAACTCGAGAACGGATAGACAGATTCGGTTAATTTTTGATTTGTATTATTTACGTATTATTTGAGAAAACATGGAAAAATTGTGAGGAAAATAGTAAAAACAATAATTAATATATTTTCGGCAACAAACTGTCCCGTCGCAAAATGTTGATAAACAGGGCATCGGTGATTTGACTATGTAAAATAAAAAGTCGTAACCATCACGAAAAATATTTGTACAATTTAATGCAGCAAAGGAAATTCTGAAATTCATTAAAGACCTTCCAAAGGGTCAGAAATGTGAGCTATTTAGGGTTAGAATTCGAAGGGGTTGTGAGAAATTTTAGATTAGTTAGTACAAAGGATTCTAAGCTCCCAAATAGGAATTGTAACAAGGAAATATTTATGCAAATAGTAAAATAATAAAAAAAAAAATTTGACACCGTTGTGGCGTTGTGGGTAGCGAGTTTGCCTTTAGTCTCGACGGTTGCGGGTTCGATTCCCACTCGGGCAGATGTTTGTTAAAATTTCTGTCTCGGTCTGGGCGTTTGTCCGTGTGGATCTCCCCACCGTGCCTCGGAGAGCACGTTAAGCTGTCGGTCCCGGTTATTATCAATAACATCTGATAATAATAGTTAACTCTCGATAAGTAAATTGCTCTTATCCAATGAGTTACTGGTTCGCCCTTAGGGTTGCGAAGGTCAGATGGCAATCGCTCTGTGTAAAAACTAGTAACCTGCCAAATCCGGATAAGAGTAATAAGCAGTCCCTGGGTACATAAAAATACCGGGAATAATGCTAGGATGAAGAAGTAAAATAATAAAAGCCAAGTGTGTGTTGCACTCACACCTATGGTATGGTTCCTTTTATTTTTGAATTTTATTTTAATTTTAGTTTATTTTGATGGTAGCAACATAAATACACATTCTGTAAATATTTCAACTATAACGGATACTGAGGTTTTTGAATCTTCTTGTATGGGAAGCGCCTTATTTTTTTTTAAATGTAATTTTAGTATGAATTGTTGCTGTAAAGGCAACATAAATACTAATTCTGTGAAAATTTCAACTCACTATTGCGGTTCTTGAGATTACATCCCTCTGACAGATAGGCCCCTAAAACCCTATTACTAGGGTTCCTCCTTCGAGTACTCCTTCGTATTATATCTTCGGTCATCAAAAATTTTATAATGTACTAACTATGCTCTCAGCTTCGATCCCGTCGGGTGAGACCGCCCTATTCTACCAACTAACAGCATCTTTCTCACGAAATTTGCTATCAAATAGAAAAATAATATTTAAAATCCTATCAGTAATTTCAGAGATTAGCGCTGTCAACCAAACAAATAAACAAACAAGGACTTTTCAATCGTGCCATGGTTTGTTGCCGATTGTCATATGCCGATTTATAGTATATTTTTAATTGTATTTGTAATCGACTTAAAGTATAGGGTCGGTTTGTCACTGCATCGTCATAGACAGGGTACCATTGAAAAACAGTGTTAGGTGTACTCGCCTAACTTACTGAATGGTCCACCCTTTTGGGACACAACACTTTATTATTATTGTTCTATTTATTATATTTTTAATAATTTTTAGGATTAAGTTTTTAATTATGTTTAATTTTTTTTTATTATTGTTATACAGTTTTGTCTCTTTAACTATAATGCTTTTTAATGTTGTAGTTTAGTTTATTTCTGTTGTGTCCTAATAAATATATTCTTTCTTTCTTTCTTTCTTTCTTTTTTTTGTTACAAGTTGGCAAACAAGCACACGGCTCACCTGATGGTAAGTGGTTGCCGTAGTCTATGAGCACTTGCAGCACCATTAGTATATGCCACTCACGGGTTACCAACCTCGAGATATTAGTTCTCAAATCTCCTCTGTCCAGTAATTTCACCAGCGTACAGTACCCTTCAAACCGGAACACAGTAATGCCTAAACACTACTATTTGGCGGAAGAATATTTGACACTGCGGTGGTTCTTGCAAGATGCCAGTATGACTAATTGCACTGGTGAAATAATCTCTGCTGCGACAGAGGCTATCCGAACAGCGGGCGATGGGGTCGTCACAACCCGACGCCGGGAAAAGCTCTTTAGCTCTTTAGCTTCAATATTGGTATAGATATGCATGTATATTGCTAGCATATGTATATATAGCTATAGTTTAAACAAATAAATTGGTAAACGAACTAACAACAATGCTTATCGTTTTCGAAGTTACCGAACAAAAGAGTCGTATTTTACTGATAAAAGAATAACAAAAACGACGTTTTACTCCGCAGTTCTCAAACAAGAACAATCGTTTGGGAACTTTCTTTTTATTGACACGCCAGTGTTCGAGCGAAGTACTAAACACCGATGAAAATATTTACCTTTTCAACAACTTTGCCTCTTTTGTACCATTTGTTAAATGTGCATCATTTTTTTTTTTGGTGTCGGGAGGCAATCTACTACTAGATACCCGGCGTCTTGGGGAGGACAACCGGGTTATGTGGGGTTCCACGACAAGGTGGAAACGTCATGGGGACCCACTAAAACCTCCTCGGTGGCCTTTTTTTTTTTTTTTTTTAACGGGGAGGAAATCTGCTACCAGATACCCGGCTTCCTGGGGAGGAGAACCGGGTTATGTGGGGTTCCATGACAAGATGGTAACGTCATGAGGACCCACTAAAACCTCCTCGGTGGCCGACCTCTGTGCCATTGTCAGGTTACGGGAACTCTCGTAGAACTAACCAACGCGACCTGACAAGCACTGTGCTTCGCCTAGCGGAGCTCGGTCCCGGGGAGCGAGATGGTAAGCCCCCAGCGCTTCCCGCGCAAGCGCGTACGGCAGTCGGGTCCACATCGACTGCAGTCCTTCTCAAGGCCGCTTAATACGGACGCACAGGTTCCCCACCCTGTACGTCGACGACCCGAGGGCACGCCCTATTTATATAGCTCGGGTGGCCTATCTCAGTGTGTTTGTCAGGTTACGGGAACTCTCGCAGAACATACCAACGTGACCTGACAATCACGGTGCTCCGATTGGTAGCGGAGCTCAGTCCCGGGGTCGAGTTGGCAAGCCCCCAGCGCTTCCCACGCAAGCGTACGGCAGTTGGGACCACACCGGCTGCCTTCCTCCTCAGGGCCGCCCATCACGGACGCTCAGGCACCCCACACTGCGCGTCCACGACCCGAGGGCATGTGCTACTTAAACAGCCCTTATATATATATACTTATAATGACTTAAAATAGATGTATAATGTGCATCTATTTTAAGTCATTAAAAAAATTTCATAAAAAACGGCAATACGGTCCGCTTGATGGTAAGCAATCACCAAAAATTATGAACGTGCGTGAAACTTAAACTATCATATCACATGCGCGTTGCTAGCTCAATGGATAGGAGAAAAGGAATGAGATGGAAAAGGAATGAAACAGTGGGTGGGAAATTTGGCCTCAAACGCACGAATCGCAACAGTACCTACCGATACCGTTACTTTGCGCCGGTTTTCTGTGAGAGAGCAAGTACTTCTCCAGTCGAACTTCCCCATTTGTGCTATGAGGAGCATGGCTACTACTACAGTAAACACAAATTCACATAAATATTTGATGCTGTGAAACTTTTGTTTAATTTTACAAGCACAGCGAAATGAAATCCTAGATTTAATTAATCCGTCCAGCTTTTCTGTGCATATTCGTCGATAGCTGCTAAGTGATGAAATTTTATATTAAAGAGAAATTATATTATATAGGAAAAAAAATTACATATTATTTAAATAATTACGAGGATTTTGAAGTATTTTAAGTAACTTTACACGTAAAATTGACGTAAAGTGATAATCGCAAATTATGTCCCCTTCTTTTTTTCTTATAAAACGAAAGTAACTGCTTTCCATCAGGAAGGCTGTGTATAAAAGTTAAAGCCCTTAAAGATAAGGGCCTCGAAAATAAAAGTGAAAATTCAGGTTCGACAACCTGCACGGCTATCAAAAGTATAGAGAATAAAATTAAGCGATACTTAGGTCACAGATTGAATTGTAAATTCAATATCGATCTTACACAATACTTATCTTGGAGTACGGCTAGGTAAGCACTCGTACCAGTGTCAGACATTCTACCGCAAAGCCACAGTAATAGTGAAATTACTGGGTAAAGGAGATTTCAGTACTGATATCTCGAAGTTGGTAACGCATGAGCGAGCTTACCACCAGGCCGGCCGTATGATTGCTGGGTAACTAAGTCGCATAAAAAATAGGTCAATCTCAAACAATCAATGCACCGAAACCAATTAAACAGGTACTCTAAAAAACAAAGACTAAACTGTATTCAAATTCGCTTGATTTTATTCAACCATCCCCCTGGGATTGTTCATCGAGCAGACAAACGAAGGGGAGATAAAAAAATCTAAAAGGTCTCCTCAAGATTCCTGCAATTTGTACAGGGTCTAATTTGAATTCTACCGCGTTATATAAGTCTGGACACTTTGGAACTACTAATTGTACCAAATCGAGTTCTAAGTGTGATAATAAGAATGTTTACTAATTTTTCTTAAGAAACATGAGCATCTGTATGAAAGAAGACGTTATAAAAAGTTGTGCATTAAAGTACTTCATATTTTTAAGTTTACTCCTTCTTACTAGTGATAAGCTGCGGTATTCACCTAGAGCATGCTTTTTACTCTCATCCGGATTTAAGAAACTACCAGTTCTTACACATAGAGACCGCAATCTCGCAATGGGTGAACCAATAACTCATTGGATAAGACCAAATTACCTACCTAGACTTAACGATTATTATCAGATATTATATGATTACTTAACGTGCTTTCCGAGGAATGGTCCCCGCAACAACCAAAACCCGTCGAAACATATATTTATTACAAACATCTGCTCCGCAAAAGGTTATTACTAACTAATTTGACTAAAATGCAGTTTTCGAGGATTTCCTCTTTTGTTTAGGTGAAAAATACACGTGTTTCAGCATTTCTTTTAAATTCTTCTTTGGAAAAATGGAAAATTTTAGTTCTTATTAAAAAAATGGGTAATTTTAGTTCTTAGTTAGCCCAAGAGCCCAGGCCGGCCAGACCTTTGTTATTTTCGCCTGGGCTCTTGCTCTATTATTAGATGGCATCGAAGACTATTTGAAAATGAAACTGAAATATCCATATTAGATACCGTTTTATACAAGTTTTTTTTTCCAAATAGTTCAGAATGAAAAACCAGTAGTAAGGGTAGCTTCATTTGAATTCGTTTTTGCTATTTGAATTGGAGATTTTACAGCCTTCAATATATAACCGACTGTGACTGTGGGTGGCATTACAGCTGATTAGTTGATCCTACTAAAGTTCAGACAGTTATTAAATTGCACACATACATACACGCTACACACTCAACGACATTAAGATAGTTATATCCTAGACGCTCATAGCCAAGTGCGCTCACTGATCAGTAAACGATCAGCATGTTAAGCAACTTTAGGCTCGGCCAGTCAAGAGATTCTTCCGGGGCGTCGTGGTTGATTGCTTAAGCGAACCTGTGGCGTCCAACTACGGCGCAAGATGGGACCTTGGTGATTTTAGTTGATTTTAGTGGGTAGGGGGCCAGGCTCCGAGTCCCACACCTCCTGTGTCATTGCACCCGTCCCGGCGCTCGAGTGCGTAACATTCTCCAAGTAAAAAAAAGAACAGTCAGTCAATAGATAGGATTGGATTGTTGTAAATCAAATGAGCGTCTCTGTGCTTCGAAGGGCACGTAAAAAGACGGTCCCGGCTGTTGTCAATTTAATAATAGTCGATACGTCAGTCAGTTATATACGGGCGACCTGAATAACTCTAGCACCAGGTTGGCCACTAACCACTTGATATAATAAAATAAATTATTAAATTAAACAGAAAACCCAACTGCATTAATAAAAATTCCTAAAAAGCTAAAAACAAGCTCTATAATAATTACTATAGTATAAATATTACTTTAATGTTAGTAAAGGTACTGCAGACGGGGACAAGCATTGAAATAAATCATAATAATTATATTTGTCCCTAATTTAAGCATTTCCCTTTAAACTCCATCATCCACTTACAAGTTGATTGATTAGCTTGTCCCTTGGCAGTCGGGTAAAAAAGTAGTTATACTGCTGGGTCTACTCAAACTCGAACTATTGATAAACATCTGCCCCTTAAAAAGTAGAGAAGCTGAAGGTGCCATGACGAGAATTTCGAAAAGAACTCGAGCTATTTAGAGGCAAATCGTTAAATCCGCTTATCCGCATGAAGAATACGTACTTTATTGAGTCGCTTTGCAAAAGTCGTTGTGTTTTGTACAACGCCTTGTACTATTTTGACTGAACTTCCCTGTTAGTGTAAGTATAGTATATTCTTTGGCTAAACGAAATCTACTATACAGAGTTTTGTGTGTGTGGTATTTGCCAAAAACTTCAAATATCTAATAAAGGCTTGACTTTCGGGAAACAAAAATCACCATTCATCAGTCGTTGTCTGTTCTTTAAAGAAAGGCTTAGAAAGAGAAAGAGATAGGCAGAGACAGAGAGATAAATATACATTTATTTATTTTCATGTTTTTTCATTTTCATTACAAATTATTTCGTTTAAAAAAAAAATCCCACTTTCTCAAAAGACGTTTCAATTAATAAAAAACAAATCTGAAACTTGTATTATTTTTTCAAATACTTTATACTCATTGGTTTTTGTAACGACATTTCTTGTGAAAAGATACAAAAGAGAGAAAAATTTCCAACAACTAGAATAAATTATAGACTATTTTTTTTATTTCTTTACAAATGAAATACCGTTACTTAAAGATAACTTACTTAAAGAAAACGCTATATTTTAAAGTAAACCATCCATCCATGGAAGATAGTTACAACAATTTATGAATTAGTTTTAGAAAAGAACGTAGAAAAATTTCAGCCTCTGTTTTTTTTGTCTTGTTTCATTTTACTATCAATATTATTTTTTCAAATACTTTATATAATATAAGTAGTTAGATTTATAAAACAAAAAAACATACAGTGTGCTTTAGACCACACGATTGAAGTAAAAGATTATAAGCGTCCGTCGGTCGGTCGGTCGGTCGGTCGGTCGGTCGGTCGATCGGTGGGTCGGTCGGTCTGTCTTTCTGTCTGTCTGCCTTCAGTAAATCGTAAATCGACAAAAGAATGAGATGAATATATGTATATAATATAAAATAGTATGTATATTTCTCTCTCATTCTCATTCTCATTCCTACACATTTTTGTATTTGTTTCTATTACCTGTCATTTTTACCGCTGTATCCGGTTTGAAATCACAACGATTCTAAAGAAGTTTCACGCGTTCATTAAGTGAAACGCGTACCTCAGTGCGTAAGGTTCAAATTTGGGTATTTTATAAAAATGTTCAATTCTTTTTCTGCCGATTTAAAGGATAAATATTGTTAAACACTCAAACTCGTAATCCAAAAAACGAGTGAAAAAATATTTACCTTTAAAATAGCAGATTTGAACACGAGCCCTTTATCATTATCGCAATATTCATGAATCAACTAATCTAACCTGTTTATAAGGGTAAGTCCAATTTAAGGTTTTTTTTTATAAAAGGAAAAATATTATTTTAACAGTATCGAGTGGCTACAGCTATACAACCTATTAAATACGTTGTATTAGAATGACAATATTTGAAAAGCTGTCATTGTAAAGAAGCGTCTCTTTGATGGTAGCGCGATGTTTACTTCATTATTTCATTACTTAAATATTGTTTTATTTTGTTTTTCAGTAGTTGTTACAGCGGCAACAGAAATACATCATATATGTCTATATCATATAAATTTTCAACTGTCTATCTATCACGGTTCATGAGAGACAGCCTGGTGATAGACGGACGGACGGAAGAATCCTAAAACACACGTACACCGGAACAAATGCATAAATGGTCAACACAAACATCTGATCTGAGTGGGGTGACCTTTGGTGCTTGGAACAAGTTCGCTACCGCAGATAAACAGAATTATATTTAATAATTACAACTGTACAAATCATGGTCACGGAGACTGGTTGCAAGAATGCTAGCTGCATTTCCGCGCTGAATCCCGATTCTTTGGGCGAAAAATGTACCAGCCCTATTTTACTTTACTTTTATTAAAGTGTAACAATACCTTGATCTTGCAACCATTAAAATTTCTTGCACTACAGTAAAATGAATCCCTTTGACCGTTAATTGCTTTCACGGCTCGAAGAGTGAACGCTTTGAGTTGGAGATGTCACCTAGTCTTTCGTGCAAAGTTTGTTAATTTACGAAGTAGAAATTTTAGTATAATAATAGTTTTACTTTACTAATGAAATTTAATTAAATTTAAAGAATCGGAATGCTGAAATGGCAGTGGGCTGGTCACCTTTGTCGTAGAGCCGATGGCCGTTGGAGCAGACGAGTTCTTGGATGGAGACCGTGAATCGGTAAGCGTAGTGTAGGATGCCCTCCAGCCCAGTAGGCGTGATTTTAGTTAAATAAAAAACTCTTTAGTTAAGCTATCTTAGTAAAGTATTGTAGTAGTGGAGCCATGTTTCTCCCAGCACAAATGGGCCGTTTCGACTGGGGAAGTAAATTTCACAGAAAATCGTCGTAAAGTAATAGAATACTGTTACGTACCGTACGAGGAGTGAAAGCGCCGGAGACCCAATCTCCCACCCTTCAGTTTCCTTTAATTAATTTCTTCTCATGCCTTCCCTGACATTCCTCAGTTTAACAACGCACATGACATGATACTTTAAGTATCGCAAGCGTTTATAAGTTGCGGTGACTGCTCACCATCACTCTTTGGAGTTGGACCCTTTGCTTGTTTGCCAACTGTCATGAAATTAAAATAAAAAAAAATATTTCGTAGCGAGTTGAGTTCTACCAACAAAGTTTAATTCGTTAAATTAGCTACGCATGTGGCGTGGAACTTCTCTAATTAGTGGTACTTACACAAAATGACAAACTCTGGGGCCTAATATTTCCTTGTATTTATATTTTTATTCAGCGATGTATAAATACTAATAATAAATAAAGGCAATACACTCAACTAAGCAGGCGCGGGGCCCGTAGCAATTTTTATCCCCGGGCCCTTGATCCGCTATGGGTCTGGATCTTAGCAATGTGGGTACGAAAAATCAATACTCAATATGTTTATTTGCCATCTATGAGTTACAATTTTGTTGTTGTTTAATAGTACAGTTACTGTACTATTAAAGAAGCTCAAATTATCGAATTAAACAAAAAAAAAACATACTACAATGAAAAATAAAAATTGGAAGGAAAGAAAATCAAACTTTTAACATCAATTTCTCGAAAACTAAGTCTTGATATCCTATCCTTATGTCGGATGATATAATTAAAAGCGGACTGTATTTAAATGACTGGTTTATGATCGTCACACTAATACGGTAATTGCGATAAGTATAAAAAATGAAGCGCGCCGTCGTCGTGCGTAAGGTGCAGTGGTCGACTCGTGGCTCCCGTCCCGCTCGCCGCGTCCGTGCTCGCCGACCGCGCCGCCCACCTTCCGCCGCAACCGGTTTAGGGATCCGCTGTGGCTTGACCATATACTCCCGGCGTTGAAGCATCTTCAAGACTTGTAAGAGGTTGTGGGCAGATAGTATTATACGCTCGTCGTATTCTTGGTCTTTATATATTTATTATTGTAAAGCATTATTATTATTATTATTTTAAGGTTTACAAGAAATCAACATTAGGTTTTGGCGCGGTGAAAGTTTCAATATTTATTAGGGAATTCTTTCTTTCCAACGGCACCATATTAAAATACAATATTCTATGGCACTCTCACAACTGAGCCGAATCTAATGACAGAAACCTCATTTGTTAAAACACGTCACAAAAAAATAGACATACGATCGAAAAACATTACCTTCGGCCGTCCGGTAGAAAAAGGTATCTAAGATTTTTCCAAAACTGTGTTAATATACTTTTTATACGTTAGCGGGCTTGGATACGCGGGGACTATTGGTTCTTAAAACTCCTTTGCCCAGTTATTTTACTAGCGCATAGTACCTTTCAAACCGGAACACAGCCTAAGTAAGTGCCTAAGCACTACCGTTTGGCGGTAGAATATTTGACACTGCGGTGGTACCTACCTAGCCGGCCTCTTGCAACAAATATCAAATATCAAAAAACGAAAACATAAAACTTCATTAGAAAGGTATAAACAAAAAAATTAAATACCTAAAATGCCAAAGGAAGACAAACTTTGAATTTTACGAAAATCAATCCCAAAAGGGTTAGGAATTTGGGGTATTCAGGGTATTTGTAGGGATCGTGAGAAATTTTAGATTAGGTAATGGAACAAAGGATGCGAATCCTCAAAATAGGTATTTGAAATACTAGCTACTGCCGACCGCTTCGCCCGCGTATATAACGATTTTTAATAAAGCATCTTTAATAGAACATACAATTAAATAGTTTAAGCCTCAATAGCTCAACGGTAGAAGGGCCGACTTCGCTCCGTTAACCCGAGAGTCGAGGGTTCGATCCTGACCCCCTTGGACTATTGTCGTACCCACTCTTAGCGCAAGTTTCGAGCTTATTTAGAGGGGCAATTGGGATTTAAGTAATGCCTTGAAAATGCATTGCTAATCTTTAAAAAAAATTAGTTTCCCATGCAAACTTTCACTCCCTATTTTACCTTACTTTAATAACTGTCTCCATGGTGTGAAAGTGTCATAAACAAACAAACTTACATTCAAATAAATATGATTAGTTTAAGCCTACGATGCAATGTAATTTGAAATGTAGGATGTCGTCGTACTCTGCGTATGTAGTAGTAACAGCGTGGGAGAGAGTAATCTAAGGGAAAGGCGGCGACACGTGTTTCGAAAGTAATAAGTGGCATTTAACATTTCTATTACCTTATTAAGATTTATGTAGAAGGAATACAATTATTCTAAGGAAACATTTTTGGAATAAAATATAAGTTATGTGTATTCACCAATCCGCAGTGTGGTAGGTTAGTCTTATATATTTTTTTATTTCAAACTTCATAATAAATATACTATCCTTACAAATTTTTGATAAAAAAAAAGAATTTGTAAGAAAAAAACAATGTGAACAATATTTAAAATTTAGTTTCAGCCTGCTTTCGGCGTAGAGCATTCCACGGTATCGTCTACGCGATCGCTACGACATTGTCTATCCGCTACGAGTGCTACGCAGCTATGGGTAGCACTCGTAGCTACGGGTACTAAGTTACAATTTTTTTATCAAAACTAAAATTGCGGGGCTATCAATTAATGAAGAAAATTGGAAATTTGTACTTAATAAACTTGACTTAAGCATAGGAAAGCTTCTTAATACGTAAGTAAAAAAAATAACTTTCACAGAGTTAGTTTATGAATTTTTTTTATTATTTTTTACTAGGCAAACAAGCATACGGCCCACCTGATGGTAAGTGGTTGCCGTAGCCTATGAGCGTTTGCAGCACCATGAGTAGGTGCCACTCACGCATTGCCAACCTCGAGATATTAGTTCTTAAATCTCGTCCACCCAGTAATTTCACTAGCGTACAGTGCCCTACAAACTGGAACACAGTAGCGCCTAAGCACGACTATTTGGCGGCAGAATGTTAGATACTACGGTGGTTCCTACCTAGCCGGCCTCTGGCAACAAAAGACCTACCACCAGTGTGACTGATTGCACTAGTGGAATAATCTCTACTGTGACAGAGGTTATCCCAAAAGCGGGCGATGGGGTCGTCACATCCCGACGCCCGAATCACAAATCAATTTTTATAGGTTTCGAGACCAGCAAACAAAGGAGTCTTTAGTGATAAAAAGTAACAAAAACAGCGGGTTATTCCGGAGTTTTCGAACAAGAACAATCATTTCGAAACTTTCTTTTTATTGACATGGAGGTACTCGGGGTATCTTTTAAACATCAGTTGTTTAAAAGATAAATATCTCTTCACACAACAGTAATGTTTATTATCTTTTAGGGATTATCTATCGATCGATATTGATTGATATCTTTTATAAAAATGTATACTGAGGCTTTATTACGAGAGGCTAGTAAGGTAGGTACCATTGCAATGTCATATATTGTACTGGAAAGTGGTAATACATATTGCATTACTGTGTATTCGATTTGATAGCCACTGTAACTAGTGATATTACTGGAGCAATATCTCGAGGTAGGCAACGCGTGCGTGCAGCTACAATTGTTGCAAGCGCTCATAGACTACGATAACCGATTACTATTGGGTGCGACGTAGTCTTGCTTGGCAAGATATTGACGTAAAAAAACAATATTGGTATTGCAAGTATCTATAGTCTACGGCGACCGCTTGGCATCGGACCGGCCTGGTATCTATTTTATTGTAAAAAAAGGTACACGTCTCTGCCTGTCTTTTACCCTATTCCACGGTTACTAGCAACTTGTGAAATTTAGGAAATCTATCATAAACTGGAATCAATACATCATTAGAATCAAAGAAAATATTTAGGATGAACAAATTGTCCGTATTCATATACTTTTTATTCTATCCACACAATTACGACAGGTTTATATCCCCCACAACGAGCGGGCAAAAACCGAAATAAATCTCATACTAAGATGCCGGCGATTTGCCCGGGATCTAATTTAAATTCTATGGTATTCTAGACATTCCAGATGCTACTAACAATATGGAATCGAGTTTAACAGGAGTTTAACATTTTTTAGCAAATTAATTATTTCAAACTCTAGTTTCTACCAGAGTCTTCGCCCTTGTGAATTACGATTTCAATACAAAATTTGAAACCCCACCCCTTCAGGTGTGAAATTTTAGAAAATGTAAAAACACGTATACCTTCATCAATAACTGTTCGTCTGAAAATAAAGTTTCATACTTTTAGTTTCAAAATTGAAATATAAAATTTCAACCCCTTTTTGAAAACGGGGGTAGGGGATGTGTTGAAGAAAGGTCCAATGGTTTAGACTTGGCGTTGATAGTCATTCTTCTTTTATATATATAGATAAATTTGTAATTGTCAGCATTAAAATTTCCAACTACTATTTGGACGCAAATAAGCAATACCCCATCAACGCACACGAATGTCATTTCGAGAAAAACGCGTTTGAAAATTTTGAACAAACAACTTGCTTTATGTGAATTTTTTACGTATTGGTCAAGTTTTTGGCAATTTCAGATTTATGTTAAGTTATTTTAATTATTTTCACAAAAAATAAGTAAACAAACTGCATATTTCGTATATAATATAACCCAAAACGTTTAACATAATACATAAATTGCATGATTAAAAAAATGGCTTTTTAGAAGTTTTAAAGCTTTAAAACCCTACAAATAATAAAGAAAAATGCTCTTCAGCCATTTACCAACACTTCTGCGTATATAACTCAGTTTTTTCAATTTTGTGGGTTGACGTGGTATTGCTTATTTGCGTCCATTTATTTGTCGCATACATAGACCTACTAAACACTATAAACAGGCCCTTCCATACAAACAAAATAAATGAAGACTCGCTGGTGCTCCTTCGTAAATTACATCAACTAATTAAATAATGCAATGAAACGAAGATAGGCGAAGATAATTATCTAACAAGATAATTATTAATTTATTGCCGTTATCATAATTATATATATTTTCTAAAGCATGTTTAATAATTCTGCACTTTCGAAAGCTCGTCACTAAAGATTAGACATGGCCAGTGTCACACTACAAAGTCGAATGAAATAAAGAAATATGAAACTCTCAAAGAGAATAATAGTGAGTTAAGAATGAGAAAACAGTAGTAGGGGAGGCTTCATTTGAATTCAGTCTCGCTATTTGAATTGGAGATTTTACAGCCTTTAATCTAAAACCGACTGTAGATGATACTACAGGGTCTGTCGTTATCCTACTAATTTAGGACAACTGACGATCACGACGCTCGGAATTATGGTGTGGTATTTGAAATCAGTAATAATACTGGCTTTATATTATATTGTTATAATATTAAATTAAATTATAGTTAATGTTAAAGAGTGAGTTGTTTAGTTACCAAAATACTGTCACTGTATAAGTGTACTGTCACTGTATAAATTCAAGTTATTATTATTAGTATTTCTTTATTCCAAAAATACTTGTTCTAAGTTACTAAGTAAGCGGCTGCATATCCTATGAGCGCTTATAGCATCATTAGTAAGTGTCACTCAAGCGTTGCTTACCTCGAGATACTGTTCTTTAAATCTCCATTTCCCGGTACTAGCTACAGTGTCCTTCAAACCGAAACACAATGATGCCTAAGGCACCATTGCTTTGCGTTAGAGTATTTGAGACCGCAGTGGTAGCTACCTAGCCGACCTTTTGCAATAAAAAATATACCACCTCTAAAATTGTTAAAAAGAGGAAAGCTCTTCTACTAAAAAAAGCTCTTATTAACAGCAATAATGAGCCAGCTCGAACGGAGAAGGCTACTACTACACAGAATATCTACGTGAGGTAACAGTTGTGAAAGAACCTTAAACCCTAGTCCTAATTGCAACTTGCTCTTCCCTTCACTCTTCAACTCTTCTTCTTATTTCCTTCTGTCCTCATCATTGGAGGCAGTATGATTATTCTGGTGTTATTAAAGAATATAGACTTTATAACTCCTTCTTTCAGGAAATTCTAGTTCGTGGTTGTTGCATTGTATTTATTTGACTTTAATGTATAAATTCAATAAATGGTGCAGCGGTAGTAAACCTGCTTTAAGCGCCACAGGTCGCGGGTTCGATTCCCGCTCGGAGCAGATGTTTGTATTGACCATACAGTCATGAGTTCCGGTCTGGTTGTGTTTATCCCTGTCGTTGTTTATGTTTCTGAACCCCCAACACAGGATATAACTATCCTTATAGGAGCCGTTGAGTGTGTAGCGCTTTTTTATGTTTATTAGATTTCATATTTTCATTATTTCCTACATTTTGTATTTCAAAGCTTAAATATTATTATTTTCTATATTCAAAGTAAATTTAATTTAATTTTATGCATATTATAAGCAGTATGTTTGCTATAATGATACCCAAGAGAAAAGAAGAAAAGTTTCAGTACTATGGAAAAATTACTTTAGTTTTAGTATATTTCCTTATTTCTCTTTGTCTGAATTTTTGCAATCATTACGCAATATTTTTACCGTCTGTGAACCGATTTTGTATATTCCTTTTTTATTTAGCAGGATTTCTACGGTAGTCTCTTATTTTCCTTTATATTTCGTAATATCTGATGCATTAGGCCTGAATTATATCGGCGTATATATACCGGCGTCGGGATGTGACGACCCCATTCCCCGCTGTTGGGATAACCTCTGTCACAGCAGAGATTATTCCACCAGTGCAGTCAGTCACACTGGTGGTAGGTCTTTTGTTGCAAGAGGCCGGCTAGGTAGGTACCACCGCAGTGTCAAATATTCTGCCACCAAATAGTAGTGCTTAGGCATTACTGTGTTCCGGTTTGAAGGGCACTGTACGCTAGTGAAATTACTGGGCAGACGAGATTTAAGAACCAATATCTCGAGGTTGGCAACGCGTGAGTGGCACCTACTAATGGTTCTGCAAGCGCTCATAGGCTACGGTAACCACTTACCATCAGGTGGGCCGTATGCTTGTTTGCCAACTTTTAACATAAAAAAATATATCAGCATCGACTAGCATTTTGCTAGATGGTTTTTGATAACACTTATGAGCATCGCATACTTAAGCAACCCTAAGCACGCTTTAGCATGCTTCAGCATCCGCAAGCATGCGTACACATCCTTCTGCACTTTGACGGGTGCTTAGTATGGTATTGATGTGACATCGAGTGTTACACTTATAAGCATTTAATGAGAGTTGATGCCTACGCATATTCATACAAAATAGCTATTTTCTATAGAGAGAATGCTGATCAATGCTCATATATATAATTCATGCCTAAAATTTAAATAACGTACTCCTGTATTTATGACCTATAATTACCATCGATCACTTTATCCAAATAGTATTGGTGTGCTTTACTTCAGTAGGATGATGTTGGTTGTCTTTTTAAACGATTTTATTTCTATCAAAACCATCACACACTTTCAAGACCCAGGGCCTCACCCACAAAAAAAATCGTAAAAAATATAAATAAAAACTTTTAATACTTCGATCCCGAGGATTGGAATCTTAATATTACAAAAAACCTTTGATAAAAATGTCTCTGAAAGTAGCGAGGTTGAAATTTTTTTATTGAAAAGATGTTTGGTATTTCAAATGAGGATTTTTGCAAAGTTTTAGACACGGAAAATGGAAAAATTGTTCGCTATCGAACATTTGAAATGTTTGTTATAAATAATGAATTTATAATATTCGAACAAAAATTTAAGACATTCAATGAGATAGAGATAGAGATATTAGTGTTTATGTTTTAATTTTTTAGAAAGACTACAAGATAATATATCTTATTAAAACTTCAAAACACCTCTGTTAAAGGATTAGTTTTTATTATTTATTACTGAAGTAGCATTGTCGTTGCAACGCGAAATAATTTTGACATTTTTTCTTATTGAAAATCTGCTTACAAAATATGATCTACTCCTCGGCTCGTAAAGAGAACCAGGTTACGTGGTGTTCTATAATACGATGATTGTCATGAACAAACATTAAAACCTCGTTGGTGACCGCTCTCTCACAAAAAGCACCAACGGAACCTACCCGGTACTATGCTCAAAGCCGGTGAAACTCGTCATAATTTTTACCTTTTACTAGATAGTAATCAATTCTATATCATCTAAGCGTGTTTATATGATGCTCTGAAATGTTTTGCGATTTTTATCGAAAAAGTTTTATTCAATCATCACATCACAATCAGCTGAGGTATAAAACCAAACTTTTACGCACTACTACCGTCGGACTACGACCTACCTATGCAGTTAATAGTGTAGATAAATTGACGTAGCTTGCCTAATCTTTTTGAACGAAGTTCTTTAGCGCGCGTTACACGCTTTGACCGGTTGGCAGCTAGACCGAAATTTTTATTTTTTTATTTGATAAGCAGGACAGATGACTCTACTCCGCCTGATGGTAAGTGGAAATAAAGTCCATACGCGAAGGCGGCTAACAGAGTTGCGGAATGCAACCGTGTTAGCCACCCTTGCCCTGCCTACCTGCAAGATGCCTTTTCACGCCTCGTTTGAAGGAGCCTAGATTGTGGGAAGGAGGGAACACGTGAGCCGGCAATAAATTCCATTTTTTGGAAGTACGACTTTTTTCCCACATAAAGCTTTAGTCTTTCCCTCCCATCCCTTAGCTTGGCAGCGCACATGTGATACTTCAAGTATCGCGGACCGTATACCTCCTTGCCACGTCATGACATAAAAATCTATTTTTATTCCAAATTAATTATTAATTAATATACAAAAAGAATTCAAATTAACGAAAGGTCTGGTACCTAAGAGGCCTAAACTCCCACCTCTCTGCTCCCTTCCATTTTTTCTCGCTTTAAACTTAATTTTAGGTGGCAACACACGAAGCTTCTACGACTATTACCATGCATATAAACAACTTATTAACATAAAGCAAGCCAACGCTTTGTCACATCTGTAGTAAAAATAAATAAATGCAGCTTTTAAAGGTGAAATGTAGTTATTTCTCGTTTTATCACTACATAGTATAAAAAAGTCGCTTTCTCTGTCCCTATGTATGCTTAAATCTTTGAAACTACACAACGGATTTTGATGTGGTTTTTTTAATAGATAGAGTGATTGAAGACGAAGGTTTATACATGTATATAATAACATCCATGAAATAGTGGAGAAAAAAAATAATTTTTGAGGTTTCTAATGTGATGTCGTAAGTAATTATATTTAACGCGTGCGGGCCACGGGCAGTAATGAATAAATCAAAACTAATGGATCGATTTTAATCATTTTTTCAGTGAATGACATAGGCTATATATTTTATACCCGTGCGAAGCCGGAGCGGGCCGCTAGTTTATAATATTGCTATTATAACGTACATTTATTTTATGAAACATAAAATAATGGGTAAATGCGTTAAAAGCCGATAATGGCCTTTGTATAGCGCTGTTCGCACTCTGAATGATTTATGAGCCACATTTAATTGAAATGTTTTTGGAAAATCAAAAATATATTATGAAGTACTACTCGGTACAGACCGCGGCTTTTTCTGCCTTTAATATCATTTAATATTACGTCAATATGATGTGTCTTGTGGTTTTTGCCATAAGTGACACCGTTTTGGATAGCGACTTGCCTTTAGTCTCGACGGTTGCGGGTTCGATTTCCGCTCGGGCAAATGTTTGCATAATTGCATCTTACAAATATCTGTTTCGGTCTGGGCGTTTTTCCTTGTGGGTCTCCCCACCATGCCTCGCAACCACAAGGACAAAAATCTACAAGGACGGACATCCAGCCCAAAACTAATATTTATAACAAACATCTGCTCCGAGCGGAATTCGAACTCACGGCCGTCGAGGCTCAAAGCAGGCTCGCTATCAGCACGCCACAGTGGTCATCGTCAATTACATAAGTCAAACTTTACAATTGAGATTCAACGTACATTTATTCCATGCCCCAATATCTGCAATATATTCACTTACGGAATAATAGGCTTTTGAGTAAAAATTTAAAAATCGGTTACGTTTGACTATTCAAAAGTACTTTTTAAAAGTCTACTTGAATAAAATAATTTTGATTTTGATTTTGAATATAAGATTTATTCAAAATTCATATTCAATTTATGTGAACCGTTGGTGCGAGTGTCAATGAATAATTTTGCTTCTATTAAAATACTAAGATATATTGTTAAATTTCAATACTGCATAGTAAAAATATTTCAGAATTTGGCTGTGCATAAATTATTATATAAAACATAGCTTCTGTATTAGTTTTAAACCCAAGTTCGCAATAAATACATTGAATTGAATTGAATTGAACGATCTTTATAGTAAAAATTGAACAAAATATAGAGAAACTTCAATCATTTTCGTAGTCAAAAAAAGGCGAAACACGTACAAAAGCACTTTTTTTGAAGTCTGCTAAAAATTGATCATCTACAATACTCAATGGTACTTGCATCACGATACTTACAATATTTATATAACACCTTAAAAATATTGTATCTATGTGAAAACGTATTTTAATATATCGTAAATTATCAATAGGAAATAAACCCTAATTTACAATACACTTTAAACTAAAGAAAAAATAGTGTAACTTACTTTATATGGACTTTAAAAGAATAATGAAAACTTACCTATTTATCAACACAATACAATCACATCTCACGAAAAGGTTCCACGCAAAACCGTCAAAACAAAGTCATCGTCACTTTTTAAAAACAAAATTCAAAACTTTCCCGATATTTCGTACGTAAACCAGAAACACATCCACCCTCAACAGAGTTGGGAAATATACTAAAAGGAGCACCGCGAGGCGTCCCAAGAGATAAAACCTATTTACATTTGAGTAGCAAGTTTTCAAGCGAAACGAAACTCTATTTGGACATAATAAGGGTGTTTGTTTTTTGAATAGGTTGCTTATAAATTTGTTGCGGTTTACATTTCGGTGGGTTCCCGGTTTCATATGGACGCTAATTTGTGTGCCGGATGGATGTACGTTACAAAACTCCGGTAATGTAACGCCTAATGTAGCAGATTGATGCGTTCTACCCTTGTTAAGTTTCCTTTGCGTTACGCTTCCTCCTTCGCAATTTAAGCGATTATGTTATGTTTATTTGATTTATTAATATAATCTTTTTCAAATGCAAATAAGGTTATATATCTTAAGTATCCATGATTTCTTATCTGTGATAAGTCTAGTCTGACTGATAGTTCTTGTGCTTGCAATGTATAGTGAGACGCTTATAACCAGGTGCGATTACTGATGTGTAAACGATTGTTGGGTTCTATAACTTTAGGCGCGGTCAGTCACTACATGGGTGGGTTTGACGACTGTTGTTGCATGTTAGTAACGAACCATCTGAGTAAGCCTCGACGGTCGCGGGTTTTATTCCCGCTCGGGGCAGATATTTTTATTGTTGTTATAAATATCTGTCTCAGTGTGGGCGTTTGTCCGTGGGCGTCTATCTAGCGTACCTCAGAGAGTACGTTAAGCTGTCGGTCCCAGTTGTTAACATAACATCTGGTAATAATCATTAACTCATGATAGGTTATTTGCTGTTACCCAATGAGTTGCTGATTCGCGCTTAGGATTGCGAAGGTCAGATGGCAATCGCTCTGTGAATAACTAGTAACTTGTCTAACTAATCCGAGTAAGAGTAATACCTTGGGTAAAATACCGGGATTAATGGTAGAAAGAAGAAGAAGTCACTAGATCAGTGATCGCATAGAGGTTCAACTGAGCGTCTCTGTGCTTCGGAGGACATTTAAAAAGTCGGTCCAGGTTTTTATGAATTTGACATTAGTAAAAAAGTCAAGTCTAAGGCACATACAGGCAACCTGAATAAGTCTAACACAAGGTTGGCCACGAACCACATGAAATGTTTTTAAAATGACATAAGTATATATATGTAGCTATCTTTTGTTTCCCATATGTTTAAAAGTTACGTACCTATGTGAGATTATGTATCTGTGTGTTTGTTATATTTATTTATTTATTTTTAATATCAATATATATATATACATATATATGTATATATATATATATATATATATTATATAGATATATATATATATATATATATATATATATATATATATATATATATATAATATATATATCCTAATTTTGAGGATTCACCGACATATATAACAAAAACAATAGTATACTCGTTATTATTTCCTGAACTATGGAATTAATTAAAAAACAAACAAAACGAAAACAAGTACTAACGTTTTGTACAAAATGAAAGCACATTTTGACTATTCATAAAACAAAAACGATTTAAGAACCATGCAATTTTAGACTCTATTGTGGAACTGAACAAATAGATACAGCCCAAGTTTCCTTAGCACATTTTGCTCTTATTTTAAAATGGGGGAGATGTTTTTACGTTAATTTAAATTTAAAGAAAAATAACAACAACCCTAAACTTCAGCGTCACTATCTTTGGTGTCATTGAGCAAATCTGCATTCAGACTTTTACCATATTCTTCTAGAAATTTATTTTAAATTATTTAAAAGTTCCAGGACTTTAGGTGCTATTATCTCAACAACGACTGATTTACTAAAAAAAGTTAAAATGAAACATCAATAAATATACCTCATAAAAGTTATACTTTACCTAAGTATACAATTCTATAACATTTGCTTTATTTTCTCGACTTCTAGAAAATACAATACTATACACGGCAAATGTACAGAGGAATACATTTGCTTTGTTCTGTTATTGAACATTTTGCGAACAAATAATTCATTGAAATATATTCAATTTTGTTTCAATATTGTTAGTTTTAGGAAATATATTTGCTTTATCCGATACTTCATTGATTTATATGAAGAAAAATACATTAAATAACCATAAATTAATAACCCTTTAACTGAATCTACACATGGAAATAAAGAATACACAAAACAAAATCTTTAAAATAACTCTTTTTTTTATATAAACGCTGGAGGGCAAATAACTCCACTCCACCTGATAGTAAGTGGAAGTGGAGTCCACACGCGAAGGTGGCTAATATGGTTGCAGAAGGCGAACTGTACTAGCCATCCTCGCCCTGTCTACCCGCAAGGTGCCTCTTCACGCCTCGTTTGAAGGACCCCAGGTTGTAAGAATGAGGAAACACGTGTGCCGGTAAAGCATTCCATTTCTTTGAAGTGCGACAAAGAAAAGAGTTGGCAAACTTCTTAGTTCGCGATGGCATTGATGCCACAGTTAGTCGGTGACATCGGAGACCGGCACGCGTAGTTCTTGAATGGAAGGGGAGGGAGGGATGAGGGAAAATAATTCCTCTGAACCACTAATAACTCTGAACTCTATGATATTAGAAATCTATTAGAATTTTCTCGTGGTTGCTTTTCCCCTAATGTGGCAAGACGACATGGCTACGCATCTTAGATCACCTTTAGTGTAAACGAAGTCTAATGCTCTTCTTGTAAATAAAAAATTCGATGTCTTTAACTGGGCTTTGTTTTTGTATCTGTATTTTTGTTTTGGAGTAAAAATTTACTTCAAGCTTACCAACCGCTACACGAGTTTCATCAAAATCGGTTGGATCACCATGAATGAGCTTTCGCTCATAATTAGAGTCACTATCATGATTAAAATTAGCCGTGGCTCGGCCTCGCAGGGGGTGCCGTAAGGACGGAATAGAATTTGAGCCCCGGAAGGTCTGTCTCTTTTTCACGGCTGGGCCTTAGTAAATCGGAACCAGCGACGCAGTCAAGGCCAGTAGGGCCAACAGCAATACACATAAAAAATGATTAAAATATTTTAATTTACTTGCTAAGCAGAAGCTAGTAACAAGAAACAGATCGCCTTGTGACCGCCATCCTGATTCGACTGCATAACATTTTTCTTAGCAAGCGTACTATTTAAAATATTAATATATACGAAGCTCAAATAAAAATTGATCATAATCGGGCTGTCTTTTCCGAACCACGTCTTTACAGAATTGACATAACAAAATCCTTCTGGATGCCAATTGCCAATTTCCGATTTTAAATTGCTTAACATAAAGCAGTGACCAGACAATACAATCCTTCCTTTGAGGATTCTAGAATAGGCAAATTCAAAGTCAAAGCACATAAGGACGGAATAAGTCAGGTAAAGCTATTTCCGCCGTTCACCTTATCTTAAATCCATCTTTGTAGTTCTATTATCATATATTACAAAACAAAAAAATAGAATATATAATAAAATCGGTATAGTAACGGAGAATATGTCGCAAAATACTGACAAAACAAACCTCACAAATTAAGGACTTGCGGGCTTACCATTGACTCTTATTGCGATTCAATTGTCGTCCAATATATATTTTGGCATACTCATATAAAATCTGAATTGAATTCGATTGATATTTCACTATAAGAGTTAATGGTAAGCCCCCTGGTGTTTTCAAATTGAAATTTTAATGGTAGCAAGATTTATCAAGGTATTGTAACACTTTAATAGAAATAAAATTGTTACGACGATTTGACGACGTCGTGGCGCAGCGGTAGCGAACCTGCCTGAAGCGTTTGTATTGACTATACAGCCATGTTTTCCGGTCTGCTTACGTTTGTCCTTGTCATTGTGTGTGTTTCCCGACCTCCGACACAGGATATATCAACTATATAATTATCACAATGTGTAATAATACTCGGTTTTCCTCCATCACTGATGTAATACTCGAATCTGTAACATTACACGCTAATGCTCCCGGTGAAGGAGCACTTTTAAGATTGGTTCCAGAGATAAATTAATCATTTGTAAATAAATAAGGTTTCATAACACACATTTATTTATTTACACCGAATTACAAGTGAATACACCCTGCCGTAAGTTTTTTGTAATCCCACATCAAGCTTACATTTTTCCAGGATAAAAAGTACCCCATGTGTTAATCGAGCTAATAAACTATCCGTGTTCTAAATTCCATCTCAATCCGTTAAGCCGTTTATTCATGATTGAATAACAAACACCCAAAATTTTGATTTATGAACTGAAAAATTTGTAATTACACATGATAATAACAAAATTATATATCACTCAGGTATTTGTGAAACAACTCTGCTGAGTCACGAAGTTTGACCGAAGCGGTAATTCTGAGTCAATCTGGGAACTGTCATGAAACAATGCTACTAACGCTCCAGTGACGGTGTGCGGTTTAGTCTCTTTTCGACATAAAATTATACGCAATTACCTCGTATTAAAAAAGTCAGCACTCTTGGTATTTCTGATTTTGTTCATAGAAATCGATTTAAAATTGCAGGAATTAAATTTTCGGCGTGTCTGCTGCTGTTGGCCCTAGATACGCTGACAGCGTCATCGGTGGTTCGGTAGACTTCAGCTGGTAAAAATATGACAGGCCGTACGGAGCTCAAGTAAATCTGTCCCTGAGAGGTCTAACGTAGGCGTGGGAATTCATCTGAATAGAGGTTGAAGTATTCTTATTGTGGTGTTTTACTTGATGAGTAAGCAAGAAAATTGACCAACCAAACTACCTTTGCTTTTAACTTCTGCCTTTTCCTTATTTTCCCTTCCTATATATTCCTTCCTAGAGACAGATCACATATTAATACATAACTTACCATCATAATATCATAGTACATAAAAAAAAAGAAAAAAGAAATAATTTTTACTTATTAAGTCTTTTAGTCAAGCTTAGTAATTTAGTATAATTTAATTATTTTTTTAAATTAAAACAAAGTCGTATGCGGAATATACCATTTCATTCCAAACGTGAGAACTATTCCACTGAACAAATACCGTGGATCGTTCGGTAAATGTTTGCCCAAGATTTGCTCAAATACTTTGATTCTACTTATGTTTGGTAAAGTCGGCGCAAATTAAACGTTCTAAATCACTCGAACGGTTTTAACGAGCTCAAGTTATGTTTAAGAAGCTTACGTAATTATGGCAGAATTTAATTACATCGTTAAAGCGATGTTACTTTAATGTAGGAATCCTTTTGGTGACGTTGAATCCAAAGATATGTGTCAAAATTTAATCACCTTATTTTAAAGTTATATGTTAAGATTATGCGACGTTCATTACGATTTTAATAAAAACTTTGAACGCCCATCTCAACCCTTCAGAGTTAGAATTTTAGAAAATGTTAAAATACGTATGTATCTCTTTATCCGTATTTGTATGCCTAAATGCAAAGTTTAACGCTTCTTATTTAAAAAATTACGGACTTTCATAAAACTTCCAGCTCCTTTCTCACCCCCTTAAGGGTTGAATTTCGAAAAATGTGAAAAAATTCAGCTAGTCTTATATGTATGAAAATACATATACATAGATTTCAATATTACAATAAATACTTTTAATATACTGCATGTTCTAATGGGGTGACCAATGTCGAAGAAAACATTATTATAAGCAAGCAGTCTTTCAGCAGCAAAAGTATATTCCTCCGAGCAAGTAAGCATACCCTTGATTTATATAAGCTTATCTGCGATGAAAACATCGTTAGCACGATGTAGGATCGTGATGGTCTTATCTTTAGTAGTGTTGCTTTATGTTGCATGTATGAGGATGATAGTTGTTTATAAAATGAAAAAATAAATTTTGTAAGAAAGTATTGCTTCAGTTATCCAAAAAAGAAAACAATAATGGATAATATTTTCGACGACAAATCATGTCAAAACAAGCACTCGCTCCGCCTGATGATAAGTAGCTACCGCAACCTATGAACGAGTGCGATACTTTAAGTATCACATGCGGGATATGAGGTAACCAAGAGATAGGGGAAAAAGGAGCTGAGGGACGGGAGATTTGGCCTCTGGCGCTCGCACCCATCACACGAAAAAGCTGGGAGAAGCATGGATCTACTGCTATAAAATAAGACGATGAACTAACAAAACTCTGTAATGAGAGCATGAATATTAACTTAGCAATCAATTTAAATTGTGGTATACACTCGCACATACAAAGTATCTCTCAAGTCCTGAATTAAATTGTCTATTAAAATAAATTGATTCGTATAAGCGAGCGCTTGACAAATACTGGAGCGATTAGGATGTTGATTCTGTACTCGGAAGATTCTATTACTCCCGTTGATTGGGAGTCAATATTTAAAATAGAATTGATGTCAGTTACTTTAAGTAACGTTTTGCTAAATATTGACGCCATGAATAATTAAAAGTCCCAACCTTCTTCAGAAGTGAAAAGGATATTAATTCGGTTGAATGTTTTTTGTGTCATTAAATTAATTTTGATACTTTTTGGAACGAAGTTCCTTATCGTGGCTTATAGGTAGTGCGATTTAGTTGAAATCGTCACGTAACAAAATGCCGTATACTGTATAGGTGTGCGTGTGTGTCGAGCCTACTACAAGCCAATGAGCACACGAGCAAGTAAGTATGCAGCGGGTTGTGCAACTCTTTCTCTCTCTCCCTCTCTCCCTCTCTTCCTCTCTCTCTCCCTCTCTTCCTCTCTCTCTCTCTCTCCCTCTCTCTCTCCCTCTCTTCCTCTCTCTCTCCCTCTCTCTCTCTTCCTCTCTCCCTGTCTCCTTTTGTCATAATTGGTCTTCTGAAATATACAGATTTAATTTCGAATTGCATTCGAAGTTAAAGAAAAAACGTAAGGAACTTCGTTCCCAATGGGAGACCGCACAATTTTTATTTATTGTATATTTTGACTTGTGTCACACCAAGATACAATTGACTTATCGACTTCCACCGCAGCCAATTCGGATGCTTCAGAGCTTCGGATAACACAAGTCTAAGTACTTAGCAGTTAGCTCTTACACTTTTGTCGTAATCGTTTCGAACACACTGTATTTAAAACTAACTATGCCCATCGTTTCTCTCGCGTGGTCTACATAGCTGTTATTGTGTAACTAAAAAAAAATACGAACAATTCTTTCGCTTTATTACTGTCTTGCTGCTCCACGAACTTACCGTATCGCATAGTCCACCGCATTTTCCCTCTTATTGCTCGGTTTCTATGTATCGCATCGTGATGTTATATACCTCAAGTAATGTTATATCAAATGCAATTTCAAATCCAACCAGTAGATACAGAGATTAGCGAGTTCAACGAAACAAAGAAACAATATCTTCAGCTTTATGACACCGTTGTGGCGTTGTGGGTAGCGAGTCTGCCTTAAGCCTCGACGGTTGCGGGGTCGATTCCCGCTCGGAGCAGATGTTTGTATTAATCGTACAGGCATGTTTTCCGGTCTGGTTGTGTTTGTTCTTGTCATTGTGAATGTTTCCGGACCCCCGAAACAGGATACAATTATCCTAATGGGGGCCGTTGAGTGTGTAGCGTTTATTTATAGTTTATTTATTTATACAATTGGTATCCATTAAAATAATCATCAATATTGGTTGAAACACACAAAACACAAAAAAAGCGAAACGATAATTTGCTCTTCCCTAAATCGATAAAACACAGTCATTAAGGCAAAGCTTAGTTTGTTGCTAAGCAAACATATCATTTTCAGTGTAACAAATTATATTTAACTTCTCTCGCATTTTATTTTATAAAAATGATCAAAGCATTGTCCCGAGTTTACGTTCCATACCTAACCACAAGTGTCACTTGCTGGAGTCAGGCCAAGACGCCAAGCACACTCATATGATTGTTTTGAATGGTTGATTGTTTAAAACTTATTCTCTTATATATTTTGGAGGCATAGTTCACTATTTTAAATGGAACGACATCAAAAAATTATCTTAATTTTTTATGAATATGAGTGTGAGTTTGTTTGGCTTTTACGGTGCCACTGTGTATCTACATAACATGAAATTACGATTTACCTGATTATACTAAAAATTAAATTATTTTGAAATTTTTTTGGTGTAATTTAAACTAGCGTCTGCCCTTGGCTTCGCCCGCATGAATAAAGTTTTTTAATATGGGACTTTTAATTGTAATATAATGAAATTAGTCTCAATAACCTTCATACCCTATTTTTTCACAACAAAAAGTATTTTTCTCGTCAAAAAGCCTACATTCTTTTCCAAAATCCGATCTATTTCTACACCAAAATTCTTTTAAATCGGGTCAACGATTTCGCCGTGAAAAGGTATTTATTTATATATTTTAAGGTTGCCTATTAAATTGAATTGTAATAATAATTACTTTGAATTCCATTAATGAATTAATCTGGATACAAACAATTTAAAAATAGATTTTTGAATGTGAGTACCGCATTTACTTTCAAATGCGAAGTGATAAGCTGTTTATTTAAAACCAGAAACAGACACTTTAATTAATATAGATATAGGATAGGTTTGTCTCTATTATAACATAATTATTATGTACCACTTATCGCTTGCCTTTCATTTCTTTTATAAAAGTGCAGCCATTAATGTATAACCACTGGCCACAATTATTGCCACAGGCTGGAGTCAAGCCAAGATGTCACGCGCACTCAACCGCTGTTAAATTGTTACTAAGATATTTGCTTTTAATTTGTTTGGCACGTTCAATGATTACAATACACGTGTAGCTTCATTATAAATAAATAAATCATCTTGGCGTGAAGTGTGGCCAACCTGGTGTCAAAGCTGTTAAAAATTTATAAAATGTGAGATTTCCTGTTTATTTATTTTATTTATTTATTTATCCTTTATTATACACGACAAAAAAGAATACGATAGTTATCAATAATAGAGAAAAAAATGTACAACAGGCGGTCTTATCGCTTATCAGCGATTACTTCCAGACAACCTTGGGCTAGGAAAGATGCTTAACATAGGGTAGGTGGTGCAACTACATATAAAATATACAAAATAAATATAACATATAAACTAATAAATATAATTATATTGTGACGACGTTGTGGCGCATCGGTAGCGAACCTGCCTTAAACACCACAGGTCGCGGGTTTGATTCCCGCTCGGAGCATAATATGTTTGTTTTGACCATGCACGCATATTTTCCGATCTGGGTGTATTTGTCCTTGTCATTGTGAATGTTTCCGGACCCCAGACACAAGATATTACTATCCTAATGGGGGCCGTTGAGTGTGCAGCGTTTATATATTCGTCGTCTTAATTTTCTTCGGATATATAATAATCTTTGACCGGTTTTTAAAAAATTTGTAAAGATTTAGCTCGGCGAATACGAAGAAGTAAACTATTCCATAATTTTGTCGCTCCGACATCTGTCGTCGGTTGTTTATGTGCCATCCGAAACACGGAGACACTCAATTGAAATAATATATTGTAGTAGTAGAGCCATGCTTCCCAGCACAAATGGGCTGACTCCACCGCGGAAGTATTACCCTATATCTGAAAATCGGGGTAAAGTAACAGTATCAGTAGGTACTGTTGCGTTTTGTGCGATGAGTGAGTGAGCCGGACGTTCAGTCTCCCATCCACACTATAACTTATCTTTTTTCTCTTCTCATGCCCTCCCACGTGTCCCTAGGGTTGGCAACGAACGTGGCACGTGATACTTCAAGTATTGCAAGTGCTTAGACCGTATGTTTACCAACCGTCATGAAATAAAAAAATATATAAACGCTACAAAACACTACACACTGAAAGGCCCCCATTAGGATATTTATATACATATATATATATATATATAGATTCCCACGACTTATATATATAGATTGCCGCGCTTAAAACTGCTTAACCCACCGATTGTTTAATAAAAGCTGTGACATGAATTATTGTATTAAAGTAACTTGTCCATTAGCTCCGGAAAAGCACCATTTAGTGATTTGGAACTCCTGATGATGATGATCACCAATACTACCCTTTTCTAATAAATATTTCACGAGTCACGATACAATTACTCACCTCATTTCTAAAAACTTAAATTAGTACAATTCGACAAAGCGTGATCCTGTAATTGACTAATGACTGTAAAAATGTTTTAGTACTTTAATAAATCAAAACAAATATCTATGGATCGGTGGGTTGAGAATAACCATGCAAATTTTGAATTATGAAATTTCACTCCTAAATAACTAGATGGCGTTGAACGTAGTTACATCGCGCTAACGGAGTTCTGTGAGGAATACTATAGTTAGAATTCATCGTCCTTTGGAATTAAAAGCCAATATGTAACAATTCGGAAATTTTTGAAGATTCTGTAAGTGGAACACCATTTACGGAATCTAATTTGTACATAATGTAATATTTATTAATTAATTATTGAGTCATATCATTGTTTATTAAGTTTAATAATTAGTACCTGGATGACCGAGCTTTGCTCGTTTTTTTTTGTTTTGGTAAATCAAAAATCAAAATGAAAATTATATTTATTCAAATAGACGTTCTAAACAAATCTCAAATCTCTTATATATCTATAGTATAGAGTATCTTCCGCTACTACTAATGACATAACTACTATGACGTAATTTTCTACTTTCCAGGGTGGCAAAGGCTGTGGCTAATTTCTTTTCTATTGTAACTTTTGCCTGGGCAGCCTCCAGTTATATATGGTGGTTATAACATTTAACATTTCAAGGTGGCGCTGTTTTCGCGTTATAATCTTGCAACATCTATATTAATAATTCGGTCAAGGGGTACGGTAGACTCGATTGAAACCTTACCTGAATAATAGAACATAAAAAAATAATGATTTCGAGTCGACAACATAGATCCGCTAAAATTGGGATAGTCGAGTATTTTGTTAAATTCTAAAGGACGGATCCCCTTCAGTCAGTGGCATATACTAAATTAAAGAAAACATCAACTGCCATTGTAAAAAATGTCTGTCATGTGATTCAATTCAATAAATTCATTGTAGCCATGGCAATGCGTGGCCGGGTCAAATGCGCTGTGAAACTAACGGTTTCTGCAGCTTGATAATAAAGAATAAAAAAATAATAAATAATTCAAATCGACCTCAAAAATAAGTTGGTAATTTCAAAGTAATTATTAAAACTAATATGATTTTTATAGTATGTCAAAGTTATGGGTACAACTAACATATCTCTAAAATTTGTAGACCTATTTTCTTCAAAACAAATGTGGTTAAAATTTCATTTGATGTTTTACAACCGCAAATTATTTCAAAATTTTAAAACCTACAGTTCGAAATTTTTGATTTACACAATTTTTTTAATAACTTTTACTTTAGAAGTTAATATCTCAACAACTGCTAACTTAATGAAAAAGGTAAAAATCAGACCTCCTTATCATTTTGAAAAACCTATCCGAAGATAACCCACACTTTGCCATACGTAATTATTTTTTTTAACCCTCAGTTGCATTGCTGTTGTTGTTGTATGAACTGCTACCATAATTTTTATATATTTTAGGATTTCATAATAAATTGCGTGGTGGTTATAGATTACACCTATTTACTAAATTTCGTATAAATCGGCACAGACGGACATGACGAAACTATAAGGGTTCCGTTTTTGCCATTTGGCTACGGAACTCTAAAAACGGTGAAACAATATTTACAGTGTTACATATATTATCGCACAGGTGGCGTACCTGGAAATTATATTTGTGCACTAAATTATATTTTATTCATGTTTTAAATTTATTTTTTTATATATTTACAACTTAACAAAGCTTTCTTAATCTAATCATAATCATATCTAAATATTTTTAATTCATTTTATTTTTCTACATGTTTTGACATTTTTAATTTATTTTGTCGATAATAGATGTCGTGTCGACAACGGCCTGAAAACACGGACAAAGATACCTAGATAGATTTATTTTCCCCGAAAAGCCCTGCATGCAAAATTTTATGATAATCGGTGGAACCGACATATATATATATATATTAATTACAAGAAGTGCTCGTTTAAAGGTATTAGATAGATAGTGTACTAGCAGGACCGACAGACGTTGCCCTGCACCAAAATAAAAACTGCGCCTGCTACTAAGCAATTCACGAATCCGCTGGAACTCACACCAAAAAAATTTAATAAAAATCAGTTCAACCGTTTAGATGAAGTTCAGTGACATACACACGTACAGTAGAATTATATTTAAATATAAGGGACTTATCAACGTTAATGAATAAATTAGAAAACTTCAGGAACCTTGTTATAGCATATTGCAAGCGCTTAGACCGTGTGTTTTTTTAATATATAGAATGGGTAAACTCTTGACCTCCATCGAGCGCGGAGGAATAGATGAGGTCTACGGTGGAGCCAGCTTACTCATGAGAAGCCTATGTACTCGCAACTTGAAGAGGTTCAGGTTGTATGTTTTCGGGAATGCAGACGCTAGAAGATCATTCCACTCCCTGGCAGTGCGCATTATGAAAGATGAATGTTGGGTATATCGACCAGATATGGATGGATGGTACCCCCCAGTGTGTCTGATATTCTGGTAATAAAGTAGAAGGTCCAAACTAGTTGGGTAAGATCTAGCGATAACGCTAATTTACGCGCCTCTCTCCCAGCATGGTCGGTCTTTGGAAAGGGGAACAACCACTCTTTATGGTGAGCATTGAAGTCTCCTAACATGACCATTTCAGCAGTGGAATATTGTTGTTGTGCTTTGTCAACCATGTTCTTTAAGTGTTCCATGAGTTTGCTAGTCTCCTGGTCTTTGCTGTGCGACCGGTATACGCAGGCGTAAACAATAGACCCCACACCTGAGTCCAATCCCTGCTTTTTGTCTGAAGGGGTCGCTATCTGCGTCCCCGTCAAGAAGAATAGGTGCGGCTTCTCGGTCTCAAGATGGTGGTGGACCGGATCGAAATTGGAGTGCAACCCTGCTATTTTGGTGAGATGCACTTTGAGTGGGAAGAAGTACTGACATTTCTTTACCTTTTTGTTCTTTTGGTCTTTTTTCATGTTTGGGAGTGGCGAGTAAGGAAACAGTTTGGATATCGAGGCGCCGCACAGTAAACCAGGAGTACCTGAGAGCGTGGTCAACTGAAGAATAATTCATTTGGAGACTGCGGGGACGCCCGAGCCCTCCCCATGAATGGCCACCGGTTCTTCCCATCCAGTCGCCAGCTGGCTCGGTGGAGCATTCCGGGATTTTTCGCGAGAAGGCAGGGCAGCCTTTGGCACGCGGCTGGCATGCTACTTGGGCCCTCTACTATCTGCGGTCGGCCAACGGCAAGACCATGCCTCGGATCCCGCTACCCTCCTTACCCGCTTAGTGAAAAACTCGGTACAACGTTGCTTCAGGCTCAGATCGGTTCTAAGCGGCGCAACTGATATCCATTGTTTCCTATAGGCACTGATTCTTCCGCGCACTAGCGAAACACAGCATGCTGATTGACGCTAGACTCCGGCAGAAGGGTGTTAGAATGCTAAGAAATGCCTGGAATGCCAGGCGACCTTGCGAGTTCTACCAACGTATAGTGGAATCATTCAGCCGTCATTACTGGTAAACCAGTGATGCTGTTGCCCGGAGTGGACTACTAGGAGGTAGATCCCATCCACCCCAAAAATCAACCGTCATGAAATAAAAAAACCTGTGGCACTCGGGGATTGCTGCGGTAAAGCTATTGCATAGCATTTTTTATCAACATTTTTCAATATATACAATCTGGACTGTTTTTAAAAAGCTAAAATAAGAATGAAATCAAACATTAATTTCAAGCCAATAAGATACAATTTCGTCTTGAATTCATTGAAATAAAATAAGAGATTTCGTAACTAATTCAAAATATTTGAATTTGGAACGTAAGTACATCATCAATACATACATTTCATATGGATCTAAAACTTTATAGAATTATCGTCGTAATTCTTTTTGTGTTACAGACGAAAATTCTTTGCATATATAAGAATTATGTCTAAAGATAATAGTCCAGAGTGTGAACAGTTAAAAAAACTGTGAATGGACTCTGTATGACCCGTGTGCAAGCCGTGTATGACTAAAATCGCATGCAAGGTATTTATTTTTACACCCAATGCGCGAATATCTTGTGATATATTGGTTGTTACAAGGCTGACCAATTACTGTGACCTCGTGACCAATTATGACCATTTCGTGACCAATTTAAATCACCTTAGATCCGTTGTCTAGGATTCAAATGCCTCCGCCAAAATTTTTTTTATGAACTTGAAATTTTAAAATGTTTGTAACTTTTGTCAGAGTGCTGACCAATTATTCAAATATACTGACCAACTATGACCAATTAGTGACCAATTAGGCCATATACTTTAGAGGACAAATTTTAGAAAATGGTCCGCTAACTATATGGAGCTTTAAAGCGCGCTTAAAACTGCTTAGCCCACCGATTGTTTAATAAAAGCTGTAACAAGAATTATTGTATTAAAGTAACCTGTCCATTAGCTCCGGAAAAGCACCATTTATTGATTTGGAACTCCCGATGATGAAGATGGTCACCAATACTAGACTTTACTAATAAATATTTCACGAGTGACGATACAATTTCCTACCTCATTCCTAACAACCTAAATTAGTATAATTCAACAAAGCGTGATCCTGTAATTGACTAATAACTGTAAAAATGTTTTAGTACTTTAATAAATGAAAACAAATTATCTACAGATCGGTGGGTTGAGAATAACCATGAAAATTTTAAATTATGAAGTTTCACTCCTGAATAACTAGATGGCGTTGAACGTAGTTACATCGCGCTAACGGAGTTCTGTGAAGAATACTATATTTAGAATCCATTGGTCCTTTGGAATTCGTTGAGCTAATATATTACAATTCGTCAATTTTTGAAGATTCTGTAAGTGGAACACCATTTACGGAATTTATTTTACTTTGCACATAATGTAATATTTATCTACTGATTGGATAAGTGAATTAATATAATTAATTTGAACGTAATTAATTAATTATTATCGTAAATCATAACGTTATCTATTAAGTTTAATAATTACTAATAACTAGTATACTCGCAGGCCCGACAGACGTTGTCCTATACCAAAAAATAAACTGGGACCCGATAGCAGCGCCTGCTACTGGCTCCAATTGTGAATCTAAGCCATTCTCGAATCCGCTGGAACTCATACAAAAAATTCATCAAAATTGGTCCAACCGTTTAGATGAAGTTCAGTGACATACACACGTACAGTGTGTACTCTTTGCATATATAAGAATTATGTATAAAGGCTATATATTATTTTTTGAAAATTGAACATTAGTCTTTATAGCGTATTATTTGAAAATCATTTTGCAATACATTTATTGAGGTATTTGCTATAATTTTTTCTTGTGGGGAGTGTTAGGTTTTATTGTCGTTATGGAAATTCTTGATTCAGTCGCCGCGCTCAAAGCCCGAGATAAAAGCTATGCAATAGCTTAAAAATATAGATTTACCGCGCTTAAAACTGCTTAGCCCACCGATTGTTTAATAAAAGCTCTAACAAGAATCATTGTATTTAAGTAACTTGCCCATTAGCTCCGGTAAAGCACCATTTAGTAATTTGGAACTCCTGATGATGATGATGATCACCAATACTACCCTTTTCTAATAAATATTTCACGAGTCACGATACAATTACTCACCTCATTTCTAAAAACTTAAATTAGTACAATTCGACAAACCGTGATCCTGTAATTGACTAATGACTGTAAAAATGTTTTAGTACTTTAATAAATCAAAACAAATAATCTACAGATTGGTGGGTTTAGAATAACCATGCAGATTTTGAATTATGAAGTTTCACTACTGAATAACTAGATGGGGTTGAACGAAGTTAAATCGCGCTAACGGAGTTCTGTAAAGAATACTATAGTTAGAATCCATTGTCCTTTAGAATTTAAGAAAATAGTATTTTACACAAAATCAATTTTTGAAGATTCTGTATGTGGAACACCATGTTCGGAATCTAATTTACTTCGTACATAGTGTAATATTTATCTAATGATTATTGAATTAGCATAATTAATTTTGAACATAATTAATTAATAACACCGGCACAAAAAAAAGTGGAATGTACTTTGGATCGGACATACCTACCGGCATGGTTTTCGACCCACTGAATCTGAATTTCAAGTCCGTTTGGCCCGGTCACGCTTCAGTTTTGAGTATAATGCAAAAAACCTCAAAAAAGGCCGAAAATGCAAAAAACTGCAGTCACAGCAATAAAAAAATTACACATTTTTTTTTTTTTTTATGTAAGAGGGGCAAACGGGCAGGAGGCTTACCTGATGTTAAGCAATCACCGCCGCCCATGAACATCTGCAACACCAGAAGGCATGCAGGCGCGTTGCCGACCTTTAAGTAAAGAATACGCTCTTCTCTTGAAGGTTCCCAAGTCGTATCGGTTCGGGAAGACCGCCGGCGGAAGTTGATTCCACAGATCGGTTGTGCGAGGAAGAAAATGTCTTCTAAATCGCGCTGTTGTGGATTTCAGACATCGAGGTGGAGGTGGAGACATAGTGTTGGATAAAATAAAATATTCCGAACATCAATGGAGAATTTGTGGAGACCTGAAAATTGTAACGCTTTTTAGGTCAGCAATCGGGATTCACTAAATATCCCTTTATTAGGAAATAAAAAAGCGAAAACTACAAGACTAGTAGAAGGATTGGTTACACATTATCGAAATTTAGGTTCCTTAATGAACCTCAAACTACACTTCATGGATTCTCACACTGACCACTTTCCTGAAAATCTTGAAGACTACGGTGAGGAACAGGAAGAACGATACGTAACTCATAGTATTATCAATTCAGTTTAATAATTATAGTCTACTAGCAGGCCCGACAGACGTTGTCCTCCACCAAAAAAACACTTCATGCCACTGGCTCCAATTGTGAATCGAAGCCATTCTTGAACCAACCGTTTAGGTGGAGTTCAGTGACATACACACGTACAGTAGAAGTATATGTATAGATAATGGATTTATCAACTTTAACAGGAAATAGAACTAATGCTAACTTTAACATATTCCTATTTTTAGCTATGCTGTCCGTCCGTCTGTCTGTCACCAGACTGCATCTCACGAACAGATTCACAGATTATCTATTACTTTTGCCGCTATAACAAAAAAGACTAAAAACAGAAAATAAATATTTAAGGGGGGCAACCATACAACAAACATGATTTTTAGCCGGTTATAAACAATGGTACGGAACCCTTCATGCGCGAGTCCGACTCGTACTTGGCTGATATTTTTTTAAATATAAATCACCAAAAACTTCATTTAAGGATGGCAAATAGCAGTATGAAAAATATGATAGCATTTATAAATAAATATACAACTTATGAATTATAATCTTTTCACTATAAGTAGCTGGAGCAAGTCGTATGGGTTGACTATAAATCCTAGCAAGTCACAGTTTTCTCTTTTTGGTAATCAAAGTCAACTTAACAAATTAGATCCTAATAGCCTTTCTTCTATATTATTTGACAGCGCTGTTGTGCAATTTAGTAGTTCGGTGAGAAATCTGGGTATCATAATGGACAGTAACCTGTCCTGGAGTCTTCAAGTTGCTGAGGTTAGCCGAAAGATATTTAGTACAATTGGTAGGCTAAAGAGGTGGAAAAATTTTTTGCCAATCAAAACTAAAATAAATCTTTCGCAATAACTTCTTCTGCCACTTTTGGACTATGGGGACTCATGTTATCTAGATTTGTCACAGGGACTGCTGAATAAGCTTGAAAGCATGCAAAAAATGCTGTTGGGATAACCTCTGTCACAACAGAGATTATTCCACCAGTGCAATCAGTCACACTGGTCGTAGGTCTTTTGTTGCAAGAGGCCGGCTAGGTAGGTACCACCGCAGTGTCCAATATTCTGCCGCCAAATAGTAGTGCTTAGGCACTACTGTGTTCCGGTTTGAAGGGCATTGTACGCTAGTGAATTTACTGGACGAACGAGATTTAAGAACTAATATCTCGAGGTTGGCAACGCATGAGTGGCACCTCCTAATGGTGCTGCAAGCGCTCATAGGCTGCGGCAGCCACTTACCATCAGGTGGGCCGTATGCTTGTTTGCCAACTTCTAACATAAAAAAAAAAAAATATCTGCATAAGATTTATTTTCGGTCTGCGGAAATTTTATCATATATCACAGCATCGCATTAAGCTACAATGGCTTACTGTACAACATCGCCGTAATCTGCATGCCCTTGTTCTTCTTTATTCTATCCTTTTCCTTCCCAATACTCCTTCATACTTAAAAAAACGCTTTGCTTTTCTTGGCTCGAATTCTCAAATCGCTATGAATCTTCGCTCTCTAACCGACAACCTGCTTGAGTTGCCTCTGTGCCGCACTCATTTTTATAGCAACTCATTCACCATTAAAGCTATAAAGTTGTGGAATGCATTAAATCGTCATATTAGAGTCTCTGAATCACTTGGCATATTTAAAAGCCGTCTCAAGAAACATTATCTGGCAATGTAATACATAAACTATTTATGTTTATTCAAGTAATTTATAAAATGTATTCTTATTTGAGTATGTATGTATCTATGTATTTGTGTATTTTATGTTTATGTATTAATATGTACGTCTATATAATTATGATAAATAAATATATTTATACAAAACATGTAAATTTTATACATATTTTAAGTATTTATTTTACTTTTTTGTGCACTAATAGCCTTTCCAACAATAAGCTTCGTTTAATATCAAGGTTGCCTGTAAGAGATCACTTTAAGTGATAAGGTCGCCATTGTACCATTTTTGTAAAATTAATAAATTAAGTCATATTTTCTCTTGTGTGTGCAATAAAGAATTTAAATAATAAATAAATAAACCGCAAACTTTTGTTTCATATAAAATAAGACGTCGCCGCAGGACACAAGTAGTTAACAACTTTGGTTCAACTATGAATAGTGCCTCATTAGGAAGACGGAACGCGGGACTTGGCGTAAAGTTGTGAGAAGTCATAATATTTTAGCATAAATACCACAGTTTGACCAGTTAAGTGTTTTCCTTAAAACGAATTTACTTCGTAAGCTCTAGTTTGGAATTCTATTAAAGTTCTACCCCGTTTCGTCCTGGTCGTATTATTGTGTTTGCAAACTTTTGTTGGGATTTTCTGACAATGGAATTTTTTCACTATCATCTTTTTTTATTAGGGTTCCGTAGCCAAATGGCAAAAATGGTACCCTGGTAGTTTCCGTCTGTCCGTCTGTCCGTCTGTCCGTCTGTCCGTCTGTCCGTCTGTCCGTCTGTCCGTCTGTCCGTCTGTCCGTCTGTCCGTCTGTCCGTCCATCCGTCCGTATGTTGCAGTCATTTTACTCAGAGACCATTGACTCTATCCATACGAAATTTACTGAATAGGTGTATTCTATGAACCGCACAACGATTTTGTAATTAAATCTTAAAATGTATAAGAATTAAGGATAGCAGTCCATACATGTAACTGAGTTTTGAAAAAAAGGAAACTCAACGTATGTCAACGTGTGAGATATCTTTGGATAGGTCTTTCAAAATCATAAAGAGGTTTCATTTTGACTTTTTTTATTCAGTCAGTAGTTATTGAGATATTAGCTCCTAAAGTCATAAAAGTTGTGTCCTCTCCCCCTCTAACTTTTAACTATGGGATTTAAAATTCTGGAGATATTTGAGCTTGTAGAATACCAAATGAACTTTCATCTACATTTGGCTTCAAGAAGATAGGTCAACAAAATTTAGATATATATAAGTTGTTCCCATAACTTTGTTTTTCATATTACTTTTAATAATTACTATGAATTTACCAACTTATTTTGCGGTCGATTTTAATTCGTTATTATTTTTAAGTCCTTAAGATTCTTCATAACCAATCTGCGGAACCCTTTAGTTTCAACTGTGCGTGGTCCACAACGCACTTGACTTGTAATTATTAAAATCAGAAGCAAAACTTTGCTTTTAAGTTAAAATTAGAGATGACTAAACATGTAATGTTATTGTTTTCTACAAGTTTGTATTAAAATCGTTATTCACGCTGGCGAAGCCGCTGACAGAAACTAGTTTTAAATAAAATATTAGAACGATGGTAATTTGGACCTCTCGATTCGATGAAATTATTAGGATGTATTTCCACCAGAAATGTGCGAATGATGGGTAGAGTGCGATGTTTTTTTAAAAACTTTTTACAAACATTTATCGAGCCTCGTATATACTTTATTGAAATAAGCTTTTTATCACTTTTGAATCGTCAATTATACAGTGTGTTATGTCCGCCTAAATGAAGCTACCGCCGATTCGGGAGGTAGATTCTGCAGAGAAGAAACGGTAAGAAACTCTGCAGTTACTCTTTTCAAATATAATCACATTACATTTGTCAAATGTACAATTTTGTTAAATATCCTGTGTTGGAGAGAAAAGGAAAGCGAGTGGACTGTATTAAGACTTTTATTGCAAATAGACAAATAGATATTAGACGGAACGTGCGTCGGCCTGCGGTGGGAGGATGGCAAGTGGTCGGCGTTGACGGTCGACTCGCCCGGCCGCACTCGTCCCGCGCCCCGCTGCCCGCCACCGTCCTCGTTCCCCCTTCCACCGCGCAGATGGTCGAGCGCCTATGGCTCAGTGCTCGAACATGAAATTCAACGTATAATAATTGTATGCCACATTATATGTAATATATTCATTAACGGAATAATAAGCTTTATTTAGTAAACAACGTTTAATATAAGATTTATATTTCAAAAGTGGCAGATTCGAAATTGTTTGCGGAATTTTATTTTAAAACCGAATATCTTGACCCAAAAAGGACATACTCTCTGAAACCGAAAACTTGGATAATAAGCGGTCATCGTAGCCTACAGACCAATATAATACCAGCATCATTACAAGCACATTGGCAACCCTAGGGAAGAAGGGTACATAAGGGGGAAATAAAGGAAAAGGATAAGAAGGAGTAGGGATAGATTTGACGACGTTGTGGCGCAGTGGTAGTGAACCTGCTTTAAGCGCTACTGGTCGCGGGTTCAATGTTAAAAGTTGGCAAACAAGCATACGGCCCACCTGATGGCAAGTGGTTGCCGTAGCCTATGAGCTATTGTAGCGCCATTAGTAGGTGCCACTCACGTGTTGCCAACCTCGAGATATTGGTTCTTAAATCTCGTCTGCTCAGTAATTTCACTAGCGTACAGTGCCCTTCAAACCGGAACACAGTAATGCCTAAGCACTACTATTTGGCGGCAGAATATTTGACACTGCGGTGGTACCTACCTAGCCGGCCTCTTGCAACAAAAGACCTACCACCAGTGTGACTGATTGCACTGGTGGAATAATCTCTGCTGTGACAGAGGTTATCCTAACAGCGGGCAATGGGGTCGTCACATCCCGCTGCCAGTAAAAGTGTGTAGCGTTTATTTATTTTATTTATTTATAGTTCGTGCTTCCACTCACTGAACAGAACGCAACAGTTTAGATACTATTACTACAGGTTGATATTCTGTGGGAGGGTAATACTTCCCTGGTTTGGGTTGCACATTAACGCCGAAAATGTAAACGTTTTGGAACAGCGGTAGCGCTCCCGCTCGGAGCAGATGTTTGTATTGACCATACAGGCATATCGTCTGATCTGACAACAAAGGATATAACTATCTTAATGGGAGCCGTTGAGTATATAGCCTTTTTAACTGTTGACCGTTAATTTATACGGGAAAAAGGAACAATACCGAGTATATAGATATTTGAATGCAAATTGAAATTATTGTTGCATAAAGCAGATTTTGACGAAACAATCGCAGTGGAATGGCTCTAATTTCACACAGCGGGTGTCGCCACAAATATCAAGGTGCTGCGTTTAGTGTTGCAATTTTGATAAAATACTGACCTTTCATTGCAAGAGGCCGTGTGCCGATGTACTGTGCTAGGTACGTATTACCACAGTGTCAGTTATTCTACCGTAAAGCAGTAAGCTGTTTCGGTTTGGAAGACACTGCTGCTAGTGAAATAACAGGGCAAAGAAGATTAAGGAACCTGGAAATGTATGTCAAGCGTAAATAGGCCCCGACAGCCACTTACCATCAGGTGGGTCGTATGCTTGCTTGCCAACTTGGTCACATAAAAAAGCTTGTCCTGATAATTATAGTTTTAAATTGATCTGTTCTGCCCGCGATTTAGTTAGCGCAGACTAGAAATCAGAGGTACCAAAATGTATGTGTATAATTTGCTTTTATATTGAGATTCAAGAACCAATATCTCGAGATTGGCAAAGCATTGACGCCAAATGAATGGTGTTGCAAGTGCTATTAGGCTACAACCGCTTACCATCAGGAGGACCTTGCTTGCTTGTCAACTTAGTAGCATAAAAAATACTAAACTAACTACTTGATCAAGTAGCTGGTACTTGTAAGTTTGAAACGGTTTAAACTAAAATTCATATGCGGTCTGCTGTCCCTGTATTGTTCCAACCGTGCATCACGCTGGCGTTGAATTAATGCATTATTTTTTTATAACGTTGCAAGTTTTGTTGCTAAAAAACCATTAAACTGCAGCAAAAAAACTACTATTTAACAAGCTGTATAATCAAAGATCTTTGCCCGCTTCGCTCGCGAGGTTTACAGAATTCATTTTTAGTTTTTTTTTACAACGTGTAACTATACATATTTTAAATAAAAGTACCCTTAGTTACTCCTTAATACATGAGCTATCGATATGAGAAAATTAAAAGTAAAAATTCAGCTAACAGCTATAACTTTGATATTACAAAAGAGACACTTCAATTGTATCTTTTATTTGCTGTGCCCTCAACTCCTCTCGTGTGGACTACAGTATTATTGATTGGTTTTGATTGCACGAAACCCAATTTAAAAAAAAAATAGTTTGCTAATTCTTGTAGTAGTTCGCCAATTCCTTTTTGTCGTATTTCTAAAAGTGTGATTTATTGCCGGCATACGTGTTCCCTGCTTCCTACAGCCTGAGCTCTTCCAAACCAAGCGTAACCTCTTTACGCTCATCTTGCGGGTAGGCAAGGCTAGGGTGGCTAACGCGGTTGCCTTCCCCAACTGTATGACTCTACCTTTTTACCTTTTCAACTTTACTGGCACTTACCAGGTGGAGTAGTCATTTGCCCACCTTTCCAAATAAAAAAACATATACTGACATTGAAAAACAAACAAAAAAAAACTTTCACGAATTAATTTCACAAAAGAAACAGACACTTTTATTTATTACTATTATATAGATAAAGTTGAAAGTACAAGTACAAGTAGATGTACAGAATATTGCTTCTATTTTATATTCAATACGACTGTAGTATCGGTTTCCAACTGCAATTATCGACGGAGCTATTTCAATGCAAATCGTGTACCAGCTGCTTTCAGCATCGCTAAACCCATAACAGTAGAACGGAGATACGCGCGCATGCTCACAAGATATCGTAGCTATAAATTTAATAATTACATCTCGTAGCATTTGTCGTATATTCAGTAGATAATTAAGTTTTTTTACACAGACCGATGTAAGCAACCGACAAAAGTAAGCCGTCCTAAGCACGTCCTGCAAGACCCTGATGATAGGATTACATTAGAAAATGCCCTTTACACAGCACAGACACGCACAGAACACCGGGAGGACAAGGTCCTTTGTTTCGCACGTCGCATCGTGCTCACACCGTCGGGTGAGTCTATTGTATAGAATGCGCTCGGAGAGCTGCCCCTTTATCACGGCTGAGTCTCTGTACTCGAAGGTGACACTGTCAAGGCTAGTAGGTCCAACAGCAATACACATATTCTAAATGGGTAAGCTCTTGACCACCATCGAGCGTGAAGGCATAGGGTAGGCAAAGGCATATAAGGTCTACGTTGGAGATTACTCATGAGAGGTCTATGTAGTCGCACCTCGAAGAGGTTCACGTTGTATACGTTTGGAAATACAGAAGCTGGAAGAGCGTTCCTGCGTGAATAACGATTTTTAATGAAGCCCCATGAATTTAATATCGTAAATAGTCTATGGCCGTCTCTTTTTCTATACCAAAATTCACCAAAATCAGATCAGCAGTGTAGCTGTGAATTTCTATCAGGCATATAGAGAGACGCTAGCTACTTTCATATGTGTAGAGTATAATATTTTATATTATACTATTATGGTTATGCGATTTAAATAATTTGTATGACAAAACATGACCCAAACAAACAAACTTTTCCATTGTTTTGTATTAGCATAGATTGAATACATTTTATATAGGGTAAAATATGAAAGGTTTATTTTGTAGTAGGTGTGCCCAGGGCTTCGCTCGTGAGGTGTAAACAATGTTTATTTTTTCTTGTGCAGAGCCCTTATTATTTTTCTGCTAAGGAAGGTTCCGCCAAAATAAGTCAAAGCTGTTTTATATTGCTGAAACAAACAGTCAGGAAGATAGACAAAAATTTGCCTCCGCTGTCCATCCGTCCACTTGTCAGCGGACCGTATTTCAGGAAACGTAATAATCTTATATAACCTAGTATGGTATGGAACAGTTTATGGGCGAGTCCGAAACCTACTTGGCCGGATTTTACCGACAAACAGACGCTTTATTTATTTTTATTAAATGGATGTCGTATACAGCATATGAAACTTACTAGACTGATTATAAACTGAGACCTTTTAGCAAAAACTAATCAAACTTTTTCGCATATCATTATATTATTTTTAATGAAAAATTGTTTTTGGACAGAAATATCTTTTAGTAATTTTATGGAGATAAACTTAGTACTGAATATCCACAGGTGTTAAACTTGAGTTTTTGCTTGATTTAATCGTATTTTCCGCCATCTACAGAGAAGAGGAGAACACGTCCGGTAATATTTCATTCAAATAGAAAATAATATCATTTCGGCTAGTAACAATTTCATTCTCATTAGCAGCGGGTCGCCGGAGCGCTGTTATCGGTCGGACGCCATGCGGGCCGTCCGATACTTCGTGTGATATCGCTACAAACGAGTTAATGCGCATTTAAACTGGCAACTAGACTTGAAGAGTGGATCTACGTAAAATATAATCTTCAGTGATAAAGGTAACAATGTCGGCATTGTTCGCTTATATTGTTAATTTTAACTCTAAAGCTTTAAAAATATAGCCCGATTTTTTGTTATTTCATAATGGTAGCAGCATACAGGCGATGGTAAGCAGTGCAAGCAATGCTTGCGATACTTGAAGTATCACATACTAGTTGCCAAGGGATAAGAGAGAACGGATGAAAAGGGAAAAGGAAAGGGAATAGAAGAGGTAGGAGATTGGGCTTATTGATTACTTTGCGCTTATTTTTTATGAGAGGGTAGTATTTCTACTTCTATATAGAGAGCAACATGGTTCCATCATCTTTTAATTGTTTTAGTAGTATTTATTTTCGAACCACAGTAAGTATTTTGTACAGAAATAATAATAAGGCATAATAATTTTGAAAACAATTGAACCTGCTTGTTTTAAATATTTTTTGTCGAATCTCGTCTAAACGTAGCATGGCGTAGAAACAACATGTTATCTAACTGGTGCGGCCAAGCGTTGAATTTCCAGAGGTACCTCGAACCAATTGGACATACCTATTCCGTTATTGTACTAGTATATGTTTACGGGTTTTAATTTCGAAATATTTTGTCAACAACTTTTTGAAACTAAGTTCCTTATCGCGTGTTGCATGCTCTATATTGATGGGAGGGAGACCGGAAAGAGTGTAAGGAGACTTTTAATAGCGAAAGTATAACTCTCAGTCAGTACAGATGAGTACACGGTATTATGTGAAAGATTTAAAATTAGAATTTTAGTTTTCTTGTGTACTGACCTGTACCGCCCAAAAGTGACGACAAAACTCTAAGTTCCATCCATACCACCTCGATGTCTGGAAATCCACAACAGCGCGATTTAGAAGACATTTTCTCCCTCGCACAACCACTCTGTGGAACCAACTTCCGCCGGCGGTTTTTCCGAACCGATACGACTTGGGAGCCTTCAAGAGAAGAGCTTATTCTTTCCTTAAAGGTCGGCAACGCGCCTGCATGCCTTCTGGTGTTGCAGATGTTCATGGACGGCGGTGATCACTTAACATCAGGTGAGCCTCCTGCCCGTTTGCCCCCTCTTACATAAAAAAAGGGCAGAGAGTTATCTTATATAGTGGCAGTCTCTGAAACGTAATCCCCGGTGGGTTTTTTCACATAATAAATTCACGGTGGTAAATTTTTGCCATAGGCAAGTGGTCTAAAAGTACTAACCCCACACAGAATATTACAGCAACAAGAAGTAGCAGATTTCATAATTATTGTTTTTCGTTTGACGATATTAGTCCCTAGAGGCTTTTATCTCGTATCTACTCCTTCTATCTTCTTATATTTCCTTCTCTAACCTCTGTTCCTACTTCCTTTCATTTCAGGTACCAGCATACGCCTCTGATCTTTTTGTTAACGGAGACCAAATCTTATACCTGATACCTGTACTGACTCTATGAGAAAATGGTTATGTCATGGTGACCCACTGAAACCTGGTCGACCTTAATGTGTGTAGCAAATTAAGAGATCTCTTATAAAATGGTCACACACACACAGCACTCAGTCAACATGCCAAGCACTGTGCAATACGTGAAAAAGGCAAAGGCTCTAATATTATATCACACTCTCTCTATCTTCTTTCCTTTTCTGTCCTTTATGTTTGATCTCTAAACAATCACAATTATTATGGCACTTTTGATGAGCTATAATGTGTTATACCGTAATGGTAAAAAATCAACTCTTTATTTCCATGGTATTGTAAAATAAGTTGAAAACATTTGCTACTAAATAAAGAAGCACTTTATACTTCTGAAAAATTTGTATTAAATAGCCACTGATGTTACGTAAAATATTTCACGAACCGCCCAAAATTTCTTTTCACGTAATTTCATGTTTTTTTTAACTTGCATTATGTTTGTAATTTTGAAAGTATTCATCAGATAAATCCTCCTAAAGAAACCACACAAAGGTCCGTGCCCGCTTATTAGAGTCGGAAATGAATTTTGGAGCGACAGTCATACATACAAAGCATTGCTAATTGGAAACGCGGCCAAACGAGCGGTCAACACAAGCTATACACCGCAGGGCAAAAACATGTGTAAGCGTTTCCTGTACTACTTATTACATTTAAATTTAAATTAAAAATTTATTGTCTTTTATTTTTAATACCAAAAATTTTCCGAATTGAGAATCTGCTCTGTTTTAGAAATCGTTAAAAAGGGTTCGTAACACTCTACGAACATAAATACCCCAAAATATTTACTGTACAAAGCAAGTAATCCTAATAATATTATGAATGTTAAAGTGAGTTTGTTTCTTGGTGGCTTCCATGCCTCAATCGCTGAACTGAAAATGGGACCATGGAAACGGTTATAGGCGCAATTTTTATTAGTGCGATAAAAAAAATTATAAAAGGTGCCCCATTAAAATCGTTATTCGTGAAGCCATGAGTAGAAGTTAGTATATGATATTATATGGACTCCAAATGTCAGAGTCAACTTTATTTCTACCTTTTTTTATACCTCAGATGTAAAAGTATACATAACGACCTACTTTTCCTAAGCGCAAAAAGATCTCACTTTTGCTTTTGCTTGATAATAACAGAACAGAACAGAACAGTATTGTAGTTTCAAGCTTTTTGTCACTAAATTCATCTAATAATTTAATGGTCCCTAGGTAAAGTATCGAATCTACAAAATCCAATTTTTTAAATTGCAGTTTTGAACTATTTGAACTATTGTTCATATGTTATTAGAGACGTATTTTATTGAAACCTAACATCTATCCGGCGTGTAAGTTTGAATGTTATCGCGAGGTTGCCGTAAGGTTGCCGTGTATAGGTGATTGTGCAACTAAGACGAAACTGCCGCTATCGCGAGTACGACAAAAATGTTTCCCGCGTGATATCTCGAATCGGGTAGATTATTTATATCGGATTGCATATTCCTCATAGTAACGAAAGTGGCATTACCGATTATGTACGCGGTTTTTCCATATCGCTTTCGATTATTTTGCATGGATTTTATTTCATTTTTTGAAGATTTTTGATGATTTTTGTATAAGCAGATATCGAATGTGCTTATATAAAAAATAAGTAATTTACTTTCATATTTTTTTATTTTATATGATTAATTAAACTGGACTTTAATTGTAATTATATATATTTTATTTATTTTAAGGGTAATTTTTATAGACACAAATTTTTATTTTTCGCACAAAATAAGCATAATTATAACTAGCTTTTGCGAGTGGCTTTACCCGGATTTTAATGCAAACTCTGAAAAAATGACGCCCCCTTTTACAAAAAAATGTCTTATGTATTAATATCGAATCAACAGCATAAAAATACGTTTCAAGCTTCTAGCTCTAAAAATTACGATACTTCAATACTTTTCATCCACCCTTTCAACCCCTTACATCCCTTTTTTCGCATTAGATTATCTCTGTACCAAATTTCATTTAAATCGGTTCAGTAGTTTTGGCGTGAAAGCGCGTCAGACAGACAGACAGACAGAGTTACTTTCGCATTTAAAATAATAGTAAGCATTATAAGATCTAAACATAAAATATATATTTCGTTTGAGTGTCTATATCTACTAATGGAAACATTTGCCAGTTGCCGGATGCTGCAATATTGATGATCCCATCAATTCCTCTTACACGCTTTGGACATGTTGAATTTTTAAAACCAATGCCATTTGGAAGCGTGCCAACATTTGACGTATTCGAAATCCCAGTAAAAACTAGCATCTCTTTTTCTTTGCCATGTTAAGATTAGAGTTTTTTCTAATTAAAGTGAAAGCGTGTTTATGTGCCAAGTTGGGTACTATTTTAAGCTGATTTAATGATAAGATGATCTGGGTGTTTTTATGTTGAAAAATAGTAGAAGGTTTAATTACTTAGGTATTTGTACAGAGAATGATCCACTTAAGAAACGCCTACTTTGCTCTGTCTTTTTCTGTACAAAATTCTTTTTTTTTTTATGTTAGAAGTTGGCAAACAAGCATACGGCCCACCTGATGGTAAGTGGCTGCCGCAGCCTATGAGCACTTGCAGCACCATTAGTAGGTGCCACTCACGCGTTGCCAACCTCGAGATATTAGTTCTTAAATCTCGTTCGCCCAGTAATTTCACTAGCGTACAGTGCCCTTCAAACTGGAACACAGTAGTGCCTAAGCACTACTATTTGGCGGCAGAATATTGGACACTGCGGTGGTACCTACCTAGCCGGCCTCTTGCAACAAAAGACCTACCACCAGTGTGACTAATCGTTTATTTATTTGAATATAATTAGGACTAATAATTGGTTTGCTCTTCTTATCGAGTGGTTAGTGGCTAGTGTCAGTGTTGTTCAGGTCGCACGTATAGGCCTCTGACTTGAGTTTTCGACTATTATCAATTTGATATTAGCCAGTACCGAGTTTTTGAGTGCTCTCTGAAGCACGGAGATGCTCCATTGAAATACCTCAAATTCAAACACTCATCTAGTGACTGATCGGACTTAAAGTTGCTTAACCCACCGATCGTTTGCCCATCAATGAGCGCATCTGATTAAGGGTATAGTTAGAGTAATAATATTTACGAATTAAAATTGAATTTTGGAATCAGTGAGGTGATACTATCAGGTCAGACGCGCTTGGTACCAGTCTGCTGAAATTAATGATTATAGTTATCATTGTGATAAATAATCTGAGGGTTTGTTGAGGGAAGCATAGCCTCCTAATTAAAATACTTTAGTGTCGTACCAATGCAAATTTTCATGCTCCGCAAGTTTTTGCTGTAGAAGAATTGCGTTACAAGTCTTAGATTTTATTCACTTTCTGTTTTTATTGACAAATTTTCCATTCATATAGGTATAGATATTGTATAAAAATACTTCAAATTATATTAAAATTACCCACAATTACTGCATCCAAATAGTTTTGATTACTGTTTAAAAACATTAATTAATTTTTATAAACAAGATAAATTACATCATACCATCTCAATATTATACCTTGCTTCAATTAGTAGTTTAATATAGAAGAAAACACGATATTTAGTTATTTTCAAACGTTTCATACAATAACTATTTCACAAAGTCTATCAAGTACGTTTTATAAAATGGAATATTCAAAGTATAAACAAAGAGACTTCAAAGGCTCGCTTATCAAAGCAAAGTTTGAAATAATTAAAATATTTTACATTTTTTGCTTTGAGGGTGGCATAACAAAACCATTTATGATATTATTACAAAGGTTTGACTGTTTTAGTGTTATATATTAGCCTATTGTGTATAGTGACATATCATCATCATCATCATCACTACATAGTATAAAACAAAGTCGCTTTCTCTGTCCCCATGTCCCTATGTATGCTTACATCTTTAAAAACTACGCGACGGATTTTGATGCGGTTTTTTTAATAAATAGAGTGATTGAAGAGGAAGGTTTATCACAATAATATCCATTAAATAGTGGAGAAATACTGTTATTTTGAGGTTTCTAATGTGATGTCGTAAATAATCATGCGGGCCACGGGAAGTAATGAATAAACCAAAACTACTGGATCGATTTTAATCATTTTTTCAGTGATTGAGCGGGCCGCTAATAATGGATATTGTAAGCCAATTCTATATTATATCTATGATAGTATGAAGTAGTAGTAGTACTAGAGGTAGATTAGTTGTATTAGAGGCCGGCTCGACAGGAAAAGTACGATTCCACAGAAAATTGGCGTTTTGTCCGATGTGTAAGTGCGCTTGACGTCTACATCACCCACCCTCTCTGTTCCCTCCTATCCGCATGTGATACTTCAAGTATCGCAAGAGTTCACAGAATGCGTTAACTGTTTACCACCATGTGCTTTGCCAACTGTTATGACATTAAAAAAATCTGATTGTTTATAAAAACAATGAAATGACTTCAAGCTCTATGACAGTACAAACAAAATTATTAATGATGCAGTAATTGTAGTAGAATGAATACCTATAATTATGGAAAGTATACCTTACCCCTAAATCTATCCTAAAAAATTATACTCTTTCTTGTCGCCAGTTTATAACTATTATTTATAAATTAGTAAGTTTTTATAGGCTATGGCAACCACTTACCATCACGTGGGCCGTATGCTTGTTTGCCAACTTATAACAAAAAAAAAAGTTTCAGAATAAATTTCACTCAATGTCTTTAGTTAACAAATTTTTAAGGCTATAAGCATCTAACAAACACAAATTTAAGTTACCTATCTAAGCCATTTTCACTTCTTCCATTTACGCTACGAATCTAGAACATTACGTTTGCCAAGAAGACGCCATCTTGCATTTAATGTTGCGGCGAATAGCGGAGTGACTTGAATAATTTCTGAGCTGCAATCGCAGGGTTTAATGTCAACGTGGTTTAACGTTATTTAACCATTTGTTTTAACTAGAATTTGCTGTTTTGTTTTATGTTAACCACTAATTTTATGAGTTAAGTGAAAATCAAAGAATTTACATTAACATTGGCCTCACCACTTTTTGCCACCTATTTCTTTTATGTTACTAGACTGCATAAAATTAGTAACTCTTTTAAGGGTAACTGTATACGATTTCACAATAGGATCCCAGAAAGCGTTCAGAAACTTTCTATAAATAAATTTAAAAAAAGTCAAAGAATTGGTGAATACCTTGAGGACACCACGCCTTGGGAATGAGACAGTCACTCCAGGCTTTTCAGTGATTATAATATGTAAACTAATATCAGTATAAAAAAATACATATAAAAAAGATAAAACCCCTGAGTTTGTTTCGCCGGTTCTTCTCAGGTAGAGGTTTAATTTTGGAGCCGGTGGTAGAATCTGACTTTCAACAAATAAGTGTAATGCTTTTTATGTTGAATAAAAATATTTGATTTGATTTGATTTACTAATTTGGCAAGCAAGCATGATGACCCTCGTGATGGTGAGCGCTCATCGTAGCTCATGAACGCTTGAAACACCATTCATTTTTAGGTGTCACTCATGCGTTGCTAACATCGAGATATTGGTTCTTAGCCATCTTTTGCCCCGTAATTTCACTAGCTACGTAAACTTTAAATCAAAGCTCGCCTTTCAATCAAAGTGGAGGCTTAGTAAAAAGTAACCTTATTTATAAGCTTCTACTGTCTGTCCGTCCGTCTATCAATTACGAACTTCATCTCGCCGTACCCTACAGAACCTTAATAGTTGAAATTTTCAGAGAATGTTTATTTACAACAAGAAATACAAAAAAATATTAAATTTAAAACACATACACAAGGAACTTTTGATTTTTTTACTCTACGGTGGTACGGAACTCTTTACTCCGCATCACATAAAGCAAAAAAAAAAACAAAATATGTAAAAGACATTCGAATAGTTTGGAAGCAATATGTATATATCATAAGTTTATTTGAGGAATCACATAAGTTTTCTTGTTTCGGAGTTGTCAATTTTATTTACTGGTGCTAGCTTTATATGGTTTTTAGGAGTATTTTTTTATATCAAAAAAGCGAATCCTATATTTATGGGCTTGGTAATTCTTAATTTATTAACACAGAAAAAGAAAACTTTCATCCAGCAGTGTTATAATAATCGAGTTAAGACATAAAATAATTGAGACGATATTGAACATCCTCCTTAAAAGGAGTATCAAATAATGTAATTATTTAAATACTCAATAGCTCAACGGTAGAAGGGCCGACGCCGCTCCCTTGACTCGAAAGTCGTCGGTTCGATCGTGACCCCTTGGGCTATTGTCGTACCCACTCCTAGCGCAAGCTTCGAGTTTATATGAAGGGGAATGCCTTGAAAAAGCATTGCAAAATTATTTTTAAAAATTGTACGTAAGGCTGAATGCAAATGACTCATTTTTTTTTTTTGTATAAGAGGGGGTAAAAAGGCAGGTGATGCTAAGTTATCACCGCCGCCCATGAACATCTACAACACCAGAGAGCATGCAGGTGCGTATGACGTAATATATTTCATTAACAAGGTTTACTCAAAACCTTTCGTTACTTAGACACGAACTCGGCGTGTTGTATTGGTTCGTTATGTAGTGAATAAGCAAATTCAAACCTTGGCTTTACCTAAACTAGTTAAATCTAAATTCCGTACAAATGGAAGGTGACATTTGCATATTTATACCATGTTTTGCTTTGACAGCGGCGAATGGAATATATAATGATATAATTAAAAGTTGAGGTTTAGCCTAATGTAGCACTTTAAGTGCTGAATTTGTATTTAGAGTTTGTGTCGGAAATTATATATGAATATCGTGAGGAATCCTGAATATTCCTATCAACGGCTTCAAAAAAGGAGACTCGCGAGAGTTTTGCGTTCGATCCTGAGTCTCTTGGGCTTGGGCTTCTATTGTCGTGCCCACTCCTAGCACATGTTCAGAAATTGTATGTAAGTGCAATAGGCTGAAAAGGCATTGCTAATTTTCCTTAAAAAACAAATCTTCAACAAGATCTTCAACAATATCCTCTGAAATGAAGCAAGTCATGAATATGTCTTCATTACTTCTGAACTATACTGATTAATCATGCCGAGAATAGAAATAGCCCAATGGATAGTAAACGTAGACTTCACCCGAACGTTAGGAGTTTAAGAAACTTCTGAATTTCAAGTGATTAATAGTTTTTCGAATTTATCGTGCTCTTTTCGGTGGAGGACAGCAGCAACAGCGTGAAGAAATCTGCATGTTGTAGAAGAAATTCTAAGACATGTATATACGCCTATCTTAGCCCAGTCCTTTGCTGCTGATAGGGCTTAAATGTCCTTCCGGTAAGCTACTGTAACTTGGTAAACTCGTTTAGTGACTGGTCGTCAGCTGCGTTTCGAGGCCAGCCAAAGTTTAACCTAAGTGTTAGTGGGTATTCATTTTTTGTGGGTATTCTCTGGATGTGAATAATGTAGACGTACGTTCTGTTAATTTTAATTTTAAATTAAGTAAAAGTAAATTCTGTTAAATTACCAGGAGCGTAGCACCGTTGAAGAGGTATAAGTGACAAGACGTCGTACTCTACGAGTGCTAAAGCTTCTACCACAAGCCCCGCACATTTCTGTAATGACAATTCCAACAGCTACGCTACAATACAATACGCTATAATACAAGTGCAACGGACTGCGTACGAACTCCCTATAACTACTGCACTCCTAGTACTCGCGGAATAGTTTATTTAAATTTTGTCTATTTAATATGCCAGCAAAGAAGATTCTGCCCGCCGCTAAGCCTCAGCACGATCCTAGATGGAGTAGAGTCATCTGCCCCCGGGCTAGATATAAAAAATAAATAAATAAACGCTACACACTCAACGGCCCATAATATGATAGATTTATCCTTTGTCGAGGATTCGGAAACATACTTAATGACGGGGACAAACACACCCACACCGGTAAACATGCCTGTATGGTCCATACAAACATCTGCTCCGAGTGAGAATCAAACTCAAGACCTGTGGCAGTTCCGCTACCGCTGCACCATAAAAATTTATTATTTTTGCGCTTTTTGTTTTAACATCACTAATATCAATATGTATTATAAATACATTATTACTAGCGACCCACCCCGACTTCGTCCGGGTGCATAGTAAATTGTTCCGTTTATCCCGTTACCGACGGGTATTAATTCCGTTTTTGGTTCTTCCACTTATAAACTATCTACCTGTATACAAACATTAAGTATAATAATACATTTTTTTTTCATACGAACTTCTGTTTTATTTTTTGAATTTTTTTTCAAACTCTGGGACCCGATAGCAGCGCCCTCTACCCGGTGAAAGTTTTTGATTGACTAATAAGGCTATTAAAAAGCAGGGGTTGGTGATAAAAAGTGAAAATTTAGGGTCGTATGTATTTTTCAATGCCACATAATAAAAAATAAAAATTTTATTAAAAAAAAAATTGTGGTGGACACCCTTATCACTGAGGGGTTTGAAAAATAGATAGTAGCCGATTCTCAGACTTACTGAATATGCATAAAAATTCATAAGAATCGGTCAAGCCGTTTCGGAGGAGTATGGGAACGAACATTGTGACACGAGAATTTTATATATTAGAAGAAGATATACAGTTCCAATTTTAACGATTTCATTTATCAACTCTAAATCTAACAAATTAGAGAGGAAATTTCTTTGTACTGAAGACATCGTTGTGGCGTTGTAGGTAGCGAGTCTGTCTTTAGCCTCGACCGTTGCGGGTTCGATTCCCGCTCGGGCAGATGTTTGCATTGATCTTACAAATATCTGTTTGTTATCGGTCTGGGCGTTCGTCCCTGTGGCTCGGAGAGCACTTACATAGCATCAGATAATAATCGTTAGCCCTTGGTAAGTAAATTGCTCTTATCCAATACTGGTTCACCCTTAGAGTTGCGGAGATCAGATGGCAATCGCTCTGTGTAAAAACTAGTAACTCATATAATACCGGGAATTATGCTAAGAAGAAAAAAAGAGGATTTCTTTGTATTGAAGTAGTTTGGTATTAAAAACCGGATCATCGTGGTACAAGCTTTTCTTACAGTTCTTATTCTCATATTTATGTATAAAAATTAGGGTTGAGTTTAGCTTGTTTTACTGTTGTACAACAATTCAGTGAAGCGGAGAATAACCGGAAGCGCTTTCTGTAAGTGTAAGCCCCAATCTGCCGATATTTAGGTGTTCTAGGTTGGCGCGTTATGGAAGTAATTGTTGGGATTTAGTTTTTATTTAAAAAAATGTATGAACCGTAGGCTTATTTTATATATTCATCCGACAAAATTTCTAAAGACTCGCTCGTGCTCCTTTATAAATTCAACATCAACGCAATATAACGAAATACACGCTAAATTTATACGCTATGTTGTAAGCTGTCGTATGGGCGACCTGAAGGCGTACCATGAACTGTTATTGGAAATGACAATCTAACCTGAGCTATGTTGCTATTTTTTACCATGACATATGCATTTATAAATCATACTCGCATAAAATCTAAATCGTTTTACTACCTGAATTGATTTGAATCGCAATAGAATTGTTATTAAAGTACGCAAATCGCAAAAACGAAACTCTGTGTATATGTGTTAATGTTTGCTCCTACGTGGCATTCTAAAGAAACTCGCTATATTATCATACCCTTACGAAAGAGACGTATGATTTAAATTTCCTTTCGGACAAACATATAAAATGCTCAAGTAATCTCAAACAATAAAATACCAAGAAATCTTATTCATATTCTCATCACAGTCCATCTCCACACAAGACGACCCTTTATCTGAATTTGAGCAGATCTCACCGTGAAATATCGCGGTCGAGCTCCGAATATAAAAGAGCCGGCAACCCTAACATTAGCATATCGTTTGACGTTTCAAAGGAAATTTTATTGGCATTGTTATCGACCGCGGGCAATGGAATTTAAACAACCAATTAGGGTTGTCAGTTTGAGGAGTTTTATTTTATGGATTATGAATTTATAAGTATAAATATATAAGTATATGAATTTATAAGGCTATAATTTTTTCGATATATATGTTATAATATAAATGTTATCGATTATTTGAACTTTTTTTTTTTAATTTTAATTATTATATGCATAAATTAAGGTCTTCTTCTTCTGATAGTATGGTTAGAGGCCAACCTAGTGTCAGAGTTGTTCAGGTGTCCTATATACGAGTAGGCATCTAACTTGACTTTTTTTATGTCATGACGGTTAGTAAATAAGCAAACGGTCCGCCTGATGGTAAGCAGTCACCGCAACCTATAAACGCTTGCGATACTTAAAGTATCACAAGCACGTTGTCAACTAAAGGAACAGGAGGGACGGGATGTGAAGGGAAGAAAGGAAGAGAACACAGGGGGAGGAAAATTGGGCCTCCGGCGCTCTCACTCATCGCACGAAACGCAACAGTACCTAATTATACTGCTAGTTGACGCCGATTTTCTATGAGAGGGTAATACTTCCCCGGTAGAGCCGGCCCTTTTGTGCTGAGAGAAGCATGGCTCTACTACCGTTTGAACCGTAGAAACCTTTGACTTTTAGATTATTATCAAATTGATACCAACCGTTAGGATCATATTTAATATTCAATTTAATATATAAATAAATATATAAGCTAAAATAGCTCCTACCGTTGAGCTATTTTAGCTTATATATTGCAAAATAATCTATTTGTAATAGATAATTTAATTATATTGGAACAAAGTTCCTTATCGCGCGTTGCGAAAAGGGGCTCGACGGAAAAATTTAAGACCAGAAGTTGTAACGACACTTTTGCTATAGTTGTGAGCCGTGCGGCGTGCGCGTGTTTCTCTGTCTGGCTCTCTCTCTCTCTCATAGAAAGCAAGCCAGTTATTTTCGTTTCGTCTTTCTTCTTCGCATTAAACAGTGTGGTGTTGCGACGATTATTTTTGTTGAGTGTATACAGGTTTTTTGTACATAATAAATAATAAATAAAAAAATATTATTATGACTTAAAAAAATAAAAGCTTATTACAATTCCTTCACTACTTCGTTCCATCCGGGTGTCCCTAGATACCTGTCGAGTTTTTTTTAAATTTAAATTAAATTCAAAATTATCTATTACAAATAGATAATTTTCAATTTATATGTTCAAAATTAGGGCCACCAATGTAGGGCAAGCCGTCTGCTTTATGGGTGTATTTATGTTGACTCCCTAACCCTTCCACCAGAAACTCACCGTCTCCCTCTTAAGCGCGACATCTGGCGTCCTCATTATTTGAATTATGGATGAGTCAAGACCCGACTTCAAACTACATGCAGATTAACCAACAATAATGAAGATAAATATTTGGATATGATAATTCGTATTTTTGTAGGTCTGAGGATCTGGAAAGGTCGCTTATTCATGAAAGTGAATTGGGTTCTGCGAAGAAATTAATTCGATTCGTTAATTTTCGTTTTCATTTTAAAGGTCTTTTTATGTAGTCGATTCTTGAAATTTGAAAGTTAGATTTTAGGTTATATTAAATTAAAATTAACGATTAATAAAAACAATCAAAGAAAAACTTCAGCTTTTAATTATTTTTAATAATAATAGTCTATGCATATTTTCATTTTTTTCTTCTTTGCCATATATATTATGATCTGGAAATAGCTTTTGCTTTCCACAGCAGTACTTTAAACAGCAGTAGTCACAGTTAAATTTCAACCCGGGGCCGTTTGCATTGACCATAGAATGTGTTTTAGTCTGAGTATTTGCAATTGTGTATAAGTGTGTTTCCCGGCCGGTCTATGGATTAACCACCTAGTAGTTTTCAACTGGATGTTTCCGTATTCCAGAGGGGAGGGAGTAGTTGCCTGTTGTTATGTATTAGATAATAATTTAAGGATTTTTTTATGATGGTTGGCAAATAAGCATACGGTCTGCCTGATGGTAAGCAGTTACCGTAACCTATGAATGCTTGCGATACTTGAAGTATCACACGAGCGTTGCCAACCCAAGGAACGAGAAAGAAGGGATGAGAAAGGAAAAAGAAAGGAAATAGAGGGGTGGGGGATTGGGCCTTACTTTACGCCGATTTTCTGTGAGAGGGTAGTACTTCCCCGGTGGAGCCGGCCCTTTGGACTGGAAGAAGCGTGGCTCTACTACCGTAAAAGTTTTTTTTTCGGAGTGTCTATTAATGTTATTATATTGACCTTGAGACCGCCAGGCGAGAACTGGTAAGTCGAGTCAGATGCTTAAATGGTAGACCTACACAATTCCGACACTAAGTTGGCTTCAAAAAGAAGTTTATGTGAAAGCAGTAAATGCCTTATCCAATCCAACGCTAGAATCTTATGAATTTCTACTGTCTGTGCTTTTAATTTATTCTACCAAGGATCTCAGTTTGAGGTTAACTTCATTATAGTTCCTGCATTACTCATCATACGTGCAATAATTCAGTTTATCGAAGTAAATTGTGAAAATATCAATGTTTTTAATATTCTCTTAGGTCACTGCTTTACCAATAAAATAGTTTTTAGGGATCGGTGCTCAAAGGCTGCCAACGGAAAGAGTGCAAAGCCATGATAAAGCGGGCTGTATCTCACGACCAGTAAGTGTAATCGGTAGATCGCTGAAATTTTACCAGCTTTTTAAGTAACTAGTACTACAAATAAAAATAAAATAACTTAATATTTTTATTCTACTGTGATATGGAGTTCTTTATGTGTGAGTCCGACACGTACATGGCTGGTTTTAATTGTGGCCACTCTATTGGTGGCTTTAGCCATATGCCTTAAGTTTTGTACAATCTAATATAATCTAATTACCACTCTATATTCTACAGCATCTCAATATTGAGTACCGTGGCTGTGGACTAGTAATTATACCATTTTTTTTCTTTTTGTATATTTGTAATCATACGAAAATTCAGTGCACAGTAATAATTATATTTATTAGACCAAACCAAACCAAACCAATAGTAATGCTTACATAAATGTACGGTATTACAAAAATTTACATATAAAATCTTATAACAAATATCTGTCCCTAAATTGGGCAGAAATAAATATGTTTTTGACTCTTGTCCTCCTAAAAAACTTAAAAGATTTTGATTTTTATATTAATTTAACGTTATGAAAAGGTTTTAGCTAGATCGGACAGGTGGTATTTTATTACATAATTATTTATATTATGTTACTTTTAATTCTTTTATATTATTTCAGCAGTAATAATTGTATGGTGGCTCACGGCACTAGGTTATTTTTTTAAATGTGTCTTGTGTGGATCGAAAGCTTTTTAAGCAACAGCATTTGTCTGAGGTCTTTTTCTTACTCCTTTAATCATGGATCATGATAGCAATAATTATATAGCTGTATTATTATTATTATTATAAAAAAGGTGTCAGGACAAAGTCTGTCAGGTTAGCTAGATTTTTTACCAATTTCAAATCTATTTCATTTTAAAGTTTTATAATGAAAATTTTTTTTTTTTATGTTAGAAGTTGGCAAACAAGCATGCGGCCCACCTGATCGTAAGTGGTTGCCGTAGCCTATGAGCGCTTGCAGCACCATTAGTAGGTGCCACTCACGCGTTGCCAACCTCGAGATATTAGTTCTTAAATCTCGTTCGCCCAGTAATTTCACTAGCGTACAATGCCCTTCAAACCGGAACACAGTAGTGCCTAAGCACTACTATTTGGTGGCAGAATATTGGACACTGCGGTGGCACCTACCTAGCCGGCCTCTTGCAACAAAAGACCTACCACCAGTGTGACTGATTGCACTGGTGGAATAATCTCTGTTGTGACAGAGGTTATCCCATACTTTTCCATTAACAATGTATTTCCGCTTTATTTCTTTTCTTTGCCAAATTTGCTTTTAATCTATCAAGCACAAACGAAACAGTTGACGTCAAAAGGAATTTAGTACAAAGAATGGAACACAATAACCAACTTATATATTCTGACTGTGGGATAAATTAGCATTCAGTCCTTAAGACCCAGAATAAGATGAAAGAGACCTTCAAATATAGAATCTTAAATTTTCTTTTTATTTAAATCTGTGTGAAAAGAATAAAAATTCGTATCCTAGCTCGATCGCGGAAGTGGGAGGGTTTGTCCTTGTCATTTTATGTGTTTCCGGACCGACACAGAATATTACTATCCTAATGGGACCCGTTGAGTGTGTAGCGTTTATTATTATTATAAAAAGACCTCAAGGGGTTTTTTTAATTATATTATTAATAATAGTCTAATTATTGGAACGAAGTTCCTTACTTTTGCGAAAGGGTGCTAGACGGAAAAAATTTAGACCAAAAGTTGTAACGATACTTTTTGCTATAGTTGTAAGCCGTGCGGCGTGCGCGTGTTTCTCTGCCTGTGCCTCTCTCTCTCTCTATATCTATCTCTCTCTTTCTCTTTCTCTCTCTCGTAGAAAGCAAGCCAGTTATTTTCGTTTCGTCTTTCTATTTCGCATTGAACAGTGTGGTGTCGCGACGTTTATTAAAATGAAAAATTCATTAATAATTTAATTAATTAATTAATTTTATTCCTATTACCTTCACTAATTAATCGAAAGGAACTTCGTTCCACCCGGGTGTCGCTTGAATCCTCTCAAGTTTTTATTTCCTCAATTTATGTTCTACAAATAAATAGCAACACTTAAAAAGGCAATTTAGTCATCATTTTAGGGTATTCACACGTTAATAAAATTTAATTAAAGTACCGTACCCGCCTTGATGGTGATTACGGTGAATGACGTCATTAGCTAAACTTCAGCAGCCATGTTTTGTTTCGAATGACTTGGTAATGGCGGTAACGTTAGCTATATGAGATTGTGGAATATTATAGTACAATATGATTTATACCATGAAATAGTTAATGAATAATAGTTAAAAAAGGTTTTTAAAAATAAGCTTTTATTTAAATGCTCTAAAAGGAAAAACATAAATTTTAAATTGGATCAACCCATCAATTTATTACTAAAATATAAATCTTGTCACAAGATTTACCTCTTTATGTATTTAACTATTTATATAATACAATCTTTTTCCAATTTTTTTATGTCAAGATCAATTTCCTAAATTGTAATCAATATATCTATCAAAAATCAAAGGTGCAAATTTTATTTAGAAAAATCCTTTTTTGTATTCTAAAATAATTAGAAAAGGTAAAAAAAATAATCTCTAAGGCATATGTGCATAAAAACAATTACTCTATTTTATTTTTAATAATTTCGTATCTCTATCTATCTAGATCTATTCGAGAAATCAAAAGGTATAGCCTTTTGATTTCTCTTTACTATATAAAAAAAAATCGGTACACATAAAAAGTCAGACGAGTTGATAGACTCCTTAATTACGAAGTCACTTTTTTGTTTTAAGTGTCATAAATATATGGGAAATGTTTTTGTTAAAAACATCTAAGACCTCCAAAACGTACCACTCGGAACTTGTGCTAGGAGTTGGTACGACAATAGCCAGGTGTTCAGGATCGAACACGCAGCTCTCGCGTTAACGTATTGAAATAAGCCCTTTAACTGTTGAACTATTGAAGCTTTTAAACTAACCTAATTATTATAATATACCAGTATAATATAGTGGTTACAAAACTTCATCCAAATCCCTCCAGTAGTTTTTGCGTCAAAGAGTAACAAACTTCCATCCATCCAAACTTTCAGATTGATATTATTAGTTAGATATATCATTGAACGTGTTAATTTCATATCGAAAATTGATATTTTATAATATATCTACCCCTAGGGTTTTCAAGGCGAAATCGGGAAAACGGAATCCTCACAACTGCGCCCTATTTGCTTATGTTACAGCCATTTCATATTATATGGACAAAATTTGGAGTATTGCTACCATTACATAATGTGGATGCTTACAAATCAATTGCGAAGTTTTTAATTTTATAATTTTCATGTTGTTATTAAACAAACACACCGTTAATATATATATATCGATAACGATATTGACGCGAGCGAAGCCGCGTGTAAAAATGTACAATTATAGATGAAAATTATTTAATAATTACTAACAAAACAAATAAATCAGGTCAATTCCATTCCATTCCATTACGAATTATTTCAGTTTAATCAGTAAAGATTCCAAACTAAATGTAGTTATAAACTAACTTATAACTATATCAATTACTAAAACTTGGTCGAACTGATTTATTGAGGACTTGTGACCTAGAAGTTCGGACTCCGTGTTTTATTAATAATTTGCACCAACAGTAACTTTACGTCTTCTCCCTATATTTCCAAGTAGTTCATGTTTTTGGGTTTAGAAATCATGTTTAAAATTATCCGGTTATACCAAAGTTTTGAACAGGGCTATACCCAATCATCACAAGATACTTTGCCTGCGGTTACACACTCTGGATGCTGGTCTTTGAATTTTCAAATTCTTATTTTGTGTTTTGAATTTATCTCGTACCTAACTTCTTCTTCTTCTTCTTAGCATTTTTCGCGGTAATTACCCAAGATCTGCATAAACTGCTTATTTTCAAAGGTTACTAGAACCGACTGAAATAGATATTTATAACAAACAACAGACAGACTCATTACCAGAATGCCTTAACGATCGTTTTTTTTTTTTTTTTTTTTTTTATGTTAGAAGTTGGCAAACAAGCATACGACCCACCTGATGGTAAGTGGCTGCCGCAGCCTATGAGCGCTTGCAGCACCATTAGTAGGTGCCACTCGCACGTTGCCAACCTCGAGATATTAGTTCTTAAATCTCGTTCGCCCAGTAATTTCACTAGCGTACAATGCCCTTCAAACTGGAACACAGTAGTGCCTAAGCACTACTATTTGGCGGCAGAATATTGGACACTGCGGTGGTACCTACCTAGCCGGCCTCTTGCAACAAAAGACCTACCACCAGTGTGACTCTCGTACTTAACGATGAAGGAAAATATCGTGATGAAACTAGCATCCTATGGAAGAAATTTAATACTTAGTAGATTGCTTCTAATTGCTTCTAATCTTTAAAAAATGAGGCATTTTCCCAGCATTGAGAGATTAAAAGGCTGTTAAAATACTAGTGCAGAGTGAACCTCTCTACACAAAGCTAATATGGCAAAACAGAAATTAAAACATTTTCTTTTGAAAAATTCTTGCTTAACAGGCCCGAAGTTGAAGAACTTGATTCATCATGCCAATATTAAAATTATAATCGTAGACTATTGTACTTCTTATTTAATATTTATTTTACCTAATTGCGTCTACATCTTAACTAATTTAATTAAGATTTAGCAAGATATAATTGATCTCGAAAGCAATTAAGCTATATAGCCTCCGTGCGTTAATTACGCTAAATTATACAACCAATTCAATTAATTTAAATTGTACACCAAAGGCCGCAAAATAGCTTACAATTTAAGCTAAGCAATATTGTTTTAATATTTTGAAATGTAATTTAATTAATTTACAATTTCGTTTTATTAAATAAAAATACAAAACAATTACAGAACAGAATTCATTAATACTATATAATATGTAACATCTATGATGGATTTGTTTCTATTTTACGTAAATACTATTGAACTGGTTTTAATGAAATTTGGCACACTCATAGTTTATTATAATGACACCGTTGTGGCGTTGTGGATAGCAAGTCTGCCTCTAGTCTCGAGAGTTGCGGGTTCGATTCCCGCCCGCAGATGTTTGCGTTAATCTTTCAAATGACGACGTTGTGGCGCAGCGGTAGTGAACCTGCCTTAAACGCCACAGGTCGCGGGTTCGATTCCCGCTCGGAGCATAATATGTTTGTATTGACCATGCAAGCATATTTTCCGGTCTGGGTGTATTTGTCCTTGTCATTGTGAATGTTTCCGGACCCCCGACACAGGATATCACTATCCTAATGGGGGCCGTTGAGTGTGTAGCGTTTAATTTTTAATTTTTTTTTTTTAAATATCTATTAGGGTCTGGGCGCTTTTCCATGTGCGTCTCCCCACCGTGCCGGAGAGCTCGTTAAGTTGTCTCGGTTGTTATCACATAACATCTGATAATAATCGTTAACTCTTGATAAGTAAATTGCTCTTATCCAACGTGTTACTGACCCTGGCAAATTACTGGTATAATTTTTATTTTTCGGAGTGTCCATTGCTGTTGGCCCTAGTGGCCTCGACAGCGTCACCGGTGGGGTGTATAATATTATAGTATATTGATTAACACATAAGATTATTATGCAAAAATAAAAACAATAAAAAAACATGGGAAAAATGTTTTGGAAAAGGAAGTACATGCCACTATTTATCGTGAAAAGAAATCTTAAAAATAATGAAATAGACGATAAATATTTATATCCGGAACCGTTGATTTGAACGCAATAAAGTATCAAATTAAAAACACTTTTCATTCGAGCCGCGGTACATAGCTAGTGAATTATATTTCTATAAGTAGTGATACACAAATGCAAATAAGTTTTACATATGAATCATGGCTGAAGCTTAAAGGACTCTTTTCATTCTGTCACAAAACGAATGCACCAAAAGCGTTGCACGTTGACGTCACGTGCACGGCCCTATTGTGTACAGTACAATGAACAAGCGAAATTTGTATATGAAATTGTTCACAAAACTTTTGTATAGACTTTCATGCTCATTCACGCATGATTGTACTTTTTATTTTTTAAACAGCATATTTTTTTAATATTACAAATGTAAAATTAATTGTAGGTTGGAGTGAAAATAATCGATAGATATCGTCGATATTTTTAATCTGCATAAAATGATAATCGATATTTATTTTTGTGTATCGAATTCGATATTTTTACCACCAAATTCAAACCCTTGGTTAAGTTAAGGTATAAGTACATTCATGTGCTTTGATTTTTTGCACGGATTCTAATGAAGTCTTATACTAAGAAAAATATCGATATATCGATAAATAAATATTTTTACTCGATAATAATCGATACAATTAAAAATTATCATTCAATATTTATTATCATACTTTTGTATGAAATTAAGGTTTTTAACGACAATGAAAATCTGAATGATGTGTTTGTTTAATAACAACATGAAAATTATATATATATATATATATATATATATATATATATATATATTAAGGTATTTTTATTGCATTTCAACAAAATACAATACAAACTTTCATATATCTCTTTACAATTTTGTTGGTGACATTAAGTAAGCTCCGTTACAGCATTGTCTTAAAAGTCCTTAAAAGTGCCATCAACATCAGTTCCACGATTTAAGCGTGAACAGGTATTTATTTATTTATTACCCACTTACACATCACCGTCATACCGGCGTCTGGATGTGACGACCCCATCACCCGCTGTTGGGATAACCTCTGTCACAGCAGAGATTATTCCACCAGTGCAATCAGTCACACTGGTGGTAGGTCTCTTGTTGCAAGAAGCCGGCTAGGTAGGTACCACCGCTGTGTCCAATATTCTGCTGCCAAATAGTAGTGCTTAGGCACTACTGTGTTCCGGTTTGAAGGGCACTGTACGCTAGTGAAATTACTGGGCAGATGAGATTTCAGAACCAATATCTCGAGGTTGGCAACGGGTGAGTAGCTCTTACTAATGGTGCTGCAGGCGCTCATAGGCTACGGCAACCACTTACCATCAGGTGGGCCGTATGCTTGTTTGCCAACTTGTAACATAGAAAAAAAAACCGTACTATACCGCGCTCCGCCCTATCTGTGGTGAACCAAATTTCATTTAAATCGATTCAGTTGTTTGAGTTACTTTCACATTTACAATATTAAGTAAGGATTTAGTCGAATTGATGAATTGATTGAACCTCCGTCTTTTCGAAGTCGGTTGACAAACAACAAATTCATTGGTTAAATATTTCCATCTCCGCTGAATACTGATAATTTTCTTTTCATTTTTGTTGGTTTCCCGAATTATCTAAATTAAACATCTAATTTACGATATCCTTTAACAGCAGCGGGTCGTCGAGAGACGCTCATTTGAAGCAATTACCTTAATTGCGCTACCTGTCGAATCTTATCTGCAATCTTGGGTTGAATTGATCATCAGCTACTAATGTCGATAGCAATAATTAAATAAATAGGTGAATCTCTTTTATGTTTTGAAATTGTAAAGATTCAATCAGACTTGTATAAACATATAGAATAATATTGGGTTGAGTTGCTCTCCGTTTTGAACATGAATTTCCGTCTTGCTTTATATTTTTCATTGCATTATATATATTAAATCATTAAAACTAAATTGGTTTATTCATAACGCGACGCTAAATAATCTGTCCAATGATTTCTACAGAAATATCAGTGAAATGATAAAGTAAAGCACATTTTATAAATTAATTTAACTAAGCATTTACAGAGTGCTGCAATCTGAACTCGTCTTTCTAGTTATTTTCCTCTCTACAATAAGTCATCAAAATACATAATAATAACACAACCGGTTTTGAAAAATAGGCTTACCGTCACGCATCACGAGTCATCACTGGTTTGTAAAAAATACCATTTGGTCCAAAATAAGCATTTCACTTTAGATAATAGTTCAATAGATATCAAATCGTTGAGGCGTTGTGGATGGCGAGTCTGCCTTTAGCCTCGACAGCTGCGGGTTCAATTTCCACTCGGGCAGAAATTTGCAATCTTACAAATATCTGTATCAGTCTGGGCGTTTGTCGGTATGGGTCTCCCCACAGTGCCTCAGAGAGCACGTTAAGCTGTCGGTCCCGGTTGCTATCTGATAAAAATCGTTAACTCTTGATAAGTAAATTACCCTTATCCAATGAGTTACACGTTCGCCCTTAGGGTTACGGAGTTCAGATGGCAATCGCTCTGAGTAAAGACTAGTAACCTGTCAAATCTGGACAAGATTAATCATCAGGTTACCCTGGTAAATCACTCGTATAATACTGGGAAGAAGACAAATATATGAAATGAACATTTCATTTATTGACGTAAAAATTTAATGCTAAGTAAAATAGGCATCAACTGTAAATCTACAAACGTTTTTGCTTGTTACGCTTCGAGGGCAACAGCTATGAGAGCTATTATTTTGGAAACCTTGAATTTCTTGATCGCAACACTGGGAAAAACATGTGTCAGTCCCTCGTGAACAGAAGCTAGTTTCGGCTAGGTTATTCTTCGAACAAAAAGTGCTTTTTGGCCTTACAGCTTCTTAAATTACTTTGAGGACTGCATGACGTTGGTTTTGAAAATTTTACGCGATGAGCGTTACATTTGCAGGTCTGAAATAGAGTTTGAACTTTAATTAATATAACATTCATTTTTGTCCTTAGATTAATGTATCAAACTACTTCCTATCTTTTGTGCTTAATGAGACGCTGACACGCGAGTGCACTGGATGGGCTAAGTAATTTTAGGCGGGGTCAGTCACTGAATGGTTGCCGCATAGTGGTATTTCAACTGAGCGTCTCCGTTTTAGAAGGGCAAGTTAAAAGTCAGTCCTGGTTGTTATCAATTTGATATTAGTCGAAAAGTCAAATCAGAGGCTTATACGGGCGCCATGAACAACTCTGACACTAGGTTGGCCACTAACCACTCGATAAAAGAAGACTCTTCAAATAAATTCATTATAATTGATTTGGAATTAATTGGGATTTTTAATAAAAGTAAAAAATAACGTTTTCATAATGGATAATTTCCCCAAATTAATGAACATATATTTAACAACCTGTTTCTAGCTTTAGTAGATTCATATTAAGAAGTTCTACTTACCCTTATTTCCACCGTTGTAGCGTTGTGGGTAGCCTGTCTGCCTTTAGTCTCGACGGTTGCGGGTTCGATTCCCGCTCGGGCAGATGTTTGTTAAATTTCTGTCTCGGTCTGGGCGTTTGTCTGTGGGTCTCCCCACCGTGCCTCGGAGAGCACGTTAAGCTGTCGGTCCCGGTTACTATCACAAAAACATCTGATAATAATCGTTAACTCTTGATAAGTAAATTGCTCTTATCCAATGAGTTACTGGTTCGCCCTTAGGGTTGCGGAGGTCAGATGGCAATCGCTCTGTGTAAAAACTAGTAACCTGTTAAATCCGGATAAGAGTAATAAGCAGACCCTGGGTAAAATAAAATACCGGGAATAATGCTAGGACGAAGAAGACTTACAATTATTTGAACTTTTCGTCGTATTCTCAGAAATGTTGGTCGTCTGCTAATACAAGCACAACCTCTCCGTCTTTTCTTTCTTCTTTCAGCGGAATTTTGCAATTTAGTAATAATGTTGCACCATTTATCATTACAAGAGCATGCAGCACCTAAAATAAGTCAAATATGTTACAAAATTACCTCAAATGTAATTTATTTAAAAAAAGAAATATCTTTACCCATTTTTATCAAAATATTATGTTTAAATGATTAACGAGGTGACAGGAATTTTATGTTTAGGGATCGTGGCCAACTGAATTTTGATTGATTAATTAAATTCATCGCATTGACGACGTTGTGGCGCGTAGCAAACCTTTTCAATTCCCGCTCGGAGCAGATATTTGTATTACACACTCACGGCCCCAATTAGATACAGACTTTATATAGCTACATTAGATATAGCTACATTCTCTGTCGGGTGTCCGGAAACATACACAATGACAAGGAAAAATACGCCCAGACCGGAAAATATGCTTGAATGGTCAAAACAAATATATTCTCCGAGCGGGAATCGAACCCGCGACCTGTGGCGCTTATGGCAATTTTACTACCGCTGCGCCACAACGTCGTCGTCATATAGATTTCATTCATTTATATAGATTATATTACTAAATTGTTGTTTACATATTCATTATTTGTTTTAAAAACAACAAAAATTTTATCATCAAATATTTCTACAACCAGAAGTTGTGATAATACTTTTAAAATCCTATGAATACTAATCACCAAGACATCCAATCTAAGTCTCGCGTCTGAGGATGAACTTCGAGAGAAATCAGAATTGCAATACAAACTCGAAACAAGCAATTAAACTACACCGACAACAGATTAATTATTTGTTTATACAACAAACTTCGCGGAATTGCTTCTTCGCTATCGACTGTTCGAGAAGTCATTTATATACATTGTTGTTTCATGCAAGTGCATTTGTATTGACAAATCTAACTCACTTCGTTAAAAAATGCCGGACATACTGCTCACATACTTAAAGAGTTTCGTTTTCTATTTCTGGAAAAGGAAAATAAATAAATACATCCAATTTTAATGAAACCTATTGCACCATTTACGGTAGTATAGCGATTCTTCTCCCAGCACAAAGGGGCCGCCTCGACCGGGGAAGTGCTACCCTCTCACCGAAATTCGGCGTAAAGTAACTGTATCAGTAGGTGCTTGCGTTTCCCGCGATAAGTGAGAGCGCCGGAGGCCCAATCTCACACAACTTCTGTTACCTTCCTTTTTTGCCTTCTCATCTCTTCCCTCCCTTTCCTTGGGTTGGCAACGCGCTTGTGATACTTCAAGTATCGCAAACATTCATAGGTTAAGGTGACTGTTTACCAATCAGCGGACCGTATTTGCCAACCGTCATGATATAAAAAACCATGAGTATTACATTGCGTATAGGACTTTGATTATTAGATATTTGCAGCAGAATGACAATCATCTTGAATAAACTAGCAACGTGCTTATTCTAAATTCACATAATATCCCTAATACAAATATTACTTGTTGAGATAGCTATTAGCAATGCTCAGAAACAATAAGCCAATTTAATTAATATAAGGATCAAAATAATGAGGCATAAGTATCTCCTCTTTGAAAGGGATATTTTTAAGACGACCCAGATGAAAAGATGAAAACGCACTCGAGTAGAAAATTGGATGCTTCAGAACGTTTAAATCGATGGCCTAATTTAGGGTAGGTATCAGATGGTTCCTTGTATTTTCTTTAAGGTATTTCAGAATCTTTTGTACCAAATGTTACATTGGTAAAATTGTTGAATATTTTTTTTTAAAAATTTATTTTGTATAAATTGTGATTTTGTAAATAAATAATTAAACGTCGGAGGTCCGGTGTCGTACACAATAACAAGGGCAAAGATACCCTTACCGAAAAACATATCTGTATGGTCAATACAAACATCTGCTCTGAGAGTGGATAAAATCCGCGACCAGTGGAGCTTAAGACAAATAATCTTCTTACCCTCAAATAACTAATACTAGTTGCCTATCAAATCCGACTAATAATGTGACTAATAAGCAGACACTGGGTAAAATACCGGGATTAATGCTAGAAAGAAGAAGAATGAACTGTAAAATATATCTATCTACACGAGAATTTTATATATATAAAATTCTCGTGTCACAATGTTCGTTCCCATACTCTTCCGAAACGGCTTGACTGATTATTATGAAATTTTTTATGCATATTTAGTAAGTCTGAGAATCGGCTACTATCTATTTTTCAAACCCCTAAGAGATAAGGGGTGTCCACTGCAATTTTTTTATTTTATTTTTGAGTATTTTTTTAAATATTTTTTTATTATGTCGCATTGAAAAATACATACGACCCTAAATTTTTATCCTTTTACCGTCAACCCCTATTTTTTTAATAGCCATATTAGTAAATCAACAACTTTCACCGGTGTCTTCTAGACTCGGGTAGAGGGCGCTGCTATCGGGTCCCAGATTTTTTCGGGGCAGGACAACGTCTGCCGGGCGAGTTAGTTTTATTATATATTTGCTTCTAATTATTACGTCATTTGGTTTTGGAAATCTGAGTTTTAAATATACAAAATGTCTTAATTTTAAACTATTTGGTATTAAAGATAAATTCCGTAACTGCATGTATTGGTAAAGTCAAAAGTTCTTATCACTAAATAGTATAAAACATAGTCGCTTTCTCTGTCTTTTGATGCGGTTTTTTTAATAGATAGAGTGATTGAAGAGGAAGGTTTATATGCATAGTAACATCCATTAAATTCTCTAAATTTAACGCGTGCAGGCCACGAGCAGTAATGAATAAATCAAAACTACAGGATCGATTTTAATAATTTTTTCAGTGAATGTCATAGGCTATATATTTTATACCCGTGCGAAGCCGGAGTGGGCCGCTAGTATGGCATATAAAAGTTAAGCAAGTAAAACTACGTTTTGGTAAATTATAATACCGCTTTAAATTATTAGGGCCAACCTCACTTAGCTTTAAGGCTATCTCCCAGTTGGGACATCTGGCGTTCTTATTACTTGAATAATGTATGAGTTAAGATCCCACTTGAAACTACAGGCAGATTTACCTACAGATATATTTAATACAACAGAACTATTTCTATTGTTACGGGCGGGGGTTCGCTGATTTGGAAACAAACACCTGATGACTCTAAATAAGACTTTATTAAGATCTAGATTACACAACGGAACTTCACTAATCACAGGTCCAAAACACAGGTCAATCACAGTCCAAAGGAATAGCCGAGGTCACTAATTATCGCACTTGTTCATTGGTACCACTTGTAGTTTCTTCGCTCATTGCTCAGAATTGAATGACTCAGGTGACACGCCGGGCTGCTTATATAACGCGGAACACGGGATCGAGAAAGTTCGGTCCGCGAAACTGCTACACGTTTCGAGAATACATTTTTCTAGAACCCACGCGACGGTCGAGGAAGTAAACAATGAGAGTAGCAAGTGATTTTGAACCTTATTCCCTTGTGATAAGGTTCTCCGTAACAATATGATTGTTTCTTTAAAGTTTGGCAACGCACCTGCATACCCTTTAGTGTTGCAGATGTTCATGGGATTTTCGCTGAACAGGTAAGCCTCCTACTCGTTTGCCCCCTAGAACACAACACAACATCTATATTATACGGTATATTACTTTAATAAGGCCTAAAGACCTGCTAATTTAGATAATAGCAAACGCTTCTGCAACTGAGTACAATTACCTTTAGTCATCTCTTTAGTCCGAGTAGTGTTTTACTTTCTCCAATATTAATTTACTAATGATTTCGTATTAAATTTTAATTCATACTGGTATGAATATCCATGAAATATAAACAAACAAACAAACAAACAAACAAACGCTACACACTCAACGGCCCCCATTAGGATAATTATATCCTGTGTCGGGGGTCCGGAAACATTCACAATGACAAGGACAAACACACCCAGACCGGAAAACATGCCTGTACGATTAATACAAACATCTGCTCCGAGCGGGAATCGAACCCGCAACCGTCGAGGCTTAACGCAGACTCGCTACCCACAACGCCACAACGGTGTCATATAATAATGCTAATTTCTAGTGGTAGTAGAGCCATGCTTCTCTCAGTAAAAAAGGGCCGGCTGGACCGGGGAAACACTACCCTCTCACAGAAATTCGGCGTAAAGTAACAGTATCATTAGGTACTGTTGCATTTCGTGCGATGACTGAGAGCGCCGGAGGCCCAATCTCTCACCCCCTCTGTTCCCTACTCATCCCGCCCCTCCTTCTCCTTGGGTTGCCACAACGAGGTTGTGATACTTTTAGTATCGCAAAATGAGCACACGAGCAAGTGAGTGTGCAGCTGGGTGTGCAACTCTCTCTCTCTTGTTCTCTGTCCCTGTCTCTTTTTATCATAGAACCTATTGAATTAAACTGATTTCATTATAATGTTCAGAGTTTAAGAAAAAATGTAAGGAGCTTCGTTCCTGGCCGGGTCCCCCGACCACACAATTTATATGTGTCTTTTAATATAGACGTTATACTTAAATTATTCCTTTGAATGTTCTCAATCGACTATCTTTTGAAACGAATATTTATTTAACGTCAAAAGTAAAATATTTAGTACAAAAAATGGAGAACCATTAGCCGATTTTCGAATTCCGATCGTTAATTTAACGGGATCGTTAATTTTTGTTCCTTCGACCCATAGCAAGATAAATGAGACGTGCCTAATAAGCTTTTATTAGGAATCGTTTAAACGAATATTAAGAATTTCTTGATAATTTCAAGCTGAATTCAAAACTCGTATTAAAATTCGGCTGATTTATTTAAGTTAAGAAATATCGTCACTGATTGTAAACAAACATTAAAATTATAGTTTGGTGGATATCTGTATGTTTTCATATAGCACTAAATATACACATATTTACCGGCGTCGGGATGTGACGACCCCATCGCCCGCTGTTGGGATAACGTCTACCACAGCAGAGATTATTCCACCAATGCAATCAGTCACACTGGTGGTAGGTCTTTTGTTGCAAGAGGCCGGCTAGGTAAGTACCACCGCAGTGTCAAATATTCTGCCGCCAAATAGTAGTGCTTTAGGCATTTCTGTGTTCCGGTTTGAAGGGCACTGTACACTAATGAAATTACTAGGCAGAGGAGATTTAAGAACTAAGATCTCGAGGTTGGCAACGCGTGAGTGGCACCTACTAATGGTGCTGCAAGCGCTCATAGGCTACGGCACCCACTTACCATCTGGTGGGTCGTATGCTTGTTTGCCAACTTGTAACATAAAAAAATACACAAAATAAAAAATCAGTAGGAGGGTACAATTGGTGGAAATATTGCTTAAAAGCGATCCGATAAGTTTTGTGAATAACACGAAAGTTACATAATGAAAGAACTTATTGAAGATAATTATAAGCTGTATCCTTAGATATATAACACAAATCATAATAATAATGCACTAGAAGTCGCATATCTGCGTAACCTTGTCACCGCAATTGTGACTAATAAGCCACAGCAGTTCGAGCATGCGTTAATGTCGTTTTTTCACTTTGATTACAGCTATATAATCTATTCTTTATCCGAATACAAACTCTTATGATATCTAGCGCATCTCTGCTTCGGAGGGTACGTAAAAAATCGGTCCCGGCTGTTATCAATATGACAACAGTCAAAAAGTCAAGTCAGAGGCCTGCGGACGACCTGAACAACTCTGACAAGACTCTAGATTGGTCACTCCACCACAACACAACCACTCAATAAGAAGATCTACTACCTCCATATCCGTATCCGATTTATTTCCGATATGTACAATTATATTTACGAGTAAAATTACGACCAGTCGCAAGTTAACTAATAAATCAATACGACAAAGTTCCAACGGTTAGTATAGTTTAAAGTGAATAAGTTTATAACTACATTTAGTTTGTAAGTCGAGGGTAAAGTAATTAGTGACAGATCCTAATGGAATCGGAATGATTTGTTTTGTTTTGCTCTAAATAATTTCACTGTAGGGAAATTTTCAGTTTAATTTTAATATTGTAATTTGAATGTATGTTTTAGTGTTGCAGAACCATCGATAGTTTTACTATCGATTGTTGACCTCAAAAACCATTCACGATATCGATAGTATCGCCACATATAAATACTAACGATAGTATCGATAGGTCGATAGAGGAAATATTATCGATAGATCGATAGTATTTTCATCATCAATATTATTACCTCATCAGACCTATCGATAGTATTGACATATGGCGATACAATCGATAGACTATAGATAGCGTGCACACTGGTATGTTTAATGAATGTAAGCTTCCGGACAGTAAGTACAATAATATAACAATACTCATTTATTTTTTTGTTATGATAATTTGCAGACAAGCATTTGGTGTGCCTTATTATAAGCAGTCACTGCAACCTATGAACGCTTGTGATACTTGAAGTGTTGAAATGCGTGTTAACCACCCAAGGTATAGGACGGGAATGAGATTAGAAAAATAAATTTTACAGATTCTGCTTCTCTTATTCGGATTTGACAGCTACAACTTCTTACACACAGCGATTTCCACACCCAAAAGGAGACCCTGTAGCTCATTTGACATTTTTTTTTTTTTTTTTTTATGTTAGAAGTTGGCAAACAAGCATACGGCCCACCTGATGGTAAGTGGCTGCCGCAGCCTATGAGCGCTTGCAGCACCATTAGTAGGTGCCACTCACGCGTTGCCAACCTCGAGATATTAGTTCTTAAATCTCGTTCGGCCAGTAATTTCACTAGCGTACAATGCCCTTCAAACCGGAACACAGTAGTGCCTAAACACTACTATTTGGCGGCAGAATATTGGACACTGCGGTGGTACCTACCTAGCCGGCCTCTTGCAACAAAAGACCTACCACCAGTGTGACTGATTGCACTGGTGGAATAATCTCTGTTGTGACAGAGGTTATCCCAACAGACAATAGCAAATTACATATTAAGAGCAAGCAAACAAATCATCAGATGCTATGTGATAACAGCCGGTACTGACAGCTTAACTTGTTTTCAGAGGCACGGTGGGGAGACCCAAAAGGACAAACACAACACCCCGACCATAACAGGAATCGAACCAACGTCCGTTGAGGCTACCAACATGCCACAAATTTGGATAGAGACATGAATATAAAAAAATCATGAACTTTTCATAAACCATTCTTATATCCGATGCGTATTGTCCTGAACACAAAGGGCCATGCTCGTGACGTCATCGCGAAATGCTTTTGGTGTGTTCATTTTGTGACTGAATTGAAAGAATCCTCTCAGCTGCAGCTGTGTTTCCTATTTTGACATATGATTTTTTTTTTCCGAAACTAAGTATCGCGACATCTTTTGTTTGAATGTTTCAGTATTAGTGACATAGTTATTATGGAAATTTTTAGGGTTTCGTATGTGAAGTTTGCCAACAGAGCCCTAATACTCAGCCTCCAGTTCCACCCGGTGACGTTCTCAAGGCCATTACCAACAGTACACATGAAAAACCTCCAGTGTCCGTGGATCTTTCCCTTTATCAGCGGGGTGTGTCTCACGATCCAGAAGAGTCAGAGAGTTGAAATGTTCACAGAATGTGTATTTCTGTTACCGCTATAAGAATAAAATACCAAAAATAAAATAAATATAAACTTGACCGTGCCTGTTGACTTTATGTTCGAACACAAGTGTCTGTAAGTACCTTAATCGTAACATCGTATTTTTTTATGAAAATGTACATTTGTCATCTACCAAATACGTTTCTCAATAGAAATGATTTTATGGCTCGAGGGTAAGCAGCTACCCCAAGTGTCACACGCGTATTGCCAACCCAAGGGATAGGAGGAAAGGGAAGAGAAAGGAAAAAAGCGATAGAGGGGTGAGAGATTGGACTTCCGGCACTCCATTTAAATATTAATAACTAAAATCAACCTTGTTTCCTGGGAGAAATAAATCTAAATAATGTTCCATAAGACAGAACAATATCGAATTTCATTTTAATACGTTATTTAGCATGTTTTTTTTATAATATAAAGGGAACCTACCAATTTCCGGGATACACTTTTACCGGCGTCGGGACGTGACGGCCGCTGTTGGGATAATCTCTGTCACAGCATAGATTATTCCACCAGTGCAATCAGTTACACTGGTGGTAGGTCTTTTGTTGCAAGAGGCCGGCTAGGAAGGTACCATCACAGTGTCAAACATTCTACCGCCAAATAGTAGTGCTAAGGCATTACTGTGTTCCGGTTTGAAGGGCACTGTACGCTAGTAAAATTACGGGGCAGAGGAGATTTAAGAACTGATATCTCGAGGTTGGCAACGCGTGAGTTGCACCTACTAATGTTGCTGCAAGCGCTCATAGGCTACGGCAACCACTTACCATCAGATGGGCCGTATGCTGGTTTGCCAACTTGTAACATAAAATAAAATAACAATGAAAGTAAAAAGTATAAATAAAATAATAATAAAATTAAAAAGTATTCTATCTAAGTAGTCTTTCCAGGTAACAATCCATACCTATGTCAAATTTTGGCCAAAGCCATTCAACCATTTTTGCGTAATCGAGTTACAGACATTCAAATATAATCTTTCACATATATATTAGCAGGATCCTCAATATCAAACCATGATTAGCTTAATAAATTTTAAGGTATTTCAAGGCTGGTGGGTTATCGTTTAAATTAATTAAATTGCTAGTATTATTTTAACGTAATTAACGCTGGGAGGCAACATAGCTTAATTGCTTACGAGATCAATACGCCTTGGAAGATTTTAATTGAAAGAGGGTTTAAGAACACTGCCGAAATATTTGATACCAGTTATTGCCCTGGCATCACTCAAGTGATTAACGATTTTTAGTGGCGCCTTGGTTTCCCATACGATCTCTCATCCCCTATTTCAAACCGTTCAAGGCTTTTTTGCAATAATAGTACCCTATGTCTTTTTCCAATATTTGATTCTTTTCTCTTCAAATTACATTACCGCGTGACTTTGTCGCTGCAATTGTGACTTATAAGCCACGAGCGGTGTGAGCATGCATTAGCATAGTTTATTCACTTTGCGTACCATTGCTGTATAAGTCATATAATATTCGAAACGGTACAAGCACACGTAGCCATGTAATGTAAAACTAACGATATCGTCATGCTCATGTATGTAATAGTAACAGCATGTGTTGAAGGAATCTAGTGAACCAATATACAACACAATAATATCAAAGTACCTAACCAATAACCATTGAGCTGCTTAATATACCTGTCGGCGCGAATACGAATTCTTTGATCATGTCACTGGCAGCCTTTAATTGTATTTTCGAAAAAATTGTTTAAAAATCGAAGCAATTTTGAAATATTGTTTTGTAATGAGATTATTCAAAAACGAATGTAAGAAATAGGCTTAGACAATGCTTACTATTGTTTGGTTATTTTAAAATATGTTGTAACATCAACTTCCATTGAACGCCTTTAAAAGCAAGTGATTCGTGTTGTGAACTCACTTTGCTCCTGCGTCTTCGGCCACAAACTTTGTAAGTAGTCTTTATGTCACTTTTATAAAAATTGTAATATTATTTTACTTGTTTTTCATTCCTAAAATTTTCTTGTTTAAATATGTGTAAATTTAGTATCAAATTACCTTTACATAATCTTATAATAATTAAAATCAAAATGTGATATGCAGCGTATTGCTATTATTGTGTTTAAAAGCATAGCAGAGCCAATGACCTACATAGATTCAGCAGTTCTGCAATTTTTTTTTTAAAAAACCTCACTTCTGTTATGCGACATACTAACACAATTATTTTTGGTGATAGAAGTCGAAATGAGGACATCATAACTGCAGTGCGTTTAGAGATGATCATTTCAACAAATTACCTTAATTGTATTATCTGTTTCTTGGTTCCTATGAGCAATATTGAGCTGAATGGATCATCACCTACTAATTTATCCAGTCTTGATTAGACTTGTTATCTATAATTACCTTTATCTATAACTAACCAGTAGATTTGTTTTCTGATAAGATGTTTATTTAGTAACAAGCTGCGCTCGCGGATCCACTCGCGTGGGGATTATTCTATTTTGCACGGAACCCTAATTATTTTTCTAAAATAAAAGTAGCCTTTACAACATCAGCTATATGCCAGTGAAAGTCCCGGAACATGGAGACAGATTTTTTATGTAAGTACCGTACATACACTCTTTTTTTTTCGGAGTGTCTATTACTGTTGGTCCTAGTGGCCTTGACAACGTCACCGGTGGGGGGCCGGGTCTGGAGACCTCAGGCGGTAAAAGATGGAGTGCCCGCGCCGGGGCACAAGTTGAATCCGTCCCAAGGGCCCCTCCTGCGAGGTCGAGCCTAGGCTTGGGACGTCATCGGGAATACATATACTCATGTACCGTAGTTCTTATGCGTTAAATTAAAATCTATTAGTTTGAAATTACAAACATATACTTCAATTTTATTTATTTGTATAAATAAATTCACTGGCAACAACTTAATAACTTGAAAGAAAGGTAAAATAATAACTCCTAAAAACCGATGCATACTAATCGCAAAGTAATCCAATCTAAGTCTCGTGTTGGAAGACGAACTTCGAGAGCTGTCAGAATTGCAATACAAACTCGAAACAAGCAATTAAACTACACCGACAACAGATTAATTATTTGTTTATACAACAAACTTCACGGAATTGCTTCCTCAACATCGACTGTTTTACGAGATGCAATTTGTATACATTACTGTTTCTTGCAACTGCACTTATATCTGTCGAAGTAAGCGATCCCGTCATCTTTTTTAAATGACTGACATCAGCACTCGCTGACTCGCTGCATGATAATGATTCTTATTCGGGTCCTCCAAAGAAAACTTCAGTATGTGGGTAGACTTTGTTTATTTCAACGGGCAGCGTAACGACGGCCTAGATAGGTCCGTACTGTATGACGGCTCGAACACGAATTACTTGACAATGACAAAGCAGCCGTATTTATAGGTCTCGAAACACGTGCAAATGTTCAAAAGTTTTTAGGTTAGAAATTTAAATAACAATTTAAATTTCTAACCTAAAAACACATTACACGCTGTTTAACGTTAATTTTAAAATAACAATCTCAATTTTATGATTTATGAACTAATTTTAGCTGAACTGTTGTATTCGCGCCGACATATCAGATGTAGTTTAAATAAGTGGACTGTATTAAAAATAGCTGATTTATTAATCACTACACGATTAAGGTAATTAATAAGATAGGTACAGTGGTCAACTCGTTTTTCCCATCATGCTTACCGCATCCGTGCTCACTGACTGTGACGCCACTCTTTCCTACGCAACCGTGTTATAGACTTGTTGTAGTTCAACCAGCTGACAATATAAAAAATGACTGTGACATAGGTAGGAACAGACGCACAGATAGGCAGACGCACGGACAAGCCCTTAAAAAATGTACAACTACAAAATGTAAAAAAGTAACAGATTTTTTTACATAAAATATTGAAATTGTTGAATCCTATTAAACAGTGAAAGCTTGTATGTTTGGATGATTATTACTTAACAGCTGGCAAATTTAGCAAACAGATAGCTTATTATCTGGACTAATACATTGGATAGGTTTTATCCTGGAACACAATTTGGTTCCTTTGGGATTATCAAAGAACATGCTACGGGACGTATTCTACTGAAATGCGGTTTAGATGTTTTTTTTTTTTTTATGTTAGAAGTTGGCAAACAAGCATACGGCCCACCTGATGTAAGTGGCTGCCGCAGCCTATGAGCGCTTGCAGCACTATTAGTAGGTGCCACTCACGCGCTGCCAACCTCGAGATATTAGTTCTTAAATCTCGTTCGCCCAGTAATTTCACCAGCGTACAATGCCCTTCAAACCGGAACACAGTAGTGCCTAAACACTACTATTTAGCGGCAGAATATTGGACACTGCGGTGGTACCTACCTAGCCGGCCTCTTGCAACAAAAGACCACCAGTGTGACTCAGTGTTTCTCATGCAACATTATTTATTACTTAACAGTGATTCATTTCTCCCTAGAGCTGATTCTAAGGTCACCGTGGACGAAGTCGCGAACAGATGCTAGTCTCAAATGAAAACATTATTCATATATGTGTTTGTCATATTTGTTATTATTAAGATCTTAAATATAAGTAATTTGAGTAATATCTAATTATTTTAATATCATCAAAAGAAACTTCAATGAGAACTAACAAGTTTTATTATCTACCTATCTTTGGAGTTTTCAGCCAATTTCCCGGTTCAATGCGCGCTTCGGATGAAATCGTAGTTCGGAACTTATTTTATAGGAAAACTTTTTCTTGGTTGGAAGGTGAGCGATAAACTCGAAGTGAGGGTTTCGACTTGTATATGGTGTGGGATTCTGACATTTCAAACATTTATTGTGAAATTTTGCATGTATTATTGGTCCCCAATTTAAGCCTTTGCTGACTTTTCTTTCACAAAAGAAAGTTATTGTTGCGTGTTCAAGACTCTGTCCCCCTGAAAATAACTATGCACAGATAAATTATTATACACTACCTGTGTCTAAGATTAATAGAATGCCTATGTCGAAATTTGATTTCGTGTGCTTAGTTGAGATCTTAAGCCACAGCCCCACTGCTGCATATGACGAGTCTGTATCTAGATTCTCTTTGCAAGAAAATGTATGTAATAGCGTTACCTGTAACGATCACGTCATGGCTAGTCACGTGACTTTTTCAAACATGGCGCCGTGGTAAACAGAAGAGAGCTCAGTTTCATTGCGGCACAGTTACAGTTGAACATAATCATGGCTTAGCATTCGTGTATGCGTATGTACACGTCGCGGAGCCGTGCACAGCATGCTCGTCGGTGGGCCGGTGGCTTTAGTGTCAGGTCGCCCTAGACTGTTATCAACTTCCATAGAATAACTGTAAACTATAGATAAGCTCTTCCATACACTTGTCCAAAGATGTTTCTTTGTAAATACAACAACATGCTAACATAATTAGATTATGTTACAAGCTTTGTTGCACAGTTGGAAATAGAAATTTCAAGGAAGGGAAATGAGAAACACAAGTAATATTCTAACATTTATATTTTCGAAATTTTATTTCTAGTAAATCGAAGATTTACAAGTTTTGAATAATTAATAAATAAACATTAAACAATCAGTCTTTTTTTGAAGATAAATTTATAACACTACAACGTTTTCTAGAAGCAAAATTTACATCTAAAAGATATCTATAGATACTATATATTACAAAAGATTTATCTTACCTTATCTTATCATATGGTCTAACTTTTTGAGATGAAAACACTCGTTATAATTATATTAAAATATGTAATTATAAAGAAATGTTTAGGATAATTATACTATAATTTTATTAATACAACACTATAACACGCTCCTTTGAAAGTTACATAAAATTAGTTATCTTACAAACACATTTGAAATTGTCATTACACTTCAGTATTCTTCAGAAAAAACTATCCACAAATTCATTAAAAGATACAATAAAAAAAGAAAAGTTTCAGTAACAATATGGCAGTATTATACTAAGATATTGAGATTTAGTAACTTTTATTATACAAAAAATAAGAAAAATTATAAAAAGCTGATGTAAATATACTCAAAATTTAAAAATTGTAATAACAGCAGTAAAAGTCGACTTTTTATATATAATAATATGAAACTTATATGATCAAATGTACTTTGTAGTCTCTTGTAGTATAATAGAACATATGAAATACAATAATGACAGGTATAAAAATGAAACCGTTCCAATATTTAAATGCGACCCAGTAACTGTTTGCTAGAGCAAATTACCTGCCATAAGTCTTGAAGGAAAGTAGAAATTTGTCCCAAAAGATTATTATGGAAAGACAATGACAACGCTCAAACCGAAATAGATATCTGTACTATACGACTGCATTCTTCAAGCAGGCATCGAATTGGATCATCAAGTTAAAAGAATGTTGTTATCACCAACACACGTAGTCGTCACATGTCCATTACCGTTTACTAATGGCTTTTTATTGCAAGAGGGCCGGTTAGGTAGGTAACACCGCTGTGTGTATAGAATAACTTCTATCGTAAAACAGTATAATGTGTTTATGTTTGAAGGACACTGTAACTAGTAAAATTGCTGGGCAAAAGAGATTTAAACACCGATATCTCGAAGTTGGCAACACGTCTCCTACAAATGTATGGTGTTGCAAGCTCTCAGGCTGCAATCGCTTACCATCAGGGTGGTATGCTTACCTGCCAACTTAATCTCATTAAATTAATTAATTTATACAGTTGTTTTAACTTTTCTTTTACAGTAACTTACTAACGTATAGAACTTATTTAGATATAAATGAACACAACCATTTCAAAAACAACAAGTAACAATTTCCTTCATTGAACTTTCTTTGAATTTTAAGGCTACCTGTGATGAGGTACTCTGCAGGGTTCTGAAAAAAAATAGACTAATATTATAAAAAGTAAAGTGACAGAGCAATGAACAAAAAACAAAAACCTTCAATCAACTAAGCTCTAAGCTATATATACATAAGATTAAAGGCGCGGTCCCACCGCTGCGCACGGAGAGGCTACGCGTCGCTACGTCTCGCTTCGTTTTGCAAGAAAATATGTGTGCTAGTCCACTGCAACCCAAGAACACGCTATCCACGAATTGTTATTGCTATACTTGTGGCTTGCCCAAATGTATTATCCACGCAGCTCAGACTGTCAACGCTATGGACGCGGTACACGAAAGTGCGCTTAGCTTCAGTGAAGGAGGTGGGACGGGCAGAGAAGCGATGACAGTGTTCATGTATAGCGTGTGCTGCAGTAAAAACATAGACTCACGTTGTCAAGCAATCTAAACCTTGGAGCTATCAGTCGTCGCGTGGCCATGCACAGCGTGCGTAGCAGTGGGGCCGCGCCATAATGTGGATGCAATGATTGGAGGTAATTGACTTATAATTTAAGGAGTTCTGTTTTATAATACTAAAGTTTTTAACACAAGAAAAAGAATTATTAAAATAAGTTTGTAATAGCTTAAAATATAATGTAACAATAATAAAAAGAATTTCAGCGAAATGATATGAATGATATGTATCTATCTTGTAATTGAATAGTTATTTTTTTATTAACTTACTTCTCGGCGCGCTTTTTAATGTTGTAGTTCGAGATACGCAGTCACTTTCTTCTGATTCCGATCTCATTTGGAAACTCGTTTCTGAAAAATGAACGATAAATTTACTTTTAAAAGTTATAATATTCAACAGAAAATTAATCATTGAGTGTGTTTTCTAAAATCGGACATTTTGTTTGAATGGAATGGCAATGTAGGTGTATTTTATATCTATACTCTAGCCACTAAGTAACAATATTTGTCTTTTGTATACGAACTTAGCAAAGAAAATTGATAAACATAATAAAAAAATGATGGGAAAAGATTTTTATATGATTATAGTGGATTGCCTCTGTTTAGACGATGGTAATATAGGATTAGCTTAGAGCATTGTTTCGGCATTTGGCTGGCCGTATACCGTAGGCTTTGTTTAGTACCAAAACCTGAGGTGTTGAGATAAGGGTCAGAAAGAGAGAGGTCAGGAGACGAGGTGAGGTAGGAAAGTGAGTGAGGAGGACAGAGAGGTTAGACTTTCAGGTGCTTAAGCTCATCAAATGAAAACAGTTTGAGTAAGAGTTAGTACCGCTATCATATCGCTTCCCTCTTCGTGGTGCCTCCTGGTTATCAACGTGTCCAAAGGTGCGGAACCCAATTGCAAACTGAGCGTACGGGCTTATTTCATAAAGTTCTGAAAAGAAGATGATAGTGAAATTAGTTTCATTATAATAGTTTTGAAACTAAATTAAGAGCAAAATAAACTTTAAAACCGAATAAAATCCATCATTTTTTTAAATTAAAATAAAATATTTTTCTTAATTAAAAAAAAATAAAATAAAATAGCTTGTCGGGAGATTTATTTATAAAATACTTGAATTTTTATTAGATATTCTTATGTCAAGAGATAAGGGCAAATTTTGTTATAGAATTAGTACTTATATTCCTTCTTATTCCTAGCATTATTCCTGGTACTTTACGAGTATTTACCCAGGGTCTGCTTATTACTCTTGTCCGGATTCGACAGGTTACTATTTTTTACACAGAGCGATTGCCATCTGACCTCCGCAACCCTAAGGGCGAACCAGTAACTCATTGGATAAGAGCAATTTACTTATCAAGAGTTAGCGATTATTATCAGATGTTACATGGTAACAACCGGGACCGACAGCTTAACGTATTTTGTAAGATCAATGTAAACATCTGTCCGAGTGGGAATCAACTCCGCAACCGTCGGCAGACTCGCTACCCACAACGCCACAATAGTATAGTAGTTATATTTCTTACCGTGTTTATTTTCAGCTGTAAGATGTACAGGTGTGCTGTAAACTCTGTTATTGACCTCAGTAGGTATACTCTGTGGCGTGTTCGCTGTTACGTTACTACGTTCTGATTTGCATTCTCCGGTTAAAGAATTCCGATATTCTGTTAACATTTGATGACTGAAAACATTTAATAATGATTATGGTTACAAGTACTGTTGGGATAATCTCTTTCACAACAGGAATTATTCCACCAGTGCAATCAGTCACAATGATGGTAGGTCTTTTGTTGCAAGAGGCTAGTTGACTAGGTGGATATCACCGCTTACCATCAGGTGGGCTGTATGCTTGCTTGCCAACTTGATAACATAAAAAAAGTAAATTTTCAACAAGTATAGAGTTTCTTGTTTATTCTTCGTAAAATCAAACTTAAACATGCAGTACCTATGAGGAATTCGTTTTAAATTATAACAAACTAACATGCGTCATACAACCATAAGATCGATTTTTTACACGTGATGTCACACTTTCTGATAGGTTGACTGTCACTTGACTGAATGACTAATTTTGCTAAATTTGTTATCTAATATTATAATAATCTTTGTTTTTTTATATTAAATTGTGTAGTTTCTTTCGTTTAGAAACCGGCTTATTCCAATGCAAGTAACTTGAATAAAAATATGAATCATTTCTTAAATTTATTTGTGACAAAAATATTATGTTCAATTGTATATTATCTGTAATAAATTAGTTTATGCAGTACTTACTTGTGTCTTTTGACAAGAATGTAGACGCAGGTTATCAAACACAGCAATAACAAGATCGAACTGCAGACAATAACTAGCAGGTTGATATCGAAGTAATCAGTCGGTGGTCCAATCGCTTCTGTTACAGGAAAGAAAGAGTATAAGATCTCTCAGGATTTATTAAATTAATACTTCAGACAGGCCAGACAGCTGATAATAGGTAAACAATTGTAATGAAAACATAGGAGGGCTTTATACATGTTTGGTAGTGTCTTTACATACAATCACTAGTTTCCTAGGGTCTACTTTTTAATTCTTATCCGAATTTGAAGAGTTACTAGTTTTTACACAGAGCGATTGTAATTTGATCTAGTCATTTTGTAAGAGTAACTTTCCTATCAAGAGTTAATGATTATTATTAGATGTGACAACAAGCGAGGCCGATAGCTTGACGTGGGGGTGGAGGGTGACCCACAACCACCTGCGGAACCCATAAGGACAAAATAGGTAATTACATTAATGGAAAAAAATTGGGTTTAGGTTGGAAATCAGAGCTGAATCCCTGTATACCACAGCATTAAGCTGAGCTCATGTGTTTGCATTTTACGTTAACGTAAAAGTTTACGTAAATTTTGCTATACTAATTTATTTTCTTTGTAAAGAAAAGATGGCGGCTCAATTTTTTCATCATGTTTACGTGTTTGCTGTTGTTGAGTTTTTTTTTCATATAAAAAATTAAGTATGCAACGAATAAAAAAGTACTAAATCAAATCTGTGATGGCGCCTCAACCGACCTCCCAGTTCAGTGGTAGTGGCGTAGTCGTAAAGCGCGGTGGTGGATCCAGCGCCGTTCTCAGCCCGCACTCGCCAGCGGTACCACCGCGCTGCGGTCAGTGATCCCGCTGCGAAAGCCCCTCGCTGTGCCGGATACGACCATGGTTGAGGCGCTGGCTGTTAATCATAAGTATAACTTGTATATATCAGTAGTTACAACTTAATTGAAATAAAATTTCGTATTTATTAATTGTCTAGAAAAATTATTTATTACGATAGTACAAAAATATTACGTAATCGTCTTTATAACTTTATTAATAAATTCCGTACAACAAAACGTTATATTTTTTAAACAATCTGATTTCTATGTAATAAAATAGGTGAAGAGAAATCTGTCTACCATTTTCTAAAGATATTTTGTGAGCGGAAGAGTGTGAGCTTTGGCATAATCAAGGTTTATGACAAGGAAAAGAAGTGCAGAAAAGTAAATGAAATAAACCATTGATTGTTTACATTCATGGTGCAAATGTCAAGTCTGATCAACACCGTTGTGGCGTTGTGGGTAGCGTGTCTGCTTTAAGTCTCGACGGTTGCGGGTTCGATCCCGCTCGGACAGATGTTTGTTAAAAATTTCGGTCTTGGTCTGGGCGTTTATCTGTCTCCCCACCGTGCCTCGGAGAGCACGTTAAGCTGTCGGTCCCGGTTGTTATCACATAACATCTGATAATAATCGTTACCTCTTGATAAGTAAATTGCTCTTACCCAATGAGTTACTGGTGCGCCCTTAGCGTTGCGGTGGTCAGATGGCAATCGCTCTGTGTAAAAACTAGTAACTCGTCAAATCCGGATAAGAGCAATAAGCAAACCCTGGGTAAAATAAAATACCGGGAATAATGCTAGGATGAAGAACGTATACAAGAACAACCAACCTTATAGCTGTAGATTGCATAGTGTTTATTTGGTCAAAAAAAACGCTACACACTCAACGGTCCCCATTAGATTAGTGATAATCTGTGTCAGGTGTCCGGAAACATGTACAATGAGACACACCCAGACCGGAAAACATGCCTGTATGGTCAATACAACCATCTGCTCCGTGTGGAAATCGAGACGGTGACATGTGGCACTTAAAGCAGGTTCGCTACCGCTGCATCACAACGTCGTCAGAATAAATCTAATCATTACGTGATTACCAATCTATTCTCCGCCCGTTTCCAAACTTTACTTCCATATTCCTTATAATCAACCTCCCATCTTGTAATCTCACACCCGTTGTCATCCCATCCGCTCAGCTGTATGTAGATGTGACTGGAGTTACTCCAGAACCATTCCGTTGTTGATGGTGATATTGGGACTGAAATATGGATTGTATAACGTTACAATTAAAGACTTTGTTTTGTGAATTTTAATACTTTTTTTAATGATGCTAGTAATTTATAATAGGATTATCGCTTAAGATGATTTATTTGTTTCAATATCATAAAAAAATTACTGTTTTTCAATATCCTTTTTTTCAATACAGATAATAATAATAATAATAATAATACTTTATTGTATACCATGACATTGACAAAAAGAAAAACAAAAACCATATAAATTTAGCATAAATGGTACAACCAGGCGGCCTTATTGCTAAAAAGCAATTTCTACCAGACAACCTGAGCGCATAGGAAAAAAAAAATATATATATGTGATAAGTAGGTGGTAAGTATTATAGATTATATATTAGACAAATTATATATATGTATATATATATATGTATATATAAAAATAGATATAATGATATCAATATATATAAATAGATAAATAAATAAAATAAATTAATAAAAAAAATACTTAAATATATATAATCAAATACGTATAAATAAATATGGCGGGCTTAATACATAGTAATAGAGGGTATATTTACATAATTAAACATTAAAATAATGAGCTTTTATTTGCTTTTTAAAAAGTGATAAGCTTTGAGCACGTCTAATGTGTACAGGCAAAGAATTCCATAATATAACGGCTTGTACTGCAAACGAAGAATTATAGAATTTGGTATTATGATTCGGTACTCGCAGCCTAAGATTATCAGATGATCTTAAAACTTTATTAATGTCACCAAGAAATTGAAATTTCTGCTTTAAATAGGAAGGCGTTGAAGAGTGAAATAGTACACAATACAAAAGAGATAGAATGTGAGTATTCCGGCGAAGGCGGATTGGTAACCACTCGAGCTTTAGACGAAAATCTGAAACATGGTCATATTTACGCAAGCCAAATATGAACCGTATTGCCATATTCTGAAGTCGCTCGAGTTTATTTAGTTGGTCTTCGGAGAGGTTAAGATAGCTAACGTTGGCATAGTCAAGTATGGAGAGTAAAAGAGAATGAGCTAAACTAATTTTCGTAGGGATAGGAAGGAAATTTTGTAAGCGTCTTAATGACCCTGCAGCCGAAAACATTTTCTTAGTCACTTTAATGATCTGGTGAGACCAGGATAAAGTTCGATCGAATTGAACTCCAAGATTTTTTACATTATCCAAAATAGGGAGAGCAATACCGTTAAAAGAAAGGGATGGCAGGGTACTCCAATCCACTTTCGAGATTAACTTCTGACTTCCTATTATGATAGCTTGAGTCTTTAAAGGATTTACTATCAGTCCATAATCTTGACACCAGTTTGTGATAGATATAAGGTCAGAATTAATCGATGCCAAAGATTGGGTTAGATTATCTAAATTTGCTGATGAGTAAATTTGGAGATCGTCTGCATATAAGTGGTAACGAGAATTTAACTTTAAGGTAATAGAATTAATGAAAATAGAGAAAAGGAGAGGAGATAGCACGCCACCCTGTGGTACACCGGCATTGACATCACACCAATCAGAGAAGTTATGATCAATATGAACACGCTGCCGGCGACCTTGTAGGTAACTACGAAACCATTCAGTTGCTGAGGGCGACATGTTAAGAGAACTTAGAACACTTATCAAAATATCAAAGTCAACACTGTTAAAAGCATTGCTGAAATCAAGAAGCACAAGTGTAGTGAGCTGCTTATTGTCCATAGCTAGGCGGATATCATCTGTAATTTTAATAAGAGCAGTAGTCGTACTATGACCAGGGCGGAAACCAGACTGGAAAGGACTAAGGATACTATTTTTGTTTATGAACTGGCTGAGTTGATTATGAGCAAGCCGTTCAAGAACTAATAGATAGTTGCTAATTAACTTTTAAGCAGGATTTACCCAGAAAAGATGAATGTAATCAGAGATCAGATGAAAACCAATTGGTTGAAAAGATTTTAATTTAGTCTTTAAAATTACCAATTGCGAAAGAGTTAAAACACACGGATTCCCCTTTTTTAACAGACGGAAGTTAATAATGGCTATTTGTTGGTGGTAGCATTTTTATTGCAAGAGGCCGTCTAGGTACCGGAAAAATCTTTTTTTTATATTACTAAGTTGGCAAGATCAGCATGTTTCTTAGTATCTGGTCATGGTGTGTGTTATATTTAATAGTGTTGGCCCCGCTTATACACTATGGCAACCGCTTACCATGTATGTAGGTACCACTATGTAGATGACATTCAAATAAAAAGTTTGCTTCGCATTAAACTGTACCTCCTCCCAAAGTCATAGCATCAACATACGCTGGTTGCGATGCACCTACGCTGTTAGCCGCCGTCATTCGTAGAGAATACTTCGTCCCACACTTCAGCCCCTCCAACATATATTCCTGAACCCCCTGTATAGTGATACCCTTGTCAGACCAAGTGTCCTGCCATGGGCCGTTTGCTTCTTTCCAAGTTAATTCGTAAGCTGAAATTAAAAGCAAATTTTGCTGTAACAACCCAGTAATGTCCAAATACTGAATCTTATTACTTGTTAATGAGAAGAATTAGGAGTTAAATCTGTTACGCTGTTACGTATTAGCGGATTTACGTATTTAGAATTTCTATCAAGATATACTCTTATTCCTAACGACACGACTGTTTTTGTTCACAATAACGACAGTGTCAGACTAATGTAATTTTTCGGTGTTGAAATATTAAATAATCGTTAAAAAAAATTATAAATACAGTCTCATATTTAATGTTAATTTAACACACTACATTTTTGCTGTTAGTTATAACACTAATTATAAAGAAATAGATTAAAGAATTCGTTAGTAAGAATCAAAACTAAAAACTTACTTATTTTCTGATTCTTGCCTCCAATTTTTCTCGGTTGATCCCATGTCAAGTGCAATGCGTTTTTATGAGAAGTCACCCTTAAAATAGGGGGTTCGGGTGTCGGTAAAACTGACACCTCATAGGACACAGAGTCTGATCCATATAAGTTCTTAGCTAAGCAAGTGTAATTACCGCTTAAAGATTGATCTATATCTGTAAATAAAACATTATTTTTCGTTATCAAAAGAAAAACGTTTCATATAATATAATAATTGAACATTCATATTTAAAATTCTATTGCCTATTTTTTTTCTTGTATTTTTATCACAAAAAAAGTCAGTGATACAGTAAATTAGAGTTTGTATTAGCAAAAATGATCTAAAAATTTTAACAAACTCTTTAATTGATAAATAGTTGGACTGTACTAGTTAGATCCAGAATACAGACGGCAGATATTCTGATCGCATACATAAATTTATACATTATAAGAATGGAGTAGGTATGTTTATAAATGCAGAGAAATTATATTACGTTTAGTTTACTAGAGTAGTAGCCTAGAGTTAGTAGTTGCTAATCCCAGCACAAATGGGTCGGGTCAATGTGGGAAGTACTACCCTCTCACAGAAAAGAGGCGTAAAATAATAGAGTGCTGTTGTGTTTCTTGCGATGAGAGCGCCGGAGGCCCAATGTCCAAGTTCTCTGTACGTATCCGTTTTTGCCTTCTCATCCTATTTCTCCTATCCCTTGAGTTGGCAACGCAAAAGACTGTGATACGTCAAGTATCCCGCGCATTCAAAGGTTGCGGTGATTGCTTACCATCAGCAGACCGTATGCTTGTTTGCCAACCATGAAAAAAAATCTCAGCTTACTGTTAATAAGTAGACTATCATCATGATTCCTCGTAAATCTAGGGTGGTGTGTGATGATGTTGTGTTTATGGTACCACACAGTGCGAGGAGGTGGGACACCAACACACTGACAGACTAGCAGAAGACTTGACCCGACACCTACTGATACTGCTCCTCCTAAAGAAGCTACGCCAGCTACAACTGTCAAAAAAAAAAAAATTGTTACATTTTTTTAAATGGTATTTGTAATAATACAGAGACAGGTTGATTTTAAAATGTCATTAAATTTTAACAGTTCTTTTCAACCCCAGGGGCCAGTGACTTTACTAACTACTACACCTGATGGCAAGTGGAACCAGAACCCAAACATGAAGGCGGCTAATTAATACCGTTGCAGAAGGCCAACTACACTAACCGTTCTTGCCTTGCCTACCCGGCTATTGTAGATCTCGAAACATGGCTGACAAGCAGTCACTTCACGAGTGTTTCACCAACTATTAGGCTGTAGCAGCTAACCAGGCGGGCGTTTAAGCCTTACCAAAGCCAAGGACTAGACACACGACTAATATGTCTTAAAACTTCTTCTACGACATGCATGTTAGAGGTGCCCGGATTTTGGCCATGACCTTCGGTTAAAGTCTACGTTTTGTCGATCATCTCGACTTATAATTATTATTACTTTTATTCAAGCTATCAATGATAATAGAAGGCTTAAATTATGATGATGGTCGAATTTAAACCATAGTAGTATTAAAAGCCATCATGAGAAATAATCCAGCATTAGCAGGCTAAATAATATTCTCATCATAAAGATGGAATTTTTTTTTTTTCGGAATGTGTATTGCTGTTGGCCCTACTGGCCTTAACAACGTCACCGAGCGGGGGGGAGGCGAGTACAGAGACTCGGGCGTGATAAAGGGGCAGCCCACACGGGGCCTCAAATTTGATTCTGTCCTTAGGGTGCCTCCTTTGAAGCCGAACCACGGCTAAGGATGTCGAAAAGAGATGGAATAGAATTACCTCTTCCACTAACTTCTACGTGAACTCTGCCACTTGGAGCACCTTCACCTGCAGACGTGTGAGCTCTCACAAACACTTCATACTGCATGCCCGTGGTGAGGCTACTTAAAGGAAATGTCAGCTGTCGTGATAAGTTAGATTCTTGAACCGGTTCAACTCTATAGCTTTGTGGGGCGTTAGTGCTGTAAATGAAAAATAAGAAATTTCTTAAATTGGCATACTACTTCAAGCTTAATTGGCTTAGTAGTCGTGGTTTCAATTCCTGTTTGGGACATACTTAATAATCTATACAAATAAATAACATTGTAATGTCCTTTTGTAATCTCAGATTAATAGATTTTTACTTAATACAAGTATGTACGGTACATACATTAAAAAAACTATTTTTAAAATTTTTGCTTAATGACCGATTTCAACGGTGGGCAAAAAGCTGATGTTATGATATGTAACTTCAGGACACGAGCGGATCTTAGGGCGCAGCTATTAATAACGTATATGTAAATATTGCTTTTGATACGGGTTTTGTTCTGGTGGCTCTCCCACTTGTCTCGTAGAGCACATTAATCTGTTACCCCCAATTGTCATCACAAGATTTCGCTCACTCTTAATGGGTAATTACTCTTATCATTTAATTAATATTTTACCCTTGAAGCATTACGTAGGTAAAACTAGTTACCTTTCAAATATAGTTTACCTTGTTACTGGTTTAACATAAATAGTATAATGTGTGATCTCTCCATTAGGCTGGTCTGGTTTCTTCCAACTGACTAGTACAGATGTTGGTGATGATACCAGGGCTTTAATGGCTGAAGGTGGTCCGGGAACTGGAATTCAAAATATTGCATATTACATTTTTTTTCAGAGAGAAAGACGGAGTAGAGAGAGTGTGAGAGAGAGAGGGAGGGAGACAAGAACTTGATTCTCTCCCAAGGTGACACTAATTAAATCATTTTACCTCCCGGTAACCAAGCATCCTTATGTTTATCCCTCGACTATAAGCGAACTTTTCATCGTAGGAAAAAAAACGTATACGCATCACGGCAGAAACCCATTGCCTACTTTTCTCCATAGGTAATGTAATATTTTCTTTTTCCTACTAAAAAGATAAAACTAGGCTTGGTACTGCTTCAAAATTCTGATTTGTTAAGTCAAAATTTTTACCTGAATATACTTTGATCCTGAATTGTTTACAAAACAGTTAGATCTATGCATACAGTCTAATTTCTGAAATACTTGACTATGAAAAGGAGAATTTAAATTTTTAGTGATATTAGAAGACATTGTTGCGCACCAGTAGCGAACCTGCCTTATGCGCCATAAGTCGCGGGTTCAATTGCCTCTCGGAAGAGGTATTTGTATTGATAATACAGGCATGTGTTCCGGTCTGGGTGTCCTTGTCGTTGTGTGTTTCCGGACCCCCGACACGGGACATCACTATCCTTATCGGGGCCGTTGAGTGTGTAGCGTTTATTATTGTTATTATTACTTAATATATGTAAGAAATAAATAATTACCATCTTGTAAAGTGGTGCATACGACGGGATAGGAGAATGGACCGACGCCATAATTTGAAAACCCAGCCACTTTTATTGTATAATTTGTATACTTCAGAAGACCCTGTAGATATAATTCTGTATGTGGTGTTGTGATGTTAAGCCACGGTCCATCTGGAAAAATATATTATAATCTGACATATTATTATTATCGTAACTAATATTTGAAATACATAAATAAGAAACACATAAATACATAAATGAATCTTAGGGACGTGATGACTCCATTGGTGCTGTTGGGATAATATGTAGGCTAGTAAAATTACTGGGCAAAGGAGATCCAGGAACCAATATCTCGAGGTTGGCAACGCGTGAGTGGCGCCTAGTAATGGTGCTGCGTGGTCTTATAGGGTCTTTTTTTTTTCCGTGGGGAAATCTATCATGGATACCTCGATAGGTTATGCCGGACTCCTACCGGCTAAAACCTCATGGTTTCCTTCTCGGCACCTTTAGCCGCCGGGTGCGGGAACACTTTCGTAATCTTCCGCAGTACCGGCGATGCTAGCTTTCCTCAGGAGGCCTCAAATAAAGAGACGGTAATCTGCACGGACGGTAATGTCGACTTTACGCCGTATAGTATAGCCATAGATGATCACCCGGGGCTTATTCTTTCAGATGACAGATTCCCCGGATCCGTCATCTAAGCCCCTGTCAAGGAGAATGTAGGAGTGGTCTTATAGGCTACGGCAACCGCTTACCTTCAGGTGGGCCGTATGCTTGTTTGCCAACTTGTTACATTAAAAAAAAAGTTTGTTTGTTTGTGAAGTTTTTATGCCTAATCCGCTTGACCGATTATGATGTATTTTTCTATAGATAAAAATATAGAAGTATGCATCTATATAGATAGGTGGTTATAGGCTACTTTTTGGAGGACGAAATGTGTATTGGAAACGAATTATAACTATATTGCATATATAAAGATGGCATATACAATCGCCATTCACGCAAGTCCTTTAGTAATGCTTTATTGTAGTGGCGTGTATTGGTCATTTTCTTATATACGTTTTAGGATGTTTTGCCATCATTACAAGGCCATCATTGCGTAAATTGTTCTAGAAAAATGCTTCATTACATTCTGGCTACTAAAAATTTTGGAAACACTTACCATCAGCGCAATAATGTAAAACATATCCTAGTAATGCAACTCGCGAGAGCGGACGCCACGCAGCGCGCATTGAGGAAGAAGACGCGCCTACACATTCTACGCTGGACGGCGCTTCCTCTGGGGCTGCAATTATTATTTTATCCTCAATTTATCTGAACTCAATTATTTGAAGCCTTGTAGCGTGTCTTACATAAACTATTTATATATATTAAAAAACTTAAAAATTAATTAAAAATAATTTATAAACAAAATAAATACGACGCGTTTTATATATAGTTAATTGAAGACATCGTTATCGCACTTCCCTGCCGCTCCGCCGCGCGGTTACCCCTTGGGTCTCTGCGGCTTGCGGCGCGTGCGCCAGGTAGTTAGATTCGCATTCTGCTGTCGGCTTACAATTGCATTCACATTACGTACTTATTGCTATTATCCGTGCTAATTTAAATTTTACGCTTTTATATATTTCACTTTAATTTCTTAATTTCTTAATTGTTACTTCTATGCTTTCTCTGTTGCATTTCCGCCTTCCTCTTGTAATCTCAGTGTTCGTGTAATAAACTATCTGTCCATTGTTCGTGTAGTTATTGTTTTATTTAAATCTCATATTAAATATAGATAAAATACATCTATATAATTGGTGACTCCGATAAAAACACGTTTGTCAAGATGGAACCATTTCATGACGCAACCAATAATGAAAACGTGGCCACGTCGAGTTTGTGCAGAGTTGGCGTAAGAATACCTCCATTTTGGCCTGAAGAACCCAGCTTATGGTTTGCCCAGATTGAAGGTCAATTTTTATTATCAAATATTACAAGCGATGCAACAAAATTCTACTACGTAGCAGCACAACTGGATAACCAATACGCAATTGAGGTAAAAGATATTATTACTTGTCCTCCGGAAAACAATAAGTACGAAAAATTAAAAACGGAACTTATTCGTCGTTTGTCTGCATCCCAGGAAAAAAAGGTAAAGCAACTTTTAATGCATGAGGAACTTGGAGACAGACGACCGTCACAATTTTTGCGATACTTGTGCGATCTTGCGGATCCGTCTGTGCCAAAAGATTTTTTAAGTACGATTTGGACAAGTCGTTTACCGCAGAATATTCAAACTGTAATAGCTTCACAGCCGGATTTGCCTCTCTCTAAGTTAGCTGACCTCGCGGATAAGGTTTATGAGATAGCACCTTCAACGCCTCAAGTATCATGCAATGCTGTAACTTCTTCCTCTACCACCCCGACTTTTGATGCAATGGCCAAGCAGATTGAGAAACTTACTCAACGTGTAGCGGAACTTACAGCGCACGTACACCGCGCACGCTCGCGCTCGCGCTAGCGCACGCATAGTAGGTACAATCGCAAATCCCGTAGTCGCTCACAACACCGACAGCCACCACCCAACCATCCGCACTGCTGGTATCACTTCACACATGGGAAACGCGCTAGGAAATGCGTACCACCTTGTCAGTTCGACACTTCGGAAAACTACCCAGGCAGTCGGAATTAGCGGCAACCGATTGCCCTTCATATTCTGGCCGCTTATTTGTAACTGATCGTGTTTCTAAAATGATTTTTCTTGTAGATACTGGATCTGATTTGTGCGTCTTTCCACGAGCGGCAATGAAAGTGCCGTGTACCAAAACGAAGTATGAACTTTCAGCCGCAAATGGTACTGTTATTCATACCTATGGACCTGTCCAACTTCAGCTCGATCTAGGACTACGCCGTGCTTTCACATGGAAATTTACCATAGCCGATGTCTCGAAACCTATTATTGGTATCGATTTTTTAATTTTTTACAATTTACTTGTAGACTGCAGACATCACCGCCTCATTGATGGAACTACCACACTCTCAATTTCCACATCGCACGTCAAGATTCCTGAGACGTTAGCCTCTGTTAAGGTTATTTCGGGAGAGTCTAAGTATCATCAGCTACTTCGTGAGTTCCCAGAGGTAACAGGACCAGCAGGTATGAATGTTTTTCCTAAACATAATACGGTACATTATATTAATACCGCCCCTGGACCTCCTGTTACCTGTAAGCCACGTCGCTTAGACCCAGTACGTCTCAAGGCTGCTAAAAAGGAATTTGACGATATGCTAGCTCATGGTACTGCTCGTAGATCTAGTAGCTCCTGGTCATCTGCGTTACATTTGGTTAAAAAGAAGGACGACGGATGGAGACCCTGTGGCGACTACAGGGCACTCAATGCACGTACCATTCCGGACAGGTATCCTATCCGACATATTCAAGATTTCTCATATCAATTGTCTGGATGCACTATATTTTCAACAATTGATTTGATTAAAGCGTACAATCAGATTCCAGTTCACGAAGACGATATTTCAAAAACGGCCATAACAACTCCATTCGGCCTTTTCGAATTCCCATTTATGACTTTTGGGCTTCGAAACGCTGCACAAACCTTTCAAAGGTTCATGGATGAGGTTCTGCGTGACTTAAATGAATTCTGTTATGGATATCTTGATGATATTTTAATTTTTTCTCCAACAGAAGAGCAGCACAAAATTCATCTGAAGCAACTCCTGAACCGCCTCAGGGAATATGGTGTCCTCATCAACACCTCTAAGTGTGTTTTTGGACAACCAGAAGTTAAGTTCCTGGGATATTTAGTTTCTGCACAAGGTACCAAACCTTTAGATTCTAAAGTACAGGTCATCCAGGAGTACACCACACCTAGAACCGCTAAAGAGCTTCGCAGATTTTTAGGTATGCTTAATTTTTATCGCCGCTTTATACCAAATGCAGCTCAAATCCAAGCACCTCTGGATACGGCGCTCACAGGACCGAAGATGAAGGGAGCTCGACAAATTGAGATGACACCAGAGATGCTACAGGCCTTTCAACAATGTAAAAACAGTTTGTCAGAAGCTACTCTCTTAGCTCATCCAATACCCGCTGCAGAGTTGGCTATAGCGACCGACGCTTCAGACGTAGGCATAGGCGCTGTATTACAGCAAAATAGAGATGGAGCATGGCAACCTCTCGGTTTTTTCTCCCACAAACTCAGTCCATCACAACAGAAATACAGTCCTTATGACCGCGAACTTCTAGCTATTTACGAAGCCATTAAATATTTTAGACACATGGTAGAAGCCAGAAATTTTGTCATCCATACGGATCATAAGCCTCTTACTTTCGCTTTTACCAAGAATAGAGAAAAATGTTCACCTCGTCAATTTAGATATCTGGATTTTATTTCCCAATTTACAACCACAATTCAGTTCATCCCTGGTCGCACTAACGTCGTCGCCGATACCTTGTCTCGAGTAGCAGATATTGGTACAGTAGTAAATTATCAGGCACTTGCACAATCTCAAGACACAGATCCTGAGCTGCAAAACCTGCTGAAGAACGGCTCATCATTGAAACTGCAAAAGGTATCAATTCCAGACTCAGACTGCAAGCTCTATTGTGACACCTCGATGACATCACCACGACCGTTCGTCACAACAACTTTTCGACGTCAAATCTTTGACATGCTACACAGTTTCAGTCATCCAGGTAGAACAGCTACAGTGCGACTGGTGACACAGAGATTTGTCTGGCCAGGGATACGCAGAGACTGTAGAGAGTGGGCTAGAAAATGCTTACTTTGCCAGCGTAGCAAAGTTTACCGTCATACCCTAGCTCCACTTTCCCAAATCCCTACCCCATCTTCCAGATTCTCTCACATTCACATTGACCTAATAGGCCCCTTAAAACTTTCATCTGATTTCAGATATTGCCTCACCGTCGTTGACAGGTTCACACGATGGCCTGAGGCATTCCCGCTGCCGCAGCCTTAGTGTCTGGCTGGATAGCCAGATTTGGCTGCCCGCTCAAAATCACAACCGACAGAGGGCGACAATTTGAATCACATCTCTTCAAAGCCATCGCTACACTGATTGGTGCTCAACACTTCAAGACGACAGCGTACCATCCTGCTTCCAATGGGCTGGTGGAGCGTTTTCACCGCCAGTTGAAAGCTGCCATCATGTGCCATCCAACATCTTCTTGGACTGAAGCGCTGCCTTTAGTCCTGCTCGGAATTCGAAGCGCATGGAAGCAAGACTTGCAAACATCCGTGGCTGAGCTGGTTTACGGAGAGCCCCTTCGCTTACCAGGTCAATTCTTCACACCCATAGACGACCACAAGGCAGAAGATATAACCAACTTCGCTACAAGGCTTCGGCACAATATGGCTAAGCTAACCCCAAGACCAACATCATGGCATAAAGCAACCACTTTTTATTTACCATATGACCTCGATAAGTCGACTCATGTATTCTTGCGGCAGGATCACGTCCGAAGACCGCTAGAACCACCTTATGCTGGTCCATATAAGGTCATTGAGAGACACGCAAAATATTATAAAATAGATATTGCTGGACAGCATGTCTCCGTCAGCATCGACCGATTGAAACCAGCTTACTTGATGCGTGATCCAGGCAGTCAAATCAAGATCGAGGAAGATGGTTCAAAAGTTCCGGAAAGAAGAACGCGCAGTGGAAGAGTAGTTCGCTTTCCTGATTACTATCGATCGTAGTAACGATCTCGGTAGGGGAGTGCTGTAGCGTGTCTTACATAAACTATTTATATATATTAAAAAACTTAAAAATTAATTAAAAATAATTTATAAACAAAATAAATACGACGCGTTTTATATATAGTTAATTGAAGACATCGTTATCGCACTTCCCTGCCGCTCCGCCGCGCGGTTACCCCTTGGGTCTCTGCGGCTTGCGGCGCGTGCGCCAGGTAGTTAGATTCGCATTCTGCTGTCGGCTTACAATTGCATTCACATTACGTACTTATTGCTATTATCCGTGCTAATTTAAATTTTACGCTTTTATATATTTCACTTTAATTTCTTAATTTCTTAATTGTTACTTCTATGCTTTCTCTGTTGCATTTCCGCCTTCCTCTTGTAATCTCAGTGTTCGTGTAATAAACTATCTGTCCATTGTTCGTGTAGTTATTGTTTTATTTAAATCTCATATTAAATATAGATAAAATACATCTATAGCCTCAATAGCTCAACGGTAGAAGAGCCAACTTCGCTCCGTTAACACGAGAGTCGAGGGTTCGATCCTTACCCCTTGGCCTATTGTGGTACCCACTCCTAGCGCAAGCTTCGAGCTTATTGGGAGGGGCAATAGGAATATTAGTAATGCCTTGACAAAGCATTGCTAATATTCTTTCAAACAAAATAAAAAAAATAATATTATATAAGCCTTACATCATTATCAAGAAATTTTATTTTAGTAACATAAATTATATTGGGTCTTAAGTAATTACACATAACGCCCAGTGAAGTACACTTGTAACTTTATACAAGATGTGTTTATATAACTCTTAAGAACTCTTGAAACTATAATCAATTATAACATACCACGCTTTATTTATATTTTTATATAATATAGAAGCTTTTATCTTTATCAATAGCTCAACGGTAACACAGCCGACTCTGCAGACGCAAGAGTTTTAATTTCGATCCTGGCCCCTTTGGGCCCTTTCGCTGGCTTCAAGCTTATTCAGAGGGGCAATAGGATTATTAGTAATTGAAAAAGCATTGCTAATTTTGTTTAAAAACTTACAGTACTCATGCGTTAAAGGTGCAACATCGTGGATAAGACTAATTTCTTTTGGGAGTGTAACAATGGTTTTTTTATAATTGTGAAGTTTAATTGTTAAATATTTACAAATCTTAACCTTACCTCCTTCTCTAGTAGTTTGATATGCGGGTAGAGAAAATGGTCCATTTCCAGCAGAGTTGAATGCACTTACGGATACCGCATATCTAAAAATGCAACATAATATAATAAGAACGAACTAACTAGAACGAAAATGACACAAGAAAAAAAAACGAAAATTTAACTATCAGCGTAAAATGACTTAAAACAAAAATTATCAATGTAACAATAGTCCAAATACAGCCATATTCGAGAGTAAATAACTGACATAAATAACCGAAATATTGCGCAGGTCTTAATATTTTGAAACTTATTTTGTTGATTCCCAAAAAAATTGTTTTTAAGTTAGGTCGTTTTCATCATAAAGGTGCGATATACTTAAGCGTCTTGTATAAAATCTGTTTCGGCCCCGCTTCGCGGGCTACCGGCGCGTTTGGCACTACAGGTCGGCAGACTGGGATGGGATGCGTTCTTTCTTTGCGTCCTACCCATGGGGACAGATTTGCTTCTCGCCGGATGATCCGGACGTCGTTGCCAACTCTGTCGCCGATGTGATACTCCAGGGCATGGAACTTTTTGTTCCGGCTTCTGCAGTGCCCATCGGAGGCAAGTCTCAGCCTTGGTTTGGTCGCTCCTGTAAAACGGCGTTTCGCCGAAAACGGGAATGCTACCAAGCCTGGGCTAAGGCGTCGACGTCTCGTGATGTAAATACCAGCGCACTTAGAAAGGAGTACAACTCTGCCTCCAGGTCCTTCAAAAGGGTTATTGCCAAAGCAAAGTCGGAGCACATCGGCAGAATTGGCGAGAGACTAGTGCATCTTCCTTCGGGTACACGTGCATTCTGGTCCCTCGCCAAGTCTGTCTTAGGGAATTTCTGTAAGCCATCATTTCCACCTCTGCATAGGGACGATGATTCGGTGGCCCATGCCGCGAAAGAGAAAGCTGATCTTCTGTGCTCTCTCTTCGCGTCCAACTCGACTGTGGATGACCAAGGAAAGTCACCACCGGCAATCCAGCGGTGTGATACCACGATGCCGGAGGTTAAATTCCGGCAAAGTGTAGTTCGCAGAGCACTTCTTTCCTTGGACATTCATAAGTCGAGTGGGCCTGATGGAATCCCCACGATCGTGTTGCGGACATGTGCTCCTGAGTTGGCGCCGGTTTTAACGCGTCTTTTCCGGTACTCCTACTCATCAGGCGTCGTCCCGAACTCATGGAAGACGGCTTTAGTGCACCCGATCCCTAAAAAGGCAACCGCTCGGATCCGTCCAATTATAGGCCAATTGCCATTACCTCCTTGTTCTCAAAGATAATGGAGTCCATTATCAACTGCCAGCTCCTGTGGTATCTAGAGGAGCACCAGCTGATTAGCGACCGCCAGTACGGTTTTCGTCGTGGTCGTTCAGCTGGTGATCTTTTAGTTTACCTGACACATAGATGGGCGGAAGCAGTTGAGTCCAAGGGGGAGGCATTAGCGGCCAGTCTGGACATAGCGAAGGCCTTCGATCGGGTATGGCACAAGGCGCTTCTTTCGAAGCTTCCTTCCTATGGGCTTCCTGAGAAATTATGCGAATGGGTCACCAGCTTTTTGGCAGATCGGAGCATCAAGGTCGTTGTCGACGGTGCATGCTCTGACTTAAAACCCATTAATGCTGGTGTCCCGCAAGGCTGCGTACTGTCCCCTACTTTGTTTCTTCTGCATATCAATGACATGTTGGAAATTTCCAACATTCATTGCTATGCGGACGACAGCACTGTAGACGCTTTATACACCGGCCGCGCTAATATTTCTCGGGAAAACGTCATTGAGTGCCGGAACAAACTTGTGTCTGAAGTCGAGACTACATTGACCAAAGTCTCGGACTGGGGCCGACTAAATTTAGTCCAATTCAACCCCAAGAAGACACAAGTTTGCGCGTTAACCGCTAAAAATCACCATTTGTCGTATCTCCTCGTTTTGAGAACACTCCCTTGGCTGCCACAGCTAGTATCGGAATACTTGGTGTCGACATTTCGAGCGTCGTTCAGTTCCGCGGTCAGTTGGAAGGAAAGGTCAAATTGGCCTCTAAAAGCTTGGTGTGCTCAGCAAGGCGAGGCACTACTTCACGTCGGCTCATCGCCTAAAGCTCTACAAGGCACAAATTCGACCACACGTGGAGTACTGCTCTCACCTCTGGGCGGAAGCTCCCCAGTACCAGCTACTTCCAATTGACCGCATCCAACGTAGAGCGGCTCGAATTGTCGACGATCAAGCCCTTTCCGATCGGCTTGATCCTTTGGCATTGCGTAGAGATGTCGGATCACTCTGCATCTTCTATCGCATATATCACGGAGAGTGTTCTGAGGAATTGTTTGGATTGATCCCGCCGGTAGAATTTCACCATTGGACATCGCGACAAAACTCTAAGTTCCATCCATACCACCTCGATGTCTGGAAATCCACAACAGCGCGATTTAGAAGACATTTTCTTCCTCGCACAACCACTCTGTGGAATCAACTTCCGCCGGCGGTCTTTCCGAACCGATACGACTTGGGAACCTTCAAGAGAAGAGCCTATTCTTTCCTTAAAGGTCGGCAACGCGCCTGCATGCCTTCTGGTGTTGCGGATGTTCATGGGCGGCGGTGATCACTTAACATCAGATGAGCCTCCTGCCCGTTTGCCCCCTCTTACATAAAAAAAAAAAAAAAAAAATCTGTTCTATAAATAAATGAACTAGCTAAACCCAGGCAAGTTTCGCTGTGGCTTTGTCCGATAAGTCAGGAGTTTTTAGGTATTCGATGTCATCTACAACAGAACAGCGCTAGGTATATAAATATTATTCAATTTTAACTTGACAAAGACAGCGTGATATTCATTGTTGATTAGTCTCTCTGCTTCCTACCTACTTTCAATGTCCCCACGATTCTATAAATAGCAATGCCTCGTAGTATTTGGATGCATTCTTAACGACTGCATCATGGTGTACGGACTGTCGCTCGCTAAACGACAACCTATATTGATTGTCATCATTCTTTTGGCTTTATAATTCTAATTACTGCTCTCACTTTTTTAATTGATTGTATATTTAGTTATAGCTATCCCCCCTACATATAATTCAAGATTGATACCAAGAAATATACCTATGTCCACTTCTGTTTGAGAGTGACGTTTACAGACAGTTAAGACGACATAGCTTCATGTTATTTAAATATAAATATTTCCGGTCCAATAAATAGTACCTTGTATTCTTTAGCAGTCCGCTGAGGATGGTTTCCTGTTTTCCTTTCCTCGACGTTACTTTGACTATTTTAGTTTGAGAATCGTTTGTCCCTGTAACAGCAAAGTTTATGTTATGTATAGTAGCAAAATAGGTAGCAATCAAATTGACGACCTCCTGGCCCGCTGTTGGGATAATCTCTGTCACAGCAGATATTATTCCACCAGTGCAATTTGTCACACTGGCGGTACATATTTTGTTGCAAGTGGTCATGGGCTCTCTAATCGCTCTTTTTCCTTCATAACGCGTACGTTTGGAATTCTAGAAAAATCTCATAATAACATTCCGCAGATCGAACTTTCTCGAACCCTCGTTCCGCGCTATATAAGCGGGTCGGCAAGTCGACTGAGTAATTCAGTACTCAACAAAGAGTATCTAGTGATCTCGGCTACCATTCTGGATTACGATTAATCTGTGATTGGGAAGTTCTATACTATAATCTTGAAGATCTCATTATAGTCTTGCTTTTTTTTATTTGAAAAGTAGGGCAGATAGCTCTATTCCACTTGAAGGTAAGTGGGAATAAAGTCCAAACGCGAAGGCGGCTAAAAGAGTTGCGAAATACAACCACCTTAGCCACCCTCGCCCTGCCTACTCGCAAGATGCCTGTTCACGCCTCGTTTGAAGGAGCCCGGTTAGAGTCAACGAGTGTTTTAATAATATATTATCTACCTGATTCTCCACTAATCCTCGGTACAGCTTTAACATGGTATCCTTGTAGAGCACCATTGTGGGTCTCTCGAGCTGGTGGTATCCACGATACGAATAGTTCTCCAGGATTGTCTGTCTGTTGTACTTGTAAACCGAGAGGACTAGATGATGGTGCTGAAAAAATATTTATTATGTTGTTAAATTTGGATAAAACACACAGTACACAATTTTATATCATTTAGACTCACTACATACTGCAAAATGGACGAATGTAATATAACCTTAACGAATTAATTAATTACATAGTAATTACGTTTTACTAAAAACCAGGCCCTTATTCATTTGGACTTTGTCGTTCTGAAAAACTATTAATCTTGCGGATAAATTAGATCTTGCGGATAAATATTTTATTTCTTTGATTTCTTAACATTTATGCTGTGAAATTACTTAAAAATCTTCTATGAGGAGTCTTAAATAGGACGATCATAGCCTGATCGATAAACAAACGGTGGCTTAAGTAGTTTTAGGCGCCGTCAGTGATATTTCATCTCAGCGTCTCCGTGCTTCGGAGGGCACGTGAAAAGTCGGTCCCGGCTGTTATCAATTTGATGATAGTTGATAAGTCAAGTCAGAGGACTACGGGCGACCTGAACAACTCTGACACTAGGTTGGCCACTCACCACTCGATAACAAGAAGAAGACTTAAAATTACATATATTTTACCTTCCTGAAGAGTAGTGAAATGTACAGCTTGCGTGTAAGGGCTTAAGTCGACTTGATTCCCTGATGCTATCCGTACCCTGTAGTCCACTGCCGGTTGTAAATCGCGCAGTTCTATACTTTGTCGTATATCGTTTGCTTGTCTGGAAGTATGAATTTTGTATACTTGTTTAATACATTGTAGCTGTGCTACTATATATTTAAAATTAAAATTCTACTCGCGGTACCCAGCATACTTTGTTATGCGACGTAAAGAAAATGTTCTGATTTAATTTTAATTTTCATATTAATGCGAGAGTTGCCGGTGTGATCCTCGCCCCATTGGGTTATTGTCGTACCCACAAGCTCTATATTTTTTGGAGGGGCAACAAGAATATTCATAATGACTTGAAAAAACCAATAACGCCTACGTATTATTTTCTTTCTAATGAAACTAGTAGTTTTAATCTACTACTAAAACTACTGCCTCCTCCCAGCACAAACAGGCCAACTTGACCAGGGAAGTACTACCCTCTAAAAGAAAATCGGCGTAAAGTAACATTAGTGGGTAATGTTACATTTGATGCGATGAGTGACAGCACTGGAGGCCCAATCTCCCACGAATTCCCATGTTTTTTCCTTTCTCATCCCTTACCTCCTGTTCCTTGGGTTGGCAACGCGCAAACCGGTTAGAACACATCTATTAGATAGTTGCAAAGTCTATAACGGACTTAAGTAGAAATAATTTTATATTTTATTAAAAGCTTTATTTAGAACTGTACCTTGTTATATTGATGGTTTTAGCGGAATCCCACAAACTGAAGTGGTTAGACGAGTATTGCAGGTTATAGTATTGTACGTGGGACATTATAGTGTCCCTCCATGACAATTTGACTGAAGAACTTGTGATAGAGTCTACTTGAAGATCCATCGGTGGAGTTGGTGGTTCTGTAATGTTTGAAAAAAAAATGAAATGTAAACTAATTATAATAGCGAATTTAAATGGTGGCCATATTGCAAGAGGCTAAATAGGTATTGTCAGTTATTCTAAGGTAAAGGTGTCACTATACTATGTTTCAGTTTGAGTGACATTGTAGTGAAGTTACTGGGAAAAGGAGATTTAAGAACCACTACCTCGAGGTTAGCAACGCATGAGTGACGCCTACACAAGGTGTTGCGCGCGCTAATAGGCTACGGCAATCGCTTAACATCAGGTAGGTCGTATGCTTGCTTGCCAACTTAGTCACAAATTGAATTAACTTAAATAACATGTGTAGATTCCGGTAACCTGTGTCGGGGGTCCGGAAACATATACAATGACAAGGACAATACATTCAGACTGGAAAACATGTCTGTATGGTCAATTTGCTCCAAGCGGGTATTGAACTCGCCAGCTGTGGCGCTTAAGGCAGGTTCGCTACCGCCCCCCCCAACCGCAGAGGTCAAACTCTGCGGTACCCTGGGCTTGTCGTGCCGGGGGCTCAGTAGCCGGGAGTCGATTGTGCAGACCTTCGACTGCCCGGTGAAGCTAACAGGGTCAGACGGTTCGGGCGTGGGGCGTTTTACGCTAGACCGCGCCTAAGAGGGTGGTGTCGTATGGGTCACTCCGGTACTTTTCTGCTTATCAGAATGGACTGCGAGTGGCTCCTGCGACACCGGAGGTGTGCTTAGCCGGGGCCTTCAGCCCCGGTCGGGCGGTAGAGGAAGAAAACCTCTTTAAAAATAACGACGGTCGGTCGTAGAGGGAAACAACCTCATTAAAAAGTTAGTCTCGGCGGGGAGCCCTAGGGCCCAGGGCTCCTTGGTTGGGTTTGCCGGGGCCTTTCGGTCCCGGTCGGAGGGGCGCGAAAGCGCCGTGGAGTATTTTATATATGTATAGTATGTATTAGTATGTATATATGGCGGCAGTATGGTGCCGCCCAAGGTGGAGGCCGAAAGGCCTGGCGCGTTCGCGCGCGGAGGTATGTATTGGTATATATGTATTAGTATGTAGTGTATGTATATATGGCGGCAGTAGGTTGCCGCCACCGGTGGGCCACTCGGGGCAAGCGCCGGGGCGTCGCGGTGGTATGCTTCGGCGATCCCGCGACGTCCCACTATGGCGCTAGATGGGACCTTGGAGTTTTAGTGGGTAGGGGGCTCGGCTCCGAGTCCACACACCTCCTGCGCCATTGCACCCGTCCCGGCGCTCGAGTGCGTAACTGCATTTCTCCAAGTAAAAAAAAAAAAAAAAAAAAAAGGTTCGCTACCGCTGCGCCACAACGTTGTCAAAAAAGTAACGAGATAAGAAAAATAACAGTCTTAATATGTAGGTATAACTTTATATAAGTTATATTTACCAAGTATGTTCAAATGAATGTCAAATTTCGCAACACCGAACGGATTACTTGCTCTGCACTCGTACTGCCCCCCGTCTCTGCCTTCGACGTAATTTATATTTAAAGTACTTTTTATACCATTTGATGTTGTCGTTTCTGATATTGTTATTCTGGAAGAACAAACGAAATCCTCAAATAGGTAAGTAAAAAAATGCTTACATAAAACCAAAAGAAAATTGCTCAAATAATTTGCCAAAATAAATAACTACGCTAAAGAAAAGAAAGAAAGGTGTTTTGGGACTTTTGGGTGTTTACTTAATTCTTTCTTATCAGCGCCATCTATTGATTTCAATGAATATTATTTGGTCATAGCAAGAAAAATTTGACAGAACTTGCAGATAATAGTTAGTTATGGTGGATGCAACCTCCAACTATTTCTACATATTTTCAGTAGATGTCGTTACTAGAACCAACAAAATTATCTACGTGGAACAAATATATTAATCAAATTTTTTTGCTACATTTTACAACAATTGTAAAAATTCTCACCTCGATGAAGTAAACTCAACAGGTTTTCCATCTAAGCTCCATTTAATCCGTATAGGACTGTCTCCTAATGGTTGACAAGTTAGAGTCATCGGTAGACCCATCTTGGTAGTGAGATTCATACCCACTGACTCAAAGTGCACCGGCTCTAGAGATAATTGGAAGTTAAGATATTGAAATGTAAATATACTAGACATTGATCTGGAACTGAAAGTATGCAATTTATTGAATTTTTAAATAAATGAAAATGTCTTGTACTAAAATGATTAGGTCGCGGACCCACCACTACGCACGGAGATGCTACTCTGTTTCTTCGCTTTGCAAGAAACTGTATAAGATAGTATTGATTGCAACCTACAAACACGCTACGCGCGTATTGACGCCGCAAATAATAAACATTTATTTATTGCTCCACAAATGGCTTGGTCAAATAAGTCATCCATGCAGCACAAGCTGTTTAGGTTATGCACGCGCAAAACGAATGCTTTCTAAGTTTCAGTGCGGGAGGTGGAAGGCAAGGAAACGATGTCAATATTCGTGTATAGCGTGTGCCGCAGTGGAAACGTAGACCTAGGTTGTCATACAATTAAACCCATGCAACTAACATGCATCCCATAGCCGTGCACAGAGTGCGCCGCGGTGGGGCAGCGGCCTTATTCCTTTAATTCAAAATTTTCAGTCATTATTTTTTATGGCTTGTAAAACCACCCTGATTCAAAATTTCTCGAACCTATTAGTCTGACAAGTCCTAGTCCTATAAAGTTAACTAAAGTTAAGTTAGTTTATTAAGTTTATCCTATAGTCTTAACAAGTTCTATACAAATTCGATTAATGTATGGAAATTTATTTATTTATTTATTTATTTATTCAAGGGAAACAAACAGTACAATGATACATAAAATCTTAGAAAATCAAATATTACATAGACCAACTAAGTTTCCACTAATAAATTATACAATATAGGTTATAACAAAAGAGCAGAAAGTAATATACAAATTATTGATATTAAAAATTAAAAAAAAATACATTAATATAATAAGTCAATTATTCCAGAAAAATTATTAAATCATAGTTAATAGTTAATTATTATAGTTAAATATTATAGTAATAGTTAATTATTGGAACTTAATTAATGCGATAAGCTTATTCTTATACATATATTCTGAGCAAGAAAATATGTCAATATTAATAAATTTAGTATTATAACAATGACAAGAACGAAAAATGAAGGTATTTTGGGTATATTTAGTCCTCAAAACCGGTACATGAAATAAATATTGCATACGTGTGATTATTGTAGGACATCTAAAATATAATCTGCCCAGTAGATATGGGGAATCAATTTGGTATTGGATCAATTTAAACAGAAACATTTGATCTCTGAACAGTCGCCGATCACTTAAAGAAAGCAGTGTAGGTGGAATAAGTTTAGATTTGAAACACATAAAACTTACATGCTTGAGGAACTTATCTTGTAGATTTTCTAAACTTTCAATATAGGTCTTATATTGCGGGTTCCAGACTATAGAACCATATTCCAATATAGAACGGACGAAACAGTTGTACAGAAGGATTAACGTAGAGTAGTTTTTAAAATCTTTGCTAACTCGTAAAATGAAGCCAAGCATACGGTACGCTTTAGCGCTTATATGATTTATATGTTGTTTAAATGTTAATTTACTGTCAATAAATATTCCCAGGTCCTTTATCTCCGTCACACGATTAATAATGTCAACATTCAATTTTTATTCAAAAATGAAAGGCCTCATTTTTCGAGAAAAAGTGATGACACAACATTTCTTTATGTTTAAGTGTAAAAGATTGTCCTGACAATATTGACAAAGTTTGTTAAGATCACTTTGTAAGAGCATACAGTCAGACGGTTTGCTAATTATTTTAAATATTTTCATATCATCGGCATATAAAAGTGTAGAAGAGTGATCGAATATATTAGGGATATCATTTATATAAAGATTAAATAATAAGGGCCCGAGATGTGATCCCTGAGGCACTCCAGAGGACACAGGAACAAACGAGGAACAATAACCCTTAATGGCAACGGCTTGACTTCTATTGTCTAGATATGATGAAAACCAACGAAGTAGGTCGCCGTGTATACCAACTTCTTCTAGTTTATATATTAAAAGTTTGTGCGAAATTTTATCAAAGGCCTTAGAGTAGTCAGTATACACGACGTCCACCTGGTAACCTCCATCCATTGCAATGGCAACACGATCAATAAACTCACAAATGTTAGTTTCGCAAGATCTTTTGTCAACGAAACCATGTTGTTGATCCATGATCATATGTCTAAAGAAGGGAAAGATACTGTCGTAAATAATTTTCTCAAACAGTTTTGCAATAGTACATAATTTAGATATTGGTCTATAGTTCTGAACGTTATGCTTATCACCGGATTTGAAAATAGGTACCACATAGGACTGCTTCCATAAACGCGGCAATTTACCGGACTGTAGAGATTTGCTGAATAAAAGAAAAATGGGATAAGCGATAGATTTACTACAAAACTTCAAAAATATAGGAGGTATCTCATCCGGTCCGGATCCTTTATTGATATCTAATTTATTTAAGTATTTTTTAACAATATCTAGTGTCATTTCTATAGATCCAATATCCAAACTACCGCTTTTATTATTTGGTGAATAGCTTAGTCTGATTGTAGAATCATGAGATTCAAAAACAGATTTAAAATAATCATTAAAGAGCGAGCAAATATCTTTCCCTTCCTTAGCTTTACGATCCATAAAACATATATTATTTGGAATACTGACCGATGATTTTTTCGACTTGACAAAAGACCAAAAGTATTTGCTATTGCATCGTATTTTTAATTCGGAATCATAAATATACTTTTCATAACATTTCACTTGCATTTGTTTCTGCCGCATCCGTAAAATTTTAAAAGTTTCATAGTCTGCAACCCTACCGTAAATTTTCCATTTGCGATGATACTTTAATTTTTCAGAAATAATTTTGATTAAAGCAGGTGAGTACCAAAAAGGATACACATTACTACCTTTAACAATTTTGACTGGAACGAAATTAGAAATAAACGCATTAATAACCTGATAGAATGTATCCACAGCAGCAGAAATATCACAGTTACTAAGAATATCATCCCAATCTACATGAGACAAGGCTTCATTGATTGCATCATAATTAGCATTACGAAATAGTCGTATTGTACGAGGTGCTGTTATAATTGATTTTTGGGTAGAGAGTAAATTTTCTATCCATATTTCCAAAGTTGGGTGATGGAGATCTTCTACCACAAGCGGCATAGAACTTCTCTTTACTAAGCATTCACAGTTCCCTATAACCAAGTCAAGAAACCTATCGTTATAATTCGGAATACAATTGAATTGTGTGAAACTTGTAAAATTAAGGACCACATGGCTCCCGAAATATTAAAATCACCAAGAAGTAGAAATTTGTCACTAGGGTGACAAATATAGTCATTAGAGACGATCTCATAGAATTCACAGAGCATCTGATACTGGAAACTACCGTGTGGAATATAACAGCAATAAATATGTAGACATTTATCAATAGGTAGAGAGCCTAGTAAAATTGACACTTTTATTACCTCGGCAGCCGGATGTGATAGAGATATGGGAGAGAAAGAGCAAACTGTTAAAGAGGATTTAGTTGCAATAAGGACCCCGCCACCCATTTTGTTACCTCGGGATTTATAATCACGGTCGCTTCGGTAAACGGCATACCGCGAATCAAACAATTCTCCATTATAGATACCTTCGTGCAACCAGGTCTCGGTCAGACAAATTATGTCACAATCCACCTGAATCATATTCCTGAAAAATATATTAGTTTTAGTACGTAATCCCCGTACGTTTTGGTAAATAACTGAAAGTCCGTCATTCATAATTTAAATAAATAAACTAATCTAATACATAACACTAAGTACATAAAAATCCCTATTAAAATCAAGTACGTAAAATTAAGGTAAATATTACTCGGCGATTCCAATTTAACATTTGTTAAATACAAAGAATACCCAACTTCTATCAGAAATATTCCCCAGGGCCACAATGATCTCATAATATATCGAAAAAAATAATTACACGTATGCAAATGACAAATATAAATAAAATTAAGTAGTGGACAATACATGTGTTAAAATTAAAATATAAAATTGACATAATTGATATAGGTATAATGCTTAAACTATTTTTTTTAAATCACTAGGCGTAATTATATGCAGAGCTGGACTAGTGCTTGTACGGCGAACGATTATGCAACAATTTTTGACCCACACGAATTCATAACCTTTTTCTTTAGCTGCTTTTTTAACTTCTTGAAGCAATGATTTATTAGCGCTAGTAAGGTGGTCATTAAAGAATATTGAATTGGTACTCGTGTAGCCAATGTCGCTGCATCTAAATTTTAATTTCCTAATTTGAGTTAAGAAGTCATCTTTTTTCCATCTGCATAAGAAGCGTACAATAACAGGTTTAGGCCTTTTATTATCATTGTTTTTAGAAGCCACTCTGGTAATGAAATCTATTTCTGTGTTCAAATTAAGCTTAAAATCTGCTTTATTACATATAGTCTCAAAGACGGATAATAGGTTTTCGTTCTTCTTTTCGGGGATCCCGTAAATCTCTACATTCGACCTTCGAGCCCACTGTTCACGGGTATTGTTCTCCAACTTAATTGATTCCAAACTAGATTTGATATTTCCGTATTCAGAGCATTTATTTGTGAGCAGTTTTACTTCGGCCTCACAATGTGATATTCTGGTATTAAATTCTTCAAATTTGCAATTTATAAAATTAATACTATCCTTAATACTGGAACAATCCTGTCTTAAAGCTTTCAATTCTTCATTTAGGGGAGCAATAGATGCATAGAGTTCAGTCTTCAAACTTGCAAATTCTGTTGAGATTATAGATTTTACCATTTTCAAAATCGAAGAAGTACTATTATCCAAAAAATTTTCATTATTAAGCTCTGGCGAAAGCGATACCGCTTTTGATGTTCCTCTACGTAGATTAACAAATTCGTTGTTACGAACGGGTGTGCCATCCTTGTTAAGAATACGTGGTTGAGATAATGTGCACTCAGGACAAATCCACAATGTTTTATCGAAATCTTGATTACTCTTATTGTCGGTGGGGTATAAGCACTGAATGTGATAGTGTTGTCCACATTTAGTACAGGTAATGCTATTAGTAGCTCCACCTTTCGTTAACTTACAACAAGCAAACTTCATTGTGAACAGAAAATAGAAATATCAGAAAAAGTACAATTTAAATATGTGGTCCAAGTTGGGTTTGAACACGGAACGATCGACTGTGAGTGTTTAATATTCATAAAAAGTAGACATTGATTCCACGACACCAAACTGTCTCTAACGATCTTCATGAAAATATTATACTAGCTCTAACATTAAAGATGCTAATGCTAGTTCATTTGATTTGCAACACATTCAATGTCATTTCAATGTCACACGATGAGTTTTAATAAAGTTTTTATCTTTAAAAACCACTTCAAATATGTGTGATTTCGCTTGAAAATTAACTAAAAACTGTTCACAAGACACAAACTATTACGTTAAATATAATAAATGGTGTGAAAACTTGAGTTAAACACTAATAAATATTTTTTTAATACGGAACAAACAAAAACGCTCCTGTTACCACCAGTGACACTTTCATACTGAAATATACATAAATTTTAAAAGAAAACTTACTATTCACACTTATCCACAGATTCTTATTCAGCGGATCCCCAACACCGTTATCGACGTGACAAGCGTACTCTCCCTCATCAGCTAAGGATACCACCTCTAAAGCCAAAGAGCCGTTAGGGTAGCTGGAAACTCCACCACCAGCTAGGTCCAAGATTGGTCGCCAAATACCCAGCGCAGCTGAAATAATCTATATATTTATAAATGAATCCCTATATCCCTTGGTCACGCCATCACGCGTGAACGGCTGGACCGATTGCACTATTTTTTTTTGCTGTGTTTATTATTGTCAGGAGAAGGTTCTTATGACAAAATATTAAATATAATGTAAATTTTAATTTTAATAGTAAATACCAGGTTTGTATGGTATTGACGGGTATGGAACTTCGTAATGAAAAAAACGTATTACTTAATGTTTGTATACAGGTAGATAGTTTATAAGTGGAAGAATCAAGAACGGAATTAAAACTTCCGCGGTATCGGGATATACGGAACAATTTACTATGCACCCGGACGAAGTCGGGGCGGGTCGCTAGTATATAATAAATATTACACATTACTGAGAGATATTCTGTGTCAGTTGTATGTCAGTGTCAAAACCATGCAGAATCAAGTTTTCGATCATGTTGTGAATCCTCAATATCGCAACGGTAGAAGGGCCAACTCGCCGATAACGCAAGAGTCGAGTTCGATCCTGACCCCCTTGGCTATTGTCGTACCCACTCCTAGCGCAAGCTTCGAGCTTATTTGGAGGAGCCATGGAAATATTAGTAATGCCCTGAAAAAACATTGCTAATATTCTTAAAAAAAATTGTAAACTCGCGATAGTCGTCAAAATAATGTGTATCACGTTAAAATTTTTTAAGAAAGCGGAGCAATTCTTCTTTAAATGATAGTAAATTTAACACAAAACATAATTTTTTCTACGGAATTTCTTATTCAGAAATCTTCAGGTGCCTTTTTTGTAACGTTAGTTAAACTTTAATATTTAAAGAATTAAGTATTTTCATAAGATCTAAAATATATTACCATCTCTCTTCATCCAATGTATCTGGGGTGGAGGGTATCCATTGGCATTACAGTCGACAATACCGCGCTGTCCTAATAGAAGCGACGTATTGGTTGGCTCTTCCACCCATTTTGGAGCAACTGTAAAATCAAAGAACAAAGAAGTACAGCAAGTTTAGTAGTAGTAGAGTCCTTCCAGCAATGATAAGAAGCTACCAACGCTCTTACATAACATTAGCGTAAAGTACCACTCTGTGGAATCAACTTCCGCCGGCGGTCTTTTCGAACCGATACGACTTGGGAACCTTCAAGAGAAGAGCCTATTCTTTCCTTAAAGGTCGGCAATGCGCCTGCATGCCTTCTGGTGTTGCAGATGTTCATGGGCGGCGGTGATCGCTTAACATCAGGTGAGCCTCCTGCCCGTTTGCCCCTCTTATATAAAAAAAGTAACAGAGTACGATGTCTTTCGTGTGATGAATGAGAGTGCTGGAAGCCTCCACCTTGGAATCTTCCACCTTCTGCTCCCATCGATCCTATTCCTTGGCTATCAAAGCGCATGTGATACATCTAGCATCTTAAGCGTTCATAGGTTGCGGTGACTCCTTATAGGGTGGTGGAGAATACTATTACTGCGTAAATAATTGACACTCATGTCCCCTAGTCAGTTCATTGTCGCCTGCGAGCCAGTCAACGAGGCAGTAGCGCCGTGATTAAGTCACAAGGCTTCTATTCTTAACTAAATAGTTTGTAATGTTGAATATTTGATGTGATGCGTCATACCAACAAAAACTTAAAAGACAAATGTTTTATAGTAAAATGTAGTAATGGTGTAGTGGTAGCTAGCCTGCTTTGGGCCTCGACAATTGCAGATTCGATGCTCGCTCGGAAGAGATGTTTCTTATAAATATATGTTTGTCCTTATGGGTCTTCCCACCATGCCTCAGATAGCACGTAATTTATACTTTTATTGGAGTGAAACTTCGTTTTATAGCGACGCAGTCACCTACCTATGTTTTATTTACAAAAAATTACCATTTATATACAAATCCGTCGTCTGATTAACTTTCCCGACGTGGTTTGTAGCGATGCATGTATATCTGCCGCAGTGTTCGAGCGATACTCGCTTGATGATCAAAACACTAAACAGCTCTGAACTTCTTTCAGTAATCTGAAAATAAAAAGATAGATGTAAGATAGAATTCACGTCATTTCACTAAATAGTAATTAATATTATAACTATAACTACTAATATAAGTTTGTTTATTTGTTACGCTTTTGTATCTTAACAAATACTGATAGATTACCTTTAAATTACAAAAATTATTTTAAGACGTTGGTCTTCCAAAATAACTATATCGGCCTACTGCAATTAATTCTTAAGTCGACACAAAGGAAATACGCATTATGTGAAAATGTATGCTTTTTATCTTGACTGACAGACTGCGGGGGATTATTAAGTTTTTGGTTTACACCCTTTGGTGATAGAAATCCAAATATAACAATTTATGCTAACCTTTAAACTTGCAGGTATCTTCGAACCATCCTTCAGCCATGAGAAGAAAATAGGCGGATCCCCACTTATTATGTTACAAGTAATTTGAACGATCTGTCCTTCCTTCAAGCCTGACCCGACTCGGAGCTCATCTAGTTCTGGTGCTTCTACCACTTGTATTTCAAATGATCTAAAATTACAAGTAAGTATGACAAAGTAAGCTATACGGATTGTTTTGCTTGATTCCTTTTTTATTTTTTTAATATATAGTTAGTGCCACAGATTTGTCAAAAAGGCAGACCTACAGACTCTGACGGACTCTGGAGTACCTACAGACGCACGTATCACTACAGTGTAAAAATAACGTTGCTGTGTGAGTCACGCACACATGTTGAATCTGTCAATCACTCGTTCGTCTAAGTTCGTGTAAGTTTGGAAAGACTCTATCTGCCTTTTTTGACAAGTCTTTGGCTAGCGCTTGCCTATTGTGACACGTGATGCAATGTAATGATACAGGTGGAGCACGCTTGTCTAGAAGATGCTTATTCTTTTTGTTTTGGCCGCGGGAGCCTTTTTTAACGAATCGTACCGTAGACAGATTAAAACAAAGACGATTAATTTTTAGACAATATTGTTTAATCCGTATTTTCAGGCAATGAAAACCCCGGTTAGAGTTCAGATGTCTCAAGTTCCATTAATTTTTAACACGATTTACCAAAAAAATAAATCCTCGGTCATCCAAATACTATGCTCCGATAGGTGTTTCGAAAAACGAGCTAATACGATCTGAACTACCCTTAGTTTACAGACATTCATTATTTAATCTTACCTCCTGGCCATTTCACCAGACGGACTATACACAATACAAGTGTACATTTCACCATTCTCCTCTTTAACAACTCTCTCTATATTAAGTACGCCATCCTCGCTTGTTTGTAGCACTTGTCTTTTCCTGCGTCTCTTTCTTGCGTTTCTACGATTCTTATTATTTCCATCTGTCCGTTTGTATCTAGTGTGTTGTGGTAACATTGAACTTATTATCTTTTTGCCTTTATGTTCCCATTCTAGTTTACTGCAAATATAAATGTGTATTAATTTGTGCTATAAGTACCAGAGTGTTTGCTTTAAATGCAATAAAAAAACGCATACAAAGTGTTCCATACCACGGTAAATGATATAGGATTAGCCTAAGAAAGTATTTTTCGATTACAGTTCATGAATACAGCAAAAAACGTCAGAATCTAGTATATTGCACGAGGATCACCCCTTAGTTTTTAATTATTTTGTTTTTCAGACTTAGTACAATTTTTAGTACAGACTTAGCACCCTTTGACTTCGAAACCCAAAAAAAAATAAAAATCCAATAAAAGCAAAAATGTCAAAGCAATAACTAACTTAATCTATAACTATACTTTGAATGATAATTTGTTATTGAAAAATTTTTTATCAGAATAATTAAGAAATACTCATTAAATTTTAATGGGATACTTTCGGCGTGAACTTAACCTATTTTATACCCTAAGGTATGTTTAGTCATAATTATGCAAGATCACGTTTGCCCTTTTAGATTCTAAAGCGGGGAAGGTCCCAGTCTAGAACGATGACTCTTGACTATGCAAAATAATTTTCAATATAACACGATCTGAAGAGGCTGAAGGCCTTTTATTATTCAACAATTATTTATAATTTATTAAAATGAATCATGAATTCAAATGAGTAGAGCGAATAAAGTATGGAGCGCACTTAATTGATAGCAATTCTATCATGAGAATAAGGCGTAATATCAATCATCTATCAGGTACGAGTGTTATTTTAGGGTAGCCAAAACACGGAACGCTTATAATTTCTTTATGTATATATATCTGTCCGTCTGTCCGTCCGTCCGTATGTCACAGTCATTTTATTCGGAGACTATTGGCTCTACCAAATCCGTAGAAGTAGTACTTGAAAACTTCAAGGAGTTTTCAAGTGCTTTGTTTATGTTTCAAATTGATCTCGTTCTTAACAGTGTAGGAAAACATCGTGAGTAAACATGCATTTCGTAGAAGAAACTCTAAGACACATATTTACGGGTGATAGGACTTAAATGGCCCGCCTTGTTAACTAAAATTGGTAAAAACTTGTGAAGTGAAGGCTTGTCAGCCACACCAAGTTTATCGTAAAGGGTGGTAATGCACTTGCGTGTCCCCTGGTGCTGCAGATGTCTATTGACAGCGGTCATCGCTTCGCATCAGGTGAGCCCCAATTTGCCCCCTCTGACATACAAAAACGGCACAAACCGAATCAGTCCTGCTGAAAACAGCAAGTCTCTAACCATTAATTACCCACGTATAGCGATATAAATATGACGACATCAGTGGTTTATGAAAATATTATATATAGATTATACTTTAACAATTGAAAACAGACTTGTACATAAGAAAAAGTTATACTTATATTATTTACCTGATAGGGAAACCGTAGTACGGACATTTTAATTTCAACGAGTCTCCGCTTTGTACCTTAATAGGTGGCAAAGTCCTGATATACGGTGGTCCTGCAAAAATAAATAAATCATTAATAAGCAAACGATGCACGCTCAACAGCCTCCTTCTTTTTATTCCTAGAATTATTGCCGCTATACCCAGGTTCTGCTTATACTCTTATCCTGATTTCACAGGTTACTAGTTTTTACACAGAGCGACTATCATCTCACATCCGCAACCCTAAGGGCGAATTAGTAACTCATTGGAGAAGAGCAAATTGCCTATCATGATTTAACGATTATTGTCAGATGTTATGATAAAAACCGGGACCGACAGCTTAACGTGCTCTCCGAGCCACGGTGTGGAGACAAGGACAAACGCCCAGACTGAAACAGATATTTATAACAAACATCTGTTCCGAGCAGGAATCGAAACCACGACTGTCGTGGCTGAAAGTAGGCCCACTACCAGCACGCTACAACGGTCAGCACACACTCAACAGCCAGGGTCCAGAAACACACATGGATATAATAGTAGCAGAGGAATACTCCAAGCTTGACTGGGTTGGCTTGATTGGGTCAGTACTTCAGCACTCGCACAAATAATCAGCACAAAATAACAGAAGTGTTGTTGCGTTTCGTGGGATCAGAGTGAGCGCCGGGGGACCAATCTCTCACTCCCTCTGTTCCATAACCTCCCACCCTTTGAGTTGGAAATGCGCATGTGTTACTTAAAGTATCACAAGCGTCATGATATAACAAAAAGCAACTATACAATCACAAGATATCTGAGAATATCAGTAGCCGAAGAATCGTCGCGTTGACATATAATTTAGCAGCTTATTACGAGTTTTCAACTAATATATCAAAGATCGTATCTAGTGACGTCTTCTAATGTCAGTACATATATAAGCCTTGAAAGTTCAGAAGTCAATTAGCAAAGTTTACGATCCCTTCGCTGTCAAAGTAATGTCATTCAGCGACATGAGATGGCTTCTGAAATCAAATTAAGACAAGACTTATATGTACTTACAAAAGGTTAATGAAATTTTTATCTATATCAATATTATAAAGCTGAAGAGCTTTTTTAAGGCTCTTGTTTCGATATAAATATGACATTCAAAGTGTGTAAGGGAGGCGGGGGTGTATTTAGAGTTAGTATTAAAATCGTTATTTATGCGGGTGAAGAAGATAGTGTTATAATTACTAGCTAATAATTTACCGTTTTCAATAACCATTAACCACATATCAAAATTAATAATGTAATTGAATAAAAGTTGTACATTAATTTTATTCAGTGAAAACCTTCGATCAACAATGCAACGTGAAAACGTAAACACGCACCAAAAAGACCGCAATAAAGTCATATTTGGTATCAGGTTTGCTTTAATTAAAACCATTTATCAATGATCACTGTATAACTTACTAACTAACAACCAACTAAAACTACAGGTGTTGGTCGGTTGTTAGTTGGATCAAAATTCCAAAACTTCCCTTCACATGGCTCAGTGAAGAAAGTTTGTAAATTAGTTTTATTCTTCTCCCTAGCATTAATCCCGGTATTTTCTTTGGATCTGTTTTTTCCTGATTTGACGGGTTTAGTTTTTACACAGAGCTATATCTATTTGATCTCCACAACCCTAAGGGCGAACCAGTAACTCATTGGATAAGAGCAAATTACCTATCAAGAATTATCAGATGTATAGTTGCTCCAGTGGAAGCTTGCAACTGTGGGGAGACCCTCAAGGATAACGGCCCAGATATTTATAAGAAACATCTGCTCGAGCGGTAATTGAACCTGCAACCCTCGAGGCTCAATACAGGCTCACTACCGGTACGCCACAACGGTTATCCTAAATTAATTTTATTACCAACAATAAATCCTCGTTTGAACCACTTACCATAAACATCTATCCTGGCTGTGTGCTTCGTGCTGGCTTCACCCTCATACGCCAAGCATGAGTAGAGGCCACCATCTTCCACCCTTACCCTAGATATATTTAGATGAGATATAACACCAACACCCGTCGAAGACATCATTTGCCCCAGGATATACCTAAAAGAATTAAAGTAATTCTATATTTTATTAAAATTATCAAAATTATTTCAGTGTACATTATTACATTGTAGCGTCTACGTAACGTGATGGAAAGACAAGATTGTCACAATCTCACATCAAGTTACAGCGACACCTACATGACATACTACGCAACGATATTGACGACCAATAATCGCCGCGATCCTAAATCACGCTATCAGAGTTTTCTACGCTCGTAACCTATAAATACAACTTCCCAACGTAAGTCGTTGGGCTTCGGCCCGCCAGGCAATAGCACCCGCCTGGTCGGAGGATCCTTTCGTTGTGTTGGAGGGATTTAACACTTCGTACCATCCACACCATATAGTAGTAAGCTCCTCCCAGCACAAATGGACCGCCTCACCCGGGAAGTACTACCCTCTCACAGAAAATTGGCGGAAATTATCAGTAGATACTGTGGCGTTTCCTGTGATATGTGAGACCGGAGATTCCGGAGGCCCAATCTCCCGCCATCGCTTCCCTGCCTTTTTTTATTCTTACCCATTCTCTCTTATCCCTTGTGTTGACAACGCGCATGTGATACTCCAAGTATCGCAAGCATTCGTAGGTTGCAGTGACTGACCATCAGGCGGACTATATACTTATCTATTATATACCTAGAATCCGTATTGGATGAAATAACAACACCGTCTCTTTCCCACATAAATCGTGGTGGTCTGTCTGACGTTGCCGTACACTGCAGACTAACCTGAAATTAAAATATAATAATGTAATACAAATTTTAAAAAGCAAAAAAAATGCAATGAACGTCTTCATCTGCCTAAAATTCTAAATTCCAAAATAATAGAGTACATAACTTGCTCATTGTGGGTGCACTAGCACTATGCAAAGAAATTATGTTCTCCACAGTTTTTTTTGGGATCAATTTCATCAAGATTTTTTTTTTTATGTAAGAGGGGGCAAACGGGCAGGAGGCTCACCTGATGTTAAGTGATCACCGCCGCCCATGAACATCTGCAACACCAGAAGGCATGCAGGCGCGTTGCCGACCTTTAAGGAAAGAATAGGCTCTTCTCTTGAAGGTTCCCAAGTCGTATCGGTTCGGAAAGACCGCCGGCGGAAGTTGGTTCCACAGAGTGGTTGTGCGAGGAAGAAAATGTCTTCTAAATCGCGCTGTTGTGGATTTCCAGACATCGAGGTGGTATGGATGGAACTTAGAGTTTTGTCGCGATGTCCGATGGTGAAATTCTACCGGCGGGATCAATCCAAACAATTCCTCGGAACACCCTCCGTGATATATGCGATAGAAGATGCAGAGTGATCCGACATCTCTACGCAATGCCAAAGGATCAAGCCGATCGGAAAGGGCTTGATCGTCGACAATTCGAGCCACTCTACGTTGGATGCGATCAATTGGAAGTAGCTGGTACTGGGGAGCTCCCGCCCAGAGGTGAGAGCAGTACTCCACGTGTGGTCAAATTTGTGCCTTGTAGAGTTTTAGGCGATGAGCCGACGTGAAGTAGTGCCTCGCCTTGCTGAGCTTGCTTTTTACATAATATATGTATAATAAAATCCGACTACACGTATTAAAAATTGGTAAGTATTTATTCTTCTTACAAGCATTTTTCCCGATATTTTATCTACCCAAGGTTACTACTCTTATCCGGCTTTGACAAGGTACTAGCTTTTACACAGAGCGATTGCCATCTGACCTCCGCAACCCTAAGGGTGAACCAGTAACTCATTGGATAGAAGGAATTACTTGTCAAGAGAACTATTATTATCAGATATTATGATAACAACCGGGACCGACAGCTTAATGTGCTCTCTGAGGAGCGATGGGCAGAGCCAAAAGGACAAACACTAAACCGAAACAGATATTTGTGAGATCAACACAAATATCCGCCCGATCGGGAATCGAACCCGCACCCGTCGAGGCTAAAGGTGAACTCTCTACCAATACGCCACAACGGTGTAGGTAAGTATTTATTATTATATTTTATAGATATAGTATAGAATAGAAAATAACTTACATCTTCACCAGGTGAAATAATCTTCTCATTGAAGTGTTGTGTTATCAAAATATTTCCTGATCCTAAATCTCTCTTATACCTATTAACTGAAAGAAATAAAACTAAGATATTAAGATTTATTAAATTAACTTAATGACGTGATAAGATTATCACAAAATTTATATATGATTTCGTAGTTTATCCAAAAAAAAATGTATATAGTTAATAAAAAGTAAAGCTATCTCAAACATAATTATACAAATTAAAGATAAATTGATAACCATCTCCTTTTGAACGGTTAAGAAAAACTGTCACGAACGAACTTCAGGTACATTCGTGTAAGTGCCTTTTCACACGTTTCGGTTGCCGGGTAGTCGGTGCCGGGGATCCGGTAGCGAAGTGTTTGAGCATGTATGGCAGTTTTCATACGTACCAGCGTAATATTGCTCGGTAAGCGGTCATCAAATGCACGCCGGATTCACCACCGCTACTTAGTTCAAAATTAGGGCGTGTTAAAGCGAAGTTATTTAGTCGGCGCCGGATACCCGGCAACCGGCACATGTGAAAAGGCACTAAAGTGACATGAGCAATTCTGATACTAGGTTGGTTACTAATTATAGATTAATTTAAAGAAAAAGAACAATTCCTAGATTAAAACAAACCTTACCAAAACTCTCACCGTTGAAAGTCACGTCATAATTTTTTCTCTTATTCTTTTTGTATTCCTTCGATCTGAGAACAAAAGTAGCTTTATTCACATACATACATACATACATACATTTGTATACAGAGTGAAAATAATAAGTTTTCGAAAATTGGCTTTATTGCAATTTTAAAAAATATATTATATTTAAATACAAATATTATTAAAAGTGAAACACTATCATCCTTTGCTAATTTTTTTACGTTTAAGTTACAAACGAATGTTTTAGTTTTGTCGTCAAATAACGATAAATAATAATGACTCGCTATTTTGTTGTCGTTTTACTTACTTCATACCGCGGTATGATGCTTGGTGTTTGTTGATCGATGATTAAATGGTCTAAGGTATCTATTTAATAAAAGGTATATCTTTTTTTTTCGATTTACACCCTCAAAAGAAAATTAAACGCCCGCGTAATAAGAAAATAATCATCAAAATAGTTGCATATTCATAAACGATAAAGATATTGTTTAAATACAAAATGAAAGTTCTTAATTTTTTAAATCAGTAAAAAAAAGATAGAATCAAGAAAACATTTTTGTCTAACACAGACATATTCCTTGTACGAGCCCCGTAGATTGTTTTAGTATTCGATAAATTGGATTCTATGACTAAAATAATAAGAACAAATTTAAAATAATAAGAAAAAGCTTAGTATAGCTAAACAGCTACAAAAATACTCAAACACACATTTAACATTTCAATATAGGTAATGAACGTTACATTAAATAAATAAATAAATAAACGCTACACACTCAACGGTCCCCATTAAGATAATTATATCCTGTGTCGGGGTTCGGAAACATTCACAATGACAAGGACAAACACAACCAGACCGGAAAACATGCCTGTACGATTAATACAAACATCTGCTCCGAGCGGGAATCGAACACGCAACCGTCGAGGCTTAAGGCAGACTCGCTACCCACAACGCAACAACGGTGTACATTAAACTAATGGAGTACATTGAGCAATGCAACATCCTATATTTTGCACTGTGCTATTTAAATTCTGGAAAAATTAAGTGTGGTAGAATATCAAAAGAACTTTCCACGAAAATTATTTTGAAGAAGATGCGCTCAGAAATTTTTGAGACAGAAGTTTTTCCAATATTTTTTTTGTTCATATTATTTTTAATAATTACTATGAAATTAAAAACTTATCTTTGGCGTCGATTTTAATTCGTTAATATTCTGAAGTCCTAGAGCTTAAAAACAATAAAATTATCAAATTTAAAAGTAGGTTAAGCTCGTAAAATATCACTTATACATAAAATCAAACTACGCATTTAACATTATACCGCTTTTAGTGTAAGAGCGATAATAATTGCTGCATTATCGCTTCATGAATATTATATTTGAATACCACATCGATGCTTAATGTACAAAGCACTTTATTTTACTAAAAAGAACATTTAAATTTAGTACAGATTCATTATTAAAAAAAAAATATTTTATTGAAATATATTGCTGTGAATTATTATTTTTAAGGAAGAGTGGGCCAACGGACTAAAGCTTAGGAACAAGCATCCAAACCGTTTGAAGGTAAGCAATCACCGCAAACTATAAACGCGTTATACTTGAAGTATCACATGTGCGTTGGCAACCGCAAGGAACCGGAGAAAAGGAGAACAACGTAAAAAAGGAAGTGAATAGAGGGGAAGGGAGATAGGGCCTTCGGCGATTTCACTCATCGCACGAAACGCAACAGTACCTGCTAGTACTATTACTTTACGCAGATTTTCTGTGAGAGGGTATAACATACTACGTTTTTTTAGCAGAGCCGGTCCATTGTGCTGAGAGGTGCTACTATCGTCAAATTATTATTTACTATAATTAATAGAATCCATGGAATTGTTTTCGTAGCTTTCAGCTTGTAGTTACAAATGACTAACATCACGAATAAAGTCGTTTATTATTTTCAAAACATAAATGTTCGTAGCACGTAGTCAGGTCGTGTTTATCGTAGCCACACAGTTGTTTTCGTAGCGTGTAGATGCATGAGCTACGTCTGATTTATTCATACATCGTGCTCATTTAAAATTACAGCGAAACATTGTGGTGGTAAAATGTTTAATATTGACGTAAAAAGATTATGTAATGAGGAGGAAATTCGTAATTCATTTAAATAGTACTTAGTAGTAGTAGCAGGTTAATCTAGTTCTTATTCTTATCGAGTGGTTAGTGGCCAACCTAGTGTCAGAGTTGTTCAGGTCTCCCGTAGGCCTCTGATTTGACTTATCGACTGTTGTCAAATTGTCAACAGCCAGGACCGACTTTTTAAGTGCCCTCCGATTTTAAGCACAGAGAGGCTCGGTTGAAATACCACTATGCGATCACCCATCTAGTGACTGAACGCACCTAAAGTTGCTTAACCTACCGATCGTTTACTGATCAGAGGGTGCACTCAGCACTTATCCTAATACAGTTGAGCCGACACGACCTCCCAGAATATCGGCGTAAATTAACAGAGTACTGTTTCGTTTCGTACCATTCCCAGTGGACAGTTTTTACACTACGATGGTGGCAAACAAGCGTACGACCCGCCTGGTAAGCGGTCACCGTAGCCTATGGACGCCTGCAACCCCAGAGGTATCAACTCGGGAGCCCACTGTTTAAATACCACTGCTGGTATGCCGTCTGGTCCATTCGACTTATGACTAACTCTCGCCGGACATTTCTTTGTGAGATGCAAATTTTTGGCATAGAGTATCCACAGCACGGGATGATAGACAGTATTTACATGTACAGTTTCAATTATTTGTAAATATAGTTAATATTGAATTGTTGATCTATCAATAATATATTCCAATCTCATAAATAAATCACGTAATATACACGTATATAGATTTCAAAGCCACAATGGCGCAGCTCCGTATGCCATAAATTCAAATTGAGCATACATTAATGCGTAACCACGACCAACCACTGTCTGGTAATTTCATTAATCTCAGTATAATTTATGCACAGTTAACCGGTAACTATGGCTCTGTTTACTCGTGTGTAATTAGATTGGAGATGTTATCCCAGTTTTGTTATGTACATGCTCGGTTAATTATATTAAATAATAATAGAGGAATGTAAACTTTAGATTTTTTAAAAGCACATCTTATATATAAAATTCTCGTGTTGTTGTTGTTGCTAGAAAAAATTTTACTAATAGGTCATCTTATTTATACAACTTAGTTAATAAAAAACTTAAAATATGTACAATGCGATATCAGGAATGTAAAAAATCATTGACTATTTGGCTTAAAAAACTTAATTATGATGAGACTGAAGCTTTACTAGATATTTTAAAATAACATAAACCTATCGATACCTATATTTAAAATTAACATGATACATATATTTAAAATTACATGGGTAACTCACACACGCACAACCACACACACACACACACACACACACACTTGATACACGTAATATCCATACATACATTAATAAACAAGATAAATTAAATATAAGTAAGAAATTAATTAGATAATATTAGTTAAGTATGTTCGTAAGAAATGTATTGACTGAAATGCTATGGAAGAGCGGGATCTTCTGGTACAAGTATTGTCATACTTAAAAGAAGATCCCAACAACCTTTGTAATTGTGAAAAGTTTTTGGCATAATAAACATTTTTTCATTTTTTTTTTCGTGTCACAATGTTAGTTACCATACTCCTCCGAAACGGTTTGACCGATTTTAATAAAATGTTATAAGCATCTTCTTATCTATTTTTCCACCCCTAAATGTTAAGGGTGGTCCACCCCAAATTTTTAATTTTTAATTTCTATATGATGTGGCATTAAAATACATACAATCCTAAATTTTCACCCTTCTACCATCAACCCCTATTTTTAATAGCCATATTAGTAAATCAACGATTTCCACCGGTGTCACTTCTAGATTCTGGTAAAGGGCGCTGCTATCGGGCCTCAGTTTTTTTTTGGAGCAGGACAATGTCTGCCGGGCCCGCTAGCATAATATAAAATTAATAGCTAAAAATGTTTTTAAAAATAAGCTTTTATTTAAATACTCTAAAAAGAAAAAAAAACAATTGAATCAACCCACCAATTTACTACTAGCATATAAAAGCTTGTCACGACATTATGTAGGTTAACATTCTGTGTTTCATTCGACATGTGAAAGCACTGGAAGCCCAAACTCCCACCCCCTTCTTATCCTTTCTTTTTTATTGCCTTTCTGTGTACCCTTCTTCCCTTGGATCGGCAGTACACATGTTACGCTGCCGTGTTACAATTCCAGTGTATTGCAAGCGTCTTTAATGTGGGATAGTGTAAGTATGTCTATAGTGTGAGTGGTTAATGGCCAATCTAGTGTCAGAGTTGTTCAGGTCACCCGTCCTCTGACTTTACTTTTCCACTAATATCAACTTGAAAACCATCGGGATTGACTTTTTACGTGCGCTATGAAGTACGGAGGTGCTTAGTTGAAATACCCATCTATTGAGTGACAATGCCTAAAGTTATTTAAACCAGTAATCTTTTACCGATCAGTCAGTCAGGCCGCACGCTTTTTTGACACTCTTGTGGGATTAAAAAAACCACTCCCCAGTCAGTCCATTTACGTGAATATTCATGTCAGTTCATTGACTTCAACAGCAACAAAGCCCTCAAATATTGCATATAACAAACCTTTGGATCAATAATACATTATATTCTGTAATCAAAATATAACAAGGGTTTGCTGGGTCGTGACTTTCACTATTGTTGCGTCATTAACCATTGTGTTTAACACACTTGTATGATGACCGTCTAGTGAACACTTTTTGTTCATACTGACTATTTGTATGTACTTTGTATGTATAAGTTCATTTCAAAACATTCTTGATTTGCATAAAAGTACCACTGTTACTGTGTACATGGCCATGTTTTTATACAATATTAGCAATGCTTTTTCAAGTCATTACTAATACTCCTATTGCCTCTTCGAATAAGCACGTAGCTTGCGCTAAGAATGGGTATGTTAATAGCCCAAGGGGGTTGAGATCGAAACGCTACCCTTGGACTTAGAAGGCTAAATTTTTTCATAGATGTTGTTTTTAAAACGTAAATGCCATTTTTGAAACCTTTTATTATGTCAGAAAGGTCAAACGGGCATGAGTCTTACCTGATATTGAGCGATTACCACCGCCCATGAACATCTACAACACCAGAAGGCAGATGCGTTGCCGACCTTCTTTAAGATACAACTAGTTATACGCTGGCTGACCTCGAAACGCGGCTGAATTCACGAGTAATTCACCAATGTACAGTATTAGCTAACCAGGCGGACCTTTTTTTAAGCCCTACCAACAGCACAGAAATTTCCATTGTACTTTTTTTCTAAGTGAAAAATTACAGACAAAGATACGTATATTTCAACGTTGTCTAAAATTTTGCCCCAGAATGGATCAAATATGCTGCGAAGACCCTGGCAGAATCGTAAATCTAACAATTTTTTTTTTTTTTTCAAACAAGTACATAAATTTTCACATTTGCAAAAGTATCGCCAAACTGCAGCACAGTTTGTTGGCGATGCATACACTCTCTTTAACATAAATATCATTTTATATACCTTTCTTTACAGTACATATAATAAAAAAAGGAAAATCTTATTTACTATTTATATTTATAATAATTATCTACCACTCTAAGTATAAGAAACAATAAACTCCTTGTAGTACTTACCTCATATATATTTATGAATTTCGATATGTATCTACAAACATTTTTTTAACTTTCTTTTTGAACATTTGCTCACTAGTACAAACTTCTTCAAAATAAATTTTATTAAATAATCTTGGCACAATATATTTCCTAGTTCTTTTGCCGTAACAATTAGTTGCTTGCGGTTCTATATATTTACATCTATTATGCGTCCTAAGGTTTCCAGGAGGGATATATTTACATTTGAAATTCAAATTGTTCCAAATTCCAAAATCTAACAAATAAAGAAGACATCGAAATCCCATTTCATTTGTAATATTATATATATATATTTACAATTTATATCTCCAAACTGGTCAGTTAATATAACTTATCAGATATATTGTAAATTATTCAGCTACATGTAACAACTGCTTGAAATATAGTTCCAATTTTGGATGCTGTCCAAATTTAATTTCGAAATTCAGTCTAACTTAACTCCTTCAAATTTGCATTCAACAAAACAGTTCAAAGCGCATGTAGGGCGTACCAATACATGTTGCATACAATAGTGAATTAATATCTATATCTGGTCTGAGTGTTTGTGTTTCCGGAACTCCTATACAGGATATAATAAATAATAATAATAATAAATAAATAAATAAACGCTGCACACTCAACGGCCCCCATTAGGATAGTGATAACCTGTGTCGGAGGTCCGGAAAGACATACAGGACAAGGACAAATACATCCACACCGGAAAATATACTTGCATGGTCAATACAAACATACTATGCTCCGAGCGGGAATCGAACCCGCGACCTGTGGCGTTTAAGGCAGGTTCGCTACCGCTGCGCAACAACTAGCCTAATGGGGGCCGTTCATTGTGTAACAAGTGGACGGTAAGCAATCACCGCAACCTGTGAGTGTTTGCGATACTTGAATTATCACACGCGCGTTGCCAATCCAAGGTACAGGAGGGAAGGGATGAGAGAGGAAAAGGAAGGGAAAAGAGGTCGCAGAGGAAAGGAGGGTCGCAGATTGGGCCACCGGCGCTCTCACATGTCGCACGAAACGCAATAGTCACTACTGATACTGTTACGTAGCGCCGATTTTTACAGGCGTCGGGATGTGACGACCCCATCGCCCGCTGTTGGGATAACCTCTGTCACAACAGAGATTATTCCACCAGTGCAATCAGTCACACTGGTGGTAGGTCGTTTGTTGCAAGAGGCCGGCTAGGTAGGTACCACCGCAGTGTCCAATATTCTGCCGCCAAATAGTAGTGCTTAGGCACTACTGTGTTCCGGTTTGAAGGGCATTGTACGCTAGTGAAATTACTGGGCGAACGAGATTTAAGAACTAATATCTCGAGGTTGGCAACGCGCGAGTGGCACCTACTAATGGTGCTGCAAGCGCTCATAGGCTGCGGCAGCCACTTACCATCAGGTGGGCCGTATGCATGTTTGCCAACTTCTAACATATAAAAAAAAAAAAAAAAAGATTTTCTTTGAGAGGATAGTAATTCCCAAATCGAACCAGCCTATGTATGCTGGGAGTAACATGCTTCTACTACCGTTAAATTTATCGTGTCAATCGTCTCATGACAATATCTTAACATACCTTGAAGTTGGTGGCGTATGCATAATTTGAGTTAACTGTTTGGTACCTGAAACAAAAAAAAAATGAATCAGCTTTACTATGGATAAAAATATATATAAAAAATATGATTTTCTAATTAGCTTTCGATTTTACTAAGTCATAGTAATAGGTTCTAAAGGTTCGTTTATTATAGAATATCCGTGTGGACCCATGACGTGAGAAATGCCTCCAACACAACTTATTAGGGTGATATTACGTTGATTTACGTTGGAAAGTTGTATATATCACTTCTTGCAACGTTTATAATATTATTATGCATTACCTATGACGTCACTCTCGCCTCTCAGTCATCGCTTACGGTGACATATACAATAGTACAAAAGCATGCATCTGAATGACTGAATGAATGAATGACTACTGTTCGGTGAACTGACTGAATGACTATACATAGCCGCTGACCATATACAATTTTTTTTTCTCGTTAATAGAAATAAATTTATCAAAAATTGTCATCAAAGGAAACGCAATTAGGGCTGTCCATAATGACTTGTAGTGCTTTAATATCATTCATAATATTTATTTAATATAATATTGTTACGGGGTGGGGTTCGCAGATTTGGAAACAAACACCTGGTGGCTCTAAGTAAGACTTTATTGAGGTCTAGATTACACAACAGAATTTCACAAATCATAGGTCCAAATCACAGGTCAATCACAGTCCAAAATAATAGCCGAGGTCACTAATTATCACACTCTTTCACTGGTATCACTTGTAGTTTCTTCGCTTGTTGCTCAGAATTGAATGAATAAGTCGACGCGCCGGGCCGCTTATATAACGCGGAACACGGGTTCGAGAAAGTTCCGCCCGCGGAACACTATACTAGATGTTTCGAGAATACATCTTTCTCGAACCCGCGCGACGGTCGAGGAAATAAACAAAGAGAGTAGCAAGCGATTTTAAACCTTATACCCCTGTGATAGGGTTCTCCGTAACAATATGTTCAAACGAGATGGCCGCGGTTTCACTCCCGTTATGTAGTTTTTTGGGAATCCCACTGGAAAACAACACTTTTCCGGTATGAAAAGGACCGAATATGTCAATCCAGGTAATAATAATAATAATAATATAATAATCACTTTATTTCATAAAATAATGTAATAAGTTATGTGTGTAATTTCCAAATTTGTCCTGTAATTTTTGCGTGAAAGAGTAACAAACATACATCCATCTATACAAATTTTCTCATATATTTGACGACGTTATGGCGCAACGAGCCTGCCTTAAACGCCACAGATCACGGGTTCGATTCCCGCTCGGAACATAATATATTTGTAGTGACCATGCAAGCATATTTTCCGGTCTGGGTGTATTTGACCTTGTCCTTATATGTGTTTCCGGACCCCCGACACAAGATATCACTATCCTAATCAGGGCCGTTGAGTGTGCAGCGTTATTTATTTTTATTATTAATATAAACTATGATCTTAAAATATTTTTTTAAAAGAAGGCGTAAAAGAATGTATAATTAAGCCAACCATAAGAGACCGCCATGTTAATAAATTCCTAACATCGGCTCTACTTCGAAACTTTATCTTGAGAACGAAACACGACGGTAGTTCTTTTAGATTGAAAAATAAAAGTGCACTGGAAAGTTTTGAAATACCCCTCAATTGAAATTAAACTTTATCTCAAGGAGATGAAGTTGGAATTAGCTTTGATATAGGTTGCTGAGTGGAATTGTAATAGGGTTGCCGCAACAACCCTAAAAGCAATTCTGCAGAATAAAACTTATTCTATTATAAAATTTTCTATTTCAGCTCAGTATCATAACATTTCAATGAATAGTTTTAAAAATAAATTATTTTTGAGTTTTAATAGGATAGCAGATAAAATGATACTTGACAACCCTAGCTCAGGAGTAACTTTGTGGGCCGTGCAAGTTTTGGAGTGGAGTTAGTTCGCTGCACTACAGAACTAAACCGCGTGGAAATTGCGCTATGGAACCCGTTTGATAACGTTTTTTAGAGTTGCTTCAAAGTTGTACGCATGGGCACGATTATGATTTTCAACTGAACTCATTTTGATATAGAAGTTTTGAAGTTGCTTTATGAAATATTGGTTATAATATTTTTCAGGATTTATGTAAAAAGGTGCAAACGGGCAGGAGGCTCACCTGATAAATTTAGCGATCACAGCCGCCCATGAACATCTGCAACACAAGAAAGCTGGCGCGTTGCCGTCTTTTAAGTAAATAATACGCTCTTCTCTTAAAGGTTCCCAGGTCGTATCGACTTGGAAAGACCTCTTACATGGATATTCATACCCATTCTGTTGTATACCTAATGACCAATATGTAAATATTGACCGAAAGTCGTGGGTTCAATTGCATGGCAAGAACATCTGAGATTTCAAATTCTAAATTTGTATTTCGAATTCTGCTCATGCTATTCGGAAAATGAAAACAACTTTGGGAACCCGATTATCTTGAAAAAATTGATACCAAAAGTGGTGCAGTGTGTAAGCACCTAATCCTTGACATGAGAGGACACAAGTTGTTATATAGTATATATACTTATATTCTAAATATGATAGTCAATTAGGTTTGTCGATAGCGATTTGACTACAGGCATGCCGTTTTGGTGAAAATCCTAACAATTGCTAATATTCTTTTAAAAAAACAATGAAAACATCTTTGGGAACCTGATTATCTTGAAAAAATCTGATACCAGAAGTCTGTCGGTCCCGGTTGTTATCACATAACTCTTGATAAGTAAATTGCTCTTATTCAATGAGTTACTAATTCGCCCTTAGGGTTGCGGATGTCAAATGGCAATCGCTCTGTGTAAAAACTAGTAACCCGTCAAATCCGGATAAGAGTAAGAAACAGACCCTGGGTAAAATAAAATACCGGATATAATGCTGGAACGAAGAAGAAAGTGTCAAAAAAGAAACATACGATCCACCTGATGGTAAATGGCCTTCGTAGCTCATAAGCGCTTGTAACCTTCGTCCATAGGTGTCACTCACGCTTTGTCAACCTCGAGATATTAATCTAAAATCTCCTTTGCCCTGTAATTTCGCTAGCTACAGTGCCTTTCAAACCGAAACACACCTAGCCGTTCTCTTGCAAAATAAGGCCTACCCACCAGTGTTACGGTTTGAGTTGAGTTGAGTAGATAGAGTAAGTGGTTACCGTAGCGTAGCGTACCGTAACCACAAATGAAGCAGCAGATGAGGAAAAAAGAAAACGGTGAAGGGAGTTTTTAGGGAGTTTGGGTCACAAACTCATTAAACGAAACAGAACGAAACAATTTGTAACAAAACATGTCTCAAAATCTAAAAATAGAAAGGCTTTACGCTAATTTTTTTAAATAGCTTTCAAAAATGTGTCACTTAAAAACTCAAAAAAAGTGTTGGCATATTTGCGATAAAACCAAACCTTCAATTAACACAAACAATAAAACGTAGTCACTAATTAAGTGTAAAAAGGACTGTATGAAAAAGGGAATCTAAATGGTGAGGCAAAACGAATTTTGAAACGACCTCCTACAATTTTACCACTCCGACGGATAAAGTTTTCACACTGCAGGCCAATTTAATGGTACAACAATTTAAATTAATAAATATTATTCTTGCATAATGTACCTAATGAACTCCTGCAAGCCATTTTTTTATTTCATGGTGCTTGGTAAACAAGCATACAATCAGTCTGGTGGTAAACAGCCACCGCTACCAATGTTCGCTTGGTGAGGTAAAAGTGAAAAGGAATGGAACCGAAAGAATCTGTGGGAGATTGGTCATCCAACACTCTCACTGATTCCATGCAACAGTACTGACATTTTACTACAATTTTCTGGAAGAGAGTAGTACTTTCCCGGTCGAGCCGGCCCATTTGTGCTGGGAAACAACTGTATGGCTCCATCACAAGGAGCTTTTTGGTAATAGTTTTATTTAAACAGTACGAGATTTATATGGAAGTGCCAAAATAATTTCAATGGCGTGATATTCTCTACCCATTTATTGAATAAATTGAAAGATGAATTGTCATTTAGTTTTACCAAGCATTATAATTATAATAATTATGAGGCAATCAGTAATGCGTAACAAAGGGATCGACAAGGGGAAATCCCTGATTGCTCGGCTCACCAGGCGGGTGATATTTAATTGAATCAGAAAGTATATATGCTTATCTGCGCAGCATCGTTATCGTGATGCAGTATTATAACAATCATTTCTTTGATCACTTTGCATGTACTAACTAACTAGCTAACGTGCAATCGCTGTCAGAGGCGGTGGAATATATGTCTTATCTCGTAACCACAATAGGACTAACCTGTCTAAATCTGTCAAGTAAAAATAAATAAATACAAAAGTAAAGTTGCAATATGATACGGATCCCTAAAAAAGTACTTTAATTTCCCCAAAGCTAACAGTTTTTTATTAACTATCTTTTAAACTCTAAATATTTTCCGTTATTGCCAGACGCCGTCTAAAATTTAAATTAGCGGCAATTTAAAAGTCTACATTTGTTTGGGTTAAAGGTTATTGTAAACAAAAGCCTCTTATCTAATAAAAAAAAACACCGCCAACAAATGCCTTAGTCAGTAAATTGAAAATTTTCTTTACAAATTTTCTAACGAGATAAAAAATTTCTTTCAAATTTCGTTGTTCAATATAGAAATGTCTACCTTTGAAGGTTTCATTTATCAATTCTGCTTGCTTCACGTCAGTTTATAAATAAAATGCTTTTAACTTTTATAAACTTAATTTGATATATTTTTTTATTATATTTACGTTATTTTGTTTCGTAAATTAAACTGAAATGTTTTTTTTGTTATTCCTTTGTTATTTTTTTATGTTTAATTATTTTGTTTCTTAATTTTAACCTATGATTTAATCACTATAATCTGCCTGTGACTTTGACCCCTTTAGAACTACTTAACTTATTAATAACCTATCTAGTCTAGTCCCACCCCATCCATTTTCTCCCTTTTTTCCTTTCTCATCCCTTTCCTCTTACCCTTTGGATACGTCCTACATTCGTTAATAGCTTGCGGTGATGGCTTACCATCAGGATTACCATATGCTTGTTTACCAACCGTCATAAAATAATAAAAAAAATTATACAATTGTGGTTTGTAAAATAGTTACATTACAAACGGGAAGAGCTAAGAGATAGACTTTGGCCGTGGCAAATTCCCTATTCTATTTCCGCAAACGAACATAACCTATCTCTTCTATAACACGGTACTAGAAATTTTAAATGTCACTTATTACTTACGAAACAAATGTCACTGCCTAGCTAGATTTTTCCCACCCAAGCTGTCACTAGTACATACGCAAAGCACCGACGATATCGTTAGTTCCACATTACATTGCCACCTCCGCTAGTACCGTTCCAGATATTGAATAGCTTATACAGCAATGGTAAGCAAAAGACAAAACCACACCTATGCATGCTCGTCCCACTCGTGGCTCATAAGTCACAATTGCGAAGAAAAGGTCACGTGGATATGTGATTTCTAGTAATATGTTACTAAGATTTCTATGTGTCTATCAAAATTTCTTGCAACGAAAAAGTAAGATATTAAAATAACATTGCCAGTTTTCTTGCTCTCAAGTGTATCAGTACCGGCTACCACAAAATGTTGGGAACTACCCGAGAAGTTTCAGTCGGAGTTTCGAAGTTGTTCTCGAGTTTTTGAAAACACTTTTATCTTACAACTTTTTTCTTTCCCAACCGGACCGATACGAAAGTTGACAATGACAAAAACCTTCATATATATGATATACACATAATACTTCACTCTTTTGACAGAAACTTTTATCATTATAGATTATGAAATACCTTCAGAAAAGGATCTCTTGTAAGATAATTAAGAAAGTTTGTGTAAGATACGTTCTTTTGTATTAGATAAGACATTATTATGTACTAGCATTCACGGCGTATGTCAGTAGTAAATAGCAAAACTACATGGAAATCCAGATATTCAGGTAAGACTCTTGGTCGTTTTCTTAATCTTCCATGATAAACAAATACTTAAGGGTATATTATATATATATATATATAGTTTATCTAAATAACTAGTTATTTATATAAACTATATATATATATATATCTTTAATCCATGTCTTAAAATATTTTATAATATAATGTATTATGAATTTTAAATAAATTATCAGTCAAGTGCGTTGTGGACCACATACAGTTGAAATTAAAGGGTTCTGCAGCTTTGTTACGAAGAATCTCAAATCCTTAAAATTAAAACCGACCGCAAAAATAAGTTGGTAATTTCTTAGCAATTATTACAAGTAATATGAAAAACAAAGTTATGGGAATAACTTATATATCCCTAAAATTTGTAGACCTATCTTCTTCAAACCAAATGTGGTTGAAATTTCATTTGATGTTCTACAACCTCAAATTTTTCTAGAATTTTAAATCCCATAGTTTAAAAGTTAGAGGAGGGACACTATTTTTATGACTTTAGGAGCTTATATGTCAACAACTACTAACTTAATGCAGAAAGTCAAAATTGAACCTCGTTATCATTTTGAAAGGCCTATCCAACGATATATTTTACGTTGCCATACGTTGAAATTTCTTTTTTTAATCTTTTTTTTTTTTTTTTTTATGTACCCAAAAACAAAGTCACAAAACAGTCAAGATACAATAAGTTAATGTGTACAATGGACAAACTTATCTCTTTAGGAGATCTCTACCAGTTATCCATAAACGTGGGAGAATTAAGTTAGGTAGAATTGCAGGCAGGTACTGGAAATAATATTGAATAAAATTAAGTAGATAAATAAATAAATACATACATACATATACGCTTATATAATACATACATACATACATACATACACATATACAAACAAACATACATACATACATACATAAATACAAACATACTTAATATATACTACATTATAACATACATACAAATAGAAGTAAATGGATACATACAAAATACACACATACGAACTTATTCGTGGTAGTTTAAAGTAGACAAATAATGCTGTTTTACTCTAAACTTAAATGTTTCAACCGAAGGGTTATCTTTTAAAATATGAATGGGTAGTGAATTCCATAAGCGTGCAGCAAGGACTGTAAAAGATTTTTATAAAAAGTGGAATTATAAAATGGAACGTCAAGCTGTCTTAAAGTGACACATGAACGCATCGGTCTGTCACGCAGATGAGCTAGTTAAAAGCGCTCTCTGAGATAAGGGGGGGAAGAGTTATTGAGGATATTAAAAAGTGTTGTTAGTACATGCACATTGCGGCGAAGGCGAACAGGAAGCCACTTTAATTGACGGCGAAACTCGGAGATGTGAAATCTTCAGTGCCATGTATGGACTGCTACCCTTACCCTTCTTACATATTTTAAAATTTCATTACAGAATCGTGGTGTGGTTCATAGAATACACCTATTTAGTAAATTTCGTATAGATAGAGCCAATAGTCTCCGAGTAAAATGACTGTCACATACGGACGGACGGACGGACAGACGGAAAGACGGACGGACGGACATGACGAAACTATAAGGGTTATATTATTTTTGCCGTTTGGCTACGGAACCCTAAAAAGGTAGCATGTTATTGGTTTTGTCCAGTCTTCTCTATATGCACCTATTCATCATTTTAGTGGTAGATAGCCCTTGTGAGTCTTTGTTGTGGGCGACAAAAATGTTATATGCAAATTTCTATCTTATTCTAACACATTATACAACGTATATTTAATTGTAAATTGATTCTATTACTATTGTGTGTACAATACAATCACATAATCACAATTACACGTGTTCTCCTTATAATCTGGTTTCCTTCAAACGAGACGAAGTATATTGTGGGTGAGAGGAAAAGGGCGGCTAGTGCAGTTCACTTTCTGCAACCGTATTTACCGCCTTCGTGTTTGGATTCTACTTCCACGTATCATCAGGTGGGTAAGAGTTAAGTTAAATTAAAATGACATATGTATGTTATGTATGTTTATGTATGTATATATATATATTTATATATGTATAACTATATTACATTATTATTATTATTGAATAGAATATATCTATTATGTATATATTGTATATATTTATATTTATTTATTTTTACATATTTTATATAGTATAATATTTTTTATTAGAGATCTATTTAATATATTTATGTGTACAAAGAAGCACCACCTACCCTCTCTTTACTCATTTCTCCTAAATCCGAGGTTGTCTGGGAGAAATCGCTGATTAGCGATAAGACTGCCTACATGTACATTTATATATAGCTTTTAAGTTCTTGAATGTAACTCGTTTTTAGTGGTGTACAATAAAGACTATTCTATCTATCTATCTAAGAGTTATTTGCTCCCAGGTTACTGAAGATTAATGTATTTTGACTCAGGTTTTGTAGACCTTTGTGGCATGAAGCTTTGACGGTCTCGGGATCGACTCGATGTTGCCTATACATATCTGTTTCGGTCGAGAGAACGTTAAGCGATCGGCCCCTGTTTTCGTTATAACATCTCATAATAGTCATAAACTCTGGGTAGGTAATTTGGTCTTGTTCGGTGAGGTACTGGTTCGCCCTTTGGGTAAATATCGGGAATAATTGTAGGAAAATGAGGGTTTAGGTTTTGGAGCTAGTTATAAAAAAGTAGACTAATAAATGAGAATGAAAATATTGAAATGTCATTTCGACCTCATTCAACAATAATAACGTGTGGTTTTTCTACATGTATCAAGTATTGGCACAGTATGTTACATGTTTTTTCAACTTTTTATCGACTGCTGCGGTGCACTACTGTTTGTAAAAGTCTAGAACGGCTGGCTTGTTCCCAACGTTTTGGATCGCTTTTTTATTCAGTTTCACATTTTTTTAAGCTAGCAATAAAAACAGATTTAAACTTTTAAAAACTTCATGATATTGTAAAAGTTAGTTCCTGAAATTTGAACAAAATACAATATTTTCGGCCCACCTTTTTATTAATGGCGTTTAAAAAATTTAGATTATTATTCTAGTTGTTTTGCATTGGTTTATGTTTACAAGTCTGTAGATCTGTATGTCTCTAAAGTATGTCTTTATCTCACACTAAGCCACAGCACTGGTTTGGTGAAATTGGGTACAGAGATAAACATCTAGGGAAAGGAGATAGTCCACTTTATATTTCTAAAAGAGGAATAACAGGATTAACAATTGGTGTTAAGCGGTTGCCGTAGCCTATGAGCATTTGCAGCTACATTAGTAGGTGCCATTCAGGCTTTGCCAACCTTGAGATATTAGTTCTTAAATCTCCTTTTCTCAATAATTTCACTAGCCTACAGTGCCCTTCAAACCGGAACACAGTAATGCTTAAGCACTACTGTTTGGCGGTAGAACATTTGACACTGCGGTGGTACCTATTTAGCCTCCTGCAACAAAAGTCCTACCACCATTGTGACAATCAGTCACTGGTGGAATAATCTCTGCTGTGACAGAGATTATCCCAACAGCGGGTGATGGGTGCTGTATTAAAAATAGTTTTTCACGCTATTTCATATAAAAATTCGGGAAATCCATCGGAAAGTTTCGCGTAGATATTTTTTCCAATATCCGTAAAGCGTAAACAATTTGTACAATTGATCAAGGATTACTCGTTGGATAGAAATATAGATAAGTATCACTCACCATAATCCCGGGTGTCAGGCAAGATATCTTCACTAATCCCAGCCCCGGGATGCGATGCGGGATCCCTGTGAACAAGTGAGATTACCGTTTCTGAGACAGAAATTAATTTGTTTTTATTCTATCTATACAATAATAAATCGTCGGGAGATTATTTTGTTTTATTTATTATATCAAAAAATAATGAATTATTTATGGTATCTTACTGACATTTTTTAAATATTTTACATAGTAATATTATAACGAAGGTTAGGAACAACTTATTTTTGAAATTGTTATTTTGTGATAATTCTTTGTCGTTAAACAGGGCTTGTTATTTTGACAGTTTCTCTCAAATTAAATGTCAGGATATTATTAAAGACCGATATGTGGAACAGAATTTTTAATTAATAAATAAATAACCGCTGCACACTCAACGGCCCCCAAAAGGATAGCGATATCCTGTGTTGGGGTTCCGGAAACATACAAGGACAAGTACACTCAGACCACCAAATATGCTTGCATAGTCAATACAAACATATATGCTCCGAGCGGGAATCGAACCCGCGACCTGTGGTGTTCAAGGCAGGTTCACTACCGCTGCACCACAGCGTCGTCAATTTGTTCCAAATTAAAAATTGAAAGCCTTTAATGATTGAAAATGCCAGTGGCAAATAGTTAGTCTTATTTAGAAGTCAATATTTTACTCAAAGCAAGATTATTTTTACTCTTATATAATATCTGCCGTTGACTTCGTTTAGGTGGAACAGAACGTGATCATTCCACAGTGGGTCGGGTACCCTGACACTGTGGAAGGTGAGGATCACGTCGGAAGTCATCACTGTGGAGGGTAAGACGATGTGATATTGCCTGGCGGGCCGAAGCCCTGGGCCGAAGCCCGACGACTTACGTTGGAAAGTTGTATATATATCTCAAGAGCGTAGGAAACTTTGATAGCGCGATTTAGGATTGTGACGTACGTTGGTCGTCCATATCGTTGCGTAATATGCCCTGTAGGTGTCGTTGTAGCTTGATGCGACATTGTGACAATCTTGTCTTTCTATCGCGTTACGTCGTGTTGCGTGTAGATGTCGCTACACAGAGTTCAGGGAAAAATCGAAAATGTGTGAGTAGTAGAAAAAAAATGAAACTAACAATTTCACACTTTCCTATCGCTTGAAAAAATTTTTCAAGTTGTACACAAATTTTTAACAATTTAACTATTCGCATGCCGAATTTTATTCAAAACAATTAAGGCGTGTATCGTGGATACACGATTGAATTGAGTCACAAACACAGCTTGGCGTTTTATGGCACAGGCTGGCTAGGATAGGCACTATCGCAGTGTCTAATATTCTACCGCAAAGCAGTAGATTTTTTACATTACTATGTTTCGTTTTGAAGGACACTATGGTTAGTGAAATTACTGGGCAAAGGAGAACTAAGAACCAATATCTCGAGGTTGGCAACGAGTGAGTGACGCCTACAAATGAAGGATGCTACAAGCGCTCATAAGTTTCGACAACCGTTTACCATCAGGTGGACCGCATGCTTAAACACAACATATTAATTTACAAAACCATACAAATTAATAAAATTGAAGTGATGACGAATTAACATCCTTTTAATAAATGAATTGTCTCGATTTTTTTATTTTTTATTTGTTAGTCTAAGTGTCATTAGTGAGCCACTGGTTGATGATATAAAGAATAACTTAGGCTACTTATATTTAAGCAATTAGGGTTCCGTGCTATAAAGAAAAATCAGTACACCACGCGAGCGGAACCTTGGGCGCAGCTAGTATATAATATAAATAGAGGAGCTATGTCAAGTCATTACTAATGTTTCCGTTTTCCTCCTAACCAAACTTAAGACAAGGGGTTGTTAAGACGATAGCCTCAGGGTTAGGGATGTTACGTCACATAACGAACTTTTGTTGAACTAATGAGACCTTTTGTCCATTAAAGTTTTACTACAACTTCCGTCATTTAAGGGATTACCACTCATTGTTTGATTAACGGCCATGTTGGATTTAGTGAGAATGAGGCTCGGCCGGGTAAAGTACAACTCAAAATTTATAAGACGTTGCCTTGTCCCAAAAAAAAAGCCCTAATTGCAGCGGCCACTAACTGAGTCTAATTGTGAACAGAAGTGACACCAGTGAAAATTATTGAATTACTAATAAATATCGCTATTCAAAATAGGGATTGATGATAGAAAGGTGAAAATTTAGGATTGTATGTATTTTTCATTAAGAAAGAAAGAAAGAAAGAAAGAAAGAAAGAAGTAATTTATTTGGGACAAATTGGTCATTAAAAGAAAAGACAGACGAAGAATAAAATAAAATAAAAAACAATTAAACTTAACAATAACTTACAAAACTACTATAACTATATATAAAAAAAACCAAGTAAATAAAAAAGAAAATTATGGAAAAAGAACCAAACAAAAACTAAATAAATGAATAAAATTTATGATGTCTTTTCCAAAAACAATGCTGTGTCCCAAAAGGGTGTGCCATTCACCATAAATTGGGCGACCCGAGTTCACCCAATACTGATTTTCAATGACACCCTAATTCATACTTCTGAATTAAAAAAAATGTCCAAAACATACAAATTTTGGGTATCGATCCTTAATATTTAGGGGTATGAAAAATAGATGTTGATCGATTCTTAGACCTACCCACACACAAAATCTCATAAAAATCGGTCGAGCCGTTTCGGAGGAGTTTTGGACACAAACACTGCGACACGAGAATTTTATATATTAGAATGTTCATTATACTAATATTATAAATATGAAAGTTTGTGGGTATGGATGGATGTTTATAACTCTTTCACGCAAAAATTACTGGACATGTTTGAATGAAATACTTATTACCTGGATTAAGATATATCATACTTTTTATTATCAATAGATAACGTGAGAGAAACCGCTTAAAGTTAACAAATACCACCGCAGTGTCCAATATTCTGTTGCCAAATAGTAGTGCTTAGGCACTACTGTGTTCCGTTTGAAGGGCATTGTACGCTAGTGAAATTACTGGGCGAACGAGATTTAAGAACTAATATCTCGAGGTTGGCAACGCGTGAGTGGCACCTACTAATGGTGCTGCAAGCGCTCATAGGCTGCGGCAGCCACTTACCATCAGGTGGGCCGTATGCTTGTTTGCCAACTTCTAACATAAAAAAATTAAAAAAAAAAAAAAATATATATTTAATTGTTTTTCAGAAATTACTAATTAATTTATACAATCCTGAAATATTATATAATCGATTTCTCCTTTTTTTATTATTTACTGGCTGTAAAATGGATTTGCCAGTGTCAGAGTATTCAATCAAAATCTTAAAAAATATTTCACATTATGAAATTAATTTTTTCAGAAGTATTTTTAATTGTCAGAAGTAAATGGACTTACGATCAATTCTATCGCAGAATTTAATATTCAAAGAGGCAATAAAACAACCCTTAAAGCTCTGTTGTTACTTTGACACTGTTAAATCGTAAAATTGTTAAGTTGATGACACAATTGGAGTAAAATATAAAGGCATAAAAATATATTTTTATATTCGTTATTTTTAATTAAATTTTAAACTATCGCGATTCATATTAATATTTATGCATTTTTGTCGGGATGGTCCTGAAACCAACGTACGGTGGTAGCTCACCAGGCGGACTTTGTAAACCTTTAAAATAGACACGAATACATAAATTGTTAAAGAATTGAAATATTCATAAATGATTCATGGGACAGGGGGTTAAGTTACATAAAAGATATAATTTATAAAATTTATAAACGCTACCCACTTTAAACGTAGATATTTAAGCTTGTTTACTCCATGTTAAATCAACACATATTCAATTTAATTTATAGTTAGATATAGAAATAATAAGCACTAAAATCTATTAACATAATTATTTGGTATGTCTGCCGTTATAACTGTTTCCATTATTTGTATAACTCAGGCAAAATATAAACACGTAATCTTTCAAAAACTTCTGACTTAATAATAAATATTTTATTAATTTTGCTTTAACATAAGTAAAGATATCTTAAATAAAAGTTAATAAAAACTTGTAATGAAAGGTAATAAAACAGTAAATACCTACAAAAAGGAGAATAAAATACGTTCTGACTACACCCACAGCTTTATAATGTACACTCGAACATAAAAGTTTAAAGCCAATAAAAATACGAGCATCCAGTGTAACAGCTGATAAGCGCTTTTTTATTTCACTGTCCAACGTTATAGAGACACTCCTAGACTTGATTGTACCATTTTCAGATCGAAGTACTATTGTGTTCCGTTTTATAAGTACTATGATATTATAAGATTTTTCTTATGTACGTGTATTTTTTTTAATTTTTTTATGTTAGAAGTTGGCAAACAAGCATACGGCCCACCTGATGGTAAGTGGCTACCGCAGCCTATGAGCGCTTGCAGCACCATTAGTAGGTGCCACTCACACGTTGCCAACCTCGAGATATTAGTTCTTAAATCTCGTTCGCCCAGTAATTTCACTAGCGTACAATGCCCTTCAAACCGGAACACAGTAGTGCCTAAACACTACTATTTGGTGGCAGAATATTGGACACTGCGGTGGTACTTACCTAGCCGGCCTGTTGCAACAAAAGACCTACCACCAGTGTGACTGATTGCACTGGTGGAATAATCTCTGTTGTGACACAAGTTATCCCAACAGCGGGCGATGGGGTCGTCACATCCCGACGCTTTTAAATGTGTATTGCAGTTGGTTGTACTAACATTGAAAGCGTCACTGGGTATGGGGCGAGTAATGAGACCCAGCTGTGAAAAAAGGACAGTGGACACTCAACCAGGCAAGTACTACTTACAGGAAATCGGCGTAAAGTAACAGTATTGTTGCGTTTCGTGCGAGGAATGTAAGCACCAGAGGCCCAATATCCCACCCCCTCTCTTCCGTTCCCTGTATCCTTTCTCATCCGTTCCTTCCTATTCCATAGGTTGGCAATGCGCATGTTATACTTCAAGTATCGCACGCGTTCATAGGTTGCGGTGACTTACCATCAGGTGAAATGCATGTTTATTTACATGCTCCGGTCTTTAGAACCAACGAAGGTTGGCCTTGCTTGTTCGATGGCTGAATAGGTAAAAGAGTGTAGGCACACATTTTGGGATATATTAGACATACATATATATTAGAGATTGTGATAATGGTGTGAATAGTTTTTAATCTTACCTATGAAATTGTCTATTTGTCTTGTGCTTCTGTTGATCTGATGCGATGGCACTAATACCGGCAACTGAAACAAGAGAATAATAATAGTATTATTAAATATTAATAATAGTATTAGTATTAATTATTAATATAATAATAGTATTATAAATATTGATCTAAAAAGTTGAATATTATTAAGTTTGAAGATAACGGTGTGGCGCAGCGGTAGCGAACCTGCCTTAAGTCACTACAGCTCGTGGGTTCGATCGGAACAGATATTTGTATTGACCATATGGCATGTGTTCCGGTCTGGGTGTATTTGTCCTGGTCCTTATGTATGCTTCCGGACACAGGATATCGCTGTCTTTATGGTGGTCGTTGAGTGTGTAGCGTTTATTTATTTTTATTTATTTTAGTGTGTTGTTAGCTACAAATGAAGGTAATAAAACATGTTTAAAAAGATATCTTGTTTGCTCATAGTTTCCTACTTTCGAATAATGAATTAACGTAGTGTAAAAACACTACACTGAATAGTCTTAACTACAAAAATACTAAACTATCACGTACATTGTGTACTCATCCGTAAAAAAAGGTCTATTTTCCATTTTATGGCCAGTGAGTGTGTAGCGTTTGTATTTTTTTTTTCGTTCATAGGTTGCGGTGACTAGTTACCATCAGGCGGATCGTATGCTTGTTTGCCAACCGGCATGAAAAAAAATTACCACCACGCGAGCAAAGCCGCTTGCAGAAGCTCGTACTTAATATTAATGTCCAGTCAATGAAGCTTATACTCCTATTACAGGTAGAAAAGTTAATTAGTCCACAAGTAATAGACAGTACATCGTAGGGCAAAGCGAGTGGGCATAAAAACTCTTTGAATGCGATGGTTTCTTGTGCATTAGCTAATGATGCGTTACCATTAGCTCGTTCAATGTTACAGAGTACGCAACTTACAGAGGGAGTTGGATATTGTACCACTAGAAGTTGTAGTACCGATGTCCCATTTACAGTCGATCGAAGTAAAGATAATGTGTACTTAGTATGTATGTTATAATTAGTTGTTTATTTATTATCTATTATATAAAATGTTTACAATAGTCTCACAAGGTGATTGGTTTGACTGTAATATATATAAAATATATATATTTGATACAGTATAATTATCTTTACCGAAAAATACTTTTATTTGTATTTAAAGCTAAAATTGTGGTAAGGACTATAGCCGTGTAGCTACTTTTATGGTAGTAGAGCCATGCTTCTCTCAGCACAAAAGGCCGGCTCGACCGGGAAGTACTACCCTCTCACAATAAATCGGCGTCAAGTAACAGTATCATTAGGTGCTGTTGCGTTTCGTGCGATGAATGAGAGCACCAGAAGCCCAATATCCCACCCCTCTGTTTGCCCCCTTCCTTTTTCCTTCTCATCCCGTCCCTCCTGTTCTTTGGGTTGGCAACGTTCATACATTGCGGTGACTGCTTACGATCAGGCGGACCGTATGCTTGTTTGCAAAACGTCATGACATAAAAAAAGCTCCACCAGACATGACCTTTAGCATCGGCGGTCAACGATTTCGCAACTGCATCGATGCTGCATCGCAATCTGATTCGCCGATCACCGATGCTAAAAGTGTCATGTCTGGTAGAGCCCCAAATAATCATATAGTTAAATGATAAACTTTTACATATTTTTGATAGAACCTTCTAGTTATTCCGATTGCCAATTCTGATTAGTTGTTCTGTGAAGCAAAAAGACCCCTTTTGTCAAGGCAGTTTAGGGAAGTGGTACATATAATTTGTATGTACATAATTATGTTTATATGCAATAGAGATAAGCAATATTACTTTGTTAAGCGTATACAATTCTACAATAGTAGATAATAAATAACCTGGTTCAACTGATAGAATACTACCGTCACATAGAATCTTTTTATTCCTATCATCCCGGTGTTTTGCCGAGGGTTAGTGTTTAGGCCTTAAGTGGACTTTAAATTAAAATAAATGAAATGCAGTGGACTGTATAAACGATATATTTATGACGAATTCAATGTAAAAACGAAATGTCCGTATGCTAGCGCGCAGGTAGGCCAAGTGTCGGTCGCCGCTGTGTTGCGCCCGCGCAGCCGGGTCGAGCCCCCGCCCGCGCCGGCGCATGCGCCGCGCGAACGGAGAGGAGGAGCACCAACAGTTAGCTTATTACTCTTATCCGGATTTGACAGGATTTCCATCTGACCTCCGTAATCCTAAGGGTAAGCCAGTAAGTCATAGGATAAGAGCAACTTACTTATCAAGAGTTAACGATTATTATCAGATGTTACAACCGGGACCGACAGCCTAACGTGCTCTCTGAGACAAAGTGGGGAGACCCACAAGAACAAACGCCCAGGCCGAAACAGATATTTGTAAGATCAATGCAAGCATCTGCCCGAGCGGGAAACAAACCCGCAACCGTCGAGGCTAAGGGCAGACTCGCTACCCACAACGCCACAACGGTGTCAATGGTGTCAGGTGATTTTGAATCGCTATAAGAGTTAATGGTAAACTCCCTGATCGCACTGTGCGTTACAAAATATTCTTTTTTTTATGTTACAAGTTGGCATGCAAGCATACGGCCCACCTGATGGTAAGCGGTTGCCGTAGCCTATGAGCACGCGCAACACCATTAGTAGGTACCACTCACGCATTGCTAACATCGAGATATTGGTTCTTGAAAGTGTGACTGATTGCACTGGTGGAATATTCTCTGCTGTGACAGAGATTATCCCAAGACTGTGCGATGGGGTCGTCACGTCTCGACGCCGGTAAAATTCAATGTGTTTCATTTATTATAATAACGCCCGTGGCACCGCTCGGGAGGCATACCGATATTGCACGAAACCTCAATTCTTTTTTTTTTTCAAAAAAAGCCTAAGTTACTCCTTAACATCAGCTATCTGCCAATAAAGTGACGTTAAAACGGTCCAGCCATTTCAGAGATTAGCTGGAACTAACATATACACGTACATATGCATTTAATGAAAAACTGTTAATTTGGAATTACAAACAGACACTTTCATTTTATTTATTTGTATCAATTCTTAAATCCTTAATCCGTCTATTTATAGGATCAAAATTTTTTATCATCATAAAACATGTAACATACAATCATTTCCATCTGATGCAAGGATTTGAATGCGACCATGGAATATTGTATTCACAGAGCTGAATACAGGTTCAGTGTTGTGAAAATTGAAATTTTCTGTGTACAGTTTCAACCGTAGTGAATGAACCCTCATTAAACGCGATTCGTTCGCTAATTGCAATTTATTGTCGAAAACCGTCACGAAAATGCATATTTATTCCATCATTTCGTCGTACGGTCACTGACCGTAACCATTGACGTTACAGTGAGATAATCGTTTTAATATTGGCTTTTGATTGACGCTTTGTGATTGTTATGGGATGGAAGAGTTAAACTACTAATCACGTGGCAATACTAATAAACATGTATGAAATTTTTGTATACAACCATAGAGGCATGTTTTCCGGTCTGGGTATTTGTCCTTATCATTGTGTATGTTTCCGGACCCCCGACACAGGATATATGTAACTATCCTAACGGGGGCCGTTGAGTGTCTAGCGTTTATAATTATTCAAGCTTTGATAATGATTGATAAGTTAAGGCGTAAACGCGTGACAAATAAACTCACATAATTAAATATCATAATAAGTTAATCGTACCAAAATTGAAGCTTTAACATTTCTTCAAAGCCTATAGACAAAAAAAAAATTCCCAATAAAATATACTAGCCGCAAGCAATACAAGAGTCTTTATTTTACGTCCAGTACTTAGAGTATTATATAATTGTTACGAATGGCAACATCGTTAGGGGCAAATGTTGCAAGGGAAAGTCGGCCATTTTGGATATTAAACTGCAATTAGCAGTATCTTCTGTGTACATCAGAGTCGTAATTGTAGGTGAAATTATTGTTAAGTTTGTTTTTATATATTTCAATCACGTTTTCGTTAATTCGTGAGAACATTAGACAATTATATACATAAGTTTTTATGTCAAAGGACTAACGGGCAGGAGGCTCACCGGATTGCAGATCACAGATGTAGGTGCATTCCCGCAATTCAGGATAAAACTGGTTGTAAGCTAGCTGACCTGGAAACGCGGTTGACACGCAGTCACTTCACGAGTTTTTCATCATATTTGGCAGCTAATCTGGTAGGCCTTTTAAGCCATACACAGGCAAAATAATATGACTTTTTATGTAAGAGGGCAAAAGGGCAGGAGGCTCACCTGATGTTAAGCAATCACCGCCGCCCATGAACATCTGCAACACCAGAAGGCATGCAGGCGCGTTGCCGACCTTTAAGGAAAGAATACGCTCTTCTCTTGTAGGTTCCCAAGTCGTATCGGTTCGGGAAGACCGCCGGCGGAAGTTGATTCCACAGAGTGGTTGTGCGATGAAGAAAATGTCTTCTAAATCGCGCTATTGTGGATTTCCAGACATCGAGGTGGTAGGGATGGAATTTAGAGTTTTGTCGCGATGTCCGATGGTGAAATTCAACCGGCGGGATCAATCCAAACAATTCCTCAGAACATTCCCCGTGATATATTTGTTTGTTGGCAAGCATAGGATATAATGACAGCGAAAGTCCTACTTTGATATAAAATATTGACGTTCTTATGGCATGACGGTTGGCAAGCATACGGTCTGCTTGATGGTAAGCAATCATCGCAACCTATGAACGCTTGTGATACTTGAAGTAGCACATGCGCGTTGCCAGCCCAAGAGATAAGAGGGAAGGGATGAGAAGGCAAAAAGGGAATTTAGCGCTCTCACTCATGGCACGAATCGCAGCAGTACTGTTACTCTACGCCAATTCTCTGTGCGAACGTAGTAAGTCCCGGTCGAACCGGCCCATTGGTGCTGGAAGAAGCATGGTTCTACTACTACAAAAGTATACGTATGACGTATTCGTACTGTTAATTTTTTATGATCCCAATGGTCAGATGAATGGGGCATCTTCTGGCACTTGATTTCCTCCATTAGGATAATCCCGTGTCGGCGGTCCGGAAACATATATGACAACGAAAAACACACCCAAATCGGAAAACATACAAACATAATATGCGACGAGCGGGAATCGAACCCACGACCTGTGGTGCTTATAAATAAAAAAATATAAACTCTTTTCACAAGAAAACGTATCGACTTTAACAATTTAAACTTTCATTCAAGTACACAAAGAATTGGTAAAAGTGATTGTAAGTAGTTAACTTTTATATTTTTTAAACTACTTATAATAATCTATTAATGTTATCTGGGATCCTTAATATTATGTTAAATCCTATTCTAATATGACAAATGTGGAAGTTTTTATCGTTGGTTACTTTCTACTTAATTACGCAAAACGACTGATATTGGCATAAATATAAATTGTTACCTAATACTGCTAAAATAGTTACAAAGTAATTTCGATTTTGATGACTTTGAGGCTAGTCTGAGAGATACTCTGATCAGATCTCAATATTAACCTAAAATGTTTTTTTTTTTCGGAATGTGTTTGCTGTTGGCCCTACTGGCCTTGATAGCGTCACCGGGCGGGGGGCCGAGTACAGAGACTCAGCCGTGATAAAGGGGCAGCCCCTCACGGGGCTCAAATTTGATTCCGTCCTCAGGGTGCCTCCTGCGAAGCCGAACCACGGCTAAGGACGTCATCGGAGATGGAGGCAGCGCTCCGAGCGCATTCTATACGATAGACTCACCCGACGGTGTGAGCGCGACGCAACGTGCGAAACAAAGGACCTCGTCCTCGCCGGCGAGGACGGTGTTGTGTGCGTGTCTGTGCTGTGTAAGGGGCATTTTCTAATGTAATCCTATCGTCAGGATCTTGCAGGACGTGCTTAGGACGCCTTACTTTTGTCGGTCGGTTACATCGGTCTGTGTAGATACAAGCATGTCTAATCAAAGGATTTGGATCCTAAAATGTTAATCAATCCTAAAAGTATCACCCTCAGATAGATATGGATATTTTTGACGAACACTATCACGAAGAAAGTCTTTAAGACATAAAACTCAGACAAAGGTAAAAGTCTCATACATACTACACACACAACGACCCTTCCATCAATCCACGTTCTAATGACGTCGACCTAGATTGCGGTAAAGATTGTAACAGTTTTCTCTTACACACCTTTCTGATCCGGTACCGCACCGGTAGCGAACCTGCCTTAAGCACTGCATTCCCGCTCGGAGCAGTGTTTATTTTGACTGGGTGTCTGGGTGTTTGTCTTTGTGTATGTTTCCGGACCCACGACACAGGATATACCCATCCTAATGGGGGCCATTGATTTGTACCGTTTATTTATTTTATTTATATGATTATATACTGATGACTATCAGACTACGTTGATAGATAATGTGCTTTTAAATAATATTTTAACTCGAGGATCGTGAGTTTTAGCTCCGCTCAGAACAAGCATTTGTTATAAATATTTGTTTCGGTCAGGGCGTTTGTCCTTGTGGAGGGCACTTTAAGCTGTCGGTCCCGGTTGTTACAATAACATCTGATGATAATCGTTAATTCTTTTTAATTTTCTCTTATCCAATGAGTTTCTGGTTCGCGCTTTGTATTGCTAGAAAGAAGAAGAAAATATTTTACTTCTTTTTTTATGTTACAAGTTGGCAAACAAGCATACGGCCCACCGGTACGGTAAGTAAGCGCCGTAGCCTACGAGCGCGTGCAAAACCATTAGTAGGTGCCACTCACGCATTGCCAACCTCGAGATATCAGTTCTTAAATCTCCTCTGCCCAGTAATTTCACTAGTACACAGTGCCCTTAAAACCGGAACACAGTAATGCCTAAGCACTACTATTTGGAGGCAGAATATTTGACACTGCGGTGGTACCTACCTAGCCGACCTCTTGCAACAAAAGACCTACCACCAGTGTGACTGATTGCACTGGTGGAATAATCTCTGCTGTGGCAGAGGTTACCCCAACAGCGGGCGATGGGGTCGTCACATCCCGACGCCGGGAAAATTTATCTAATTGATATTGTATCGACAAATAAGAACGTATGTTTCTCATATGCTATCTAATAGGCAAAATCAGAATATTTCATTTAGCTTCTCGTCTGTTTTTCAATGGGAACCAACCCTATTACCAAACCTCCACTGTTCATCTGTCTCTCATCAGACAAACGTCAGACGAACCGTCACAGGCAGAGAGTTAATATTATTACAAAAAATGTGTATTTGTTGTGTGTTTTGACAATTTTAAATCATGCCAATGTTACATCACAAAGCTACACACTGTACACTATTTGGTAAGCTACTATTAATGTGTACTGTGTGTTTAATAAAAATATACCTACTACTATACCAAGCGATATAAAGTGAACAAGTAACCTTATTTCCTCACACCTCAGCGTTGGTTAATTCACTCACACAATTGTTCAGAATTACGAACTCCGCCAAGAACTCTCAGCCCTACAATTTACGGGATTGTTACGTCTTTTACTTGATTCTTTTTCTTTTAGTATACCTGGTTGATCTTTTATTTTGCGTTAATCTATACTTGTAACAAAAATAGACCTAATACGCAGGTATAAAAAGAAACTCTCAAATGTCTTTTTTTATGTTAGAAGTTGGCAAACAAGCATACGGCACACCTGATGGTAAGTGGCTGCCGCAGCCTATGAGCGCTTGCAGCACCATCAGTAGGTGCCACTCACGCGTTGCCAACCTCGAGATATTAGTTCATAAATCTCGTTCGCCCAGTAATTTCACTAGCGTACCTTGCCCTTCAAACCGGAACACAGTAGTGCCTAAGCACTACTATTTGGCGGCAGAATATTGGACACTGCGGTGGTACCTACCTAGCCGGCCTCTTGCAACTAAAGACCTACCACCAGTGTGACTGATTGCACTGGTGGAATAATCTCTGCTGTGACAGAGGTTATCCCAACACCGGGCGATGGGGTCGTCACATCCCGACGCCTTAAAATATGTCTCTTTATTTAAAAGCATTATTGTGTTTTTTATTTACAACCAATATTATAATATATTTACAATTCAATACTAACTATATTTACAAATAATTAAACCTATACAAATCATGTTCACGGAGAGTGATGGCAAAAATGCTAGTTGCATTTCCCCGATGAATCGCAATCCTGATTCTTTGGGCGAAAAATGAACCAGTCTTTCTGTCACCTACGGAGGCAATGAGTTGGGGTATATCTTTTAGAAATTATTTTACACTAATTTTGGTTTTGCCTTTAATATCTCTTATGATATTAAATACTGTTAAAGTTACTGTTGTTTACCTCCGAGTTGGTAAACAAGCATACAGCCCACCCGCATATGGTATGTGATAACCTTGGCTTGTAAATGCTTGTGATAGCAGTATCGTCAAAACGCACTTCTGCATCCCTTGGGACGGCTCAAGGGAAGCCGAGGTGAGAGTAGAAAGATAAAAAGTACAGTATAAAATAAATTTAAAAGAGAGGGTGGGAGTTTGGGCCTTCAATGCTCCCACTCTTCAAATAGAATGCAATAGTATGGATACTAATAATAAGCATCGATGGTTCTCAGATATTGTAACCCTTTTCCGGTCTAGCCAACATTGAAAAATGAAAACTGTAATTAATACAAAACTAATTTTTATTGTCTATTTTTTTAATTACCTACAAAAATCAGTATTTAATTATAAAGTGGTGATAACGAGAAAAGTATGTAATAGTAATAAAAGTCACTTTGCTATACAGATTTATACTTCAAGTCTTTAACGTCTTTAAGTATTTAACGTTTTCAAATGAAAGTCGGTCATGGAATAAAATAAATAAAAAACGTAATGTAATTAAAACTTAAAATGAAACCCTAACAGTTTCTGCAATTTCAAACTCTATTAAAGAAATGCTATATAGAAAATACAGTGTAAGCAATTCTTTGGAAATAGCTGACAGTGTTCACCACAAGCGGGCTGTAACATCTTTTAATTTATACTTCTAACCCTGATGTCTGAGTAACGAAAATGGGGAAATAATAATTTTAACTAACTTTTTTTTATGTTATAAATTGGCAAACAAGCATACGGCCCACCAGATGGTAAGTGGGCGCCGTAGCCTATGAGAGCTTGCAGCACCATTAGTAGGTGCCAGTCACGCGTTGCCAACCTCGAGATATTAGTTATTAAATCTCCTTTGCCCAGTAATTTCACTAGCGTACAGTGCCCTTCAAACCGGAACACAGTAATGCCGAAGCATTACTATTTGACACTGCTGTGGTACCTACCTAGCTGGCCTCTTGCAACAAAAGACCTACCACCAGTGTGACTGATTACACTGGTGGAATAATCTCTGCTATGGCAGAGGTTATCCCAACAACGGGCGAGGGGGTCGTCACATCCCGACGCGAAAAAGCAGGCGCTTCTATGTTTGAATGTGTTTTTTCTGTATGTTTGTTTATCAATTTTTGTTTGAGAACCGATTTTGAAAATGTTAGTGGTTACAAGAATCAGGATCTAGAACCTGAAACTCCGACATTAACAGAATCAGTCTGTCTAACGTTGAGCTACTAAAGTCCTGCTTATTTCTACAACGTCATTGGACAAGTCAGGTCAGGTTTTCATATCTAACGAACATGAAAAAATAACCATAAAAACGCTAAAAATGCACTCACTTTCCTATAAATAAATTTCACGTAACTCAACTCCTCCTATTTGTAAATAAACAAATATAAAAACTGAAGCCATAACCATTCATAGTTTACGAACAGGGATGCAATTACAGCATTAAAATTTAATTTCAGAATAAACCCTTGAAGTCCTGAGAGATGGAAATTTTCCATTCATTAGCGTACCACTCATTTTTCCGGTCGAATCTACTTCGTAGTTAACTACGCTCGAATGGTCGCGAAATAATGATATATTTCTCAATTTAACGTTTTGTTTTACTTTATTTTAAAATACTTTTTTATGATACTAAGTTGGCAAACAAGCATACGGCCCACGTGATGGTAAGTTGTGCCGTAGCCTAAGGGTGCTTGCAGCACCATAAGTATGTGCCACTGACGAGTTACCAACCTTGAGATGTTAGTTCTTAAATCTCTTTTTTCCAGTAATTTAACTAGCCTACCGAGCTTTTTAACCCAAACACTGTAATGCCAAAAACACTACTGCTTTGCGGTAGAATATTTGACACTACGGTGGTACCTAGCTAGCTGGCCTCTTGTAACAAAAGACCTACCACCAGTGTGACTGAATAATCTCTGCTGTGACAGAGATTATCAAACAGCGGGCGATGGGGTCCTCAAGTCCTGACGCCCTTAGAATGAGGCGCCTTAACTTCAATACAATTTAATGTACGATTCTAAATTTTATTCCTTATTTCACGCTTTTCAAGTTTTTCGCAATAAAAGGATGCTTACGGTCATGTCCAAAGTTCCTTCTATTTCTATATCCTATTATAATCTGGATTCCGTAAAACCCATCTATATCGGAATTCAAATCTCGTAGTTCGGTTTTTGTGTATCCCACGGGATCATTTTTTTTTATTAGGTTTACCAACAATTGTATACACTAAAAGCAACACATAATACACTTAAAAAAACACTCGTAATAGCATAACAATTAATTAAAGGTAAACACCGCTTGTAATGAAACATAAAAAGTGGAGAAAGAGTAGCTACAGAAAATTCATCTAACACTAAATTTAATAATACTGAAATCTAATTACACCAAGAGAATGAAACATGACTGAAAAAGTAAATATAATATCCAAAACAAAAAAATTAAAAACAAACAATAAAAAAAAAGATTTAACAAAAAACATGTATATCTTGCTAAGAGCCTTTAAAAGGTTATTATTTTTCTAATCAAAGCAAGCTAAGGCGTTACTTGTCAAGTTTAATTTTGTGAGGGGATCGAAATGTAGATCATAAATTTTTTCCGAAAGAAATAGTATCCAAAAACAACAAACTAAAACTGTGCTAAATTTTATTTAAATCCGTTCAGCCGTTTTTCCGTGATTGAGTATCACTTTCACATTTATTATAGTAGTTAAAAACAAGTTTTAAAAGATATTACACCCTGACTCGTTGCCTCCACAGGAGGCAGGAGGGCTGGTTCATTTGACACCCAAAGAATCAGAATTTCGATTCAGGTTAGAATTGAAGTTTGCATTGTTGCCATCATTTCCCATGGACATGATTTTTACAGTTATAATTATTTGTAAATATAGTTAGTATTGAATTGTAAATTATTCATGGTTATTAATTAATTAATTAATTAATTGTAAATTATACATTATTCCCGGTATTTCACGAATATTTACCCAGGGTCTGGTTATTACTTTTGACCGGATTTGACAGGTTACTAGTATTTACTCGGAGCGATTGCCATCTGACCTCCGCAACCCTAAGGGCGAATCAGTAATTCATTGGATAAGAGCAATTTACTTATCAAGAGTTAACGATTATTATCAGAATTTATGTTATAACAACCGGGACCGATAGCTTAATGTACTTTCTGAGGAACGTTGGGGAGACCCACAAGGCCAAACGCCCGGACCGAAACCGATATTTTTAAGACCATTCCAAGCATCCGGCACCCACAACGCCACAACGGTGTCCATAAATTAATAAATATGGCCTTGTAAATAAATTTTACACACACACACACATTCAAATTTTTTTATACTACATAGGTAGAAAAACAAGCTAAGGCACGCCATATTGAAAAGCGGTAACCGTGGCTTAAAGACGGTTGCAATGCTATTACAAGCATATTGCTGACCCAATAAGGAGAGGAATTAAGTTGAAAATCAAAGTGAAGGATAAGAAAGGGTGGGGGTTTGGGTCCGGTTCTACCAATTATCAAACGCAATGAAGCAAATAGTAATATGATGTGAGAGGATAGTACTATCTAGATCATGCTGAAAATGCCAAGGCTTTACTGCATAAAAATCCGGCAAAATACTGTGATTTTAAGCACTTTAAAATCACTTACTCCGACGAGAACATTAAAAAATACAAACGTATCGATTGCGGTTACAGACCCATCAATATAATATTCTGTCTGGAAAGTTTTACCTCGCGTTCATTCACGCATTGACGTTGATCCAGCCTTTCTCAATATCTCAATGTTTTATATAAATTATTTTAGTAAATTAACTGCGTATCCAACAAAACCTCAAAAAAGTCGATAGATCCGAATATTTTATATATTAAAGAAAATCTTTAGAATTATTTAATTATATTTTTGAAGCGCTTAACGCAGGTTCGCTACGCTATAACGTCGTCAATTTAGACTATGATGGTGAATTTAGAAGCTTACACTCAGCTTCTTCTTGTACGTATCGTAGTGTGGAAAGCCAGTAATGTTACATAGGTTTCTACTAAAGAATAGGTAATATCAACACTTAGTTATTGTAGCTCCGCCCACCATAATTTAGTGTTTAGATAAACAAGCGCGAAATCTAACTTATTTATATATTATTTACTCCACGGGAACCAAACATATTTCTGGCTTGAAAGTATTCCATGTCCTAATACAACAAATTTCCTTCATCTCCCTTAAGGGTTGAATTTCGAAAAATCTTTTTTGATAAAAATCATCTTTCTAGGTTCAAATTAGGCTGGGCGTGATATGTCTTCCGTCCTTCTTTTAAATACAGTATCATAATTGGTTTAGCGGCTTAAGTATGAAAGCGTTCACAAACAAACTCACTATCGCATTTATGTATAATATTTGTTCAGATATTTTTTTTATTTGGTCAGTAGGACAGATGACTGTACTCCACCTGATGCAAAGGTGAAGAAAAGTCCAAATGCGAAGGCGGCTAACACAGTTGCGGAATGCAATCGCGCCAGCCACTCAGACCTTGCCTACCAGCAAGATGCTTTCAAACGAGGCATGCGTCGTTTGAAGAAGCCCAGATTATAGGACGGGAGGAACACGTGAGCCGGCAACGAATTCCACTTTTTAGAATTACGACAAAGAAAAGAATAGAAATTGATGCCAGAATTAGTCGGTGAGACCGGAGAGGAGGAAAGGGAGGGGGTATGAGGGAGAATAATTTCTCTGAACACTCGCCGTGATACAGTCAGTAGAAGGAGCTGAGATATAAGAATAGATCCATAAACCAAATTTATTTAACATGCATCAAAATAAAAAATTCTTTTGTTCTCTCTACATAACAAATCCCTATAGACCATCGTCAGCATGTAATATCCGACGCCTAAGCTTTGGTTCGAGTTATCCCACACGCTGATCATTTATATGGTCTTTGTGCATTTGCATGCAAAGGAAATTATTCATCTACGTACTTTTTGCTCGTGTAAGTCTGAGATACGGGATATAATCTACGTTTTTACGAGAAAATGAAAATCAAGAACGCTTTTGCCGCTTTTTGTATCTGACGTTGATAGTGTTCTGTATACGTTTAGTATTATTTTAATGCGAAATGATTTTGATATCAATTGAAATCCTATCATTAGTTAAATCAAGGACTTAAAGTCCCGTATTTTCGTGAAAAACTCTTGATATTTTTAATATGTATTACAGTTGGCCATATTGGCCTTGACAGCGTCACCGAGTGGTGGAGCCGAGTACTGAGACCTAACCGTGAAAAAGACACAGCCCTTGCAAGGGCTCAAATTGATTCCGTCCTTAACGTGCCTCCTACGGTTAAAGACGTCATCGGGAATGGAGGAGGACTCTTGATTTGACTGCTCGTCAGATGGTTTCGAGGTATCCTATATAACCATTTGTATCCTAAAGGGCGGCAACGCACCTACTTCTACCTCTAATGTTGCAGATCTTGATGAACGGCGGTATTCGTTTAACATCAGATGAGACTACTGGTTTGCATATAAACATAACATTTAAATAACATGTTTTTATATCAATGTATTTAAACCTTTATTTTGTCCACCTTTCACAACTATAACATTTATTGTCATGTTAATATAACAATATTTTAATTAAAACCTATTCGTTAATTTTCTCCTAATTAGATGTATGCTATTGATAAATTATCATTCGACCCATTAATCATAACTAATGACTGCGGAAATTACCCCGAGATTATTATTATGACATGATCGCTAGGTATATGAATATGTATTATATTTGTTACTATGACTCTATACAAATAAATAAACTTGAAGTGTCTGTTTGTGATTCAAAATTAACAGCTTTTCACTAAATGCACATGAAAGTATATATAGTACTTACATATATAAACAAGAAGATATTATAAGGACTAATTAGAAAAATTGGTCACCACGCGAGTGGAGTGGAGTCGCGGGAGTCAAGCAACTTTGGTACTGTAATCAATAGACAGACAATAGATGGGTGATCGAATAATGGTATTGGCTGTTATCAATTTGATAATGGTCGAAAAGTCAAGTTAGAGGCCTATACGAGCTTTCTGAACAACTCTTACACTAGGTTGGCCAGTAACCACTTTATAAGAAGTGGTACTGCGTACATAGTCGACAATCTGAGCTGCGTTGTGCATTTGCACAAGCCATGCGCTTAGCCATGACGTCTTTAGACGTTAGACGTCATTGGACGCTATTACATTCATATTCTTGTAAAGTGAAGGTAGACACATGTGCGACTGTGGTTAGCTTCTCTGATGGGGCTTCGCCTTTATGCACCATATGTTAATTTTTGTTGAATGGTTGGTGGCGTGAAGTTAGCAATTGAAGTTGCCGCAACATCAACGTACAAATAATTATATCATATTATATTCTTCCAAGAGCTAGCCACCAATAAAATTGGGAGACGTTTAGACCAGAATCAAAGCAAATTTGAGGCCAACGTTTGCAAACTATTTACACTTTCGTGTGTTGGTAGACGTTGGACCCATTTGTGGCAAGTGTGGTGACCATATTTACGACAGTCTGTCGTATAATTTAATATGGATGCTTAGCAAATCTCTGTAGTCCCATTGTCAAGTTAATTACTTAAAATTATGATTAAAACTAAGTTAGACCTAACAACTAGATTATCATAGTAATGTGTAAAGTTAGCGTTATTAGCCAACTTATTTATAATTTAACCAAATTGCATGTTGGCTTCGAAACGGCTGTTTATTATTCCTTGTTCTCGCGGCTTCGATCACGTGGTCATTTTTATTGTTTATTTTGTTAGGAAACGATGATTTAGTTTCACGAATCAAAGGAGGGTACATGACCAATTTCAATATAATATGACATTGGAGGGTAGTATGCCGACGTTTGCTGGTTAAGAGCAAATTACGTATCAAGAGTTAACGACTATTATCAGATGTATGGTAATAACCGGGACCGATGGCTTAACGTGCTCTCTGAGGCACGGTGGGGAGATCTACGTGTAATAACTATTAATAACATGAACATAGCATGAAACCTCTGTTATTTTTCATTTGATAATAAAAAAATTGTATCGAACAGATTCCAAAACAGTTCATTTATTTTTCGTTAAGCAAATTGAAGTTCATCGATCAAATGTCATTAACTCGGAAAACGTGGACCGAAGAAGTAGTGCATTTTACAGTGTATTCAATTTATGATTGTGCAGTGAGTAATAAATATATTCTTACTTTATAAAGTGTTTACTTCTGAGCTATCCTAACAATTTGAAATATCCTAAAAATACCAACTCACCGAATAGCATCGCCCATCCACGCTTTCTTCCTTATTACTCGACTTCTATGTATCCTATCGTGATGTTATACAGTAATAGCCTTTTTTGTTCCTCAAGAAATATACTATAAAACGCATAAATATATTTTTTTATTTCGACCGTAGTAGTTCCGGAGATTAGCGCGTTCAACCAAACAAACAAACTTCTTTTCTTAATAACATTGGTATATGGATTTGCTTAAAGGATTATTAAAATATCCATCTTTAAGTTTTGTCTACGTTTCAATATACAAAAAAACACTTTGGTTCCAAGTTCAGTGTAGAACTACAAACTATAATACCCTAGTTTTACCAATCAAAAATCATTTGTGGCATCAATAGTAACGAACCTACCTTTAGAGACACACACAGATGTCTGTGTTGACCATACAGGCCAGGGTTCATGTCTGGGTGTGTTTGTAGTTATGTGTGTTTCCGGATCCCCGACACAGGATATCACTGTCCTAAAGGACGTTGAATGTGCAGTGTTTATTTATTAATGTAAAATAAAAATAAAAAAAATAAAAATTATATGGAAAAAAATCGGAGCTCAACAAAATAATACATTATAGCAATGTCAATAAAATATCAATAAATCTAAAGTCACTGAGAGCACAGTCTGTAGCTAGTTAAAGAAATTTTAATTTAAACAGAGTAACTGAAACGCTATAAAATAAGAAGAACACGTCTCTGTAGCTTACAAAACATTCAAAGTTTTAATTCATATTTCAATATAAAACTTTGAGATCTTAAATCCTAAATCCTCGCTCGCTGGTTTCATTTATAAATGTTTTAAAATTATATTAAAGGATATTCTTTAGTTATATCAAAATGCTTTTTAAGATTGAAACAAACCGTAACTTTTTTCATAGTTTTGTACGCCTTTTATTGCTAAGGCGGTCCCCCGCACCTACCTGCCTGCTACCGGGTAGGTAGGTACCACCGCTGCGTCAATGGTGCCACAAAGCAGTAGTTTTTTAAGCATTATCGTGTTTCAGTTTGAAGAACACTAGCTTTAAACTACCGGGCAAAGTTTGAAGAACCAATATCTCGTTAGCAACGCGTGAGTTATACCTACAAATGGTGTTGCAAGGGCTCATATGCTACGGCAGCCGCTTACCGTGGGCCATATGCTTGCTTGCCAACTTTGTAACTAAAAAAACTCAACATGTTTATGTCATTTTAATAGTTAATTTTTAGGGTTGCGTACCAGTATCGTTAATTGTGAATTGGAAGTATATAATTATTATGTACATCTAGCAGACACCCTTACAGCTTCCTCTAGTCTTGGAGGTGAAGTTTATGAATTTTTAAGGACAATAAAAGGTTTCTTCTTTTTTATTCTCTTTCACAAGTATTTCGTTACCTACTATATAGTTTTAATGTTTTATTAAATAAATGAAATAAACGCTACACACTGAACGGCCCCCATTAGGATAGTTATACCCTGTGTCGGGGTCCGGAAACATACAGGGAATTGAACCCGGTCTGTTTTAATTTTTTAATACAAAATTTACAAATTATCTTAACATTCCTAGAGCTGGATTTCCAGCTGTTTCGAGGAATTGAAAGCGACCACGAAATATTGTATTCACAGAGCGGAATACAAGTTGTCGCTTGGTGTTCCGGAAATTGAAATTTTCAGTGTTAAGTTTAAACCGCGTTGAACGAAGCCTCGTTAAACGCGAGGCTGTTGCAAATTGCAATTTATTGTCGAAAGCCGTCACGAAAATGTTTATTTATTCCATCATTTTGACATGTTTACGGACCGTTTTCAAACAAGCGATTTATACGACCATATAGGCGTTTTTTAAAAAGCCTGTAGGCGCGTTTTATCCGACACGTGCGACTTGTAATGCAGTGCTTTTTGAAGACATTACTAGTATTCCTATTTCATCTCCAAATAAGCTCAAAGCTTGCGCAAGGAGTGGGTACGACAATAGCCCAAGGGGGTCAGGATCGAACCCGCGATCTCGCACTAACTGAGCGGAGTCGGTCCTTCTACGGTTGAGCTATTGAGGCTTAGAATTGACGCGTTTATAAGCTCGTGTCAGCGTCTTGCTGTCTAACAGCCGGCATTACGCATTTGCGTATGTACACGTCTCACGTCCGTATACGCGCGTTCGGCTTGTGCAGCGCGAAATTAAATGCGCGTTTAAGTTCACTTTCCGAAACGTCGGCATGCACGCGCTTAAAACCACCCTGACCGTAGCCATAGATATGTCTCGGCGAGATAATTATTTTAATATTGGCTTTTATGTGTCGCAATGTAATTATAGTGACAGTGTAACTGGGATGATAATTTCAATCTCTGATTATGCTGTGAACTTTTATGCTATTATTATTGATTTCGTTTCGCACTGAACGATCGGGCACAGTGAGAGATGAGTTATTGGTTCGCTCTTAGGATTGCGGAGGTCTGATGACAATCGCTCTTTGTAAAAACTAGTAACCCATCATATCCATATAAGAGTATAAGCAGACCCTGGTTAAATACCGGTAATAATGCTAGGAAGAGGAGTTTATTTTGTGATTATTAAAATAAAAATTTTAAAATTACTTCTTTTAAATTACCAATTATTTGAGTTGCACAACATTAAATATAACTTAGCAATGTTCCTATTTCATTTACAGTTATAGCCCAGTAATATACTGAGGATACCCCTATTTGCAGTTTGATATCCAAAATGGCCGACATTTCCCCTTGCAACATTCGCCACTAACGATGTTGCCATTAGTAACAATTATTTTGAGCTCTATAAGACTTGGAAGTAAAATAAAGTCTTATTGCTATTTTATTGCTTGAACCTAGTTTATTACCTGTAAAGTATTTTAAGGTTTATTTCAATATTTGAGAAACTCGTGGCTGGTTGCGCTCACAGATCAGTAAACGGTTGGTGGATGAGTGATCGTATAGTGTTATTTCCACTGAGCGTCTCCCAGCTTCGGAGGGCCCCAAAGTTATCAATTTGATAATAGTAGTTTATCGGCGTCGGGATGTGACGACCTCATCGCCCGCTGTTGGGATAACCTCTGTCACAGCAGAGATTATTCCACCAGTGCAATCAGTCACACTGGTGGTAGGTCTTTTGTTGCAAGAGGCCGGCTAGGTAGGTACCACCGCAGTGTCAAATATTCTACCGCCAAATAGTAGTGCCTAGGCACTACTGTGTTCCGGTTTGAAGGGCACTGTACGCTAGTGAAATTACTGGGCGGACGAGATTTAACAACTAATATCTCGAGGTTGGCAACGCGTGAGTGGCACCTACTAATGGTGCTGCAAGCGCTCATAGGCTACGGCAATCACTTACCATCAGGTGGGTCGTATACTTGTTTGCCAACTTCTAACATAAAAAAAAAGTCGAAAGGTCAAGTTAGAGGATTACACGGGCGACCGGAACAACTCTGGCGTTAGGTTGGCCACTAACCACTCGATAAGAAAAAGAAGGTTCTGGTGAAATATTAAAACATTTTTGTTGATTAACAAATTCTACAATGCGCATCATTCGGATATGGTAATTAACGGTCTATCAAAATCTAAAAATCCGCTGAGGAGTACTTCTTCTTCCTTTCTGTGATAGTTCATGTCGTCCTTGTAGGCTTATGAATTGATGACTATTTTTAGGTCCATATCATAGACTAACCATACCTAAAACCACTTTAGTGACTGATCGTTTATCAAGTGGCGAGACTACCTGGCCATGAGCATTGCAAAGTCTTAGGGATCGATATAAGAATAGTAATGCTTGGACTGATAAAATGTTGGTACCATCTTAGACGTTATACAAGCATTGACTTACTCTATAATATGCACAGAGGCTTCCACAACGTAGGGTCCTAACCACTAGACGATCACGGCCAACGACACCGTTGTGGCATTGTGGGTAGCGAGTCTGCCTTTAGTCTCGACGGTTGCGGGTTTGATTCCCGCTCGGGCAGATGTTTGTTAAATTTCTGTCTCGGTCTGGGCGTTTGTCCGTGTGGGTCTCCCCACCGTGCCTCGGAGAGCACGTTAAGCTGTCGGTCCCGGTTATTATCAATAACATCTGATAATAATCGTTAACTCTTGATAAGTAAATTTCTCTTATCCAATGAGTTACTGGTTCGCCCTTAGGGTTGCGGAGGTCAGATGGCAATCGCTCTGTGTAAAAACTAGTAACCCGTCAAATCCGGATAAGAGTAATAAGCAGACCCTGGGTACATAAAAATACCGGGAATAATGCTAGGATGAAGAAGATGCACAGAGGCTTCCACACAGAAAAAATATCAAAAACTTCTGCTCCTAACGAAATCATTTATTTTTTTAATATGTATATCTGTTATTATAAGTTTAATATTTAACTGTACGTTTGTGATAGATTTCGTTCGTGTTCTTTAGAATTCGTGTTTAGATGGGATTGATATTATTAATTAACAAAGCATTAAAAAAAACTATGTATCCAAGTGTTTATTTTCTCACACCTCGTTTACGGTTAATTCGCTCACGCAATCGTACAAAATTACAAACTTCACCAAGAACTCTCAGACCAACGATTTGCGAAATTGTTATGTCTTTACTTGCCTCCTCCTAATTTAGTTTACGTGTTTCATCTCATTTCTTATACTACACTAAATCCAACTGAACAGAATATTATGTAAGTAAAATAGAAATATATTATTATTTCGAAACCAAAAATGGGACAGACATAATCACTACATAGTATAAAACAAAGTCGCTTTCTCTGTCCCTATGTATGCTTAAATCTTTAAAACTACGCAACGGATTTTGATGCGGTTCTTTTTAATAGATAGAGTGATTGAAAAGGAAGGTTTATAGGTATAATAACATCAATTAAATAGTGGAGAAAGAAAAAAAATTGAGGTTTCTAATGTGATGTCATAAATAATTACATTTAACGTGTGCGGGACACGGGGAGCAATGAATAAATCAAAACTACTGGATCGATTTTAATCATTTTTTAGTGAATGATAAAGGCTATATATTTTATACCCATGCGAAGCGAGAGCGGGCCGCTAGTTATGAAATAAGACTTAGACTTTAAAAAAAATGAAATTCAGAGATACTTAATCGGGCATAGTTTTGTTTTGAGCATTTTAGTTTGGCAAGCATTGGCTTGGGGTGGGGTGGCAACGGGTGAAAAAAAAGTGAAGTGGCAAATGGAGGCAAGTGATGGTAACGGTGTAGTATGGGGTGGAAAATTAAATTAAGCGAAGGAACTTTTATGATTAAATATTTTTGAAGGTATATACGATCTTTTATTTTAGAAAAAAGTATGTATGCACTGATAATATAAGCTGAGATGGCTCAGTGGATAGAAAACTTAGGCTTTAACCGGGTCATGTGTTTAACTCCGGGTAAGCACCTATGATTTTTCAAGGGCTTAATATGTATTTCAAATTCATATCATGCTTAATAGTGAAGGAAAACATTGTGTACCTCACCTGTATATCTTGGTAGAAATATTGAAACATGTATATCCGCCAATCCTCAGTGGAGCAGCATGGTGAATTAAGCTCTAAACCTTTCTCTTTAACAGGCCTTTGCCAAGCAGTGGGACATTAATAGGCTGTTACTTTAGCATGCCCAACTTAATGAATTGTAAAGCTATTGGCGTAGTAACTTAATCAAATTCATAAGCTATTATCGCTCTAAGTAATAAAGAATTAAATTATTTCAAACTTTTCTACTAAAACGATAAAAAAACTTACGATCTGGAACTGGAAATTATAAAATAAACAAATGAAAAACTGGCAGCCATTTTTATTTATAGTTTACAAACAGGAATGCAATTACAGCATTAAAATTTAATTTCAAATAAGCACTTGAAGTACTGAGCGATGGAAATTTTTTCATTCATTAGCGTACTCATATTTCCGGTCGAATTTACGTCGAAGCTAACTACGCTTGAATAGATAGAAAATAATATTTCTTTCTCAACTTTCTGTTTTCTGTATTTTTAGCCAAGGATTTTATCTCTTAAATATTACCATATTTTGCATTAAGTTATATATAACTAGCGGCCCACTCCGGCTTAGCACGGGTATAAAATAGCCTATGCCATTCACTGAAAAACTGATTAAAATCGATCCAGTAGTTTTGATTCATTCATTACTTCCCGTGGCCCGCACGCGTTAAATGTAATTAATTATTTACCACACCACATTAGAAACCTCAAAATAACAGTTTTTTTCTCCACTATTTAATGGATGTTATTATACATATAAACCTTCCTCTTCAATCACTCTATCTATAAAAAAAACCGCGACAAACAGATAAAGCGACTTTGTTTTATACTATGTAGTGATACTCCTAAAAACATCTTATCTTCTACCTAGTGTTATTCCCGGTATATACCCAGGGTCTGCTTGTCTCTTATCGTAATATGACAGGTTACTAGTTTTAACACTGAGCGATTGCCGTCTATCCTCCGCAACCCTAAGGGCGAACCAGTAACCAGTATCCAATCAGGATAAGAGCAAATTACTTATTGAAAGTTAGCAAATATTTTCAGATGTTATGTATAATAAAACCGTTTATGTATCTTAACGTGCCCTGCAAGGCACGGAGGAGAGACCCACAAGGACAGACGCCCAGACCGAAACAGATGTTTAAAACAAACAGCTGCTCTGAGCGGGAATAAAAAATATTATAAATTAAATACGAACATTATCTAGGATTTGCTATGTTATTTACTTTTCATAAAAGCAAATTATTTGCATTTTAAGATGCAATGCTTTGAGGGAACAGCTTTAGGCAAATTAGATTTACAGAAGAGCGGCAGCTTTACGATGCGACGTTAAGTTGTTTATAGCATAAATATTTTATGTATTCTGTAATCAAGGATATACAATGTTATGGAGTTTATATGTAATAGAGCCTTATTGCCTTTCATAAGGCTTAGCAACTGGGCATAAGGTACGTACGACCCTTCCAATGAACCATAGAAGTCTTAATAATAAGGTGTGTGGTCACATATGATTTCTTCTACCCATGCCTTCGTTACTACATATGCAAAGCACGAAGACATCTTAATCACGTAATTGTGACTTATGCGCCATGAGCGGTGCGAGGTGGCATTGTCGTTTATTTATTTTGTTTACCATTGCTGTATAAGCAATTCAATATCCGGAGCGGTACAAGAACGTGTAGCTACGTAGTATGAAACTTAAAATATCATCATGCGTACCTATGTAGTAGTGGCAGCTTAGAAAATTTACCAATCCTATTCTTATGGATTTAGGGCAAACAAATACATATAAGGCATGTCCGATGGAAAGCACTTGGCGCAAATTGACCAGCACCATCAGAGATGCAAGACAGTGCTTTTATTTTTTAAATTTATTTATGTACCCAAAAACATTCATATCACAAAACAGTCAAAATACAATAAGTTAATGTGTACAATGGAAAATATATCTCTTTAAGATATCTCTACCAGTTATCCATAAATGTGGGAGAATTAGGTTCGTAAAGCTTTGAGTGGTAGGAGTTTAGGAAAAAGGGAGGAAAAGGAAGAAGTGTTGTTGGGTCTAAGCTATTCTCTTGAAGGTATACAAAAATACAAATACTGCTATTTCAAGTCTATATCAATAAGAGTAATAACCCTCTGGTCTAATTTAATCATTTAATTAAAAATAGCAGTCAAGTGCGTTGTGGACCACGCACAGTTGAAACTAAAGGGTTCCGCAGCTTGGTTCTGAAGAATCTTAAGGCCTTTAAAAATAATAAACAATTAAAATCGACTGCAAAAATAAGTTGGCAAATTCATAGTTACTATTAAAAGATATATGAAAAACAAAGTTATGGGAAATACTTATATATCTTTTAAATTTGTAGACCCATCTCCTTCAAACCAAATGTGGTTGAAATTTTATTTGATGTCGTATAAGCTCAAATTTTTCCAGAATTTTAAATCCCATAGGTCAAAAGTTAGAGGGGAGGATACAATTTTTATGACTTTAGGAACTAATATCTCAACAACTGCTGACTTAATGAAAAAAGTCAAAATCAAACATCCTTATCATTTTGAAAGACCTATCCAAAGATATCTCACAGGTTGTTATACATTGAAATTTTTTTTTCAACACTCAGTTACATGTATGGACTGCTACCTTTAATTATTATATATTTTACAATTTCATTACAAAGTCGTTGTGCGGTTCATACAATACACCTATTTAGTAAATTTCGTATAGATAGAGCCAATAGAGACGGACGGACAGACGGACAGACGGACATGACGAAACTATAAGAGTTCCGTTTTTGCCATTTGGCTACGGAACCCAAAAAAGCAATGATCTCCAATAAAAAATTAAAAAAGCTATCTTTGTTTTTATGGGTTGCAATGATGGTAACATTAATGCCACTGTTGTTTTGTATATGAATGAAAAAGACCCTAGCTTATACATAGTAAAAAGCTTTCAGCGACAAAATTAAAAGTGGAATTTTAAATCGCTTGTATGGAAAATTTCTCTTATTCACTCCAGTCCCAACTTAGCATAGCTATTCAAAATACAGGCTGTATCTCAACTTTTACGTTTGATAAAAATTTCAACGTCATAGCCAACGTATGCATTCGAGCGCTGACTTCAATGCTTCAACCGAAAGATATTTCTTTTTGAAATTGAATTTGGAAAACAATATGTAATATTATATCATATTAAAGGTTGTTTCTGAATAGGTGGCCTTCACAATTGTGACGTCATATTGTATTAAAATATATTTGGTGGAATAAGTATCGAACGAATATCTGATGTTCAGGTATTTCAATGCTAGTTTCGATATACTTAGTTAATAAGTATCAGATCAAAATTTGACAAGAACATCAGAACTACAAGCATAGCTCACTCGCCTTTAACTATAACAACTGTACTGTATAATTTCTGTCTAGCATACATCAGATATATGTATAAATACTCAACATTCATATGACTTTGTCTGGGCGTTTGTCTTTATCCGGGTCCCCCACCGTGCCTCGAACACCACGTCAAGCTGTCGGTCCTCGTTGTTATCATAACATCTGATAATAATCCTTAACTCTTGATAAGTAATTTAAAAACACTTTTCCAATGATTTACCAGGTCGAACTCAGAGTTGCACAGGTCAGATAGTTCTTTGTAAAAACTAGTAATCTGGCTAATCCGTATAAGAATAATAAGCCGCTCCATACCTCCCATACCCCATAACATCTAACAGGCTATACTTTTGTTTGCAACACTACGAAAAAAAACTTAGCCAGCGCAGATAATGTTGCGAGCAGTTACTAGTATACATACAAAGCAAATCTCTCCGGTCCCATCACTAAGTTAATAACCGAAAACTATAATTAGAACTAAATTCAAGTTAACAAGTTAAACTATCATAATGTATAAAGTTTAATGTTATTGTTCGCTGGTTTTGGTTCTAAGTTGCATATTGGTCTCAAGGCAGCTGGCTATATTACAATTTGGTAAGATAACATTGTGTACAACTTTAACAGTAACGGTTCATATTATTATAGTTGTCTTTATACATATTATAAAACAACATGTCTCTGGTTGCCTGTATGTCCGAAGATCTTTACTACCTGTTCTCGCGTTGATATTAGAATTGGGTCCAAAGAAAACCACTCCCGATGACGGCCCGAGCCTAGAGTCGATCTAGCAGGAGACCCGACCGACCCTAGGGACAGATTCATTTTGAGCTCCGCGCGAGCTGTTAATCTTTGACCGGCTGAGATCTCTTGACCCGGACCCCCACCAGTGACGCTATGAAGGCCATTAGGGCCAACAGCAATAGACACTCCGAAAAAAAAACATTCAGAGAAACATGAAACATGTTTGTAAATAATGCACCGGAAGACATATTCGCAAAATTTTAAGTGGATATGTTCTTTTGGTTTTTTGATAATTCCGAAGGAATATAACATTTTTCTATAAATAAAATAAAATACCCTGAGTCTAGTGAAAACAACCACAACTGTAAAGCAAAAATCAGTATTGTCTTTACATTTGCTGCGAGCGAGAATCAAACCCGCAATGATCGGCGTTCTTTTTATGTGACTAAGTTGGCAAACCCATAAGCGCTTGTAACATCATACATTTGTAGGTGTCACTCACGAGTTATCAACCTCGAGATATTGGTTCTTAAATCTTCTTTGTCCAGTAATTTCACTAGCTACAATCTTTCAAACCGAAACACAGTGTACTGCTTTAACGCAGTGTTATCTACCTAGCCAACTTGACGCAATAAAAAGCCTACTACCAGTAAGTTTATGACAAGTTTGCTACCCCTGCGACACAATGTTTGTCTAAATGTATATAATATAAAAATCTTACTAACATATTCTATTATAAACTACCGATAATTATTTAACGGTAACAATACCGATAATAAAAGTTATAACCGAAATTTACTACTGAATATAAAGTCTTCAAATAAAAAGTTATCTGAAGAAAGACATTAGAAGAAAAGAAAACTTTAGTAGCAACGAAATGGCTTAAATTAAGAGTTGGCGGTATAACGACTCCCTATTTCTTTGGACCGTTTCATTAAGGGGTTACGAGGGAATATTTTTCTTTTATATTTACTTTCTTTTCTTTTTTATACCTATTATCAAAAGTGGTAAGCAAGTTTAAGAACTCAGGGTAAGTAATTACGATAGACTACTTTCACTCTTTGCTCTATGTTGCTATATATTTTGTAGCTGGTCATAGGACTTACAACATCTCTTACACATGGCCTTGACAGAGTCACCGGGAAAGAGCAGCCGAGTACTGGGTTGAGAAAAACTTACAGCCTTCGCGGAGTGCCAGGTCGAGCCAGAACGTGAGACAAGACTGGAGGTGACGCTCAGCGCATTCTAATCGTTGGATTCACCAGACGGTGTGATCACGTCGTGACTTACGAAACAAGGAAATCGGCGTTGAGTTCGTGTATGTGCTGTGTAACGTATTACATAAACTTATTTCTAGTAAAATTACTCAAAAGTAATTAAAACTCAATTTTATGAATTACGCTACTTGTAAAATAGCCTTAAATATTTAACACAAAAACCACGTCCAGAAAAGTCATCACATCGTAAAAGCGTTAAAATTTCAGTGGCAATCAATATTCGTTAATAATGTCCAGTAACCAGAGTATATCGCTTGAAGCCGTTGCCGATACGTAAATATTTACTGAAGAGCAGAACTATGTTACATCGCTATGAAATACCGTTTTTTTTCACCGTTTTATTTTACCTGGTATGATAAATATGACACCTTTGTGGCGTTGTGGGTAACGCCTTTAGCCTCGACGGTTGCGGTTTCGATTCCCGATGAGGCAAATGTTTGTATTGATCTTACAATATAGATTCGGTTTGGGCGTTCGTCCTTGTGGGTCTCCCCACCATGCCTCGGAGAGCACGTTAGGCTTTTGATCCCGATTGCTACCAAATGCGAAAAACTGATAATAATCGTTAACTTTTGATGAGTAACTTTTAATTGCTTTTATCTTTTTTTTATGTGAAAGGGGGCAAACGGGCAGAGGCTCACCTGATGTTAAGCGACCACCACCGCTCATAAACATCTGCAACACAACAGGGCATGCAGGTGAAAGAATACGCTCTTCTCTTGAAGGTTCTCGGTCGTATCGGTTCGAAAACACCACCGGCGGAAGTAGATTCCACAGTGATTCCAATGAGTGACTTATTCGCCCTTAGGGTTACGGAAGTCAGATGACAATCGCTCTATGTAAAAACTCTTAATTTATCAATTCAGGACAAGAGTACTAAGCAGACCCTGGTTAAAAAAACACTCGTTCAATACTGGGAATAATGCTAAGAAGACGAAGAAAAAGAAGACCTGCTATGATATATACCATACCTTAGAGAAAATAGGCAATGTTCCTTCTACATATTTTTAGGCATATTGTTATAGTACTCGCGTTTTAAGTCCACCGAAGTTAGCACTAGGAGTGGGAATGACAATAGCCCAAGAGGGTCAGGATCCGCGTCTCTCGTTCTACCGTTGAGTTATTGAGGCTTCATAATACGATATCCGACGTACCGGCGTCGGCACGTGATGAACCCATCGTCCGCTGTTGGGATAGTCTCTGTCACAGCAGAGATTATTCCACCAGTGCAATCAGTCGCACTGATGGTAGGCCTTTGGTTGCTAGAGGCCGGCTAGGTAGGTACCACCGCAGTGTCAAACATTCTGCCGCCAAACAGTAGTGCTTAGGTATTACTGTGTTCCGGTTTGAAGGGCACTGTAGGCTAATTAAATTACTGGGCAGAGGAGACTTAAAGAACTAATATCTCTAGGTTGGCAACACGTGAGTAGCACCTACTAATGGTGCTGCAAGCGCTCATAGCCTACCACAGCCATTTACCAGGTAGGCCGTACGCTTGTTTGCCCACTTATCGCATAGAAAAAATGATATGAAGATTTCCTATCTGAATTACTGATTATTAAATTATTAGAATTAGTTATTTAAAATATTCATTACTTTTAAATTATGTGTTATAGGTACTTTTCCATCTTAATATTCTATTCAAGAAGCCTTACACTACATTTCAATTAAGATTAAAATAATATATTCTAAGACAACTTACTAAAGCAGTGAAAGGATTTTTTTTTAATTTCTTTATTTAGAGAGCTTTATCACTTAAAAGCGATTATGTCGCTCTATACAACCACAATACAAATAAAAAATTAATCTATCTTAAACTTAAGCCTAATTTAACAATTTTGAACACTGCCCTGGCTTCTTCCGATAAGGGATGAGCAAAGACACTGTTAACACCACCAATCTCTCTTAGAATAGTATATGACATGAATACTTCATAACGTAAGGATTCATTCCGGACACATTCCATTATAATGTGATAGACGTCCTCAACTTTACCACATTCGTCGCAATTCTGGGTTTGAGCTTTTTAGTGAAAGGAATTGTGATTAGTTTTTGGCATAGCGCTACCTTAGAAATTCGGGGCCACAATTTGATTAGGTATTGTAGAGAAATATACGAATAAATAAAATTTAAATGTCAGTTTGTAATTCAAAATTAAAAGCTTTTCACGAAATGCATGTGTAAGTATATGCCGTACTTATACAAAAAATCAGTTTCTAAAATTTTAGTCTGTTTGTCTGCTTGTTCCGGCTAGTCTTAAAAAGCCGAACGCGAGTTCACGTGCTTATTCCGACGTGTACGCTCGAACGTTCTATGCTGTGACGAGCGTTCTGTGGTGGCGAAAATGCTCGCATGAGGTCCCCGTGATAAGGCATGTCTTTGCATCTATTTGAAACCTCAATAGCTCAACGGTAGAAAGGCCAGAGTTGCGGGTTCGATCCTGATCCTCTTGGGCTATTGTCTTACACTTCTAGCGCAAGCTTCGAGCTTATTTGGAGGGGCAATAGGAATATGAGTAATACCTACAGCACGTAAGAAACGCTTTGCGTCCTCGTTCGTGATACGCACTGTAAAGGTCTGGAATACCCTGCTTCACCACCTACAAGGTATCTTCAAATCTAGAGAGAATAGGCATCTTCTAGGCAAGCTAACTTCGCCTTAAGCTGTATCGTCACATCAGGTGCGATAACAGTCAAGCGCTAGCCTATACAGTTAAAAAAACCTTGAAAAGGGCATTGCTATTAATTCTTATTTTAAAAAAATTATAACGGCTTTGAAAAATGAGCTTATTTATTCGCTCCTATAAGACGCCGGTCTGTAACCGCCCTAACTGCCATGCCACAGTCTACACACATAAATATGCTTACCATATACAGTATGCTTTATTTCAGTATCCGCTTATATCAGCGGCGTACGAAATTTCAATTACACCGCAGACGAACGAAACATTAATTATGGAACAGTGCACTGAAGCGATTGTTTCGTACAACGCAAGTCTTCGCTTTTAATTATATCTTTAAGTGCTCCATATATAGCTCTACTGTTTTAAAATTTATAGAGCTTCTCTGTGACGTCAAAATCAAAATCAAAAATCAAAATTATTTTTATTCAAGTAGACTTTTTAAAAGTACTTTTGAATAGTCAAACGCTACCGACGGTTCGGAAGGTTGATTCTATCGAGAAGAACCGACAAGAAACTCGACAGTTACTCTTTTCAAATATATGTTTTTTACAATTGTATTCTTTCATATAAAATTTGGTTCTTGAATGAGATCCAGCAATATTAAGAGTCCCAAGCATTACTATCGGAAAAATATTCGTCGATTTATAAGTTTATGTATAGATAAGCATTTTTTTATATCATGACGATTGGCAAACAAGCATACGGCCGTCTGATGGTAAGTAGTCACCGCAATTTATGAACGCTTGCGATACTTGAAATAACACAGAGCGTTGCCATCAACCCAAGGAACAGGAGAGATGGGATGAGAAGGAAGGAAAGGAAGGGAATAGAGGGGGTGGGAGATTGGGTCTCCGGCGGTCTCACTCATCTTTCGAAACGCAACAGTACCTAATAATACTGTTACTTGATGCCGATTTTCTGTGAAAGGGTAGTACTTCCCCGGTCTAACCGGCCCTTTTGTGCTGAGAGAAACATGGCTCTACTACCGTAAAAGCATAGCATGAATTCTCTTGTATCCACATCATACATTATCATTTTTATTTATTCATGAGCTGCGCTCGCGACTACGCTCGCACGGTGTACGGGTTATGGTCGCGATCCATAGGTCGCTGGTTCATAACCGGCTCGAAGGACCAAGATGTACGGGTTATGGTCACCGTACAGGGATTAAGTTAAACATAGGAGTTAAGGATAAAATGGTTTAATTAAACTTAACTACTAAATGGTAAAAAATTGTAATAAATGGTTATAAGGACACGCGAACCGATTGGCGATTTGACGTGAACTATATATATGGTTAAATGGTTATAACGACACGTGAACCGCGAACCGATTGGCGATTTGACATGAACTATATATATAGTTCACGTCAAATCGCCAATCGGTTCGCGTGTTCTCACAACCATTTAACCACTTAATTTAACCATTTAACCTAATTATTTTTATAAAATAAAGTTTCCTAAGTTACTCGTTCTAATACGAGATTTCTGCCAGTGACAGTCCCGTTAAAATCGGTCCAGACGTTTCAGAGATTTGCCGGAACAAACAAGCAAACAAACATCAAAAAAATATTTGTATACTCAAACTCGTTGTTAAAATTAAAAAAAACTTCTTGGTGCTATAGCCGGTTTTGGGTCTTGGTTTTTTTTTACAATCTTTCACAAATTGTTAAGAAGCTTGGCTTCGTCTCCACTAGATAACCTTCCCCATATTTTTCAGGTTTGCCTCCACGAAATCATATCTCGCTTTTTTGGACGTCCTTTGGGACTCCTTTAGTTGCATCTCAGCCGTAACTTTAGAAACCTTATTACGTTCAGACTTGACGAGTCAGATTAAAAGAAAGAAAATTGTAAGGTAATGGAGCTGAAAGAAAAATCTAGTGCCCATTTTCACTAACGGCTAACAAGCTCTCGCCTAACTAAGTAAAGCCTAATATAAGGCAAGGCCTAAGCAATAGCTTTAGTTTCACCATTCGTTTTTCACTAGACAACTCTAGAATTGCCTAAATTGTTGTCTGTGGTTTTTAGTATTTACGTGTGATTGTGTATTATGTTTCAAATAAATTAAGTGTGTATCGTGATTTGAGGCATCTTAGGCGTCGACGAATCGGTGTCGTAACTTTAGGCAACTCCTAAGGTCCTTAGTCGGTGCCTAATGGCTGGTGAAACAATTTTTTGCTCTGGCCAACTGCCTAATATTTAGGAATCACATTTAGGCGTGTCCTAGTATTAGTGAAAACGGGTATGAATGTATGAAAGTAATTCACTAAGCGTTACCACTTCTTCACAAATATAACTGTAACATGAACACTTTATTGCAACTACACATTCACATCCGTAACTACCCGACCCGTAATATCACATCTCGAGTGTCATTTCTGCTTTTGACAGACACGGTATATCCGCTGTGTCAAATTGCGTGTCACAAACATTCAGCCTCATATAAGTGCCATCCTTTTGGTGTATTTAAATTGTGAACTTGGTTGACACAGTATCTTTTATGTACTTAGATTTTTGTTAATACTATACTAGGATTTGGATGATATAAATTATGTTACTCAAAAAGAGGGATTTGACGAATATGTGACAAAGGGCGGGAAGGGTATTTAGTTCCGTGACGTCATATGTGATGTATTGGGTGGTTACTGGCCAACCTACTGTCAGAGTTGTTCAAGTCACCCGTATAGTCTTCGACTTGACTTTTCAACTATTATCACATTGGTAACAGCTGGGACTTTTTACGTGGTCTCCAATGCACGGAGACGCTCAGTTGAAATACCACTATGCGATCATCTATCCAGAGGCTGACTGCGCCTTGCTTAACCCACTTTACCAATCAGTGAGCGGACCTGATGAGCATCTCTTGATAATATTAGTGATATTAATAAGTTATGTTTCCTGGCAGTCCCAGAGGCTTTTGTGTTTGTGGCCATCTAACAGGGTACAGGTTAAAAGGGATTGTATGGGGAGTGGGAAAAAACAGTCCATACCTCTCCAGAGTTTTTTTTTTTTTATGTTACAAGTTGGCAAACAAGCATAAGGCCCACCTGATGGTAAGTGGTTGCCGTAGCCTATGAGCGCTTGCAGCACCATTAGTAGGAGCCACTCACGCGTTGCCAACCTCGAGATATGGGTTCTTAAATCTCATCTGCCCAGTAATTTCACTAGCGTACAGTGCCCTTCAAACCGGAACACAGTAATGCCTAAGCACTACTATTTGGCGGCAGAATATTTGACACTGTGGTGGTATCTACCTAGCCGGCCTCTTGCAACAAGAGACCTAGCACCAGAGTTGTTGTTAAGGTACGAATGTTGATGCGTCGTGTTCGAGGTTAATATGTAATCGAGTGGAAGCTTGAATAGCTCAACGGTAGAAGGGCTGACTTTGCTCCGTTAATGTGAGGGTCGCGGGTTTGATCCTGACCCCCTTGGGCTATTGCGTAGAATATAAGTGATGCCTTGAAAAGCATTGCTAATATTCTTTGTGTCTCTGTATGTCATCAAGTCCGTAGCGTTTACTTAACATTATTTTCTTACTAGGCTAAATTTATCTCATACAAAATCGACATAAAATATAACAATGCCAGAGGAAAATCGCATAAAAATTAGAAAAATTTGGCCGAATCTGAGAAAATTCTATTTCTCAGAAGTGTTCTAATTAAGAGGTTTGTTATTGCGACTTTTGTTCATCTTTTTTGTGATTTAATCTTCTTCGTCTTAGCATTATTCCCGGTATTTTATTCACCCAGAGTCTGCTAATTACTCTTATCAGGATTTGAGAGGTTATTAGTTGTTTGCGATTGCCACCTGACTCACTCGTAACTCACTGTATAAGAGCAATTTACTTATAAAGAGTTAACGATTATTATCAGATGCTTTGTATGTATAGTAACCGGGACCGACAGCATAACGTGCTCTTCGAGGCACGGCGGAGATACCCAAACGGACAAACGCCTAGACCGAAACAGAAATTTTAACAAACATCTGCCCGAGTCCGCAACCTTCAAGCAGGCAGACTCGCTACCCACAACGACACAACGGTGTCAAAATTTTATGATTTAATAAGTGTGTCTGTTAAAACGCTATATTTTTTAAATGGAAATACTACAGTAATATATTCTTGTAATATTGTTCGACGTCGTATCAAAGCGTCAATTAAACATCCCCGCGGGAAGAAATTTTGCTGTAAAAATGTTTTATTATTGACATAAAATTTTATAATACTAATTAAATTTTAATTAGCACTGGCGGCAGATTTAGGGGCGGTGTTTGCAATTAAAAAATTTGGAAATATCAGCAATCGGTCTTTTATTTCATTTATGTATTTTTAACATTATTATATTATATACATTTAAACTTTATACTCTTTATCTCCCTAATATAATCTTAATTAAGTATTCACAATCTAAAATATGCAAAAAAGTGGTAAAATGATTTCTCTTCAAATAATATGTTATATGAAGAGAAATTACTGTGACTAGGTTGGCAAGCAACCATATGACCCACCTGATGGAAAGCAATTAAATAATAAATAAACGTTGCACACTCAACTTACTATCCTAATGGGGGCCCCCATTAGGATAGTAAAATCCTGTTTCGGGAGTCCGGAAACATTCACAATGACAAGGACAAATACACCCAGACCGGAAAATATGCTTGCATGGTCAATACAAACATATTATACTCCGAGCGGGAATCGAACCCGCGACCTGTGGCGTTTAAGGCAGGTTCGCTACCGCTGCGCCACAACGTTGTCGATTGTCGTAGGCTACGAGCGCTTGCAACACCATATATTTGTGGATGGCACTTGGCATGTTCCCTTCCTTCGAGATATTGGATTCTTTTCCCAATATCTCACTACTGTTTTCCAGTAGAATATTTGACTCGTGTTGCCGATGTTACCTAGCTAGCCTCTGGTAATAAAAGGCCTACCTACTAATACCGGATCTGACCACGGCTGACGAGCAGTGACTTCACTAGTTTTACACTTTGGTAACCAACCAGATTCAAAGGTTAATAAAAACCTAAAATATATAAATAAATTCTAATATTCAACATCACATGACTAGAAGCTTTCGTAACTAGCCCTACATTATTTTCCGATAATTGAATCTCAACTACACACACCGTACTGTCATTTGCCATGCATTGGTGAAGTCAATCCACAATTCAACCACAAGTGTTAAGTGCCACGTTATATTTTATTTATTATTCATCTTCTTTTTGTGTTGTTAGTGGCCAACCTAGTGTCGATATCTCCAGGTCGACCATTTAGGCCTCCGACATGATTTATCAACTATTATCAAATTAATAATGCGTGATGTTTTCCTTCACGGTTATTTAGAAGACAAAATGTACTAAATAAATAAACGTTTCACGCTCAACGGACCGCATTAGCTTAGTTATACCCTATGTTGGTAGCTCGGAAACATACACAATGACGAGGACAAACACACCCAGACCGGAAAACATGTCTCTACGGTCAATACAAACATCTACTCCAAGTGGGAATCGTACCCGCGATGTGTGGCGCTTAAGGCAGGTTCACTATCGCTGCGCCACATCTTCGCCAAAATAAGCACTTGAATAACCAGAATTCTTAAAAACAACCTTTGGTTTAATTTTTATAAATGTGCATAATATATTTTTTTGTAATATTTTACTCACAACTTACATAAATATTCTATAAAATAATGATTACATAATAGAGGTTTAACAACACTCACTCACTTATCTTTTATGAAACAAACTGTAATATTTAACTATTTAATACAAAGCCGTGAACGTACACAGACTGCTTTAAAATTTCAGTAGCACTCAATATACATTAATAAAGTCTATATAAAGTTTCCAATAAATTTCGATTAAATCTTCGTTCGTTGCCCATTAATAAATTGGATTCTTTAAATATTTAAAAGATATTAGATCTCTACGTGTTGCTCTTGTTTTTTTTCCTTTATTAATAATAAACGCTACACACTCAACAGCTCCCATTAGGATAGCAATTTCTTGTGTCCAAAAACACAGTCATGTATGGTAAATACAAACAGCTGTCTGGAGCTTAAACCTACGCCACAACGTCAAATTCTTCTCCGTTTAGGTCTGCATTATGAAAACCTAAGTTGCTAAAGAGGTTATAATAATAATAATAAACGTTGCACACTCAACGGCCCCCATTAGGACATTAATATCCTGTATCGGGGGTCCGGAAACATTCACAATGACAAGGACAAATACACCCAGACCGGAAAATATGCTTGCATGGTCAATACAAACATATAATGATCCGAGCAGGAATCGAACCCGCGACGCGTGGCGTTTAAGGCAGGTTCGCTACCGCTGCGCCACAACGTCGTCAAAAGGTTCCATTCTTTATGGCGCCATTGATCTTCTTCTTTTTCCCGCCTATTTCCCAATTTATTTGAGGTCTCCTTGTGGGTTGTCCCTGATGCTTCTGAAAAATTCTGTGCTTTCAGTTGATTCTCCATAGCTGTCCACCAAGAGACTGGTGTTCTGCCTCGGCTTGGTGTTAATGTTAATCTGGTGCCATTGATCATCTCATAAAAATGATGAAAATGATTTCCCTTTCTTCATAACTAGAATTGAAGTTCCGTTTTAATGTTGTCTATAATAATTAAACACAATAAATTGTTAACCATTTATAAACATTCATACAAAATTTATACTGTGATTAATGTGATCAAGTATCCGTTTGTTAATTTATTCATACACAATTAATGCACTTGATAAAATGGGCTGGTAATTTTAATATTAATATTTACAATAAAATATCACAGTCAAGTTTGTTTATATTAATAGAATCATATTTATTACTGTAGTTAAATTAATAACGTACTTTTATTTATGACTGTATTTTAATATTTATACTGATTTATTTGTTTAATCATTCGTGTCGTTTCCAATTTATCTATGCTTTTCTGAGTTTATTAATTAAGAATCAATTTTCATAAAGGTTTTATTAGAAAGAGCGTTGACAAAAAATTTATCGAAAAAGATGAACTCAAAAGACATTTTCATACGGTTAAATTTTTTTGATCGATTGTTTGTGTGTGTGTGTTGATAAAAAAATTCTTTGCTTCGTTATAGGATACTAACAGACTGAAAACAAATTTTTCATTTATGTTTTATCTTTCTGTAGTGGTAAGATATAAAACCCTTTTATGACAGACCTATACGAATATTTATGAATACACAGAAACGTTATTCCGTTGAATAAATTCAGTCAGTTTATCAACACGAACCAGTCCTTCTTAGCTAAAAAGAAATAAAAGTTAACGACTCTGGAAAGAAATGTGTTACTTAATATAAAACCTTCCAAACAAAGCGTTATCTCAGAAAAAAAAGCATTAGAAACAAAGAGAGCGCGTTAGTAGAAACGAAATGGGCTGAAACTAAGAGTTGGCGGTGTAACGACTGCTACATCTTAGGGCGGTTTCATCTAAAGGTTCGTATTATTGCGACTTTTATTGCTTTTTTATTTGTTTTGATATTTAATTTTTTTGTCCTATAATTACAACGGCTTTAATTACTTACAGATTATGCCAGTTAATGATGGATGGATGTTTGCTACTCTTTCACGCAAAAATTACTGGACAAATTTGGATGAAATTTGGTATATAGGATACTTTTTATCCCGAAAAATGTTGCGTTCTAGTAAGATCATCAAAAAACTACATAACACGAGTGGAGCCGCGGCTAGTTAAAGATATTTCAAATTATGTAATATTTTAAAATAAACTGTCTCTGTAAGGCAGTACTCAAAATTAAGACCAAGCTGAAATCACTGAGCAGACCGCTAGCCTCCTAGTGGAGCAGTCTCTAAATGTACAAAATATTTCACCAAGGACAACTCAAGAAAGGCGCGGATGCACATGGAATCCTGATCTCAAAAAAAGCAGAAAGGTAATATTTAAAAATGTATTTATTTTGAGTTAGAGATATGAAATAATAGTAACAGTTTGTACTGACCCCATTTCGTTCAGTGAGTGAAAATGACGGAGTTCAATGTGGGTGGATGGACAGTTGTCACGTTTCTGGTAGCCTGCCTTTTTGTTTGAAAGGTCATGGGTTCAATTTTCGCTTTAAAAAGATTTAAATTGATTTGCTAGTATGTTTTATTATTAAAATTGTGTCAAATAATTTAGTTACATTTATAAACTTTATAACCGGACACAGATCTGAAACTTCCAGATTACAGAATTAAAACAAACATTTTAAGGGACATTGCTGTCTATTGTCGTGATTTTTTAAATATTGACCGACAAAATAGATTTCCCTTTATGTATGAGTGCAAAATAATATCAATAGCATTTTAAATCCCGATAGCTGCACTATAAATAAACACTACACGACACTACACAACACTAGGATAATAGAATCATGTGTCGAGGGTCCAGAAACATACACAGACACAAACACAACCTCTAAACAGAACATTCACCAAGAAAGAAGCATATGTGTGTATAATAATGATGACGAATGGAACCAACTGTCGTCATCTTTCTTTGTAAGTCTTGTCGTATAAAAAATATTAGCATTATGAAAATAGCTTTACACAGAAGCCCGAAAGTGTGGTTTCCCACGTTTAATTATTGAAGTCGTTCCATTAAGAATGGAATTTCTAAGATTTCTACGTTTCCTAGCAACTAAGTTCTCAGAAAACTAAAAGAAAATATCAATTTCATTACTTCGAAATTTGTGAAAGCAAAAATTAACAATTTTCTCTTCACTCCCAGGACGTAAATGACTACTTTCGTCAATTACATTCTCTAAATACAAAAGTAGTTCCTACCCCACCTTAACGTATATCCCATACACGTAATAATTATGTACATTTAAAAAATATAATTAATAATTCCCTAATATGGATACTGAAGCTAGGCCTGTCATTTTAACAGGCCAGCTGGGTAGGTCCGATAGTCTCCCACAAAGTATTTTTAGCATTACAGGGGAAAGGAGATTTACAAACCAATATCTCGAGGTTGGCAATGCATGAGTGACACCTACAAATGAACGGTGTTACACTTCTTCTTATCGATTGGTTAGTGGTCAGAGTTGTTCAGATCGCCCGTAGGCCTCTGACTTGACTTATCGACTGTTGTCTAATTGTCAACAGCCGGACCGACTTTTTACGTGCCCTCCGTTTGTTAATTCTAAATTAACAACTTTTCCCTAAATGACTATGAAAGTATATAAACTACAGTAAAGTATTTACATAAAAAATAAAAATTTAAACATTTGTCTGTCTATTTTCCAGCAAATTTCTGAAACTGGTCTTGACTGGACTGATTTTAACGGGACGGATGTTATAAGGAGTTGGTCAGGCTACTGTTTATTGTTTTAGAAAAACAATTTGAATTCCGTGCAATTGGGAAAACACGACGCTTTCGGCTAGTTTTGTATCGAAATCAGCCTTTCACATTTTAAAAACGACAATTATATATTTTGTATTTGTTTTATATTTCTCCCTCTACATTGTACATATATGTATGTATTTTTTTATGTATTTTGATTCACCAATGGTAATTACACTAATATAACAACATGACTTAATCTATGAACTTAAAACTAAGTGCATTACCTATTAATGCGAATACCACATGCACATATTGAGTATATTATGTAATTTTATTTATGTATAACATATGTATTTTATTTTATTTATGTATAATATATTTATATATTTATGTCATTATGTATATTATTATTATTATTATTTATTCAATTTCAGCTTGTTAGTGCCACTGTACACCTCTTCCACCGCTTGTTTTTCACTACCATGTCCTCTATCCAAAGGTTGTCTGAAAGAGATCGCTGCCTTAGCGATAAGACCGCCTTTTGTGCTATCGTTTTATTCCGTGTTAATTTTTCTGTGTTATATTGGTGTGCAAATAAAGTGTATTATTATTATTATGTTTTCCTTTATTTTTCCGGTTTTTACACCGACCTAGTAATATACACGGGCCTAAGCCAAGTGTATATCAGGGGAGAGAGAGTTATGAGAGAGAAAGAGAGTGTGTATGAGTGATGGGCCTGGTTTGGTGAGTGGTGATGAAAAATAATATTATTTTTTATCTGTCTGTAAGAATTTTCTTACTAGTCTACATGTATTTAAAATGGTAGCCTTTTGCATTAAATTATATGTTTTAGGTGGTAGGCTTAGTGTTTTATATTATTATTATTCACAGACAACCGTTATGGCGTAACCATACACATCAATAAATCTGGCAATTTTTTTTTTTTTTTTATGTTAGAAGTTAGCAAACAAGCATACGGCCCACCTGATGGTAAGTGGCTGCCGCAGCCTATGAGCGCTTGCAGCACCATTAGTAGGTGCCACTCACGCGTTGCCAACCTCGAGATATTAGTTCTTAAATCTCGTTCGCCCAGTAATTTCACTAGCGTACAATGCCCTTCAGACCGGAACAGCATTTGGCGGCAGAATATTGGACACTGCGGTGGTACCTACCTAGCCGGCCTCTTGCAACAAAAGACCTACCACCAGTGTGACTGATTGCACTGGTGGAATAATCTCTGTTGTGACAGAGGTTATCCCAACAGCGGGCGATAGTGTCGTCACATCCCGACGCCATTAAAAAAACAGTTGTTGCTCGTCTCCGACTAATTACTCTTTCTCCTAACAAATTAACAGTCTGGAAAGCTATGTTAGCTTGAACAGGGACTAAGCTGTTTAAAAGATATTTATCTTTAGAGTTTAATTTAAGACGACGTCGTGGCGCAGCGGTTGTGAACCTGTCTTAAGTGCCACAGGTCGCGAGTTCGATTCCCGCACGGAACAGATTTTTGTATTGACCATACAGCCATGTTTCGCGGTCTGGATGTGTTCGTTCTTGTCATTTTGTATGTTTCCGGATCCCCAACACAAGATATAGGCATATAGGCATTTATTTTATTAGTAATTGCCTGTAAATGCTCTTTTTTTTTATTGCGGTTGGCAAACAAGCATACGGTTCGCCTGATGGTAAGCAGTCATCGCAACCTATTAACACTTGCGATATTTGAAGTATCACATCCGCATTGCCAACCCAGGGGATAGAAGGTATAAGAAAGGAAAAAAGGAGGGGACCAGAGGGGTGGGAAGTTGGGCCTCTAGTGCTCTCACCCATCTCACAAAACGCAACAGTAGGCAAGTCAAGTCCTGGCTCTACTACAACTAAAATTAACACTGTGTTGCATAAGTGAGAGCAATGGAGGACTATAATCGAGTCATGAGACAGTACGGCTATTACAAAGCCGTACTGTCTACCTATAGTTAAGGCTTTTTATTAATGTATCAATAATTAACTTATGTTTTTTTTTTTTTTTTTTTAAATAACGCCGGAGGGCAAATGACTCTACTCTACCTGATGGTAAGTGGAAGTAGAGTCCACACGCGAAGGTGGCTAATACGGTTGCAGAAGGCGAACTGTACTAGCCATCCTCGCCCTACAACATTATATTAGTACATTATTTACAACGTTCATTTAAAATTAATAGTTCGTGTGGTTTTAATTATTCATACACAATTAATGAGCGTGTTTAACTTTTCGTCGAGAGATAAAATGTTTATTTGATGTAATTTTGTATTAATATTATATAAATGGGACTAAGTTTATTTTCAATGGTTCTGAACCGGTTTTGTTTTATTTTTTGGATGGGGATCCTACCCCCTCTTTTCCTTTTCTCTTTATTCCTTCCCTTCTGTCCCTCAGGTTCGCAACACGCATATACTTCAAGTATCACGCGCGTTCACAGGTTGCGGAGACTGCTTACCATTAGGTTTACCAACCGTCATCATACCTATTCGCCAACCATCATGAATAAATAATAAATAAATAAACGCTACACACTCAACTACATAGATCGAATTTATTACATCGTTAAAACTATCCTAGAAATTTAAATTCAACTTCTCTCATTAAAACAGCCATTTTAATTTTGCCAAAATAGCAGGCGACAAGAGAACTTCGTACTTTTTAAACCATAAAAATAAATGAAAAGTCCAAGTGCCAATAACACGATGAAAAAGTAATTACGTGCTAAACGCTTAACTTTACACACTCAACGGCAAATAAATAAACAGTACACACTCAACGACCTTCATTAGGATAGTTATATCCTGTGTCGGAGGTCCGGAAACATACACAATGACAAGGACAAACACACCCAGAACGGAAAACATGGCTGTATGGTCAATACAAACTTCTGCTCTGTGCGGGAATCGAACCCGTGACATGTGGCGCTTAAGGCAGGTTCGCTTCCACTACCATCAGTTCTCCCCGGACGGGCTCAGTTGAGCAATGTGCTTGAGAGGCCCCGGAGTGCGTTCCACAGGAGTTCCTGGAGCCTGTAGCACGCACTGATGTTGGCCACCGAGGAGGTTTTAGTGGGACGCCGTGGTCGAACATGGAACAATACATAACCCGGTTCTGTTCTCTAGGAGGCCGGGCCGGTTACAGATTTCCTCCCCGTCAACAAAAATAAAAAAAATGTTCACTACTGCGCCACAAAATCGTCGAATTAAAAATTCATCAGAGTATCAAGCAGATTAAATTATATGAAAAGTGTAACATCGTCTAGACTCTATTTAAACTGTGATCCACTTTATAATCTACGAAATTTCAGCGGCATACGAAATTTTAATTACACCGGAGACGAGTGAAACATTAATTATGGAACAATACGTTGAAGCAATTGTTTCGTACAACGCACGCCTCTGGATTCAATTAAAACTTATTAAGTGCTTCTATAGCGATACTTTTTCACACCCCAATAGTTTTTTTTTAACAACGTGGTAAGCAATTATAATAAAGAATAGCAAATCGTACCTTTTCAATTTGTTTATTGAAATCTGCATCTCGATTTAAGCGGAGATGGAGCCGACCCGAGCCGAGCCGAGGAAACCTGTATATCGTGAATTCTATATGCCGGTGTTAGGGATTAAAGGGCCCGCCTATCGCAAAGCAACATTGTGTTTTGGTTGGAAGGACACTATAGCTAGTTAACTTACTGGGCAAAGGAGAACCACAGTCTTAAGGTTGGCAACTCGTGAGCGAAAACTAAGCTCTCATAAGCTACGACATCCGCTTACCATCAGGTGTTTTGTAAGCTTGCTTGCAAACTTAGTTGCATAAAAAATATTGCTGTGGCGCAGTGATAACGATCTTGCCGAAATAAAAATGGTCACAGCTTCGATTCCCACTCGGAGTAGGTGTTTTTTTTCCCATAGAGTTATGTGTTTCGGTCTGGCTGTGCTTGTATTTTGGACCCCGACACAATTATCCCCATAGGGGTCATTGAGTGTGTACGTTTTTGTGAATACTATTTCAGTCTCGTTTGCATTTTTCATACACCTAACTAAAGTATAAAAGTGACGTACACGAACTCGTAACTTCCCGACCCGTAACATTGTATCACGAGTGTCATTACCGCTTTACACGGACACGGTACATCCTGTCGTTGTATCAAATTGCTCATCAAGTACGCCTTATACTTGCTTGCTAATTTAGTTGCAAAAACTCGTTGTGGTGCAGTGCTAAGGAACCCACCCAAAAACGAATGGTCAGGAGTTAGACTTCCACTAGGGTAGGTGATTGTATTTACCATACAGGCATGTATTCCGGTCTGGCTGTGTTTGTATTAATGTGTTTCCGAACCCCCAACACATAACAATCCTAATTGAAGTACGTTTTTGTGAAAACTATTTCAGTTTCGTTTGCATTTTTTATACATATAACTAAAGCATAAACGTGACGTAGACGAACTCGTAACTTCCCGACCCGTAACATTCTATCACGAGTGTCATTACCGCTTTACACGGATACGGTACATCCTCTCGTTGTGTCAAATTGCTGGTTACAACCACTTCCATATCTCTGCATGTTTACGACTAGTCAATATCGAAATTTGAATTTTTGTTGATAGTCAGATGAAATAATAATATTTTGCAACAAAATTAAATTCTATTACAATCTTCTTCCTAACATTAGTCGCCTACTTTAATAATAATAATAAATAATAATAAACGTTGCACACTCAACGGCCCCCATTAGGATATTAATATCCTGTGTCGGGGTCCGGAAACATTCACAATGACAAGGACAAATACACCCAGACCGGAAAATATGCTTGCATGGTCAATACAAACATATTATGATCCGAGCGGGAATCGAACCCGCTACCTGTGGCGTTTAAGGCAGGTTCGCTACCGCTGCGCCACAACGTCGTACTTTACCCAGGGTCTGCTTATTACTCTTATTCGGGTTTGACAGGTTTTAAACAGAGCGATTGTCATCTGACCTCCGCAACCCAAAGGGCAAACCTGTAATTTCTTAGATAAGAGCAAATTACCTATCAAAAGTTAACGATTATTTTCAGATGTTATGATAACAACCGGGAACGACAGCTTAACGTGCTGCCCAAGGAGCCCACTAGAAAAAACGTCCAGACTGAGACAGATATTTGTAAGATAAACACAAAAGTCTGCCCCGAAAGGAATTCGAACCCGTGACCGTCAAAGCTAGAGGCAGGCTCGCTACCAATACACCACAAAATTAAACGCCATTACAATTATATGTATAAAAAATATTTATATAATAAATAATTTCTTTTTATTTCGTTAATAATAATAATAATAATAATAATATCATTTATTTGCACAGAAAGTAGGTACATAAAATATAGATGTTTACAAAACTTAAGATTCTTCTACAATCTACCTTATATTAGGCATGCAAACATAGAATACAATAACACTCCACTACTACTATTTACTAATATATAAAGTTATTACATTTAAATTCAAATGAAATAAAATTTATTAGAAATATAATCTCGATTTAAATTTAGGAGCTAGATGTTACATAGTCGAAACAGGTAAATATGGATTTATATTGTAATATCATTTAAAAAATCATTAATCGAGTAGTAGCATTTTTCTATTAAAAGTTCCATCAGTTTTTTTTAAACATATAAATTGAGTTATTTTTATGGTATCGGGGATTTTATTGTACACACGAGGACCCATAACAAAAATACTTTTTTTAAGTAGAGCTGTGTTGTAACTATCGATTTGTAAAAAATTTCTATATTGGTTCCTAATGGGCCTTTGTCTATTTTTACATATCTTAGGAAAGTAATTTTTATTATTTCGTACAAAAACAGCCATTTCCAGGATATATAATGCTGGAAAAGTGAGTAATTTCAGGGACTTAAACACAGGCGCACAACTGTCAGTCACTTTTAGGCCACACATTGCCCTTAAACAGCGCTTTTGGGCTTTAAACACTTGTTCTCTCAAACTACAATTACCCCAAAATATAATACCAAATCGCAGAGTTGATGCTACCAAGCCGTGATAGGCCACTAATGAAATAGTTATATTTACTTTTTTATTTAGATTAAATAGAACATATGCAGAATTACTCAGTTTTTTGCATACAGTTTCTGCTTGGGGTTTCCAAGACAACTGGCTGTCTATTAATACTCCTAAAATTTTTTGAACTGTAACATGATCAATTTTTTGTTGGTTATATTCTATAGTCAATTTTTTTACCGCCAAACGTTGATGGAAATGCATTATATTTGTCTTAAATAAATTTATTTTTAAATTGTTAGTGTCAAGCCAATGTATTATGTCTTTTAATGTATTATTTATGTCGAATTCGTATTTGTTTGATTCAGTACTTTTTATTAATACGGTGCTATCATCTGCAAATAAGATCATTGGGTGGTGAATATAACGTGGCAAGTCATTTATATAAAGTAAGAAAAGTAATGGGCCTAGTACGCTACCCTGTGGTACACCGTATTTGACAATTCTGTCTTCAGATATATATTGTTTTTCACATTTAGTCTTGACGCATATTCTTGTTAGTTGTGTGTATTGTATTCGGTCACTAAGGTATGATTTTATAAGGTTTAGAACGTTACCTCTGATACCATAAGTATAAAGTTTATTTAGAAGAGTTTCGTGATGTACGCAATCAAAAGCTTTTGTCATATCAGTATATATAGCACATACGGGCACTTTATTATCTACATTTTTCATTATAAACTTTAAAATTTCATATATCGCTGAGTTTATTCCTCTTTGTTTTCTAAAACCTTTCTGTTCATCACACAAAATATTATTTTTAGTTGTAAATTTGTTAACAGAGTCGTAAATGATTTTTTCTATAATTTTTGAAAAAACAGGAATTAAGGCTATAGGCCTGTAGTTAGTTATTTCTTTAGGGTCGTTTTTTTTAAAAAGTGGTTTGATGACAGTTTTTTTTAAAACTTTCGGGTATACACCATTTAATACACATAGATTGATGATGTGACTCAAATGTATACTAATATTAGGGGAAACAAATTTTATAACTTTAGTAGTTATAACAATCTTTAAAAAAAAAACCAATTGACTTTAACCACAAAAGCTTTAAGAGTTTTAAAAAACTAAGCATAAAACTAAAATAGAACCATTTTAATTTCGTAGCACTGTTACCCGTAGCAATATCAATAAACAAGTGCTACGACGTAGTTTGTAATGCGTAGTATGGTGCTACGCGTTAATATTTGAATAGCACCAGCTCTTTTCTTTTGGAAGTTTTTCTTCTTGAATATTTAAAGAAAATAATCTGTCATATTCAAAACGTAATTTTACTAACGGAATTCAAGTAGATTCTAACATAAAATTAAAATTGAAATGCTTAATCCAAAGGTGGTGAACAAGATTACGGCCTCGACGGTGGCGGGTTCGACTCTCACTCGAGCTAATGTTTGTATTGACCATACAGGCATGTTTTCCGGTCTGGGTGTATTTGTCCATATCATTGTATATTTACGGACCCCCGACACAGGATATCAACATCCTAATGGGTCATTGAGTGTGTAGCGTTTATTTATCTATTTATTTACAATAACCGAAAGACAAAAAGTAAGGAAAGCAACATTATATTTACTATGTAATGCTTATTAACTTTAAAATTCTGTAAGAGGATAGTATCAAAAACAAAAAGTATTAACTACCCATACTAAAGAACATATATAGTACTATAAAGGCCAGTTTGTTGGGAAGTTTCTTGAATTCCATACATATTGAAACGATCACTTATTGCCGATGCATATTTTAGAAGCTTTGCCTCCACGGAGAGATTGAATATTGAGTAGGATGCGAAATTGATCCTTATAACTCAGTTAAAATAAATGATTTTTCATTTACCAACTCCGTCGTTAATCGTGGCTTGAAGAAATGTTTATTTGAGTATAGTAACAGCTTTTTCCCGTGTCTTTAGAGGAATCATGTGGACAGTTCACAGTAATAAAAACTTGAAAATTTATGCTCGATTTTACCTTATTACTCATCGTTAGAAGCAGCTTAAGGAATTGGCAATAGGAATATCAGTAATGCCTTGAAAAGGCATTCCTAATATTCTTTAAAAAAATCATAATATGTTAATCCTGTGGTGGGGTGTTCGGAAACATTCTCTTTGACAAGGATAAATACACCCAGACCGGAAAACATGGTGGTGGTGCATAAGATTCACTAGCGCTACGCAACAAGGAAAATATAATACGTATTATATCTATATTCATATATTCACATATCATATCAAAAATTAAAGATTATTACTTTTAGATCACTTTTATTTCAGAATAAAACTCATTAATTTTAAAGGAACCCCAAAAACCTCAACGCTTAATGAACTTCGCGGTGAAATAATTGATGTTATTGAGACGGTCAGATTTAATGGAGGTTCCGTAATTTACTGACATCTTTTAATATAATAAAAATCCTTTTACCTCTGCACGGGATTTCGTTGCTATGAAAGTGTCTACAATTTAAATAACAAAATAATCTCTTTCACAGCAGAGATTACTCCAGCAGGGCAATCAGTCATACTGGTGATAGGTCTCTTGTTGCAAGAGGCCAATTAGTCACCGCAGTGGCAAATATTCTAACGCAAAGCTGTAATGTCTTTGGCATTACAGCCTTTCGGCTTGAAGATTTGAGAACCAATATCTCGAGGTTGGCAACGCGTGAGTGGCATGGCACCTGCTAGTAGTTTTGCAAACTCTCATAGGCTACGACGACATCTTACTATCAGGTGGGACGTATGCTTTCTTGCCAACTTAGTAACTTAATATAAAATAAAATGCCACCTTTCTCTCTAAATGAAATAACGAGTGATTTTTTATGTTGTAACTTTTACCGCGATTTAGGGCTATGAAAAACAAAAACCTAGCTATATAGATTTATCTTTCTGATAGGAAACAAAGAAGCATCAAATAAAAAGCGATCAAACAAAGATGGCGGTAGCCACGAATTACCCCTACAAAGGTTTTGGCTGCCGGCTATTTGCACCATTACCTCGATAGTGCGGGATGCGGGTGTAGGGTGACTGTGGGTTGTGATACAAGTGGGACAAATCTCTCTCCATTTCCACAATACTGTTCCCTTCAAATGTTTTAAGGATACCAAATAAACATACCAAAAATATTTTGTGTTATAACTAATATTTAACTACGCTATGGTACTTTTTGGAAATACTTAAAATATATACATTGTGTTAGTTTTTTTTTTCGTTTTTAAGGATGGACAAACGAAATATTGTATAGTAAATTTATACATATAAAGTATTTTAAATATAATATTCATGAATTAAAGTTAATGCGACACTGTACCATAACATTTTCTTTATTGATATTTTGGGTAATTATAATGTGTGTTATGTGTTTCGTTCTGAACTGAATTAATTAATTAATCTAAATTCTTAATTACTTCCAAAACTTAATATGATATATTATTATTAAAATGCTCTTTTTCTAATTGAAATTCTTTAAACAACATTTTACAATTACAACCGCCTCGGCCTAGTAAATTAGTTGTTTAGAAGTCAGTTAAAAACTCTCTTATATAAATAAAAATATGAAACTTAATACATCAACAACATAATACATCAATCAGTATCAAATTCTAAAAATGATAAAATGTAAAAATATTCTTATCAGCCCTATTCAACACGCCATGTCTCAGCAAAAGAATAAAAAAGTGATCGGATGACAAAAAGAAAGAGTCACGAATTCCCATCTACAAAGGGACCGCCGCAGGTTATTTGCACCATTACACTGATAGTGCGGGTCAGGGAAGCAGGAAAGGTAAAGAGTATTGTTACTTGAGACACTTACATTTAGTACGTTTATTACAGAGTAGAGTATGACAGAAGTACTTACGTGATTGTAATACCGACCAAAAAAATAAATATTAACAAAGTAGTATCGACGGCAAACATAAGTTGGTTATTAAAAATAATATGAAAAAAAAAAGTTATGGGAAAATTTTCTATATCTCTTAAGCTACTAGACGCATTTTTTTTTTCAAAGTTATTTTCGTGAAACGTATTTTTAAAGTTTTTTTTTTCAGAAATTTCCGATTTTTTCCAAATTACAGCTAATACTTTTAACAGCAGTGAATTATTTTATGTGACTCAGATTTTGATAAGAAGAAAAAAAATTCTTTTATCATAACTCCATGGCGAATAGTTTTAGTCTGTGAAAATTATTATGTATTTTTAACTTAACATTTTGATTAATTAAATTATACGGTTGCTCTATTTTCATTTTAAAGAGTATATGAGTAATGAGAGATATCTATAAAGTAATATTTCATTATAAATATCTATTAAATAAAATAGTTTAAGATAAAATTATGTTTTAATAAATAATTGTTTTTTATTTTGCTTATCGACATCATGGTGTTCCTACAACCCTCATTGGACGTCAGTCACCCTTTATCAGACGTCGCTGTGAGTCAAACTGTGCCTTTGTTACAAACTTCAAGGGCTCGAGATAAATCTTGTATAATTTCCAACCCTTATTTATCCGAATGACACTTTTGTAAGGTATATATTTGTTCAAAGTAAATAAAATAAACTTGCCAAAATAACACGGCAAAATTGTGTGCGTCAGCAATATTCAAATTCGTACAATATATAAAAAGTATACTGGATCATTAGTGGCAAGATCTATGTGATTTTTTTCGGAATATTTGGACAAAAAGCTTTTCTAGTGCTAATTAAACAATCGCAAAACTTTCTTCTTAATAGAATAATTTATGAGTCAGGAAAAAAGGATTCAGGAAAAAAATGTTTGCAAAACGATGCAAAATTCAGAATTTACTCGACACTCGAGACCTCGAGACAGCAATGTCTGTGACTTATAAAAATTTATGAAGTCGGGACATGCATCCAATCCGGCGTATTTATTTTTACTGAGACCCAAAGAGTTATGAAAAGTGCCCCTTGAGATTAGTATTACTATTTCTAAATAATTAATTTATGATGTTATATTAATATATTGATAGTGAAAAATTAAAATGTGTGGCCACAATTAGGATGCATCAATTAATTTAGGTTATATTGATAATAATTTTGGTCTCAAGAGAACTTTTGATGTAATTTTTGGCGGACTTCAATATTTTTTTATAAATGCTACACATTCTACGCCAGAGGGTGCGGACACATACACAAGGACAAGAACTAACATGGCCAGACCGGAACAAATGTGTGTATGGTTAATACAAACATCTACTTCGAGCGGGGATCGAACCCACGAATTGTGGCACTTAAGTCATGTTCGCTACCGCTACGCCACAACATCGTCAAAATTTAGGGGGACGGAGCGGCTAAGCCGAAACTCGCCCAATCTTGGGGGATTGGGAGGCCTCGGAAAAATGTTAAGTAATTTTTCTGACTTTTTAAGAATAAATCCAACGCAATCAAGCACAGGCGCCCTCAAGCCTCAAGTAATTAATGGACGCTCTCTTATACTTAGATTAATCTAATTTTATTATTTTGTATCACGTTTGTTTGTATGTCTGCTACGCGATATTGCTCTTTACGAACTTTCGATTCCATTGTCCTTCATTAGTAGAATCTCTTAATCGTGAAAGGTTCACTTTCACCTTCAATGATAATGGTCGCTGGTTCGATTCCCACTAGGGACAAATATTTGAATTGGCTCTTCAAATTTCCCGACGTTAGGATGTGATGACCCCATCACCCGCTGTTGGGATAATCTCTGTCACAGCAGAGATTATTCCACCAGTGTAATGAGTCACACTGGTGGTAGATCTTTTGTTTCCGCAGTGTAAAATCTTCTGCCGCCAAATAGTAGTGCTTAGGCATTACTGTGTTCCGGTTTGAAGAGCAATGCAGGCTGATGAAATTACTGGGCAGAGGAGTTTTGAGAACCAATATCTTAAGGTTGCCAACGCGTGAGTGGCACCTACTAATGGTGCTGCAAGCGCTCATAGGCTACGGCAACCACTTACCATCAGGTGAGCCGTATGCTTGTTTGCCAACTTGTAACTTAAAAAAACATCTCGTTTGGGTAAATATTCTTGTGTTTATGGTCTTTTGAGATCAGTTATAAACGTACAGATTTATAAACTCCTACATAGATACGCTACACACACTAGTGTTTTTTTTTTTTTTTTAATCATTTATTTATTATAGAGGGTTTTATCTATATAAGATAATGCCACCCTCGAGGTAAACTAACTAATAACAACTTATAATTTGCGACTTATACCTAACTTAACAAATGTATATAGCATTCTGGCTGCTCGCGATGATGGAGCATCCAGAATACTATTATACAGTCCTATATCATACTTGTTATAATGAACACTAGTGTTGTAACTATAAACTTAGTTTGTATCACTCTTAGGCAGCCGTCATCAAATTACCGGAGATAGAGAAGATTATAACGCAATAAGAATAACTCTGTTACACCGCAATCCAAGTAACAATCAAGTTTTCTCGGAATATTCAATTATCCACTTATATAACAACTGCGAACGAAACTTCATAGCGTGGTAATTGAATGAGGTTGTCAGGGCTGTCTAAAAATAGAGATTTTCTATTTACTAGTAGGGTTGAAATTTTTTTTTATTTTGTGAGGGTTGGCAAGCAAGCATACGGTCCGCCTAGTGGTAAGCAGTCACTGCAACGCTTTTAAAAACTTAAAATAGAAATGAAATCGTACGTGAATATCAAGCCAATAAAATACAATTTCGACTATAATTCAAAATTTCATTGAAATAAAATAAGAAATTTCGTAACTAATTCAAAATATTTGAATTTTGAACGTAAGTACATCATCAATAGATACATTTTATATGGAACTTTAACTTTATTGAATAATCGCCTTAATTATCTCCGAGTTAAAGACGAAAATCCTTTGTATATATAAGCGTTATGTTTAAAGGTTATATATTCAAGAGAAGAGCCTATTCTTTCCTTAAAGGTCGGCAACGCGCCTGCATGCCTTCTGGTGTTGCAGATGTTCATGGGCGGTGGTGATCACTTAACATCAGGTGAGCCTCCTGCCCGTTTGCCCCCTCTTACATAAAAAAATATATATTATTTTTGGAAAATTGAACATTAGTCTTTTAGCGTATGATTTAAAGATCATTTTCCAATACATTTATTGAGGTATTTGCTATAATTTTTCTTATGGGGAATGTTAGGTTTTATTTTCATTACGGAATTTCTTGATTCGGTCGCCGCGCTCAAAGCCCGCGATAAAAGCTACGCAATAGCTTAAAAAAAATATAGACGGTCATAGCCGGGCGAGCTAACTGATCGGTAAACAATCGGTGCGGTAAGCAACTTTAGGCGCAATCAGTGAATAGATGGGAACAACATAATGGTATTTCAACTGAGTGTCTCCGTCCTTCGGAGGACACGTAGAAAATTAGTCCCGGCTGTTATCAATTTGATAGTAGTCGTCAAATCAAGTCAAAGGCCTATTTTGGCGACCTGAACAACTCTGAAACTAGGTTGGCCACTAACTACTAGATAAAAAGGAGAAGAATAAAAAATATCCGTAAAATAATTAAATATTTAAAATAATCTCAACCAGGTAATGTAAAACCAATTTCTACAATTGCTAAGAGATACGGAGCGCGAATGAAACGATATGATAATATTATCTCATACTCTCAGATAAATAGAATATTAATTGATTTCGAAATTAAATAACATTTCAATGACCTGAATGATTATTCTGCCAATGATAAAACAACACGGCTCGTTTCGATTTGAATTAGTTTTAAGATTACAGCATGGGATTGGATTGAATTTTTTATTGAATGTGATTTTTTTTATGTTACAAGATAGCAAACAAGCATACAGTCTGCCTGTCGTGGCAGTCACCGCAACGTATGAACGCTTGCGATACATGGAGCGTCACATGCGCTCTGCCAACCCAAAGGATAGGAGGAAAGGGATGAAAAGGGGGGAAAGGAAGAGAACAGTGGGGACGAGCACACGTAACGTAACACTACCGGCGTCGGGATGTGACGACCCCATCGCCCGCTGTTGGGATAACCTATGTTACATCATAGATTATTCCACCAGTGCAATCAGCCATACTGGTGGTAGGTTTTTAGGTCTGGTGCAAGAGGTCGGCTAGGTAGCTACCACCGCAGTGTCAAATATTCTGCTGCCAAATACTAGTGCTTAGGCATTACTATGTTCCGGTTTGAAGGGCACTGTACACTAGTGAAATTACTGAGCAGACGAGATTTAAGAACCAATATCTCGAGGTTGGCAACCCGTGAGTGGCACCTACTAATGGTGCAGCAAGCCCTCATAGGCTACGACAACAACTTACCATCAGGTGGGCCGTATGCTTGTTTGCCAACTTTTAACATAAAAAACTGCTCTGTTATTTTAGCATTATTCCCGGTATTTTATGTACCCAGGGTCTGCTTATTACTCTTATCCGGATTTGACAGGTTACTAGTTTTTACACGGAGCGATTACCATCTGACCTCCACAACCCTAAGGGCGAACCAGTAACTCATTGGATAAGAGCAATTTACTTATCAAGAGTTAACGATTATTATCAAATGTTATTGATAATAACCGGGACCGACAGCTTAACGTGCTCTCCGTGGCATGGTGGGGAGACCCACACGGACAAACGCTCAGACCGAGACAGAAACTGAACCGGCAACCGTGGAGACTAAAAGCAGACTCACTACCCACAACGCCACAACGGTGTCAGTGATGCCACTGTAGTAGGCTCTACTAATTTTCATACGATTTCTTAGAATTATATTATATGTGTGAGTCAGACACACTAGTTTACATTGTTCTTTAATATATACAAAATAAACATATAAATAATAAGTCAGCGTACAAGATATTAAAGACTTAATTATATGAGGGTTTTTTTACGCAAGCCATATCAATCACGTTTGAATTTTTGCTTGTTTGCTTGTATATCTGACTACGAACTATAGTAAATTGGGTTGGAGGTTTTTATGGTTTTATTGTTGAAGGTTAGGTTACTTAAAATCTGGCACACGTTTCAAGATACGCTACCTAGAAACTGAGCTATCTAAAAATAGTGATTTAACAAGGTTAGTACGGTGAAACCACTCAAAGTACTAATTCAATGAAGGCGCGTTCTTTAAATAATTAAATAACTCTCAACGGCCCCCATTACAATATTGGTATCCTGTATCGGGGGTCCGGATACATACACAATGACAAGGACAAACACACCCAGACAGGAAAACATGCTTGTATGGTCAATACAAACATCTGCTCCGAGCGCGGATCGAAACCACTACCTGTGGCGCTTTAGGCAGGTTCGCTACCGCTGTGCCACAACGTCGTTAATTTCTAGTAACAATAAGCTCAACAGATTGCTGTTTTTTTTTTTGCGATGATTCTTCAAATCATTACTTATACTCCTATTGACCTTTTAATTAACTTGCGCTAGGAGTGGGTGCGACAATAGCCCAAGGGAGTCAAGATCGAAGCCGCAACTCTCTTGTTATATGAGCAGAGTCCATCCCCTTAAACTTTGAGCTATTGAGGCTGTATTAATTTTATTTACAGGTATAATAAATAAATAAACGTTGCACACTCAACGGCCCCCATTGGGATAGTAATATCCTGTGTCGGGGGTCCGGAAACGGTCACAATGACAAGGACAAATACACCCAGACCGGAAAATATGCTTGCATGGTCAATACAAACATATTATGCTCCGAGCGGGAATCCGTGACCTGTGGTGTTTAAGGCAGGTTCGCTACCGCTGCGCCACAACGTCGTCACAAGGTATAATATACTGATACACTGTATACTAATATTAAAAATGTGAAAGTTTGGATGGTTGGATAGAGGGATGGTTGTTTGTTACTTAACCATGCGAGAACGGCTGAACGAATTTGGATGAAATTTGGCACAGAGATAGATTATATTTCGGAATAGCGCATAGGCTTTTATCCCGGTAAAATGGTGGGATAAACAAAAGACGAACTATAAATTAGGGTCCGATGCTAGTTTATTGATATAATGACAAATTCAAGAGGTACACAAATTCAAACTTTCTAAAAGTAATATAACAACAATGCAACATAGACTCGTAGTATCAAATAAAAATCTTTTCAAAAAACGCTTTCCAGTGGCACATTCGCAACAGTATATAACCTCGTACATTTAGTTAGGAAAGTCTCACAATACGGCGTAACGAAGCCGACCTGACGCTAACTAACTCCATTCAGAGTGAAGATTGCATATCACTGTAATTTACGTGGATAGGATGAAAATGTGCAATAAATATTTATATATATGAATACTTAAATATTAGTGTGATAAAATATCATCCATTGCTATTTGGACGCAAATAAGCAATACCATGTCAACCCACACGAATGTCATTTCGAGAAAAACGCGTTTGATAATTTTGAACAACTTGCTTTATATGATTTTTTTATGTATTGGTCAAGTGTTTGGCAATTTCAGATTTATTTAAGTTATTTTACTTATTTTCACAAAAATAAGTATACAAACTGCATATTTCGTATATAATATAACCCAAAACGTTTAAAAATACATAAATTGCATGATTGAAAAATTGGCTTTTTAGAAGTTTTAAAGCTTAAAACCCTACAAATATTAAAGAAAAATGTTCTTCAGCCATTTACCAACACTTCTGCATATATAACTCAGTTTTTCAATTTTTTGGGTTGACATGGTATTGCTTATTTGCGTCCATTTATCCTATTAATATTTTAAATAAAATTCCTTCCTTAAAGTTAAAGTTGCGGGTTCGATCCTGACCCCCTTGGGCTCTCGTCGTACCCACTCCTAGCAAAAGTTTTATGCTGATTTGGAAGGCAATAGGAATATTATTAACAACCGGAAAAAGTAGCGTTGCTAATATTCTTTAATAAAATGTTTGAATTCTCGTTACTCTATCATGCAAAAGCGGCTGAGCGTTAGGCACAGAGACAGATTGTTAGTTGAACTAACACATAGAATAGGTATGTACTTTTTATCCCACACTGTAGTGTTACAGAATTCTTGTATAAATGGGTTTTATGGAATTCAGACTAATTATTATTTTACATACTGTTATTATAAAGTATTGTGGCCCGAACCGAATCCGAGGGTGACAATCGCGACCATTTCGGGTGGCAATGTTTTACTTTCAACCCGTGGTGCGTGTACGATTTTGTTCCTACTGTGAAAAGTTCAATTTTAATCCCTGGTACGAGGGAACAACGTACGGTTGCTAGGTTACCGGAAGGTAAACTAAGTTAATTAATGTCGTGTTGCCGAGAGAGAATCTGGTATTTCTTCCTCATACCAGGAACTACAAAACGTACTTTTCATCGAGGTAGAAAAAAAAGGTTTTTATGTTCACAGCTTGTATCTCTCACATAAATCATATAAGGCGTATTTGAAGATCATTAAACACAATTTAATTAGTGAGTCTTAATAACGAGAAATTGGTGATTACATCATCAAATTCTCAAACTCGTATTTAACATCCTAAATCGCTCACCCGTCACTAACCCGCACTAATGAATTTCTCATCTCGTAACTTGACAACACTTAAAGCTTACTACAAACGTAGTAAATACATCATCATCACTACATAGTATAAAACAAAGTCGCTTTCTCTGACCCTATATCTCTATGTATGCTTAAATCTTTTAAACTGCGCAACGGATTTTGATGCGGTTTTTTTAATAGATAGAGTGATTGAAGAGGAAGGTTTATATGTAACATCCATTACATAGTCGAGAAATACTGTTATTTTTGCGGTTTCTAATATGATGTCGTAAATAATTACATTTTTTCCGCTTACATTCGCTTCTCTTCACAATTAGACTCAGAAGGTGCTGCTATCGGGTTTAATTTTTTTTAGGGGCAGAACACTGTCGGCCGGATCTGCAAGTAGGATTTATATAATAAAGTGAAATTTGAAGTAAAAGATTTATTTTAAGAACTGAAAACCAGCTTGAAGAGCTCCTCAATAATAGCTGAGTGGTGAAAAATGTTGTGTCACATTTTTATACATTCAATTATTTGTATATTATAATTATGTTCTTTTGTATATTTTAATGGTTTGTTTATTTATTCAGCTAGTTAACGATTATTTAGTAAAAGTTTAGTTAGTTATAATTCTTTATTTAAAATGATTTTTGTTCTCTATATAAGTTTCCATTATTTTTCAGATGTTTTAGTTTTATTTTGGAATATTGTTGTATCTTCTTTTTTATTACTCTTTTATTTATTGTGTGTGTAAATATGCACATAAATAAAAATATTTAAATTTGAAATTAAAAGTAATGGCAAATAGGATTTGTGTAAAAGGCACGCGGCTTGAACTATATCTGTGAGAGCGTAACGCAGAGAGTTTAACGCACATTCGATATGTTTCAGAAGCAGTGGAGGTAGTTTTCTGTTGGGATAACCTCTGTCATAGCAGAGATTATTCCACCAGTGCAATCACTCACACTGGTGGTAAGTCTTTTGTTGCAAGAGGCCGGCTAGGTACGTACCACCGCAGTGTCAAATATTCTGCCGCCAAATATGAATGCTTAGACATTACTGTGTTCCGGTTTGAAGGGCACTGTACGCTAGTGAAATTACCGGGCAGAGGAGATTTAAGAACTAATATCTCGAGGTTGGCAACGCGTTGAGTGGCACCTACTAATGGATCTACAAGCGCTCATAGGCTACGGCAACCACTCACCATCAGGTGGGCCGTATGCTTGTTTGCCAACTTGTGACAAAAAAACTTGTGTGAATAAAATAAAAGGTTGCGGTAACTGCTTACCATCAGATCGTATAGATGTTTGGCAACTCTCATGACATAAAAAAAGTCAAGACAACCATTGCGCGTAGAATATATCGACATCTACTGACTTAATCAAATACAACCTTCATTATAAGTATGGACCCTTAATTTTAATATATTTAGGATTTTACTACAAAATTGTGTAGCGGTTTATAGAATACACTTATTTACTAAATTTTGTATAGACATTGCTAATAGTCTCCTAGTAAAATGATTGTGACATGCAGACGGACAGACGGACAGACAGATAAATAGACGGACTGGCTGACGGACATGACGAAATTATAAGGGTTCGTTTTTTGCCATTTGGTTAGAAACCCTACAAGGCAACAAGAAAATCACGACAGCTACAGTGCGTGTACAAAAAAGTCTACAAAAAATATACACTTTAAAATAATTACCGCAGCTTGAAGTCGAGTACAATCATTGGCTCTATTTCACATGTAGTAACTAGTTTTTAACTATCAAACATTTATTTACAGTTTCAATACGAACTGTCACGTCTCTAATAATAGTATCAAAGCTCTCCAACTTCCGAACGCTAATGAAGTTTGGAATTCCTAACTCCAATATCATTGTGGAACGACATGGAACATGGATTTTGTAATAAAGCGATTGTTTGTCGCTGAGTATTATATTATAATTAGAATAATTATTGAGTATTTCATTTTTTTTTTTTTTTTTTTATGTTAGAAGTTGGCAAACAAGCGTACGGCCCACCTGTTGGTAAGTGGCTGCCGCAGCCTATGAGCGCTTGCAGCACCATTAGTAGGTGCCACTCACGCGTTGCCAACCTCGAGATATTAGTTCTTAAATCTCGTCCGCCCAGTAATTTCACTAGCGTACAGTGCCCTTCAAACCGGAACACAGTAGTGCCTAAGCACTACTATTTTGCGGCAGAATATTGGACACTGCAGTGGTACCTACCTAGCCGGCCTCTTGCAACAAAAGACCTACCACCAGTGTAAAATTATAATTGAAGTAGAGCGGTTGTTATAATGGGTCGGTACATAGATATTCGCTGACCTTGTCTACAGAAACATTGTTCAGTTTCTGAGTGAAACTCGTGACAAAAGTTTGTGGGGCGGCATGAAGTGTGGTGGCATGGATTGGGAAATGAAATGAAATTGATGGTGAAAAATTACAGTAAGAAATTAAATTACTGTCGCTTGCCTAACGGTATCTTATAGGATATACTTTGGAGAATGTGCTCAGAAACTCCACAACCTTATTCCTCCCTCAACATCCTACCATAGAAAAGCGAGAGGCCGTGAGCGTTGGCATCCTTATGTGGTTGACATTCCAGCCACTCGCACGAAGCTTTTTTGCTCAACATGTCTGATACGAAACGCAAAGTTATAATAATAATAATAATAATGACTGCTCTCCCGGCTTCCGTGGTTGACAATCTTCAAGGTTGTACATGGCAGGGACCACGGAAGTAAGTCAAGAGTGAATAGGCAAATTCTAGGTAAGCGTACTCCAACTTAGACCACATCATTACTTTCCAAGAGTCTTGATTGTCGCAAAAAAAATTAAGAAACTTCGTTCCTACCGTGCGACACGTTTTGTGTACCTAATATACTTAGAAAATAGCTGAATTTTTAACAATACAAAGAGACTCTTCAGGTTTATTTATTTGGTCAATACCTAAAGGTAAATTTCTTTTAAAAGATGTTTGATACTACGTAAAATATTGTCATAAAATTGTAGGTGACAATAAGAAACGTGATATTTTTATTGGCATAATGCTTTTCTCGCTTCGTAAAACAAGATAAGCTCTGAGGCGAAGGAAAAAGATGAATAGAAAACTTTCAACATTATTTACTCTCACTTTAAAAACCTAATACTATTGTTATTATACCTTTTAGGGTTCCATTGGTGGTTGCCAAAGGTTACCCTATTAGTACGCATTTGTTTTAAAGAATATTAGCAATGCTTTTTCAAGGCATTACTAATATTTCTATTTCCGCTCCAAATAACCTCGAAGCTTGCACTAGGAGTGGGTACGACTATAGCCCAAAAGGGTTGGGATCGAACCCGCAATTCTGGCGTTAACGGATCAGAGTCAGCTCTTCTGTCGCTGAGCTATTGAGGGTTCACTTATTACCTTATTACAGTTTAGTAATGAAACCATTGAAATCTAACTCACATCCGTATGTTATGTAAAATAGGGTGATTATATAGACCAGGGTTGATAATTTTTTAAACCAAAAAAATATTGTAGATCTTTTATTACCTACAATTTTGCCATTTAACTTTTTCCATAAGACTTGTAGTTTCGTCGGAAATCGAGATAAAGGGTTTTTACCCTTAAATCCCCTTCCCTTCTACTTCTCGACCTCAGATCACCCGTAAACTATTTTTCCTTAAATTTTTGTTACATTCTCTTTCTTTTCCAATGGGTCTCATCCTATTAATTTTTTCCACTTTTACCATTTTTAAAGGCTCTTCAAAAATGATAAAGATTTGTAATAATAAGCATACTTCTTATACGCACAATTTCAATTTAAGTGCTACTTAAATTTCAAATTATTAATTAGCGTACATAACGTAGCGTATCAATCAATCTTAATCAATTATCTTCATTTTGAAGCCTCAATAGCTCAACGGTAGAAAGGCCGACTTCACTGCATTAACGCGAGAGTGGAGGGTTCGGTCCTGACCCCCATGGGCTATTGTCGTACCTACTCCTAGCACAAGCTTCGAGGTTATTTGGAAGGGCAATAGACGTATTAGTAATGCCTTGAAAAAGCATTGCTAATATTATTCGAAAAAAATCAATCATTTAAAAACTCCTACACTCCTCTCCCGAACAATGAAAAAAAATCGTGTTTTTTTTCAATAAAATTAAACCAAACAAATAGTAATAAATAGTTCTAAAAACTTATATGAGATTCCTAACACTTCATATAAAGTATTCATCTATGGATATTAGTTGTAAACTCCACGCTTGGAACATTTAATATCGGAAAACTAGAGCGCTTGTAGTGAGTTTCAGAACTAAAAACCGATGCTCTATATTAACCCGTATTCAAAACTTTATTAAGTTAATTATGAGTTTCAGTTTCAGATTTTATTATAGCGTAGTGTTTTTGAGAAGTTTCATTTAAATATTATTCTATTATCATTTAAGTATTCACCTATACGTTTTGTGATTATATACATGTAATAAATTGACGAAGTTTGCGTTGTGGCGCAGCAGAACCTTTTTTTTGATGTCGGAGATGAATTCTGCTACCCGATACCCGGCGTCTTGGGGAGGAGAACCGGGCTACGTGAGATTCCATGAAAAGGTCACGTCATGGAGACCTCGACGGCGCCCCACCTCAATGCATTTGTCGGGTTATGGGAACTCTCGCAGAACGAACCAACGCGACCTGATGGCAAGATGGTAAAGCCCACCAACGCTTCCCACGCAAGCGCGGACGGCGTTCGGCACCACACCGACTGCCGTCTTCCTCAGGGCTGCTAATCAGGCCAGGGCAGTGGTAGTGAACCTGCCTTAAGAGCGCCAGTGTTCTATTCTTTCTCGGGCCATATGCTTGTATTGACCTTACAGGCGTGCCAACCGTAGGTTGATGATAAACTCTTCAAGTGACTGCTCATCGGTCTATACGTTTGGACTACTCTACCACTTATCAGGCGGAGTGAAGTTATCAGAAACCTTTCTAAGTAGCTAGTAGTTGCGGGAATCGAACCCGCGACCTGTGGCGCTTAAGGCAGGTTCGCTACCGCTGCGCCACAACGTCGCGTTGTCGGAAAAGAAACTAAACTGTCATTTATTAAGCAGGGAGTTTACAATTCATTTAAATGTAAAACATCACAATGGTATTTAGGTAGCTTAATACTTACGTTAATGCAAGAAAAACCACTAACGTGCTTTTAAAACAACACATTCATTTTAAAAACAGTAATTAGCCTCGTTTTTACTCAAGAATAGCTCAAGAACAATACGGTTGCATTTTAGTACGATTTTTACAGTAACAACCACGATAATGCATGTATGTACTACAAGGCTTACGATTTTACTTTTTTTACCCGACTAACAAAGAAGGAGGGTTATGCTTTTTAAGCTGTTTTTAAGTTGGTCAATCAAATGGTGTCAAAAAACGACTTTGTTTTGGTTTTGAATCGCTGTAATTGTGTTACTTCATCATGATCCCTCCCTCCGAAAATCATAAAATTTAGGGGTCGCTTCAAAATTTTGCGAAATTCTTATATTTGTCAAAGTATTTCTTTTTTTTTTTTTAATAATATTAGCAATGTTTTTCAAGGCATTACTAATATTCCTATTGCCCCTCCAAATAAGCTCGACGCTTGGGCTTACTTACTCCTAGTAAGTAACGACAATAGCCCAAAGAGGTCAGGATGGGCCCCGCGACTCTAGCGTTAACGGACCGAAGTCGGCTCTTCTACCGTAGGGCTATTGAGGCTTCACAATAATTCTTAATTTATACCTCATTACGGTGAAATTTTTTAGACAAAAAATAGTAGCTTTACTAGATTTGCAGCTCAAAATATTTATTTTTAAAGGTTGCACATAATTTTCATTAGTTTTGTTTTGGGGTGACATAATAAACTAAAATAAGGCTATAAATTCAATGGCCACCATTATTATTTTAATTTATAGGTTAAATACCATTAATTAAGATTAAGGCCACGTTTCAGTTATTAAAAGAAAATTCAAAGCAAATGTGGGTAATGGAAATAAAGAAATCCGAACGTTTTAAATACGAAAGTGAATTAAAATCCTCGGTGAAAGTTATTTCAGGAAAATTCGACGGACTACGCTTGGAAGCGAAATCGATTTTCGTTAATTGGTGGTGAAAATGATGATATCTTCTTCATCCTGGCATTACTACTGGTATCTATCCGAGGTCTGCTTATTACTCTTATCCGGATTTGACAGGTTACTATTTATTACATAGAGCGATTGCCATCTGACTTTGGCAACCCTGAGGGCAAACCTTCAAATCTCCAAGGACTTTGATGACAAACCTAATTGACTTTAAAACTAAGTTCCCTACTAATTTCACAATAAGAAGAATCATAATAATATGCAAAACTAAAAAACGGTTAATACAAATCATATGGAGCCCAAACTTGAAAGGTTACTATAAACCATTGATAAGTTCCACTAACCCCCCCCTGGCTTCATCATCAGATCCCCTTAAGGGTATCAAATTAATGTATCATCCTCTGCATTACTTATACTTACAAATTTTCATATCGATACGAATTTTAGAACGAGTGACGCTGTGGCGAAGCTTGGAGCAGATGTTTGTACTGACCATACAGACATGTTTTCCGGTCTGGGTGTGTTTGTCCATGTCATTGTGTATGTTTCCGGACCCCCAACACAGGATATAACTGTCCAAATGGGGGCCATTGAGTGTGTACCGTTTATTTATTTTCGTTTATTTTACCGAGTTGTTACTTGTTAGTTACAAATAAAGGTAATAAAAGAAGTTTAAAATGATTATTTGTTTGCCCACAGCTTCCTACTTTCGAATAAATGAATTAACGTAGCGTAAAAACGCTACACTGAATAGTCTTAACTAGAAAAATACTAAACTACCACGTACATTGTCTACTCATCTGTTAAAAAAGTTCTATTTTCCATTGTTTTAAAACCGGATTGCCAGCTTTGTATTATTCAGTTCATGGCATTTTGCGTTATATCCAGGTAAAATGTATGAGTATAATATGATATATATACATATTTATAGTATATATAGACATATTAACGCATTGAGCACAGACCGGGAACCGGCCCTCAGACAAGCTTGAATGATCTAGATGGCTGGTGAGAAGTGGGAAAGAGTGGCCGAGAACCATGCTCACGACAGCTGGAGAGGCATACATCCAGCAGTAAACTGACGATGATAATGATGATGATGATGATGATGATGATGATGATGATGATGATGATGATGATGATGATGGTGATGATGATGATGATGATGATGATGATGATGATGATGATGATGATGATGATGGTGAAGATGATGGTGATGATTATGATGATGATGATGATGGTGATGATGATGGTGATGATTATGATGATGATGATCATGATGATATATGAATATCGTCACACTATTTGAAAAGGACTATATTTCCACATCACAGATTTTCTTAAATACATTTTAAAAAAAAATAATTCAAAAAGAAATAGTTTAAATATATTTCTAAAGATTTCTAGTTAATTATAATAATAAGTTTTCAATGTAATCTTTCTTACTTTGACAATGTTAGTAAGTGGATCGTGTACTAAAACCCTGACTTGGAAAAGAAACAGACCTCAAGGGAGCTCAAAGTTGATGATAATACTCCGTTCTCTCAACTAATTTGTAGGCGTTGTGACACTCATCATAACAATAAGATAACGCTTTATGTGAAACGTTTCATTTGACAGTTTTGGAAGATAGCTTCGGCTTGAATTAAAGTTACGAAATTACTTTAAATATACTTGTTTCTTACCACAAACCTCGAAATGAACGGTTTTTAAAATAAATGTTTTTTTTTTTTTTACGTAAAATAATATTCCCTTTATTTTTCGATGTCGTAGTTTTTCATAAGAAAAATGGCTCCATTATTGCCTAACATATAATACTGTGAGTAATTTCTTAGCCCTGTAAGTGGCTTAGCCTCGGTATAATCTTTTTTCAATAATTTAACAGAACTTAGTTGAGAAAAGGAACGAAAAACGCGAGGACCTCCAAAAAAGCTGGGATAGCCCAATGGATATAAAACGTAGACCTCGCCGATTCAAGGTCTGGGCAAACGTCTCTGAATTTTGAAGTGCGTCATTTGTTTTTCAAATTTATCTCTTGCTTACCGGTGAAGGAAAACATCGTTTTTTTTTATGTTCCAAGTTGGCAAACAAGCGTACGGCCCACCTGATGGTAAGTGGTTGCCGTAGCCTATAATCGCTTGCAGCACCATTAGTAGGTGCCACTCACGCGTTACCAACCTCGAGATATTGGTTATTAAATCTTCTCTGCCCAGTAATTTCATACCTACGTAGGGGAAGCCTACATTTACTACCACCGTTTGGTGAAAAGCTCGTGAAGTGACAGCCGTGTTTCAATGTCAGCTACCCTCTAGCTAACTAGTTAACCATTGTGATAAAGTAGGGCTAGTGTAGTTCACCTTCTGCTGTACTATCCGCTTTTGGATTAGAGCTCTGCTTCCTTTTACCATCAGCTTGTGTAGAGTCATCTGACCCTCAGTAAAAAACAAACTTAAAATAGCAATGTCCAAACTTCGGGGTAGGAAAATGAGTAACTAGACTAGTTTTTTGCCCTCACGTTTTCGATCTTCTTCTTATCGTGTGGTTAGTGGCCTAACCTAGTTTCAGAGTTACTCAGGCCGCCGTCGACCTCTGACTTGACTTATCGACCATCAAATTGATAACAGCCGGCTTTTACGTCCCCTTCAGAACACGCTCAGTTGCAATACCACTATGCCGTCACCCATCTATTGACTGACCGCGCTTAAAGTTGCTGACACCGATTATAGTTTACCTATTAGTGAGTGCACCAGGCTATGAGGGTTCCCTTTGATACTGGTATTGCAAGCGTATGTAGTATACAGCGAGCTAAAATAATATTAGCACCCAGATAGGAGATTTCAGTAGAAATTTTCCAATAACCATATTATGCGATACCAATAATCGAGTTAGGTCAATAACACTCAAAGCAGTCCCGAGCACTGGGTTCTAATTGAATTCTCTAACCATAATTCTATAAGACAAGTATAATGATTTATGAATTAATAATATAAAATTAATGATGATGTCTTTAAAAATACTAAGTAATACCTTATTATTATTTCATAATGTTTTGTCGCGAATATTATGCTTAGATAATATGTTAGCTTAAGCCCGCCTGCGTAATTTTTAATAAGCCATCATTTCAATAGGTATATACAGTGTCCTTTCATATTTATAATATGTCACAATAGTCTGTATAGTAATAATTTATCTGAATGCCATAAGAGCCTTTTATACCGAAATTCGACTCCTGTAGTGCGTTTTTTGTTAATTTCACGGGCACCTAACACTTTTCCGGGATAAAAAATACTGTAATGTTAATCCAGGTTATAAACTATCTGTGTACCAAATTTCATCCAAATCCGTTCAGTATTTTATCCATGAAAAAGAAACAAACATCCATCCATACCTCCATACATCCATACTCACAAACTTTTGCATTCATAATATTAATAGGATATAACTCGCACGACGGCACCACATATAATATACATACATACACGCGAAAAACATTACCTTCCTTCAGCATTCGTGTAAATAAACTAACCAGACAGAGGTAAAAACGTGGTAAAAACTCTAAGCTCGCGTTTTAATTGTGAGCTCATTCAAAAGAGCTATTTATCATTGTTTAAAACGCGACATAGAAAATAACAGCTTTTTTTATTTATAATATGGTTATAAATTCTACGTAACTTACGTTGGAATTATGTTTTGAAATTTAAAGGGGTGGAAACCTGGTATCAGGCACCCGGCTTTCTGTAGGAAAAAAGCACTAAAACCTTCTCGGTACCGACCTCAATGGTAACGGGGTTCTCGCTGGACAAGCCAGTGCAGCCTTCATTCGTAGCTAATAATGCTTATGCCCCCAGACCTTCCCATACAAGGACGCTCGAAAATCGGGATTACACCCACTGCCATCTTCCTCAGGGCCGCTCAAACATGGATACACAAGTTTTTCACCCAGCACGCCCAAAGCCATATATACAGAAAATGGCTTGAAATGCTCTCGAAGACCCAATAGAAGAACACCCAGATCAAAATAGATATTTGTAGAATCTATAGAAAAATTTATCCTAAGCAGGAATAAAACTCGACATTATTAAGATGGTTTCGTACTTTTTTTAACACACCACTATTGGAGATTTCTATGAATTCCTTCCAATCAGTATCCAAATAGCTCAAAAAAATAGGCAAAACTACTTTATACTAATACCATAAAGATAAAGAATTGGTTTGAATGCAATATTATGAAATGGGGCTCTGATTAAAAAGTTTTTTGGCGTTAGTTTGGCGTTTATTATGGCAAATAATAGGCTAAATAGCATTGTGCTACAACCCCTGGGAGTGGATCAGTAACCGTAAGCATCAATCAATCTAATAAAATGTAGGATTTAGAATTGTGAGAATGAAAAATCGGCTCTGAGAATGAAAAATTGATATAAATCTAAATAGAATACGATGGAAACCGCAAGCACAAGCTAGTGGCTAAGTTTATATATTAATGTGTTTAATGAAGAGAGAGGTCGAATCCATTTGTAAGAATTTTTTCGCGCAGAATGTGCGTTTTATTAAAGTTTATATAGAAGGATTAAAGAAAATTAAAATGGCGGAAGATCGTCTAACGGTATTTTTTATATTTCATACGACGTCGGTCGTTTCGTCGTACGCGCTTATACGCGCGCTTCATTCCGCGCTCCAAAAGTCGAACAAGCTTACACGGGCTGCTGATGGCGAGGTTCAGTGGTAATTTCCGGCGTCTCTTGCGACTCACGTTTATAATCTGATCTTATAAGCCGTTGACACCGTTGTGGCACTGTGGGTAGCGAGTCTGCCTTTAGCCTCGACGATTGCGGGTTCGATTGCCGCTCCGGAAAATGTTTCAACTTATCCTATACAAACATCTGCTTAGGTCTGGGCGTTTGTCCTTGTGGGTCTTCCCACATGTTATCATATAACATCTTATAATAATCGTTAACTTTTGATAAGTAATTTGCTCTTATCCAATGAGTTACTGGTTCACCCTTTGGGTTGCGGTGGTCAGATGGCAATCGCTCAGTATAAAAGCCTTTTTTCAATTTTATATTTGGAAAATTTTTACCTCTTAAAAAATATGACAATTTTTTTATATTGTCCTAATATCCTTTGGGGGCAAGCAGTGCCCCTACAAAATGGCCCTGCATATAACTATCCCAATGGGTATGTAGTTTTGGGCATTTATTATTTGATCTAGATGTCACTTTTACATTTAATATTTTTATGAACTTTGATAATAAAAATGTATAATCAAAGTTCATAACTACATAAAGAAGCATAAAATGTTACTTCAAATAAAGTCAGCAAATTTTCTTTTCTTATAAAGAATGCTCAAAGTAATATTATTTTACATTTCAAAATGTTGGATTGAAACAACCGTCTCGCTTCTATCTCATTAGAAAACTCCAAGATAAATAAAAATGCATTGAGTTACAGAAATTATAAAATTTTCATTATAATAATGGTAATACTATAAGAGCTTTTAAACTAGCGTTTCATTTATTCTTCTTCGTCCTCGCATTATTCCCGGTATTTTGGCCAGGACTTATTACTCTTATCCGGATATATCACGTTAATAGTTTTAACACAAGCGATTGTCATTTGACCTCTACAACCATAAGGTTATTATTATTATTTTTTTTAAAGAATATTAGCAATGCTTTTTCAAGGCATTACTAATATTCCTATTGCCCTCCAAATAAGCTCGAAGCTTGCGCTAGGAGTGGGTACGACAATAGCCAAAGGGGTCAGGATCGAACCCTCGACTCTCGCGTTAACGGAGCGAAGTCGGCCCTTCTACCGTTGAGCTATTGAGGCTTCGATTATATTATACGATTATTATTATCAGATGTTGTGATAACAACCAGGACCGACAGCCTAATGTGCTCTACAAAGCACGGTAGGGAGACCCACGAGCACAAACGCCCCGTCCGAAACAGATATATACAACAAAAAACAATGCTCCTAGTGGGAATCAAACCCACGACCGTCAATATCAAAGCAAACTTGCTACTAACTCGCCACAGTGATCGTCAAACCTTAAACCTCTACACAAACTAAATAAAGTCAACTTATACTAAGAGTTTTGCAAGAACTTCTGCCAGACAATTTTCCGTATTGACTCTCACCAACTTAAAAAGTTAAAACACCTATTGAGATAGTTTAAAACTTTGTGGAGTATTTGTATAGGTTAGGGAAGATGATATAAAATTACTGTTCTATATACATAAAGTGTATGATTTTGGTACTGATGTATAATGATAATAATAATATATTAATGAACAGCAATATACACTTAACCCCTCTCATTAACGGTATCTATATCAGCCGGGAATCGAACCCGTGGCGTTGACGCTTAAGGCGGGGTCGCTGTCCGTCTGACCATATTGCCAAAATAAAAATCCAATTATGAAAGACTAACGGTGCTTAAATTAAGTCCAATACCATAGCATGAAAATATTTTATTTTCTTAATATTAAATTTTTATATAGTCTCCACAGACATGAGGATTATTGACGAGAGAGCTGGTTCATTTATCGGGCAAAGAGTCGGGATTGCGATTCGGCGTGAAAATGCAGCTAGTATTCTTGCCACCATTCCCCGTGGACATGGTTTGTACAGTTTTAATTATTTTTAAAAGTGTGGAGGGTGCGACATGTGAAATCTCTCCAACCTAAGCGGAGGATCCTCCGACCAGGTGATATTTCTTGGCGGGCCGAAGTCCTACGACTTACGTTGGGAAGTTGTATATATAGGTTACGAGCGTAGAAAACTCTGATAGCGCGATTTAGAATCGTAACGATCATTGGTAGTCAATATCGTTTCGTAGTATGCCATGTAGGTGTCGCTGTAGCTTGATGGGAGATTGTGACAATATTGTCTTTCTATCGCGTTGCGTGTAGATGTCGCTACATTAGTATTGAATTGTAAATATGTTGTAATATTGGTCGTAAATAAATTTATGTTTTATAAAAAAAAATAGAGTTCAGTTTCTTTCCCAAAATATATTCAATAAATATATTCAACCAGAAATATATTGAATATTCTATATATACTGTTAACATAGTATCACCGTGAAAATAATTCTGTAAATAACACTCTAAAAGGTCTTAAAAACTTAATCATATTTACCAGACCTAGTTCGACATCACATGCAGCGCAAAACATTTTAATAATATGTTAGAATTTTTAATTACATTTCCCAGGGGAAATTCTGTGTATTCTATATTATATTTTAGCATCTTTTATAAGAATAAACTCACCTGCAACGCTGAGCGCGACGATGGTGAAAATCCAGATATTCATTTTCGAAGGTTTACCTGAAACAACATATTTTAAGTTAGAAATAATTAAATATTTCCAGACCCATTCTTAAATAATAACTTGAAGGAGGTGTTTTTTCTTGAGTGTGTGAGTATCTGTACTGTGTAACATTGTCCAATGTAATCCTATCGTCGAGGTCTTGCTAGACATGCTTAAAGCGCTTGACTAATGTTATACCGAACCGATTATTTCTATATTGCATTAAGATTCACTGAAAATCGTTATTCACGCGGATGTAGCCCCAACAAAAGCACATGAGAAAACTATATTATAATCATTTTCATAACTTAGTGCTAAATATTAGTGTGAACTATGCGCTTTCGATCTTCTTTCATAATGCGCACGGCCAGAGAGTGTAATGCTCTACCGGTGTCTGTATTCGAACGAATACAAACCTGAACCTCTTTAAGGTGCGAGTACACAGGCTTCTTATGATTAAGTTCGCTCCACCGTTGACCTCACCTATACCTTCACGCTTAAGGTCAAGAGCTTAGCCATTTTAGAATTTAAAAACAGAATATAGACTTTTTTTTGGAAAGAAGTTCTTTAACGCGGCTTACGGGTAGTAGTAGGGGAGCCCACGATGCTAAATGGGGATTTACTCGAACGTTGTTGAGACCTATTGGGATGCAAAGCTTAGATGATAAGAAGAAAAAAATGTTATATGACATATACCTTTACATCGGTGGGGGAAGCGGCTATAGATTTTTAAATATGTAAAAAAAACTGTTGCATGGACATCCTCGAGCGCGTCAGATATTGATAGCATCAATGCCCTACGTATTTTTAATAATGTACGTATGTTAATCTGATCGTTTGCATGATGTGGGTGGTTGTATTTAAGGGTTGAAAATGAAAAAAAAAATTAATCGAGCGCGTCAGATTTTCTAAGGGAGTGTTAAGTGCACCAAAAAAAGCTCTCATTCACTAATCTGACGATTTCGATGGGACGCAAACTCGCGGTCATTTTCATAATGTGCAAAAAAATCACCATTTTGAAATACTCAAGCGCGTCAGATTAAGATATATGTGGTTCATTTTTATGTTCTAAACATACTGTCTCATAATCTGACGATTATCTAAAGGGATTCGCCTGATCTGACAAAAAAATTAGAAAAACGGTTCACCTTAAAGGCCATCCCTGCAACTTCCCGCTAATTCCATTCCTGGGCGCTTAAAATTGTCGCGGTATTTTAATCGCAGTAAATAATTTATAGCACTGTGCGTGACATAAATCATTTAATGATGATTCCATCGACAATTCGAGGTTATCATATGTTCCTCGAGACTTTCGGATAACCGGCTTGCTCCGACGATATTCCAAAATATTTACACATTTTTTAATGTTCCTACCGAAAATTTAATTGTTTTTGTACACATTTCAAATTAATATCAATCATATTAAATATTTATAAACTTGAATTCACACAAATAATATCAAAATAGCAAAACGTTGCAAACACGTTGTAAACAGTATACCACGAGTCTTTATGATCAGCTGTGATGGCGTCATGGCAGCAGAAAAAAAACGAAAAAACGAATTTTTGTTATTTCGGCTTGCGGAAATCGTCAGATTATATATTTTTCATTATTCTTGAATTATTTCCTTCAAAATAAAAAAATTTAGCTACGCTGGAGAATGTCGAGATGACGTTTTTTTTTACAACTTTTTTGCCCTCCCCTTTTTTTACGTCACTCTCAAATTGTCAGATTAGTGGAATATACACTTTTTAGGATGTAATTAACTCACCCTACCTTAATCTGACGCGCTCGAGAATTTCTGATGGTCAATTTTTTTACTAATCTGATCCTGTATCCTTTACGGGCGGCCTTATATATGGGCCTCATGTTTTGTGGAGGTTCTTAACCGGGTACAAGGTATCCCCCTGTATATTAATCTGTCGCGCTTTAGTAAATCCCGAAATCCCCGCTTGGGCTCCCCTACTATAGTGTGATTTAGTACAAATCATCACGTAACTAAATGCTGTATGCTGCGTGTGTGTGCAAGTGTGTATCGAGTCTACTACAAGCAAATGAGCCAACGAGCAGTGAGTGCGCAACCGGGTGCAAAACTCTCTCTCTCTCTTTCTCTCTGTCATTGTCTCTTTTGATCATATTACCTATTGAAATATACAGATTTCATATCGAATTACATTCGAAGTCAAGGAAAAAACGTAATTACAAATATTTCGCTTTATTTAAAACTATATATAAAAGCTAAATAAAACGGGGCAGTAAAAATTTAATACAATTTAACAGCGGACTCTGAAAACTCCGAATCTGTAAAGTACGGTGAATGCGATTACTAATGAAAAGCGTTGAGCGGAAAAAAATTTTAATGAGCAAAACCAGCGTGAAAACGACTTATACATTAAATTTAATATAGGTCCTAGCAGCCCCAACCACGGTAACAAAGGATTTATTGAATTTTGGCAATTTGAATGTAAACAGTCGTTTTTTTATTTAATTAAACTTAACTTATTTATAAGTAGAATCTGCCCACGGCTTCACGCGCGTGAATAGTGCTTTTTAATTGCGAACTCTTATAGTTTCATCATGTCTGTTTGTCCGTTTGTCGGTCTGTCCGTCCGTCAGCATATCGTTATGCCGTTTTTGTGTGATTGAGTAACAAACATCCGAACATCTAAACATCCAAACACATTAACATCTCACTATCCAAATAACAATTTTTTTTTATTTTCACATATATCATATTAAGTAGGTCATAAGTATATATAAATAATAACTTTCTGCACACTTTCTCTTTTTTTATTTATATCAAAACTCACACTACGAGTGCGAAATAACTTTAAACCTCCCAATTGAGTGTCGAGATAGCGCATCTGAGTTATATTGTAAATGTCAATAATTAAATTTTTTTCTATGGTTTTGTTTTATCCTTACTAATATTATAAATGCGATAGAAGCTCTATTTCTTTGTCTGTTTGTCACGCTTTCACACCAAAAGTACTGAACCGATTTAAATCAAATTGGGTACACAGATAGTCTACACCCTGAGAAAGGACATAGACTACTTTTCAATGCAAAAAAAAGGGTTGCAAAGGGCTTAAAGAGGAGGATGAAGAATTGTATGGAAGTATCGTCATTTTTAGAGCTTAAAACATAATCTTAGGCTGGCCTCTCCTTTTTTAGCATATATGTCGCAGCCCGTTTACAAACGGCGTCGTCAGTTTTGAAACGGGATCCAATATGCTAAATAAAAAAAACTTGAGAGGTGTCAAGGGACACCCGGATGGAACGAAGTTCCTTTCGATTAATTAGTGAAGGAATTGTAGTAAAATTTTATTTTTTTTAAGTTATAATAATATTTTTTTATTATTAACATTATTTATTATTTACAAAAACCTGTATACACTCAACAAAAATAATCGTCGCGACACCACACTGTTCAATGCGAAATAGAAATGAAAATATCTGGCTTGCTTTCTATAAGAGAGAGAGAGACAGACAGAGAAACATGCGACGCCGCACAGCTTACAATAGCTTACTATAGCAAAAAGTGTCGTGACAACTTTTCGTAAGAATTTTTCCGTCTAGCCCCCTTTCACAACGCGCGATAAAGAACTTCGTTCCAAAAACTCATTTTGTAAAATGCTAATAAATAACACAGCCATTTACAAATCGATATTAATAAATATGACATTCACAGTTTGAAAAACGGGGTGGGGTTCAGAGTTTGTATTAAAATCGTTATTCAGCTTCGGCAGCAGCTAGTTGTATTATATTTTTAAAAGCATAATAGGGTATTTGGTGATAATTTAATTTAAGAACGAACAAATGATTCTTCAATATCGCAATATCTGTATATCTATATCATATCTTTAAGAATAGCAAAAGAAAAAAAATCTTACGAAAGCAGATTACAACATTTTAATATAACTTTTCTAGCCAAACGTAGAATAATTTCTGACGCAATGTTTTTTCATAAAATATTCAATAATAAAATACAATGTCCTTATCTTTTGCAAAGTTTAAACATACGTGTACCATATAGAGTGCCTCGTCGCCCTATTACCCCACTATGTCCTCCTTTAAGAAGAACCGTTTTAGGCTCCAATTCGCCTCTAGCTAGGTTTAGTAAAGTTATTAATGAGTACAGCGATTATTTTGATTTACATTATGACTCACCAAGTGTCTTTTATAAGTCTATTTTTAACCGTCTTTAATATTATATTTGTAATATGTCATTTATATTTTGTAAAAGTGTAACAATATGTGTTTTTGTAAACTAAGGCAATTTTATCTTTTAATTCATTTGTAACTTTTTTTAAATTATTTTTTACTTGTTAATCACTTCTAGTTAACACAAATTATTGTATAGTTTTTTTAGTTTTTATAACTTCTTTTTTTTATATTTAGTTATTAAATTCTTTTTTTTTTTTTAGATGTAGTAGGCAGCAAATCACAAAGAATATTGTACTTTCTTCATTTTAATATGCATGTGGTGTTTACCTATAAGTAATTGTTGCACTAAGCTAATTTATTGATGTAATGAGAGTTGTAATGAGAGTGATTATGTGTAAACAATTGTTGGTAGACCTTAATAAATAAATAAATAAATAAATATCTTTATCTACGATACGTTTGCGTTAATTCCTCCCCTACATTCTAAAATTAGCACATGGAGTTCACAGTAGCTTGGTCGGCTGAGCAGAAAATTCATTTACTCGCATTACTGTAGTAATTGAACTGAAACATTCATGTAAAACTTCGCACATTAAACCAAGAAGCTAACTTTCATTATATTTCTAATATAAATTGTATTGTTTAAAAAATATCCTAAAGCCGCCCTAGTAAAACTTTTTGCTCGACATTAAAATATTAGTACCCAAGCTATTCATTATCTGATGTTTTATGGATATGTATGTAAGGTAACTTCAACGGTTATACATTTTTTTTATTCATTTTTCTTGAAACGTGGTAAGCTGTTGGGATAACCTCTGTCACAACAGAGATTATTCCACCAGTGCAATCAGTCACACTGGTGGTAGGTCTTTTGTTGCAAGAGGCCGGCTAGGTAGGTACCACCACAGTGTCCAATATTCTGCCGCCAAATAGTAGTGCTTAGGCACTACTGTGTTCCGGTTTGAAGAGCACTGTACGCTAATGAAATTACTGGGCGAACGAGATTTAAGAAGTAATATCTCGAAGTTGGCAACGCGTGAGTGGCACCTACTAATGGTGCTGCAAGCGCTCATAGGCTACGGCATCCACTTACCATCAGGTGGGCCGTATGCTTGTTTGCCAACTTCTAACATAAAAAAATGCTTATGGCGGTAGGTTTTTAATAGCAAGAGCCCAGCTAGGTAGGTTAGTTGTTCTACCGCAAAGGCGTATGTTGTATTTTAGTTTGAATTACTCTCTAACTAGTGAAATTACTGGGCAAAAAAGATTTATGAACTAATACTATTTATTTTTATATATTTTTGTGCGGAACCCCTTATTACTTTACTAAATATTTTAAATATATATATTTTTGTAGAATATTAGCAGTGCATTTCTCAAGGCATTACTAATATTCCTATTGCCCCTCCAAATAAGCTTGAAGCTTGCGCTAGGAGTGGTTACGACAATAGCCCAAGGGGGTCAGGATAGAACCTGCGACTCTCGCGTTAACGGAGCGTAGTCGGCCCGTCTACCTTTCAGCTATTGAGGCTACTACTAAATAAATGTACTAAATTACTCCTTATAATATCAGCTACGGAAAGTGTTGTCAAAACAAAACAAAAGTATCAGTACATCCTCTGTTGAGGGTCCGGAATGACTTGTCATTGTGTGTGTTTTCGGACAAACACACCCAGACAGGAAACAGACATGTTTTCCGGTCTGGGTGTTAATACATACATCTGCCCCGAGCGGGAATCGAATCCGAGACCTGTGACGCTGATGACAGGTTCGCTACCGCTGCGCCACAACGTCGTCATAGATTGCATATACCCTCTTATTTTTGTAGTCAATTATAAACCAAATGTCAAATGCAATGCAGTTGAAACTAGAAACAAAATTGTCAAAACTGTCGACATTTTAAATTTTTCACTATCCAATACTCCGAATAGTATACAAGTTATCCAGACATTTCATAACATCGGAACGTTGGATTCGAAACAACATATTTCGTCGAAGTTTTGACCTGAATACGTCAATTTACCGTCGACAGTACGACTAAGCGTTGTGAAGCGGTATTCGCAAAGAATTTTCCAATAAATTCTAAATTATTTAACTTCACACTTAAAGTTTATATGGTTTAATTAATAAATTCACCAATTATCTACAGATATTTTCACATTTTTTACGAGAGTATTAGTGGGATTAATTTTTAGGATTTTAGGAAATTAGTAATATTAATTAAATTGTAGGTAGCGAGTCTGCCTTTAGCTTTGACGGTTACAGGTACGGTTACGATTCCCGCTCGGGCAGACGTTTGCATTGATCTTACAAATATCTGTTTCGGTCTGGGCGTTTGTCCTTTTGGGTCTCTGCACCTTGCCTCGAAGAGCACGTTAAGCTGTCGGTCCCGGTTGTTATCACATCTGAAAATAGTCTTTAACTCTTGATAAGTAAATTGCTCTTATCCAATATCAGTTACTGGTTCGCCCTTAGGGTTGCGGTGGTCAGATGGCAATCGCTCTGTGTAAAACTAATAACCTGTCAAATCCGGACAAGAGTAATAAGCAGACCCTGGGTACATACTCGTATAATACCGGGAAAAATGGTAGGTAAAAAAGGCAAGGTTTTAGGAAATTATTAGTATTAATTAAATTAATTATTATTTGGTTTGTAAATTTCTAACGAATTTATATCTCAGTGACAAATTCAGGGCCTATAATTGCACTTCAAGATTTTTTTAATTCTTGTTACTTTCAGGGATATAAAATCTTTTATTACCTGAACTCGTAATTGGAGAAAAGTCGTAAAAGTAAAAAAAAAGTCCTAAAGGTCACCTTGTAAAACTTTTTGCTCGACATTAAAATAGGAGTACCTAATCAATTACCTGATATGTATTTTTGTGGGTATGTATGTAAGGTAACTTCAGCGCTGTACATTTTTTGTCATAAACTTTTCTTAAATCGTGATTTGCTTCAGGCGGTAGGCCCTTTATTGCAAGAGGCCGGCTAGGTAGGTATCACTGCAGTGTCAGTTACTCTACCGTTAGTGGTAAGCTTTAAGGTAGAGTAACTGACACTGCGGTTTACGGTAGACTGATTGTACTTTGGTTTGAATTACAATGTAGCTATTAGAATTACTGGGTAAAAGAGATTTATGAACCAATATCTCGAGGTTAGCAACGCGTGAGTGACACCTACAAATGGTGTATGGTGCAAGCGTTCATAGGCTACGATAACCACTTATTATCCGTTGGGTAATACCTTGCTTGACAATTTAGTCACATAGAATAAAATGTCATCTCATATTTATGTCTGACATGTGAAAGATGTCGAAAAAGTCACTAGCACATAACAATAAATTTTTATAAGAAATGAAATTTTTAAAATCGGAGCCGTTGAATCCAAAAACAACCTTTTTTTTGTTGACGCAGAGAAATGCATTTACGCACACCCCTCCGCCTAATTCCGTGTTCCGAAGTGCACGCTAGCGAGGGGTAGTGTGAGACTCGACCACCTGGAAGCAGGTGGTAATACCCACTAAAACTCTGCGAATCCCTCTTCGCCATAATTGGGACGCCATGGGATCGCTGTAGCATGCCACCATGACGCCCCGGTCAAGGGCTTAAAAACTTTAAGCTTAAAAACTTTAAGCCTATACCTTGAAAATTTGTAAATCCGCCACTGTATATAGTATTGTTGATCAAAGCTTTATAATATTGTTTACATATAAGTATTCGCCTCAAACGTTTACAAATAAGGTTCACGAACATCAAAGCTTTATGTGTCTCATCAAAAAAGAGCCTTTAAAAAACAAAGCTTAAACAGATATTCAGTTGGGCGTAAACACGATAATAAAACTGAGGGTCGTATCACCGAATACGATCAGCACCTCATGAATAAATTTGCAAGAGTTTTCCAACTGATAAAACTCTGTAATGTCTTGGGTTTGAACGAATTTGTATGATCAAATTGGACATTTTTTTTTTTGGTCGTTTATGTCAAAGGGTTGTGTTTTTTATGTTACTTTGCAAGCAAGCATACAGCCCACCTGATCGTTAGCAGTTGCCAATGCCTATGAGCGCTTGCATCACCATTAGTAGATTCCACTTAGGCGTTTCTAACCTCGAGATATTGGTTCTTAAATCTCCTTTGCCCAGTAATTTCACTAGCCTAAAGTGCCCTTCAAAGCCGAAAACAGTAATGCCAAAGATACTACTTCGTTGCGGTAGAACATTTGACGGTGAGGTGGTACCTACCTAGCTGAGCTCGTGCAACAAAAGATCTACCACCAGTGTGACTGATTGCTCTGTTGGAAAATGTCTGCTGTGACAGTGATTATCCCAACAGCTAGCGACGGGGTCGTCACGCCCGGACGCCTTTAACATAGTAATCTAATTTGTCCTTAAATTCAACTAGTAGAAGAAATACTACTAAGAAGCCTAACACAGAGATATGGAGATTATTAGTATCTCACAGAATACCGCCATAGAACAGAACTTCACAAGTCACAGATCAATCGTCGTCCAGAAGTATAGCCGCGTGTATCGCTTGTAGTTTCTTCGCTCGTTGCTCAGAACTGAATCACTCAGTCGTGCCGGCTGCCTTATATAGTGCGGAGCACGGGTTCGAGAAAGTTCCATCCACGGAATGTTTTACGGCATTTTTCGAGAACACATCTTTTTAAAACCTACGCGTAACGAAGCAAATAGACAGAGAGAGTAGCGAGCGATTTTGAAACTTATGCTCCATTGATAAGGTTCTCCGTAACATTATGAAAACCTACGACGACAAGCAACGTTTGTATACTTCTTGTATATATATATTCAGGGAGGTAGACATTTTGTATGATCCCACTAACAAGTTCGTTATAATTAAAACTCAATTTCCCTGCCGTGGTAATAATTAATGCTTTCAATGAGAAAACTCCATCGGATTCTTGAGTTCGCTAATTAGATAGCTTGTTTCCAGTAAATTAATGCGGTTAGCGGGGATTAGCCGGTGTACGCTTTTGTTTATGCCTCTTATTTCTTTGATTTAAGATTCTTGCCCCCATTTATTAGGGTTTCGTACCTCAAAAGGTAAAAAAGAAACCCTTATAAGATTACTCTCTTGTTCCTCTGTCTGCCTGCGTGTCACCATCGATTTTCTTAGGAACGGGCGGATCTAGCAATTTGAAATTCGTACTATATACTGAGGTATATGTCACCACCGATTTTTCAGGAACGAAGTGGACCTAGCAACTTGAAATTTATACCAGATACTGATGTCTATAGTCCCTATTAGATGTATAACAATCAAGGTCCTGAGTCTTGTTTTTGTTTTTGAGGGAGCTGGGTACATACAATACATACGTAAAAATATTAAAAAGTAAAATTAAAACAAATGAAGTCTCCACGGCAGTCTATAATCCGACATGCTAAAGACAAACGAAATTTTTTTGGCGATATTATAAAAGTTGCACTTTAAAACTGTCTGTCGTATTCACAGTTATTTTACTCGGAGATTATTGGCTCTATCTGTACGAAAACTTAATACATTTTAAGGAAAATAATCTTTAAGTCCGTTGCACAACAAAAAATAAAATCATTCGTATTACGGGGTAGCATGTGGCACTAACACGTAAACGGGGCCTGAGTTGGGAAATGGCGTCTTGTAAATTACATTTTATATTAAAATTGTGTAGAATATTGTGTACTCTAAATAAAAACCAATAAGAAGTACATTTATTTTGTCCGAAAGTGTATGTTATTCTATTTTTTTAATGTAATCTTACTTAGTATAACAGATGTGAAAGTTTGGACGTTTGGACGTTTGGAAGTTTGGACGTTTGGACGTTTGGACGTTTGGACGTTTGGACGTTTGGACGTTTGGACGTTTGGACGTTTGGACGTTTGGACGTTTGGACGTTTGGACGTTTGGACGTTTGGACGTTTGGACGTTTGGACGTTTGGACGTTTGGACGTTTGGACGTTTGGACGTTTGGACGTTTGGACGTTTGGACGTTTGGACGTTTGGACGTTTGGACGTTTGGACGTTTAGACGTTTGGACGTTTAGACGTTTAGACGTTTGGACGTTTGGACGTTTGGACGTTTGGACGTTTGGACGTTTGGACGTTTGGACGTTTGGACGTTTGGACGTTTGGACGTTTGGACGTTTGGACGTTTGGACGTTTGGACGTTTGGACGTTTGAACGTTTGGATGTTTGTTACTCAATCACGCAAAAACGGTTGAACGGATTTACATAAAATTTGGCACACAAAAAGGTTTGTTTCTTGTGGGATCATAAAAATACACTACAGGACGTCAATTGAAGTTCGATATAGAGTTGTCCCGTGGAACATTATATACTTGCAAATGATTCATTATTTTCTAGAGCTATTCTAAGGTCATAGTATATAAGATAGCATATTATAATATAACTAAGCATATAATTTATGATAAGTGATGACCACAGCCTTGTAGCATTACATATGTGTTGCGGACAGATGAGAGGAAGGAGGATAAAGGAGGAGTTTTAAAGTGAGCACTTCTTTATCTCCTAGTTTAAAATAAAAAGGCTGTAAAATACATGCAATAGTTTAGTGTACAAGCAAAATGACCATATGTTATGATAATGTATGACCCAAAAAACTTACACCATAAGTCCAAGCTATAATTTCTATAGCCTTCCGAATCAAACCTGAGACATACATCAAATGGCCGATGTATTTTTTTCAACCAAATCCGCAAATCCATATATAACCATTATAGTTGACACCTAGTTTATCCGCGATGGGAAGATAAATAATACATAGATAGTATTACAAAGGATCGTAATATACTGGTCAGATAGGAAGCCTTGGGGAAATTATGTCGGACTAAATACGTGACGTATGATTTATTATTACCCAAAGCTAGCCTTTATGGTCTAATTTGACGGTTCATTTTGATTTATATGTCCTCGCATCGATAACTGTGGTGTATTTTTTGGCAAAGTGGCCACCCGTGGCCTATTGGTAGATAGTCCACCCTTATTCTCGACGGTTGCAGGTTCTATTTCCACTCGGACAGATATTTGTATTGATGTAACAAATGTCTGTTTCGGTCTGGGCGTTTGTCCTTGTCTCCATACCGGGTCTCGCAGCAAATTTAGCTGTCGGTCCCAGTTATCATAACATCTGATAATAATCGTTAACTCTTATCACATAATTTGCTTTTACCCAATGTTTTATTCCCCTAAGGGTTGCGGAGGTCAGATCGCAATCGTTCTCTAACAAAACTAGTAACCTGTCAAATCCGGATAAGAGTAATTAGTAGACTCTGGCAGTGGATAACAATGCCGGAAGAATAAGAAGAATTAAAGTGGTAATTAGTTATTACAGCAAGACTCTACTCTTGCTGTTTACAGCAGAGTATTTAATGTATTAATAGAGACAACTTAAGCGTATATTCAGATAGTTCTAGAATCTTTACACTTTTACACTCTTATATAACTGTTTAGTACGCTCGTTATTGGAGTTTGGTTCATCAATCTGGAATCCACAATATAGGATATATATAGATTCTTTAGAAAAAGTACAAAATAAATTTATCAAGCATTTACAATTTAAATTTTATAATTATGACCAGTTTCAGTCTAAAATTAATTCCTTAGAGGCTCGCCGCAAGCTTAGAGATCAAATTTTTCTTTGTAAACTTGTTAATAATTTAATTGATAGCCCTTTTTTATTGAGTAGTTTAAATTTTTGTGTGCCTACATTTAATAGGCGTAAACATTCACTTTTTCAGTTGCCTTGCACGAAAACGAAATATGCTCAAAATACTTTCATAAACCGTTCATGTAATGTTTATAATATCAATTTCAGTAATATTGACATATTTTCATGGTCTCTCTCATTTTTTAAGAATAATGCTATTAAACAATTATAAAATTTATCTTAAATTAATTAAATTGTATGCTATTCAATATTTAAACTGAATTAATTTTTTTTTTTTTTTCTGTATATTTTTGTATTTTTGCAATAGATTTATAATCATTATTAATATTTTAATTTTTTGTGACTTCCTTTTCTTGTTAGTCTTTCGATCTGCTTCTTGTTTGTCATATTGATCAGTGGAAACTTTATTGGTTTGTGAACTATTTTATTGTTTTATTGCATTTAAGTATTATTGTATAACTGTATGTTTCCCAAATAAATAAATAAAAAAAAAATAGTTAAAGTAAACAAACAGGCAAATCGGCGCACAAAGGCAAATAAAATCCGAGAAACATTAAGATATAAACGTACACAACAAAACTTCTGAGTGACATTGAAATGGGACTTGAATTATTTTGCTTCTTTATAAAGAATCGAAAGTACTTTCGATTCGGCAGGAAATTGGAAACAGAAAAAATACTATTCACAGTGCCAACCTTTAGGGAGTACATTTATCGATGGAAATGTCTATAAAAAAAACAAAAGAGTTGCCTTTTTAATTATCGACTCGTAATTATTATGATACTGATATTTTATTTGTAATAAACAGTGGGTTATATTTATACTACTGTCCTACTATGATACGTGCATATTAGGTGTAGATTTATTTAATTATATCATTTTAAAACTTCCATTATATTAATACGATAGTGCAGTTTTAAAAAAGCATGGCATGGCTAAGTATAGATCCTATTTATTTAATACTTTGGATTAAAAAGACAATATTTGAAGAGATGTCATTCTAACGACGCGTCACATTGATGGCTTCTTCAATATTTCACCATACAGCAAATTATTATGGTACTGAATAAAAAAGGACGAATCGTTGAAATCCGACGTGGTAGTTACAGTGCTGTGCAATTTATTGTGTTATCTAGTAAAGGGATAAAAGCATTAATGGTTACAATAATTTATTCATAATATTAACTTACTTGGATGAAATTCATAAAGGCTCAAGAATATCTTCAGATTACTTTGATTCAAAATGAATACTGATAAAACAACGGGCGTGGTTTTTTTGAAGTCGTTTTTCTTTTTCATTGTTTGGGTAGTCAAATAAAACTATTCTTTTGCAAACCTGATCAAGCTTGTGCAAGGTCCTAATATTGACTTATAAGTATCTTTTTTTATGTTACAAGTTGGCAAACAAGCATACGGCCCACCTGATGGTAAGTGGTTCCCGTAGCCTAAGAGTGCTTGCAGGACCATTAGTAGGTGCCACTCACGCGTTGCCAACCTCGAGATATTAGTTCTTAAATCTCGTCCGCCCAGTAATTTCACTAGTGTCCTTTAAACCCGAACACAGTAACGCCTAAGCACCACAATTTGGCGGCAGAATATTTGAGACTGCGGCGGTACCTACCTAGCCGGCCTCTTGCAACAAAAGACCTACCACCAGTGTGACTGATTGCACTGGTGGAATAATCTCTGCTGTGACAGAGGTTATCTAGAATATCTTCAGCACCAAAGCATTGGAGGTTCAAAATCACAGCTTCCTCCTCCCCCCCATATACTTATCTTTTCTTCCTTATTGGTGATATACAATATACCTTATAACCAACTGGGGCATGGTTTTCATTTGAGATTAGCGTCTGAGGCACAAACTGCCAACCACTAGGAGACCTCCCTTCATTATTTTTGGTATGACTTGAGGTGATGATGACTGTTACCACGAATCTGCGAACTTAGAATACCAATAAGTGTAATTATTGGTCCTAATTTGCCTTTTCAGCAAGATTTTTTTTGCCTCTAATGAATAGTCAGTCTGAAAAATATTTATAAAGACAAATTCATAATCTTCAGTTATAAAGCTCTTCATAACTGTTTGACTTTGAACACTCCGATCAAGTTGTAGCAGAAAACTTTAAAATTGTTTTGACACTTTGACCTTTTAAATAAGACCTAAAAGTCGAACGTCGAAAATTGTTTTCGAGCACAACTTTATTGCAAACTTGGTTCTTTTACCACCGATTCAGTTTTTACTTAACTACATATTGTTACTGAGGGGTTCGAAGATTTGGATTAAAACACCTGATTGCTCTAAATGAGACTTTAATGAGATCTTCAAGGTCACAGAACATAACTTCCAAGTCACAATGTCAATCGTAGTCCAGAAGGATAGCCGAAGTCACTTGATAACTTGTATCGCTTGAAGTTTCTTCGCTCGTCGCTCGGAACTAAATCTCTCGATCAACGCGCCGAGCCGGTTATATAGTGAGGAACACGGGTTCGAGAAAGTTTCATCCACGGAATGTTTGAGGAGAACACATCTTTCTAGAACCTACCCACGAAGGAAAGAGACAGAGATAGTTGTGAGTGAAATTGAACCTTATGCTTCTGGTAATAAAATTGTCCGTATTATAAAACAAAGTCCCTCACCACGTCTGTCTGTCTGACATTAATAAATTGCAACATAATAATTGAAGCTCAGCCTACAATGGCTGCACAGGAATTCTGAAGTCCATGTAGACAAAGTCACGGGCTAGTTAACAAGACGCTCATTGCTGGATGGGCTCACTGAACGGTAAACAATCGATGGTTTAGACAACCTTAGGCACGGTCAGTCGCTAGGTGATTGCATTGTGGTATTTCAACTGAGCGTCTCCGTGCGTCTGCGCACGTAAAAAGTCGGTCTCGGCTGTAATCAATTTGACTACAACGGCGACATTTAGCATTGTTTAATAATAATAGTAATGTTGGTGTTTGCAATAGCATTTTAGCTTCTCCTCTTTCGGAAGAAGCTAAAATGCTATGTACATTGTTAACTTAAGATAAAAACCTTATAATTGTTGTGACCTGAACAACTCTGATACTAGATTGGTCACTAACCACTCGAAAGTAGAAGATGAAGTCACAATATTGGAATAAAGTTCCTTATCGCGCGTTATACGTTGTGAGAAGATGGGAGAGAAACTGAAAAAGTCTAATAAGACGTTTTTCCGACATGACAACGGTGTATCCGTGTTGACATGTCATTTTAAAATGGTATTAATAAGCTTCATATATATTTTACTACTGTTCAGTTTAAGTTGACCTCTAGTAGAAAGACTTTTTTCGTAGTTACGAAAATATATCCATCTCTCTTTCTCTTTCTATATAGTTAGTTTCCAAAGTGATATAATCATAAAAGTTATTTCATTAAAAAAAAAATTCCAACCAAGAACGCAAGCCAATCGTTCATGGTACAGAACCAATTTCTATTCTAATAGTATTATTTCTTACTTAATAAAAACACGATGGTCTCGAAATGTAACCATCCTAGTTTTATATCAAAACTTTGTCCCAAGACATCCCTAAATCTTACCAAACTGTATCCACGGTCCCCTGTTGCCACCCTTATCAAATGTCTTGTGTGTGGCAAGATTTGTCATTGAAAGAGATTCTATTAGAAGATAATGAACGTGTCACTTCTTTAATAAGTCTTGGTAAATGTTCCTTGGACATCTTAATTAGAACGAAAGATACTGACGTAATAATAAAGTTTTCGGGGATTTAGCTTTGATTAATAATGAGTTAATTTATATAATGTTAGATAAAAAGAAAATGCCAGACGACCGTTGTGGCGTATTGGTAGCGAGCTTGCCCTAGGTCTGGACGGTCGCGGTTTAGATTATATAAAAATTAAAAGCAGGGCATATGTCCTTGTGGGTCTCGCCACCGTGCTTCGGAGAGCACGTTAAGCTGTAAGTGCTGTCTGTTATCATACAAAATCTGGAACTGTCATATAAAATCTGATATTTCTTCTCAGACAATATTTTTACTTTAGCCTGATGGTGATGTTTACATTATGGTATATAATGTACATGTGACTTCTTCCTTCTCTTTTCTCTTCTCTTTGGGGGGGAAAATACGTGTATGGTATTGGAAGTGTGTTTATTTTATTGGCTTACATACCGTACGCGTGTTGGACATTATTCTGCTAAAAAACCTTGAGGTGAAAATATTTACGGACCAAACTAGAAGCAGTTGCTAGTATTTATTTATAATTTAAAATGATAATCAGACGCAAATAAGCAATACCATGTCAACCCTCAATATTGAAAGAACTGAGTTATATATGCAGAAGTGTTGGTAAATGGCTGAAGAACATTTTTCTTTAATATTTGTAGGGTTTTAAGCTTTAAAACTTCTAAAAAGCCATTTTTAATCATGCAATTTATGTATTATGTTAAACGTTTTGGGTTATATTATATACGAAAATAAGTAAAATAACTTACATAAATCTGAAATTGCCAAAAACTTGACCAATACATAAAAAATCATATAAAGCAAGTTGTTCCAAATTTTCAAACGCGTTTTTCTCGAAATGACATTCGTGTGGGTTGATATGGTATTGCTTATTTGCATCCATTTATGATTTATAATGTTGGTAGTGTAGTAGAGTATTAAAAACGCACATCTGCCACGTTTTATAAGACAAAAGGGTTGGGGTTTGAGTGTTACATTCATTGATTGGATCAATCACTTGATCTTCAAGTGTTTGATACACTTGAAGCTTGAACCATATGTTCTAATTGGTATATTCTTATTAGTGACTATTAGATTTTAAGTATAAATGCACTGTTTACAGTATCGTCACATAAGAAAAATAATTTCTGCTAAGTAAAATATCGACACACGGGGCCCTGACTTCTGAAGAAAATATAGTTTTATGTTTTGAAGTCAGTATTTTTTTTTCTAAAAAGACTTTATTTTATACTCTTCAGTTACAAATGGACCCAAATAAGTAATACCATGTCAACCCACAAGAATGTCATTTCGAGAAAAACGCGTTTGAAAATTTTGAACAACTTGCTTTATATGATTTTTGTTTATGTATTGGTCAAGTTTTTGCAATTTCAGATTTATGTAAGTTACTTTACTTATTTTCACAAGAAATAAGTATACAAACTACATATTTCGTATATAATATAACCCAAAACGTTTAACATAATACATAAATTGCATGATTAAAAATGGCTATTTTAGAAGTTTTAAAGCTTAAAATAAAACCTTACAAATATTAAAGAAAAATGTTCTTCAGCCATTTACCAACATTTCTGCATATATAACTTAGTTTTTTCAATTTTGTGAGTTGACATGGTATTGCTTGTTTGCGTCCAAATGTTAGTACTTAATCAAAAAAGAATCATAGAAATCGGTTGACGTGATATTGAGTTCTTCGTGCATTTGTCGCGCACATGTTTAATGAATTCTGCGGTGGTACCTACCTAGCCGGCCTCTTGCAACAAAAGACCTACCACCAGTATCACTGATGCACTGGTGGAATAATGCTGTGACAGAGATAATCCTAACAGCCCTAAGCAACAAACAGACACTTCCGTATAGTACCTTTTTATCTTTTTAAGGAGCTTTTTCGCTTGAGCGAATAGGTCGCTCCGTACATGATTTAAGCTTGCTGAAAAAGAAAATAATAAAAGATGTTATTAAAATTCTGTATTTTTTCGTTAAACTTAATTAAAGTTGGAAGGAAAATGATTATTTTTTTATGTAAAGGGGCAAACAGGCTGGGGGCTCACTTAATGTTAAGCGATTACCGCCGTCTATGAACATCTGCAACACCAGAGGTCATGCAGGTGCCTTGCCGCCCTTTAGGATACTGTTATATGCTGTTTGACCTCGAAACGCGGCTGTCGAGCAGTCTTTTCACGAGTGGTAACATAACCAGGCGGGCCTTTTAAGCCTACCACCATCGTTTTTATGAATTTCTTGCAACTCACAAAGAATTATATTTTTTATTGTCAAGTGATGTTTTTCCCGAAGCTTTATCTTTCAACCACTTGGAATAATAATAATTTGTTATTTTTATATATTCGCCACAAAAAGTTTTATAGATATCTCATAGACCATTTTGGTGTTTAGTCAATGTATTCTTTAATAATCATAAAAATATTGTGTCAAAAAATTTTAATTAGGGTTTAAGAATTTTTTATTAAGGTTCCGTAACCAAAGTGTTGGTGAGACTTTGGTTACGGAACCCTATTACTAACCTCCCTGTACATTCGTCTGTCCGTCCGTCTATCAGCAGAGTGTGTACTTTTAATTGCCGCTACAACAACAAATACTAAAAATAAAATAAATTAAATATATGAGTGCAATAAACTTGATGTTTTATTCTACAGTGGTACGGAATCCTTTATGTACGAGCTCGACACCCACTTTGCCGATTTTTAAGATAAAATGTTTCGTAGCTTTGCCGTGCTTTTCTTGGACCTTTTATTAAAATAAAATTTTTAATTTTTAATTTACAGAAGAAAAGATATAGTTCGAAAATAGTTCAAACGAGGCATAAAAACATAAAGACGCTGTCACACTAACTTAAATTAAAATAAGGCAATGAATCACTAACTTTAGACAGCATTCATCATACAATTTTTAATTAAATCTACCATTTAAACCGTAATTTTAAATATTTTTACCAATTATAATCTTAAAACTTTAATTTATCAACAAAAAAATAGTCTTTATATGTTTTGATTATTTCGCGATAAATCACAAAACGAGTCAAAATTAAAACCTTAACAACAAATTACTTACCGTAAAATCTCCAAAGCGAACACTAAACATCACAACGAAATACACATAAGCTAACACAAAATATTATTTTTATTCGATTAATATAAATAATAGTCAAAATAAAACGTAAATGTTCCACGTTCCCGCCAAACTCGAGTAATGGCTGACGACGCGACCGCCCTCTACGACAGGCTACGCCATACTGGCCTACACTAAGCTTTCTTCCCGCTTATACGCGAATCCGCTCCATCGTCCGATAGCAGCCGGTATTATCAAAAATGTCAGATGACTTTTTATGTTTATTATTTTTGTTATTATTATATATTTGTCTGTTTGACAGGAGACTCACCTGATGTTCAGCGATTACCAGTGGTAGGTCTTGTATTGCAAGGGTTCGGCTAAGTTGATACCACCGCTACCTGTGGTCCGTGATGAGCGGCCCTAAGGAAGACGGCAGTCGGTATGGTCCAGACTACCGTGTGCGCTTGCATTGGAAGCGCTGGGGGCTTACCATCTCTCCCCCCGGGACCGAGCTCCGCTACCAATCCGCGCACTGTGATTGTCAGGTCACATTGGTTTGTTTTTTTTTTTTTTGTTAGAAGTTGGCAAACAAGCATACGGCCCACCTGATGGTAAGTGGTTGCGTAGCCTATGAGCGCTTGCAGCACCATGAGTAGGTGCCACTCACGCGTTGCCAACCTCGAGATATTAGTTCTTAAATCTCGTTCGCCCAGTAATTTCACTAGCGTACAATGCCCTTCAAACCGGAACACAGTAGTGCCTAAACACTACTATTTGGCGGCAGAATATTGGACACTGCGGTGGTAGCTACCTAGCCGGCCTCTTGCAACAAAAGACCTACCACTGACTGATTGTTCTGCGAGAGTTCTCGTAACCTGACAAACACACTGAGATCGGCCACTGAGGAGGTTTTAGTGGGTCCCCATGACGTTTCCACCTTGTCATGGAACCCTACATAACCTGGTTGTCCCTCCTCAGGACGCCGAGTATCTGGTAGTAGATTTCCTCCCCGGCAGTTTCCTTGACATTCCTGTCTTTCGTTTGAAGGACACTATACCTAGTGAAATTACTGGGCAAAGAAGATTTATGAACCAATATCTCGCGGTTGACAGCGCGTGAGTGACGTCTAAAAATTAATGCTCTTGCTAGCGCTCAAAGGCTACAGCAACCGCTTACTGTCAAGTGGGCCCTGGGCCGTATGCTTGCTTGCCAACATAGTTGCATGCAACTGCTGATAACTGCTGGTCTCGAAATGCAGCCGACAGTGACTTCACGAGTTTCTCATCAACCTACGGTGGTAGCTAGCAAGGTGAATATTTAACATTATCAGCAATATTCTTACTCATTCAGTTTTAAGGTTTTAATAAAGGTTTTATACCGCAATGGCGATAGAAAAGTAAGTCGGCTTAATGGCAATCACAATACCTATATGCTAACAGTAATCGCAGTTGTTATCTAGAGCTAAGGGGAGGAAGAGAAAGAGGAAGGAGGAGGAAGGGTATCCTTTTATAAGAGTTTGGAGCTGTTTGGAGTTTGAAAGAGTTTGGATGATTAAGTCATTAATTTGGTGTCTTTTCATATAATCGGCTGTGTAGTGTTTTCTTCAAGTTTATGTAACTTTTTTTACTAGAAACTAAGACAACGCTATAATTTGCCCAAAAATCTCCAAAGGAATACCAAAAATTTGTAAAAGCCATTAATTAAAATTCAGTTATTCTCCAGAATTCTAACGAAGTTCCATTTTCAAATTCATTTCCAATCAACCAATTCCAAAATCAGTTTTTTTTTTCATTCTAATAAAGTCAATTCCAAATTCAAAATGTCAATTTGAATTTGGAACTATAATTGCATAAGCGTAGTAATAACACAGCACAGGGACCGGTAACTACCCTATGTGGGATAGCAACTTAGCAACCGTACATGAGTATGACTGAAGTAGATGCGAATGATAGCGCGTTCGAAGTTTGAAAAGATAAAGGTTCACTCATATTAACATAATTTAATGTACCGTATATGTATTATTATAATAATTTATTAAAATTTTCTCTTAACGATCCCCAATAGGATATTTACTATGTGAAGGGAGGTTTATTGTAGTACAAATATACTCACTTATCTATAGGTCTGTTTGTAGCATACATAATATTATGCCTCGAGACCAATTGATTTAATTGTAACTATTTTTTTCGCGATAAGCACGCAGTTTACACGAACGGACACATGGAACGTACATAGTTTGATTGGAGCTAACGAGCTACTGAATGGTTTGTATGTGCAGGTTTCATGAAATAATAATTGTGAAATAGGTATCTATCAATTTATAATACGCGACACAATTTGAATTAATTCTTCCTTTTAAGTACCTTATCCAGTATTTCATTTTATTAAAAGAATTAGGTACTTAAATGTAAAAAAATATATTAAAAATAAATCATATTTCCGCTATGCAACCCGCTCCGCTTAACAATGTAATAGAATCTAATACCACGTGACAGCGTTTTGGCGCGATACAACCCTTCATCATACAAATTGTGGACAACGGTAAAATATGATTCGAAATTTGAATGCGTTTGACATTTAGTTTAGTGTAACAAAATACAGGGTTGCCAATTCGCATATTGCTTATTTTATTATATTAAAACAATTTTTTTTAATGAAGTTCCTTCACGCGACTTACGGACAGTTGGATTTAGTAGAAATCGTCACGTAACGAAATGCAGTATGCCTTGTGTGTATCAAGCTTACTACAAGCAAATTAATTTGAAGCCTCAATAGCCCAACGGTAGAAGGGCCGACGCTGCTCCGTTAACGCGAGAGTCGCAGGTTCGATCATGACCACTTGGGCTATTGTCGTACAAATTTGGAGGGGCAATAGGAATATAAGTAATGGCTTGAAAAAGCATTGCTAATATTAATGAAAATAAAATTAGCAATCTCTCTCTCTATCCCTGTCTCTTTTTATCATAATTATAACCTATTGAAATATACAGATTTAATTTGGAATTACATTCGGGGTTGAAGAAAGAACGTAAGGAACTTCGTTCCTTCGTTCCTTTCAGTCCCCCGTCTGCACAATTTTTTTGTTACTTTTAACGCGTTGCAGACTTAGGTGATGGGAGCTTGACCGAAAAAAGATTAATAACATTTTTTTCCGGTACTTTTATTAATATACATTTTATATTAATAAAAGTACCGGAAAAAAAAATGTTATGACACCGTTGTGGTGTTGTGGGTAGCGAGTCAGCCTTTAGTCTCGACGGTTGCGGGTTCGATTTCCGCTCGGGCAGATGTTTGTTAAAATTTATGTCTCGGTCTGGGCGCTTGTCCGTGTGGGTCTCCCCACCGCGCCTCGGAGAGCACGTTAAGCTGTCGGTCCCGGTTATTATCAATAACATCTGATAATAATCGTTAACTCTTGATGAGTAAATTGCTCTTATCCAATAAGTTACTGGTTCGCCCTTAGGGTTGGGGAGGTCAGATGGCCATCGCTCCGTGTAAAAACTAGTAACCTGTCAAATCCGGATAAGAGTAATAAGCAGACCCTGGGTACATAAAAATACCGGGAATAATGCTAGGATGAAGACTTTTATTAATATACATAATTATGGCATGACAGGTAAAAAGAGATCTTTCTAAAATTGTATCATTCGACAGCTTCATATATATATTGGATTCCTCCAGTATAAGTTGACCTCTAGTAGAAAAACCGTCATAGGTACTTACAGAAATACATCCATCTCTGTTTTCCTTTCTATATAGTTAGTTTCTACAATGATATTGTCGTAATAGCTATTTTAGTTTTTTAATTGCTTTTAATTGAAGGCTACAAATATTCTACTTCTTCTTCTTATAGTGCCGTCCCCTATCGGAGATTGGTAGGAAACGCTTATCTTGAGTGGGTTATTGAAAAGCAAGTAAGGACAAAACGATAGGTTTGTTTATCTTTAGTAGCTGAAACTAGAGATAGATAGGTTATTGAAAACGGCCGTAAGGCTATTTGAAGTTTGGAAGCTGCTGCTCGGTACAAAGATCGGGTACTTTTCCCGAACCATTGGCGCAAGTTTTTTAGCCGTTCTTCTACGGCCAGGTGGTCTTCTGCCGGCTATCTTCCCTTGTATAATAAGTTGTAGGAGGTCGTATTTGGTGTTCTTCATTATATGTCCAAAATATTCCAGTTTCCGTACTTTTATGGTTTTCAGCACTTCAAGTTCCTTTCCTAAGCGACCCAATACAGCCTTGTTCTTCACCCGCTGAACCCACGAAATTCTCAACATTCTTCTATACACCCACATTTCAAAAGCCTCTATCTTCTTACACAGAGTTTCTGTCAGCGTCCAGGTTTCTACTCCATATAGAAGAACGGAAAAAACGTAACAGCGTGCGACTATTATGCGCAAAGAAAGACTGAGACTGCGGTCGCAGAGAATCTTATCCATTTTGCGGAAGGCTGCACGGGCTTGTTCAATTCGGCATCTGATCTCCATACTATGATCCACTCGATCGTTGATCATTGTACCTAAATATTTGTATTGATTCTACAGTCCATCATAATTTAGTGTTATTTACAGTAGGTAGTATTTTTTAAAGTCTTTACAATTAATCGTATTGCCCCTCCAAATAATTTCGCTTACGCTAGGAGTGGGTACGACAATGGTACAAGATCGAACCCGCTACTCTGGCATCAGCCCTTTAACGGTTGAACTTTTGAGGCATTAATACATAAGTAAAATAAACATACAATTTGTAGGTAATAGAAATAGAATTTCCTTTCTTATACAAGATAAGAAAAATTAAAAAAAAAGTTCCACTGTATAATTTTCTCGTACTCTGTGGTATTTAAAAATGATAATTTTCGTTTCATTTTAGTTCCAAAGACCTTGTTAACGGTAATTTTTTCATCTCCAGAGGAAATTAGTATGCCAGTCATTAAAACGCACGCCGCACAAGTTTTGATTTGTAATTCATGAAACCATTAGGAACTTGCTGCAAACTTAAATCGACTTGCCTTGTACCGGTGTACAAAGTTATTTCGCAGTTTATTAACTATAGATGAAAATCTGGTAACTTAATTTTCGCCTCTATTGCTTTGGAATAGAATTCAAATCTTATTAAAGAATATTTTCGTAATGGTAAATGTAAATTTGTTTTTAAGATCGGTACAAAAGTGACGTTGACAGATTTTGCAGACTAATCATTTGTTTGAAGTTCGATTTTAGGGATGTGAAAGAAATTTTCGTTTTTTTTTAGATTTCATTATTTTCGAAGTTAAAACTTCTTAAGCCACGACATGCTTCACGTGATGTGTTACGTCAGACTGGCGACGAATGCACGTTGGACTCTATAGGATAGTCACTATATTTTATATTATATATGGACGCAAATAAGCAATACCATGTCAACCCACACGAATGTCATTTCCAGAAAAACGCGTTTGAAAATTTTGAACAACTTGCTTTATATTATTTTTTTATCAAGGTCAAGTTTTTGGCAATTTCACATTTATTTAAGTTATTTTACTTATTTTGACAAAAAATAAGTATACAAACTGCATATTTCGTATATAATATAACCCAAAACGTTTAACATAATACATGAATTGCATGATTACAAAATGGCTTTTGTAGAAGTCTTAAAGCTTAAAACCCTGCAAATATTAAAGAAAAATGTTCTTCAGCCATTTACCAAAACTTATGTATATATAACTCAGTTTTTTCAATTTTGTGGGTTGACATGGTATTGCATATTTGCGTCCATATATGTATATATTATTCAGGATGCTAATAGTGCTCCCTCATTTTTGCAGCGCATCAGGGATGTTCGGCACGGCGCGAGTTGATTGCTTTTATGCGGAAGAGGAGTGGATCCCTGGTGGCAGCACCAACAGCATTCTTGAAATGATTGCAAGCAGGATGGACTGCACTTATGAAGGTCATTGCTGCGCTATTGCATTGCAGCGCGGTAATGAATTGCGTCATATTGAAATATTTTTTACTAACATAGGGAATAAGTCTGTATTACTAACAAATTGAGTCGTTGTTGCTTCTAATAAAAACGATTATTATTGTTATTATTAAACTCCTTTTGTTTCATGAATATTACTTCGACGTCCGATTCTATATTTAATATCACAATTTTTATTTCTAAAAACAGTAACTGATTCTAAATTACGAACTAAACGAAATTAGTTCCGACCACTGTTCATGAAAGCTCAATGCATACTGTCTACGTTCCCGAATCAAATTCCACTTCTTACATCGTTTACCTCCTCTTATATGTATTTCCGTTAAGATTTAAATCAATAGTTCTGTACCGAATCAAATTGAAAACTAACAGAGTCAATATAAAAACTAGCTGCTTCATTAAAAATAACTAACCGAGTAATAATAAGAATGTAATAAATAATTGATATTAAATACGCTCATAGCCGAGTGCATTCACTGAACGGTAAACGAATGGTAGGCTAAGCAACTTTAGGCGCGGTCAGTCACTAGATGGGTGATCGCATAGTGGTATTTCAACTGAGCGTCTCCGTGCTTCGAAGGGCACGTAAAAAGTTGGTCCCAGCTGTTGACAATTTGGTAACAGTCGAAAAGTCAAGTCAGAAGCCTACGGGCGATCTAAACAACTCTGACACCAGGTTGGCCACTAACCTCTCGATAAGAGTACATGTAATTGAGTGTAAAATTAATAATAAATAAACTAACACTTTGTACTGACTGCTTGGTTTTCACTTCTATCGGCAGTCTTCATGACTGCATATTTTGCCTAGTCACTATCTAGTGTCAGAGTTGATCAAGTTAATATAACTCTCCGACTTGTGTTATCGGCTATTATGAAACTGATTTCAGATCGCCCTCTTCTGCTTAAGACATTCAGTTCATAAATAAATTAAGATTCAAATATTTAACGTTAGGAAATTTTCCCATAACCTTATGCTTACAAAGTTTATCTTATTGCTGTGAAACATAATATTAAAACTCTCCAGACATTCTAATGAGAAGTCTAGACGATTTAAAACCGAATCGTCAGATGCGGGCCAACCTTAATTCAATATTAAATCTACACCAGATGAGATCTGAGATATATTAGAAATTAGTATAAACCTTAGTATACGTGTACGAATATTTCTTTACTGTCAAAGTCTCCACTCGCGTGGTCTTAATAAATATTGTTCATTTTTTTATTACTACGCGCAACCCTAATTCTTTTCCAAAATAAAAGTGGCCTAAATCTTTGTAAATAAATAAACACTACACAATTAACGACCCCCATTAGGATAGTTACAACCTGTGTCAGGGGTCCGGAAACATACACATTGACCGGGACAACCACTGCCAGACCTGAAAATACGCCTGTATGTTCTGCTGGAATCAAACCCACCACCTGTGGCGCTAAAGGCAGGTTCGCTACCGGTTAAAAAAATGAAAAAACACTACTTTCATGTGCACATACCTTAGTAGAAAATACATTTAGAATATTAAATTTCTAATTTCAAAACCTATACGGGTGGATTTATTTTAATGTACATTTAGCTTCAGGCGTTTTTCCTAATTTTACTATATAAAATATCTTCGTTTATATAATGATATATATATATACATTGTTCATATATTTGTAGATATAGATATCGTCTGTAGATATACTAGATATCGTGCAGTGCGGTAGTAGTGAGTAAAGTAGCCTTTATTAACATTGGGAAACGCATTCAAGCGCACCACTAGGTAGTGGTAGTGAGTTATTTTTATATCATAGGGGACAAACGGGCAGAAGGCTCACCTGATGTTAACCGATTACCGCCGCCCATGAACGTCTGCAACACCAGAGGGCATGCAGATGCGTTGCCGACCTTTTTTAGGATAGAACTGGTTATACACTGACTGACCTCAATACGCAGCTGACGAGCAGTCACTTCACGGTGGTAGCTTGGGTGCTAGGGGCTTGCCCGAATTTGAACCTGCAACCTTCGGTTAAAGCCCTCGTTTTCGATCCATTGGCTTGGTTCATATTGTGGGACTCACCTTTCCCTAATCGAGGTAAGTAATACCGACTTAAGCCCAACGATCCCCTGCACCATAGTGGGACGCAATGGAATCGCTTGCGCAAACAACCGCGACTCCGGTGCCGATCGTCAATGCAGGGAGTCCTAGAGCCCTCTTCACCGACACAAACTTTCAGTTAATTAGCCTAAATTAAGGTCAGTTTATAGTTTGCTCGCATATAAAATGTTTCCAAGCTTCAGAGGGCATGTAAAATCTAATACCTTTAAACGAGGAATTTTTGTATATATATATATATATATAATTGGGATCTCAGAAACGGCTGCACCGATTATCATGAAATTTAGTATGCAGGGGTTTTCGGGGACCATAAATCGATCTAGCTAGGATTTATTTTTAGAAAATATGGCTTTGTCCGTGTTTTCAGGCCGTTGTCGACACGCCATCTATTATCAACAAAATAAATTAAAAATGTCAAAATATATAAATAAATTCACAGCGCACTTGAGCGACCACGCGTTGCTATGGCAACAAGGATTTATTGAATTGAATCGAATGACAAACATTTCCACAATGACAGTTGACGTTTTCTTTAATTTCTTATGTCACTGACTGACAGCGATGCGTCCATTAGAATTTAACAAAATACTCAACAATCCCAATTTTTGCGGATATAACTTGTTGTCGAAATCATTATTTTATTATAAAGGTAAGGTTTCAATTGAGTCTACCGTACCCTTCACGACTTTCGATTTACCAAAACCAAAAAAAACCGAGCATAGCTCGGTCAACCAGGTACTGTCCGTTTCATCTGTGAAGTAGCTGCTTGACAGCCGCGATTCAAAGTCAGTCAGCGTATAATCATTGATATCCTACCTCTGGTGTTGCAAATTGCTGAGCATCAGGTGAGCCTCCTGTACGTTTATCCTCTCCTGCATAGAAATAAAAAGTGATTATATTATAACTTATTTGTTATCTTCATCCTTACTTAATATTATAAATGCGAAAGCAACGCTGCCAGTAATGCTTTTACGTTATAAAACTACAAAACCGATTGGTACACAGATAGTCTAGAGCCTGAAAAGGGACATAGGCTACTTTTTAAAGCGAAAAAGCTTTTTTAAGAGGTTGAAAGGGGGGATGAAAAGTTGTATGGAAGTATCATCAGTTTTAGAGCTAGATGCTTGAAAATTAGTGTTTAGGCTAGTTACGTATGCTACAGCCGCCGGATGCAAAAGAAACTCCATTTTACTTAAATTAAATTTTATTAATAAAAGAATACATTTTTAACCTAACTAGCCTAGTGATTCCCGGTTGAAGTGGGACCAAAGAATGCTTTCTCACGGCCCGCACCCGGCGGGTGTCGGTTCCTCCTTTTGAGGCTTGCGACGCTGACACGGCGGTTTATATTTCTTATGTGGGAATATGGACTTATGCACTCTAGGCGATTTATGTAGAATTGGTATACTAACTGGCTTTTGATCCGATATAAATAAATATGACACTCAAAGTTTGTAAAGGTGGGACGGGGGAATGCGTGGTACCCAGCGGTAATTTTTGAGCCTTCGTCAGAACATAAACAATAGAGTTCAATAGAGACATAGCTTTGATATAGACTCACCTAATAATTAATATCGGTAACAGGATAAATATAAAAATAATGTAAATAAAATCTTCTTCATCCTAGCATTATTCCCGGTATTTTTATGTACCCAGGGTCTGCTTATTACTCATATCCGGAATTGACAGGTTACTAGTTTTTACACAGAGCGATTGCCATCTGACCTCCGCTACCCTAAGGCGAACCAGTAACTCGTTGGATAAGAGCAATTTACTTATCAAGAGTTAACGATTATTATCAGATGTTATTGATAATAACCGGGACCGACAGTTTAACGTGCTCTCCGAGGCACGGTGGGGAGACATGGACAAACGCCCAGACCGAGGCAGAAATTTTAACTAACATCTGCCCGAGCAGTAATCGAACCCGCAACCGTCGAGACTAAAGGCAGACTCGCTACACACAACGCCACAACGGTGTCAATAATGTAAATAAAATGTCAGGACGAATACAAGTGAACTAGTTTAAATATAATAACATTATATTTCCTTAACCATTAACAATACTTACAGTTTACTTGAACGACGCGAAAACTCGATTAAAGTTGGCCACAAAGTTGGTGATAAAGTCATGAATTACAAATCAAAATTTTAACACCACATACAGTATATTTTCAGCATCATCAAAAATGTATTTCATTATTCTTTCTTATCTGTAAGTAATACTAAAGTCCTGCGTTCAACGACTCGAGCCTGCTTTGAATCGAGAGTTTGATTGCCGTAGAAAATGTCTGTTTCAGTCTCGGTGTTTATTCTTGTAGATGCAAAATGTGCCTTGAAGAAAACGTTAAGCTAGCGATCCCGATTGTTATCACATAACATCTGATAATAATCGTTAACCGTTGATAGCTAATTTGCTCTTATTTAATTAGTTACTGGTTCGCATTTATGGAACTTCAACAATGTCACCAACCCAAACAAAGAATGAGAAAATATGTGCTTGAAGTTTGGGCTTCCGGTGTTGTCATTGAACGAAATGCAAAAGCAAGGAAACGCCCACTTCACATTGATTCTATGTGAGCGAAGTACTTCGGGTAAGCCCTTAAGCTCTTCACATTGTAAGTGTTCTATTCATAAAAAAATATCTTATCATACACTCATAGAACAATATTAGGCCACGATAGATCAATGGTGCAAAGGCCGACTCCGCTCCGTTAACGCGAGAGTTGCAGGTTCGATACTGACCTCCTTGAGCTATTGTCGTACCCACTCCTAGCGCAAGCTTATTTGGAGAGGCAATAGGAATATTAGTAATACCTTGAAAGGGCATTGCTAATATTCTTATTAAAAAAAAACTTGAAAAATGTACATTTTTAACCCTTAGGAAAGTTACAAATTGCTTGCTTAGTCAGGATTATAAGATATTTCCCGTTTCCCTACCTTGTGATCTATCGAATAAATTTGTATTATAAATTTTATGTCAAAACTCGAAGCTTGCAATTTCGTTTTATTTTGTGTTAAAACCATAACGTAATTATGTGGTGGCTTAGCACTATTTAATAAAAATCAAGAATAAAATTAAAAGCAAAAATAATGATGAACCATCGATTGATGATTGATTGATTAAAAACTTATTAAAGGCGTCGGGATGTGACGACCCCATCGCCCGCTGTTGCGATAACCTCTGTCACAACAGAGATTATTCCACCAGTGCAATCAGTCACACTGGTAGGTAGGTCTTTTGTTGCAAGAGGACGGCTAGGTAGGTACCACCACAGTGTCCAATATTCTGCCGCCAAATAGTAGTGCTTAGGCACTACTGTGTTCCGGTTTGAAGGGCATTGTACGCTAGTGAAATTACTGGGCGAACGAGATTTAAGAACTAATATCTCGAGGTTGGCAACGCGTGAGTGGCACCTACTAATGGTGCTGCAAGCGCTCATAGGCTACGGCAACCACTTACCATCAGGTGGGCCGTATGCTTGTTTGCCAACTTCTAACATAAAAAAATATTCTATTAAAAATTTTAAAAAAAGGTCAACGGACGTTTGTGTGGTAAGGGCTATTATAAAATTAGTGATTACCTGGAAGACACCACACCTTGGGAATAAGACAGTCACTCCAGGCTTTTCAGAGTACATAATCTGTAAATTACTTTGACATTACAAAAAAATACATAAAAATATATAAATGAGACGCTCATAGCCGAGTGCACCCGCTGATCGGTAAACGATCAGTACGTTAAGCAACTTTAGGCGCGGTCAGTCACTAGATGGGTGATCGCATAGTGGTTTTTCTACCGAGCGTTTCCGTGCTTCGGAGGGCACGTAAAAGTCGGTCCCGGCTGTTGACAATTAGACAACAGTCGATAAGTCAAGTCAGAGGCCTACGGGCGACCTGAACAACTCTGACACTAGGTTGACCACTAACCACTCGATAAGAAGAAGAATATAACCCCTCGAGTTTGTTTCACCGGCTCTTCTCAGGTAGAGGTTTAAATTTGGAGCTGGTGGTAGAATCTGACTTTCAACTAAGTGTAATGCTTTTTACGTTGAATAAAAATATTTGAATTTGAATTTTGATGGCAATGCCGTAACGTCGACGCTGCGCGTCGTTCTGGTGCGATACTCATGCGTCGGTTTACAAACGTTGGCATTGTGTAACTTAATAGTATACAAAAGTGACAAAGCTGTGGACGGGCTATGGCTATAGGGAGCAACGGGGATCGTTAAAAGTTAGTCCCACACTTTTGTTTTTATGCCCCAATGTAATCACAAAGTAAAGTACAAATCCCTAAATATAATATAATACAATTAAATTTCTTATTAAATATCGGAAGTTATTAGTATTTTATCATCTCCGATGACGTCCTTAGCCGTGGTTCGGCTTCGCAGGAGGCACCCTAAGGACGGAATCAAATTTGAGCCCCGTGAGGGCTGCCCTTTTATCACGGCTGAGTCTCTGTACTCGGTCCCCACCTGGTGACGCTGTCAAGGCCAGTAGGGCCAACAGCAATACACATTCAGAAAAAGAAAGTATTTTAATGCTCTATATTAGATACTCGAGACTGTATATCCATTATCAGGCTTCGGTATACCGATTTCTTAAAATTGCATATAACTCTATTTTGTTTTTCTAAAATAAAAGTAGCCCAAGTTACTCGTATAACATAAGTGTCAGTCAAAGTACCATTAAAATCGGTCCAGACATTTCAGAGATTAGCCGGAACAAACAGACAGATAGAAAGACAGATAGATGGATAGATAGGCAGAGAGACAGATAACAATTTTAAAAATGATTTTTTTATGTAATTTATATACCTACTTTCATATGCATTAAGTAAAAGCTGTTAATTTGGAATTACAAACAGACACTTCAATTTATTTATTTATTTATTTATTAGTAGAGATAAAAGAGATATGTCTCGGTATACGCGGTAGGAACGAAGTCCTTTTCGCTATCTACAAAATATTAACTAACATCAATTATGAATACAAAGAAGCTTCCTTGCAGAAAAGAAAAATCGTTATACCATGCAAGCAGAGCCGAAGGGTCAGCTTGTTAGTTATAAAACAGCAGGCGTCTACCAATACAATAGATTAAATATATCAAAATACCATAGCTATTTATAATTTCAATTCAAATTTCAAACAATAATCTGATCATTAGGACGCCCAACCCACTTGAGTTATGTTCCAGAACTGTCAAATCGATTAACCCCTCTGTAGTCAAGACTCGAGTTTCGACATCCTCCATTGTCGAAATAGTTTAATTTATTGAGAATTTCATGACGTAATTGACAGTGAAATGGGAGACGATAAGTAAAATAGAACAATTAATATGAAATAGTGGTCAATTTTTTTTTTTTTTTAGAAGTTGGCAAACAAGCATACGGCCCACCTGATGGTAAGTGGGTGCCGCAGCCTATGAGCGCTTGCAGCACCATTAGTAGGTGCCACTCACGCGTTGCCAACCTCGAGATATTAGTTCTTAAATCTCGTTCGCCCAGTAATTTCACTAGCGTACAATGCCCTTCAAACCGGAACACAGTAGTGCCTAAACACTACTATTTGGCGGCAGAATATTGGACACTGCGGTGGTACCTACCTAGCCGGCCTCTTGCAACAAAAGACCTACCACCAGTGTGACTGATTGCACTGGTGGAATAATCTCTGCTGGGTACAGAGGTTATCCCAACAGCGGGCGATGGGGTCGTCACATCCCAACGCCAAAAAAAATTTATCGAAATAATAATTTAAAAAGTATCAAGTACTATTTATTGAATGACACCTTTTTGGGAGACAGCAACGTTGCTGTGTGTTGATTATTTCCTTTTTTCGGTTACCTTAAATTTTCTATAGGTTAATTTTTTTTCCACTTTTTCTGTTATGTTAATATTGTCCTAGCACAGGCATTTTTAACTTGTTTTCCATTTTATTATATTTTTATTTTGTTTCTGCGTGCTGTCCCTTTCTTTCTTTCTTTCTTTCTCTCTTGATTGAGAATGTTAACCATATATACTTATGAAATCTAATTATTTTAAGCGGCGTAAATATTCATCGACATGGAGCGTTAGTGCACAAAATCTAAAAGATATTATACCCCGAATTATTGCCTCCACAGGTGACACGAGGCTGGTTCACTTTTTGCCCTCAAGAATCGGGATTGCGATTCAGCGAGGAAAAGCAGCTTCTTGCCACCATTCCCCGTGGACATTATTTCTACAGATTTAATTATTTGTAAATAATATTGGTTGTAAATAAAGTAATTAAATATTTTAAGCCGTAGTCCATATAATGGTAAATTAGGCGGTTTAAATTGGCTTAGTAATTTTTGATTAACTAACCATTACGGTAGTAAGTACAACCACCGAGTTGACACACATGTCTTTATAATCAATACAAACTCTAGCCGATAAAGAAACGAATACGTGACCATGGACACTTGAGGCAGACTCCCCACCACTGTGCTATATGTATATATATATTTATTATTATTATTATTATTATTATATGGTGACATAGAGAAGCCCTTCAATACAGGCAGCAATGTCCAAAGATTTTCTGATGCTCCTTCGTAAATTCAACATCAACGTAACGTAACGAAGCTAGTACTATCTTTATTCCATTATGTTGCAAGCTTATGGCTAACTTCGATTACTTGCGTTAATTTTGCATTTACGAAGGAGCACCAACGAGTATTTGACATTCTGTCTGTATCGAAGGGCCTGTCTATAGTATATAGTAAATCTATGTCTTCTGCCTAGCCTATCCCGGTATTTTGGCCAGGGTCTGATTTTTTTCTGTTACAAGTTGGCAAACAAGTATACGGCCCACCTGATGGTAAGCGGTTGCCATAACCTATAAACGCGCGCAACGCCATTAGTAGGTGCCACTCACGCGTTGCCAACCTCGAGATATTGGTTCTTGAATTTCCTTTGCCCAGTAATTTCACTAGCGTACAGTGCCCTTCAAACCGGAACACAGTAATGCCTGAGCTACTACTATTTGGCGGTATAATATTTGACCTACCTAGCGGGCTTGCAACAGAAGACCTACCACCAGTGTGACTGATTGCACTGGTGGAATAATCTCTGCGATGACAGAGATTATCCCAACAGCGGGCGATGGGGTCATCACGTCCCAACGCCGATTAATATTACTCTTATACGAATTTGATAGGTTACTACTTTTTACACAGAGACAATTGCCATCTGACCTCCCCAACCCAAAAAGCGAACCAGTAACACAGAAGTCATTACCTATCAAGAGTTAAAGATTATTATCAGATGTTATGATAACAACCCAGTTGTTACCGATGTCTTAACGTGCTCTCCGAGGCACGGGGATAAGATCCATAAGGATAAACGCCCAGACCAAGACAGATATTTGTAAGATTAATACAAATTTCCGTCCGGCGAGACCATTGAGACCACAGGCAGGCTCATTGCCAACACGCCACAACGGTCGTCGCAGTAAGTCTATATCTGGTGATCATTTTTTATTTATTTAAAATTTTGCATAGTTAAATCACAATTTCAATTAACATAGTTCAATTGAAATTCAAACTATTTATTGAAGCTTAAACTGAATTAATTGGCGTTGCAAATCACTTATGCGTTACACAACGCATTGATAGCAATACCGACGCGCATTCATCTGTATATGTCTATTGATGACCTTTGTGGAGTGTTGCAGTAAGCTTGCGTTTAGCTTTGATGATCGAGGGTGCGATTCCCGCTCGGGGAAAATTTGTATTGATCTTACATATGTCTTTTTGTGGGTCTCGGAAAGCATGTTAAGCTATGGGTCCCGGTTGTTATCACATAGTATCTTATAATAATCGATATCTCTGGATAAGTAAACTGCTTTTATAAAATGAGTTACTGGTTCGGTCTGCGGGTGGCGGAGGTCGGGTGGCAATCGCTCTGTTTAAAAAGTAGTAACCAGTCAAATCTAGATAAGAGCAATAAGCATACCCTGGGTAAATAAAATACCGGGAAAAATTAAAAACGCTTTCATTTGACACATAATTTGTTTTTATGCAATGAGTTATCGTTTCGCCTTTCAGGTTGAGTCACATAAGCATAAAATAATTAATATATCCAGTTAACAATATTAAATCTAAGATTCTATTTAAGAATCTAATAGACGTAATCACGTGAATACATAAAATATAGCATGTTTCGGAACCTTCTGAAACAATTTTCACGTAACACTAGCTACATTGTTGCATGTGTAAGTGCATTGAAGTCGAATCTGACTTCGATGAAACTCTGCAACATTGAATTTTAAAGGCTTCCCTCATACCTTTTTTTTAAACAAAATTAGCAATGCTTTTTCAAGGTATTAATAATATTCCTATTGCCCCTCCAAATAAGCGCGAAGCTTTCGCTAGAAGTGGATTTGACAATAGCCCAAGGGGGTCAGGATCGTTCGTTGAGGCTTTATTTCTAGCTCCCTTGCGTATGGCTTAACATAATCATCTGGTCTTTTAAGAGAATCCTTTTATTTTTTATTTCATGACGGTTAGCAAACAAGCATACGGGCCACCTGATGGTAAGTAGTTGCCAACCTAAGGGTTATAAAGGAAATAATAAGAAGGGGAAAAAGGGAGTTTAGGAGGGTGTAGATTAGGCCTCCGGCGCTCTCACACATCGCACGAAACACAACAGTACCTACAGATACTGTAACTTCACGCCGATTTTGTGTGAGAGGGTAGTACTGCCCCGGTCAAACCGGGTCATTTGTGCTGCCAGGATACTAATTTTTTCTTCAGCTCTGCTACTATTTTTTCTGATACGTTTCATTATTTTATTTAATTCTTCTTCTTATCAGAGTTCCCGGTAATTTCCCAGGGTCTACTTTTTAATCCGACGAAATATTATAGACTAATTTATAGCTAAGAATGACGTATTTAATAATATATTATAAGGTCTATATAACAATTCATATAAACGATGTTCAATAATTGGAAACGTGGCTGTAAGTCAAACTTTTAGTTTATATCCGAAAAGAAAAAGTTTTTGAGTACTTAAAACTTGAGATCTTTTCAAAGAAAGACTTTTATTGCGGGTTGGATTTCAAAGTTCCATTCAGACTGTACTGAAGCTGTCGTAAATATAAATTGAGAAATAAAAAGATCCTTCTTCTTTACTTTCTTTTAACTGGTTAAATAAGTTAAATTTTTGTTATAAAAAACTTGGACATGGAGTAGCCGAAGAATAATTTTGTATTCATTTTTAGGATTCCCTAGCCAAATGGCAAAAACGGAACCCTTATAGTTTAATCATGTCCGTCTGTCCGTCCGTTCGTCTGTCCGTTTGTTCGTCAGTCTGGCTCTATCTATACGAAATTAAGTAAATAGTACCATCAGGCCGTATGCTTGTTTGCCAACCGTCATGACATAAAAAAACTAGCTTCTGTCAGTGGCTTCACCCGCTTGATACATATTTTTAATACAAACTGAATAAATTCAATTACAAATTTTGAATGTTATATTTATTTATATCGAATCAACAACCTAAAAATAAGTTTCAAGTTTCAAGCTCTAAGAATGACAATACTTCCAAAATGTTGAAAAGTTCCAATGTGTTGAAAAGGGACACAACTTTTTATGCCCCTTTTCAACACTTTTTCGTATTAAAAATAGCCATGTTTTATTTCTCAGACTGTAGACTATCTGTGTACCGAATTTCATTTAAATCTGTTTAGTAGTTTTGGCGTGAAAGCGCGACAGACTGACAGAGACAGAGTTACTTACATATTTATGATATTAGTAAGGATCAGGGTTGTATATTTAATCTCTCTTAGTAAAAACACAGCTAATTTTACGCAATGTATGTATGAATACTGTTAGGGTCCTTGGGACGTGACAAAAAACACAGTGGACTGTAATAGCTGGTTTAATATCGCCGCCAAAATTTATATTAAAAAATATGCACAATGCAACTGACCATTACCACCACCTGATAAAATCACCCATCTGGTAACAGGCTTCCATCTGGGCGGAGGATTTCCCCTTTGTGTTAGAACGACATCAAACTTATTATTGTATCATAGAATATTGATTTGAGGTGGTAGGAGATGAATGCAGCTTCTATAAATAAATAAACGCTGCACACTCATCGGCCCACTTAGGATAGTTGTACCTTGTGTCCGGGGACCGGAAACATGCACTATGACAAGTACAAACACACCCAGACCGAAAAAGATGTCTGTATGGTCAATATAAACAGGTTCGCTAAGGCTGCGCCACAACGTTATCAATTCTTTAGCAGAGTCAAAGCCATATACAAAATGTAACATACATATGGACGCAAATAAGCAATACCATGTCAACCCACATAAATATCATTTCGAGAAACATGCATTTGAAAATTTTGAACAACTTGCTTTATATCAATTTTTATATATTGGTCAAGTTTTTAGCAATTTCAGTTTATTTTCACAAAAATAAAAATTAAGTATAGAAACTGCATATTTCGTATATAATATAACCCAAAACGTTTAACATAATATACAAATGGCATTATAAAACATGGCTTTTTTAGAAGTTTTAAAGCTTAAAACCCTACAAATATTAAAGAAAAATGTTCTTCAGCCATTTACCAACACTTCTGCATATATAACTCAGTTTTTTCATTGTTTTTTTGTTGTGGGTTGATATTGCTTGATTGCGTCCATATATAGAACACTACAAGATTTCACTACAGAGTGCACTTATCACAATTCCCACAGATACAATTCTTTCCTCAAATCAAAGATCAAGTCATACCTGTCGTCCTTGTCACGAAAGGCAGTCACAATGAGTGTATCTATACGTTAAAAACTGGTTTTCATTACAATTATGTTTCCAAATTTTAACCACATATGAATGACGCGGTGGATAATGACTTGTGTAATATTATCCTATTTTTGGCAGTTCCAACCAGATCCCACGCGATACAGCGATAAAGGAGGCAACACGAGCGTAAAATAACCTACATACTTATCATTCAGAAATATATAGCTTGCCACGCGTGGTGTACCGATTTATCATTACTGCACGGAACCAGAATTATTTTTCTAAAATAAAAGTAGCCCATGTTGCTCCTTATAACATAAGCAATGTGCTAGTGAAATATACTTATATTACAAACAGACACATCAATTTTATGTATTTGTATAGATAGATATGCAAATAGTTGTTATCTCTGTCTTGTATCTCCTAAAACATATCTTCAAAAAAGTTTCACTTAAAATAAAAAATATAAGCGCATACTACGTCATTACCTATTGTGATTACTCACGCAAATCGAATTATACGTAAAAAAACGACAAGCTTCAAAGTATTTATCATATACGTATATACATACTATGTATAATTATATAAAAACATGTTAGTCACATCAATGTTCCGGTCCGAGCGGTCGCGTTCTTTGAAACGATGTGTATATTAAAATTCCTAGCATTGTTGATATCAGTGTATCTCGTCTGCGGTGACGAAGGTAGGCTTACTTTATATAATATAATTGTTGGTTAAACCAGTTTTGTTGGTGTTTTTGATCAGTGATTTTAAAACCAGTTCCTCATATCAATTTGTGATTCTAATTTACACAAATTAATTCAATTGTGAATTAACTGTTTCAAACAAACACGGCATCGTCTGCGTGGGATTGCAATAATGTGGGTTTTTACTAGAATAAAATATTTATCCGTTTCTATCCAACTGGCCTAATGTTTATACATTTGAATATAACTGGGCTCACGGTAGTGCCCCGCCAAGTTGAGCAAAAACGCGGCACTGCCGTACTATATTATATCCTTTTCTCGAAGCCATTCAGACCATTTTCTGTCCGTGTGTATGTGAAACCTAACCTAACCTAACCTAACCGGCTGGACTTCAAAAAAAGGAGGAGGTTCCCAATTCGACTGTATTTTTTTGTTTGTTACCTTAGAAACTTCTACTGGGTGAACCGATTTTGATGATTTCGTTTTTTATATGAAAACTGGTGCTTCCCGTGTGGACCCATTTCAATTTGCTCCAGTTCTATCAATGGCATTCATGAAAAATCCATACAAGTCTTATTGCATTAAGTGCATTTGCTAAATCATAATAAAAAGTATGAAATAAAATAATTTTTGGAACAAAAACAAACCAAAAATACTTTCGTTGGTGCAACGCCACATTCTGTTGCAGAGAATATTTATGGTTTTTTTAGTTACGAAATTATAAGTATTCTTTAAGTGAATGTTGAAACGGTTTTTAAGGTGTCGACAACACGCATGCGATACCTTTAGGGTTGCAGGCGTTCATAGGCTGTGGTAACCGCTTACCATCAGGCAGGCCGTACGCTTGTTTGCCACCATCGTGGTGTAAAAAAATATATTTTTCTACAAATTATTTTATTCTTCTTAACATTATTTTCGCTATTTTTGCAGCATGCATCACACCCGTTAACACTGACGGCATTTGTATACACATAATGAAATGTGATAAACTTAAAACATTAATAAGAGGTTCAATCGAAGATCGTGAGTACCTTAAGCAATGGCATTGTGATTTCGACGGATTTGACCCTAAAGTAAGTTTTTTTATGTTACAAGTTGGCAAGCAAACTTACGGCCCACTTGATGGCCTATAGTGCTCTACAAACTGGAACACAGTAATTCCAAGGACAACCTAAGCACTACAAGATGGCGGTAGAATATTTGTTACTGCAGTAGTAACTACCTAGCCGGCCTCTTGCAACAGAAGCCCTACCATCAGTGTGGCTGATTGCACTGGTGGAATAATCTTTAATGTGACAAAGATTTTCCCGACACCGGGCGATGGGGTCGTCACGTCCCGACGCTTGTAAATAAAACTAAAATTAATTGCATGTGTGTGTGTGTAGTTAAAACTATAGTTGTAAAGATAAAGAGTTTATTTTTAACCAGCTGTGCCCACAGCAGCGGTTGCATTATGTAGTTTTTTGATGATCCCACGAGAACCCAACATTTTTCCTTAATAATACATATTCTATATGTTAATCCAGGCATTCAGTTATGTGTGTTCCAAATTTCATCCAAATCGGTCCGGTAGTTTTTGCGTATCAGACTAACAAACATCCATCCATCCATCCAAACTTTCACATTCTTAATATTAGTTACATTAGATAATAGTACAGCTCAGCGTTAGAAGTTAACGTGAGAGAAGATTTATTAATGTGGACGCAATTATCGCGATAAAAAAATTAAAAACAAAAATAGAATGGAAAAGATCAAACTTTATACATGCATTTCTTGAAAACCAAGCAATATTTCAAAAAATATTATTCTTATTTTTTGCCTTAGTTTGTCAAGTTCCACAAGGAACCATTATCAGGTTTTCTCGCCATAAGAATTGAAATATTTATTATATTGAAGTAATATAACCTATATCACTCTCACAATTGAGACGAATCTAATGACACCTCTTATGTTGAAATCCGTCTAAGAGTCTAGGCTGTAGAGCGTCACAAAGCAATAGACATACATACATACGCTCGAAAAACATTACCTACCCTACTTCGGCAGTCGGCTAATAACAAATTTACTTGGTACCGACCTTAGATTCGCCATCATAAAAATCAAGTGACATTTTTGTATAATTATAATTATTTTACTTTATAGGTATGCTGTCCTAATAAGAAAGTGAATATATGGACTATTGCTTCAACACCCACTTCTACGACCACAACAACAACAACCATAAAAACCACAACAACCACAAAAGCCCCAACAACCGCAACAACAAGAAAAGCACCACTGAAGGGCGACTGTACCACATTGGAGAGCACTTTTGGTACTTGCATCGGTTTAACGGAATGCCCAAGCATAAACAACAAATTAAAACTAGCGACAGCTGAAAATTTAAAATACGTACAACGGTCACGGTGTGTTTTTTAATGATTTTCAGTGATTATTATTTCAATATTTGTATATATTTATATGGGAGACACTGCTCCAATTTTTAAACTTGATGGGTAGGTAGATTGTTTTTTTTTTTTTTTATACCACGATGGTGGCAAACAAGCGTATGGCCCGCCTGATGGTAAGCGGTCACCGTAGCCTATGGACGCCTGCAACCCCAGAGGTATCGCATGCGTGTTGCCGACCCCTTAAAAACTTTTTCAACCTTCCCTTGAAGAAACCCATACTGTAGCGAGTTGGGAAAACCTCAGCAGGGAGCTCATTCCACAGCCGGAGGGTTCGCGGAAGGAAATTCCTTTGGAACCGCACTGTTCGCGACTTAATGGGTTCCAGTGTGTGTGGATGAATACCCTGCCGATGGCGAGCGGTGCGGTGGTGGAAAGTTGCTGTAGGCATCATATCAAACAATTCTTTTTTTGTTTTCATAGATATATCTATACTATTTTAATAATGCGCAATTTAAACGCGGAAATCACTGGTACTACCTCTAAGATTTTAAAAATTATTTTTGCATCGATAGCTCATTTGTTAACAATAGCTTTAGGCCATATCAACACGATACGATCCCTAAAAGCCCAGTAAAAAAGAAATTTAAATATTTTTATGTTACTAATTTGTCAAACAAGCATGCGGTCCACCTGATGGTAAGTGCATCAGCATATGGGCGCTCGCAACAGCATTATTATGTAGTTGTCACTCACACGTTGGAAACCTCGATATATTGGTTCATAAATCTCTAATGCTCGGTAATTTCTCTAGCTACAGTGTCCTTTAAACCGAAACACATTAATGCGTTGCTGTAGAATATCTGACACTGCGGTGGTACATACCTAGCCAGCCTGTTGCAATAAAAGGCCTAACACCAGTAGAAATGTATTGTTTTAGTTTTATTTCTATTTGTCACGTCAGGGAAAAGACTTATGAATGTAGGACAATATTTCTAATGGCATTTATAACATGGCAATCATACCTTCTCTAATTTAATTCTCTATCTTCGATCCAAATAAAATTTTACCATTCCTAATCAATCAAGCACTGTCCGAAAAAATTGCCAATATGAATATAAGCTGATCCTTTTTTGAACTTTATTGAATGTTATCAATTTGATTTTACAGGTGTGTTGGACCAAAAAAGTATAGTGTGTGTTGTGATCTAAACCATGAACTCAATCGCCATGTCAACCCTTTTTGAACATAGGCCCTACTAACACTGCAAGCTCAAGCCAAGATGTTGTAGATCCCAACAATAATTCCAAATGCCAGCAATCATCAGGTCTACCGAAACCTGACAGTAATTGCTGTGGCTTAGAAAGCGATAAGGGAGATAGAATTGACAGTAAGTAAATACAAGTTTTATAATTTTAACATAATTAAATTAAGGTTACTTATACTTTTACGGTAATAGAGCAATGCTACTCTCAGTCCAAAAGAGCCGGCTTGACTGTGGAAGTACTACCCTCTCACAGAAAATCGGCGTCAAGTAACAGTATTATTAGGTACTGTTGCGTTTCGTAAAATGAGTGAGAGTGGTGGAGGCTACATCTCCCACCCCCTCTGTTTTTTTCTTTTCCCTTCTCATTCCATCCCTCCTGCTCCTTGGGTTGGCAACGCGCTTGTGATACTCAAGTATCGCAAGCGTTCATAGGTTGCGGTGACTGCTGATTATCAGGTGGACCATTTGCTTGGTTGCCAACCACCATGACAAAAATATTTACTTCGTTTACTACTTGTAGTGAAAGAAATAAATTATTAATTACCTATCTCTTTTAGTTCATTTAAAACAGGCTGTTAGTCTATTATTTTATATACAATCTATTGTATGAAGCATTAGACAATATATAAATTTGATATTTTAGAAGAAATTCTAAGATACGTATAGCCGAACTTATCCTACTTCAGAAAAGAAAACGAGGTTTAAGCCCAGCGTTGGGAAATTTATAGGCTGGTACTTCTTCTTCTTCCTCCTTTCATCCAACGTTAATTGACGGCGGCACAGGATGTCTTCTTCTTCCAGTCTTTACCAACACTCATCATCTCTACACTCACAACCTTTGTTTTAACACATAATTTCATTACAGTAATCATAATATTTATTATTTAGGTTTTGGAACAACGTCGATTTATCAGTATCCGTGGTTAGCCGTAATTGAGTACACACAAGACATACCGATATGTGTAGGATCTCTCATAAGTACTCAATATGTACTTACAGCTGGTCATTGCATTGTCACAGCAGATAACAAGGATAGTGGCGCGTAAGTAAGATTCCATCCTAAATCCTAAATGACGACGTTGTAGTGCAGCGGTAGCGAATCTGCCTTAAGCGTGACAGGTCAATGTTCTCTTGGAGCATATGTTTATATTGACCATACAGGCATGTTTCCCAATCTGGGTGTATTCATTCTTCTCATTGTGTATGCTTCTGGACAAAAGTATCTTAACGAGAGCCTCTGAATGTGTAGCATTTATTTATTGATTTAAATTAAGAATATTAAAAACAAAAAATAATCTTTCCATTAAGTATTAATCAGGTAAGGTTATTTTTTCTTCGAGCGTCTCGAACAGTACAATATCAGAACCGATGATAGACATACAGTCTATATAAATTAAGGCCAGTAATGATTGGATCAATGAAGCTATTTCTATAGCAGATTATGGCGTAAATTTAAATTAAATATGTCAATTCCACATGTCAATGACTTTTACGCCATCGACCGCTGTAACTGTTGTATCTTTAGCCTCAACGGTCGCGAGATTGTTTCATCTTACATACATCTGTTCCGGTCAGGGTGTTTTTTCTTGTGGGTCCCTCCATAGTGTCTTAGAGAGTATGTTAAGCTGTCGGTGTTGGTTACTATGACATAACATCTAATAATAATCTTTATAAATCTGGATAAGGGTAATAAGCAGATTCTAGGTAAATACCGGGAATAATGCTAGAAAGAACAATGACTTATATGCCTCCATCATCAGTTCGAGCCAGCTCCAAATCAATCCTTAAGACCTTAGCTGGGAGGTACGACTCATTTTTTTTTGTTATCGTTCATTCGTCATGTATAGCAAGAAATAAACTTGGGACTGAAATTTGTTTACATAAATTATAAGGTTTTTCAATTATTATCATTCGTAGTGGCAATAAAGATTTGATATTATTAAATAAAATATCGATAAGCCCAGCGGTAGATCGCACAAGAGTTGCAAGTTCGATCCTTACCCCTTTGGGCTATTGCCGTATCACTTCTAGCGCAAACTACAAGTCTTGAAAAAGCATTGAAACCAAAACGCTACGATAACAACTTGCTAGTTGTTATAAATTAATGAATTTAAAAAATATATATTTATAGGAAATCCGTACGTCTCGGAGAGTATAATACTGATAATGATGGTCCTGACTGCGATGAATTCGGTGAAGAATGCACAGACGGAGCCATTTCCATAGCAATTGATTCAAAAATCCTACATCCAGATTTCGACAGAAAGTTACGCCCAGTACCTTCGAATGACATTGCGTTGCTCAAGCTCATCAATCAGGCACCTTATAGTGGTACTAAAAATAAACCATGTGTTGTCTTACTATGAACTAAGGACCTGCCCTTACATATAGAAAAAATATCAAACCATTCGCTGGTGCGTCTTCTTAAATCCCCACTACCGCAATAACGAAGTTAGTTGAACACTAAGTGCTTGTTCACACGTGCTGGTTGCCGGGTATCCGGCGCGTACTGTCCAGTAGCTCATTTCGCTTTCACACGCCCCAATTTTGAATCTAGTTGGTCGTGATAACAATAGTCAATTCGGCGAGCACCCGGCACCGCTAGTTCAGCAAAATTGCGCCGGTACGTTTAAAAGCTGCCGGCTACCCGGCAACCAGCACCTGTAAAAAGGAACTAACTTTATATATGCTGCAAGCTTGTGACGCTAGCTTAATTTGAATGTATTACAAGCTTTGCCAAGTTGCCAGTGAATCTTTGGGCATTTTATTGGCATTGACAGTCCATATATTATAAGTCTATGCTATAATGTTTTTTGTGATAGTTTTCACTAAATAATAATACTGTACAAAGGTTTCAAATTTAACCTTATTATTTTCCACAGATTTCATACGGCCAATATGCTTGCCTAGTACAGACATAAGCCAATCACCTCCGGTTGATTTAAAGTTGTACGTGGCAAGTTGGGGTGTTGACGTTGACAATTTTGGCACCAATCCTGTTAAATTACATTTAGACGTACCCTACGTACAAAACAAGGTATATAAATATCAATTAATATAAATATTTGGGCTATGGAGCGTTAGTGCAAAACAATATCTGGACGCAAATAAGCTGTACCATGTCAACCCACACGAATGTCATTTCGAGAAAAACGCGTTTGAAAATTTTGAACAACTTGCTTTATATTATTTTTTTTTATTTATTGGTCAAGTTTTTGGCAATTTCAGATTTATGTAAGTTATTTTACTTATTTTCACAAAAATAAGTATATAAACTGCATATTTCGTATATAATATAACGCAAAAACCTTTAACATAATACATAAATTGCATGATTAAAAATGGCTTTTTTAGAAGTTTTGAAGCTTAAAACCCTACAAATATTAAAGAAGAATGTTCTTCAGCCATTTACCAACACTTCTCCATATATAACTCAGTTTTTTCAATTTTGTGGGTTGACATGGTATTGCTTATTTGCGTGCATCTAAAAGATATCACACACCGACTCATTGCCTCCACAAGTTACAGGAAAATGAAGCATTTAAATGCAGCAATAGCATTCTTGCCACCATTACCTGTGGATATGATTTGTACAGTTTTAATTACTTTTAAATATAATTATTATTGGTTGTAAATATATATTAAAAAATTATATAAATATATTATTTACAACCAAATACATAATAATAATACTATATTTAATATAAGTTTTATTTATTCCTAACCGATTTGGTTTACATTCTTAGTTGTTAATATATGTGTTATGTTATGTTAGGAGTTAAGGTATATGTTAGTGTTATATGTTATGTTAGTAAGTGTCACAATGTTATGTTAGTAGTTTATTTTAAGATGTTAGTATTAGTGGAATATTAGTGTTTACTATATATTACACGTCTTCTGTAAAAGGACCGCTATTTACAACTAATATAATATTCTATTTACAATTCAATATTAACTATATTTACAAACACAACTTTGACGATGTTGTTTCGCAGCGGTAGCGAACCTACCTTAACCACGACACGCGGGTTCGATTCCCGCTCGAAGCAAAAGTTTGTATTGACTATACAAGCATATTCTCCGGTCTGGGTGTATTTGTCCATGTCATTGTGTATGTTTCCGGACCCCGACACAGGATATAACTATCCCAATGGGCGCCATTTAGTGTGTACAGTTTTTGAGTTTATGAGAACTTTACAAATCTTGTCCACCGGGTATGGTGGCTAGTTGGCTATCTGCATTTCCCCTCTGAATCCAAACTCTTTATAAAGCTTAATGTATTGGGATAAAATTTAGCACATCGATAACTCATTATCTATATTAACATAATACTTTTAGTTTGTTGTTAAATGTTGCCATCCTGCAGGATCATCAAAATAACATTATATAGGACGAAATTCGGTATAAGTATGTCTTATGGAACACTAGCTGTGCCCGTTAGCGTTATTTAGTCTTTTGATGATCCCACGGGAACCCAACATTTTTCAGGGATAAAAAAGTATCCTATACGTTAATCCACGTAATAAACTACCTAAGTAAGCTACCTAACTACATCCAAATACGAATCTTTTCATTAAAAAAAGGGTTATAAGAGGTTGAAATGGGGGAGGAAAATTTGTATGGAAGTATCGTTATTTTTAGAGCTAGAAGCTTAAAACTTATTTTTTAGGCTGTTGATTCGATATAAATAAATATGACATTCAAAGTTTGTAAAAGGGGGTTTTGTATTAAAATCGTTATTCACGTGGGTGAAGCCGCTGGCAGAAGCTAGTATGATATTTTATATCATACACATATCTTACATTTATTTTTAGAAACACAAATATAATTTCTATTATTATTTTATAGGATTGCATATATTCGAGGCCGATGGATAATCTGATCTGCGCCGGAGGTGAAGACGGAAAATCAACTTGTACCGGAGACAGTGGAGCTCCTTTAATGTATTACAAACAGAAACGATTTGAGCTCATCGGAATAATGTCCTTTGGTAGTAAACATTGTGGCCTCAAAGGTGTACCAGATGCCTATATGAAAGTCTACAGTTATCTGCCGTGGATTCAAACCATAGTCAATTCTTAAAATATTTTTTTTATATTTTAGATGACTGATAGTCATGCAATTAAATTAAAAATTTCGAACGTTTAGAACTAAAACGCCACAATTTAAAAAAATCGAAAATTTAGTTATCAGCGTAAAATGACTTCAAACGAAATTTTCAATGTAACACTAGTCTAAGAAAATATAATATACGAAAGATTGTGCAGGTGTCAATATTTTAAATTATATTTGCTTTTTGATTTACGTCGTTTTCGTTCTAAAGGTGCGACTTGTACCATTAAAAATAATGTTTTATTTAATTCCTAAGTGGTTATCTATAATTTATTTATCGGGCCCAGCAGTCGTTGTCTTGCCCGGAAAAAATCTGGGACCCGATAGCGGAGCCCGATATGTCTACTTGTGAACAGAAGTGTGTGTGTGAAAATTATTGAATTACTAATACCGCTATTAAAAAATAAGAGTTGATGGTAGATAGGTGAAAATTTAGAGTTGTATGTATTTTAAATGCCTCATTATAAAAAAATAAAAATAAAAAGAAACCTGTGGCACTCAGGGACTGCCGTGGTAAAGCTATTGCCTAGAATTTTTTTATCAACTTCTGCAATACATAAAATCTTGGCTGTTTTAAAAAAGTTAAAATACAAATGAAATGAAACATTAATTTGAAACCAATAAGATAAAATTTCGTCTATAATTCAAAATTTCATTGAAATGAAGTAAGAAATTTCGTAACTAATTCTAAATATTTGAATATGGATTAATAGATATATTTTATGTGGAACTTTAACTTTATAGAATAATCGCCTTAATTCTCTTTGAGTTAAAGACGAAAATCCTTTGCATATATAAAAATAATGTTGAAAGGTTATATATTATTTTTTGAAAATTGAACATTAGTTTTTATAGAGTATTATCTAGAGATCATTTTCCAATACATTTATTGAGGTATTTGCTATAATTTTTCTTGTGGGGAGTGTTAGGTTTTATTTTCGTTATGGAATTTCTTGATAGCTTAAAAATTCCTCAAAAGAATAAAAAAAACAACTTTTGCCGTGGACCACCCTTATCGCTTAGACCTACTAAATATACATATAAAAATTTCATCAAAATTGTTCAAATGGTTTCGGAGATTACTGTAACTAAAACATGAACTTTAAACTTTACTATCTTTAATGCCATGGGATATAACATCTATTGAACGTAACGGGTGTTTACATGAATATAAACACAGCTCTGTTTTATATTATGAAGATTCAAGGACTCTAATAAATCTCTGACTGTATGTCACGCTGTCGCGTCAAAACTAATGAACCGATTTAAATGGAATTTGGTACACAGATAGTCTAGAGCCTGAGAAAAGACATAGGCTACTTTTTAATGCATAAAAGGGTTGTAAAAGGCTTAATGCATAGAAGGGCTGGAAAGGCGGGATGAATAGTTGTATAGAATTATCATAATTTTTAGAGCTAGATAGATTTTAGAGTCTAGAGCCTGAGAATGGACATAGGCTACTTTATAACGCAAGAAAAGGTTTGTAAGGGGTTGAAAGGGAGGATGAAAACGTGTATGGAAGTATCGTTTAGTGCTAGCTTGAAAGTTATTTTTACGCTCTTGATTCGATTGAAATATGACATTCAAAGTTTGTAAAATGTTTAGCTTCAAGAGTGTAAAATAACAATAGAGAATAGGAGATGAAAGTTTTTATGGAAATACTGCGAATAGCTCATTAATGTATTGTTACGGAGAACCTTATTAATAGTTTTATAAGGTTCAAAATCGCTCGTTACTCTTTCCCTGTCTTTTCCTTCGTAACGCGTAGATTCTAGAAAAATGTGTTCTCGAAAAGTGCCGTATAACTTTCCGTGCATGGAACTTTCTCGAACCCGTGTCCGACGATGAACGGAGAAACTATAAGTGATAAAAAAGATCAATGCGAAAACTAGTGACTTCAGCTATCCTTCTGGACTACCATTGACCTGTGATATGGACCTGAGATCTGTCAAGTTCTGTTACATGATCTTGAAGATTACATTTAGGTCTTATTTAGAGCCTTCAAATCTTCATACCCCAGCACGAAACAGTACTTATACATATCTACCCAAAGACACTATTCCACGCAAACGAAGTGGCGGGCACAGCTAGTAATAAATATAAATACCGTAACACAAAAAAGCAGCTCTTGGTTTACTACAATATCAAATTTAAGACGCTCATAGTCGAGTGCGCCAACTGATCGGTAAACGATCAGTAGGTTAAGCAACTTTAGGCGCGGTTAGTCACTAGATGAGTGATCGCATAGTGGTATTTCAACCGAGCGTCTCCATGTTTCTTAGCTCTACAAGGTACAAATTCGACTTGATTCTTTGGCATTGCGTAGAGATGTCGGATCACTCTGAATCTTCTATCGCATATATCACGGGGAGTGTTCTGAGGAATTGTTTGGATTGATCCCGCCGGTAGAATTTCACCATCGGACATCGCGACAAAACTCTAAATTCCATCCATACCACCTCCATGTCTGGAAATCCACAACAGCGCGATGACGAAGACATTTTCTTCCTCGCACAACCACTCTGTGGAATCAGCTTCCGCCGGCGGTCTTTCCGGACCGATACGACTTGGGAACCTTCAAGAGAAGAGCGTATTCTTTGCTTAAAGGTCGGCAACACGCCTGCATGCCTTCTGGTGTTGCAGATGTTCATGGGCGGCGGTGATCACTTAACATCAAGTGAGCCTCCAGGTTTTCCCCCTCTTACATAAAAAAAAAAAAAAACGTAAAAGTCAGCCCCGGCAATTTGACAATAGTCGACAAGTCAAGTCAGAGGCCTACGGGCGACCTGAACAACTTTGACACTAGGTTGAACACTAACTCCATAAGAACAAGAAGAACTAAAATATCATTTGTCGGAGGTCAGGAAGAACACTCAAACAGTGCAAACATGTATGGTCAATACAACGTCCCAAGCAGGAATCGAACCACTACGCATCAATGTTAGTCGTATGTTAGATTCCATATTTTCTATTACGTTATCCATTCCATTTCAAAATTATATTGTTAACTATATCTGAAGGCTTCTCTCGTAATATATTTTTTGCGTCAAATCCCGTTGCTTGAGTACAGAAAAAATATTATAATAACGCTACGTGACGGGGGAATATTAAGAAAAACCTTCCGACCTCCGATGAAATCTTACGTAAAAGTATACAACGTAAAAAATCCTTTGATAAATTGTAAGTTTTGATTTTTCTTGTTCAGCTTCATACTTTGTTTTATTTTAAGAATTAATGGTAAATGATAATTAATGAGTGGAGAATGTGGTTTTTTTAATGGATGAGTCATCTAGACTGGTATTTTTGATGATCTGACTAAAGAAATGAAAATAAACTTTTCAATAATTATATAGTATTGGCGTAAGCTAATAATTAAAGGAAGTATTCCATTTTAGTATACTTTATTTTATAATATCCTTAAACTATCACATAATTACATTATAACTCTTTTTTCCCGCGTTCCATAATGACTCTTTTTTTTTTAATGGCGGTAATTTTTTTTTTAAACCAATATCAGCAATGCTTTTTCAAGGCATTACTAATATTCCTATTGCCCCTCCAAATAAGCTCGAAGCTTGCGCTAGGAGTGGGTACGACAATAGCCCAAGGGGTCAGGATCGCACCCGCAACTCTCGTGTTAACGGAGCGGAGTCGGCCCTTCTAGCGTTGAGGTATTGAGTCTTCGAATTTGAATTATTGGTACTACGTTGACAACAACCGGCCAGATGCATAAATTATCTATGCCTTAAAATAAATATATTTATTATTACAAATTTTAACATGATTTTAGTGATCCGGAAGTAATAATTTATAAATTATAGATAATTAGGTATTGAATATGCTTATGAAATATAAATAATTCTAACAATACACCTAGACTCAGCACGACGGAACATAGACAAGATCTTCACAATCCCGCATCAAGCTATCGAAAGTTTTAGCGACATCTACATATCATTCTACGCAACAGTATTGAGAAACAAAATGGCCGCAATCCTGAATTGCGCTATCAGAGTTATCAATGACAATTAGTATATACTCTCAATGTCAATGACAATTAGTAATTCGAACGGGGAAGTACTACCCCCTTTACAAAAAATCGGCGTAAGTAACAGGGTGCTGTTGAGTTTTGCCTGATGAGCAAGAGCTTCGAAGGCCCAATCTCCCACCCCCTCTGTTTCTTTCTATTCCTTCACTTCTATCCCTTGGGTTGGCAACGTGATACTTCAAGTATCGCAAGCGTTCATAGGTTACGGTGACTGTTTACCATCAAATAGACCGTATTGTTTGCCAACCGTTATGAAATAATATAAGAGAAAGAATTGTAATTCATTAGCATAGCGTTATGTAATGCTGAAGATAGTTTGGAAATTGGAGCTTGACAGCCATTGTGGCGTGTTAGTAGCGAGCCTGCCTTAAGTCTCGACGGTCGCGGATTCCATTCCCGCTCGGGGCTATTTGTATTGATGTTACAAATATCTGCCTCGGTTTGGGCGTTTATCCTCTCCAACGTGCCTCGGTGAGCACGTGAAGCTGTCAATCCTGGTTGTTATCATAACATCTGATAATAATCGTTAACTCTTGATAGGTAATTTTGCTCTTACCCAATGTGTTACTGGTTCGCCCTTAGGGTTGCGGAGGTCAGATGGCAATCAATCGTTCTGTGTAAAAACTAGTAACCTGTCAAATCCGGGTAAGAGTAATAAGCAGAACCCGGGTAAAATACCGGCATTAATTCTAGGAAGAAGTTTTTAAATGAAAATTAGGCGAAAAAAAAACGTGATAATAAATTTAAAAGACATTTTTACGGCTGAAAATAAACACATTTCGTGAACAAAGACTATTTAAAGTAGAGAAAAACTAAAGAAGTACGGCATTACCGAAGCCGAATTGTTTTAGTTAAATTGAAAGAATTAAGTTTTAGATTTTCACTATAGCTAAAGTTAGTAAATTGAATTTCTTATTGCTATAATAAAGTTTTTTCAATTAAATTTCTTATTACGTAATAGTATTTTCCGGAATTTTTCGGCATTTTTTCACTTCATAATGGTTGGTTGGCAAGTAAGCATACGGTCTGCCTGATGGTAAGTAAGTCACAGCCACCTATGAACGCGATACTTGAACTATCACATCCGCGTTGGGAGTTGATGAGAAGGAACAAAAGGAGGGACCAGAGGGGGTGGGAGATTGGGCCTCCGGTGCTATCACTCATCAAAAGGCAACAATACCTGCCGATACTATAACTTTACGCCGATAATATAGTTTTTTTAATTAAATCTTTTTCTTGTATTTGAAGACGCCCTCTGAATCACTCTTCTTATCATTATCATTCATCAATCATTCTTCTTTCTTCTGAAGTAATCCAAATATCCGACTGATCCCGCCGGTAGAATCATCGGACATCGCGTCAAAATTCCAAATTCCGTCCTCACCACCTCGATGTCTGGAAAACCACTATAGCGCGATTCAGAAGGCATTTTCTCCCGCGATAACTACTCTGTGGAACCAGCTTCCTCCGGCGGTCTTTCCAAACCAATACGACTTGGGAACCTTCAAGAAAAAATCAGGTTAGCCTTCTGCTCGTTTGCCCCCTTTGATATAAAAAATAAAAAATACAAATTTTAATTCAGTTATAATAGAAACAGAAGTAAAGTACAGTTGTAATTTTAAACGTTATCTCAAGATACTGTAAGTTTTGTTTAACTGAAATCCTTTACAAATACTATTTTCAATTTTCAAAGAACCCTCATGAAAGAAATACTCAATATTTCCGAGAGAAACAGATTGAATTATTATAGAACGGGCGTATATTGTAGATTGAATTCTGATTAAAAATTGTATAAACAAAAGAAGCTCTCCTTTCTGGAATTAGATGGGGAGAGAGTTTTATTACTTTTAAGGCAGTTAGGTGCGAACGTGTGGAAATAAAATGTTGATCGATTCTTTCTCGTAAAGACTTGACTACAAAGACGAACGAGTTAAGTGATATCTAAGTGATATATATTTACCGGCGTCGGGATGTGACGACCCCATCGCCCGCTGTTGGGATAACCTCTGTCACAGCAGAGATTATTCCACCAGTGCAATCAGTCACACTGGTGGTAGGTCTTTTGTTGCAAGAGGCCGGCTAGGTAGGTACCACCGCAGTGTCAATATTCTGCCGCCAAATAGTAGTGCTTAGGCACTACTGTGTTCCGTTTGAAGGGCATTGTACGCTAGTGAAATTACTGGGCGAACGAGATTTAAGAACTAATATCTCGAGGTTGGCAACGCGCGAGTGGCACCTACTAATGGTGCTGCAAGCGCTCATAGGCTGCGGCAGCCACTTACCATCAGGTAGGCCGTATGCTTGTTTGCCAACTTCTAACATAAAAAAAAAAAAAAAAATTGTAATTTCAGCTGGGTGCGCCTGCGGCTCCGATCGTGTGGTGTATCCATTATTCTTTATTTCTAATTTTTTCTAAAATAAAAGTCGCCGAAGTAACTCCTTATAATATCAGCTATCTACCAGTGAAAGTCTCGTTAAAATAGGTCCAGTAGTTTCAGAGATTAGCTGGAACAACTAGACGGACACTTCAATATTATGTATGAATTTGCTGCAAACAAAACCTTATACAAAACCTTATACCAAACCTTATAGTAAGTGGAAGTGAAGTCCAAACTCAAACGCAGCTAATAAATATTTAAAAAAAAAAAAAAAAATTCCCGCCGCATAATAGTTATGTCAGAAAAAGTCAAGTGGAATCCATTGTATCCACATAAACAAGTGACCAGGTTTGCTGGTATATGTATAATGTATATGCATTGACATAGGATGATTCCGCAAGGAAATTCGGTTAAGCATAACGTCAAAATCAGCTTACAGATGTCGAAATTATCGCGCAATATTAACAGCAAAAAATTAACATTCTGAAATAATATTTAAGATTGCTATTTATAGTCAGTTAATTATATCACATAGCGTAATATCTTTTTTTTTTTTTTTTTTTTTTTTTTTTTTTTTTTTATGTTAGAAGTTGGCAAACAAGCATACGGCCCACCTGATGGTAAGTGGCTGCCGCAGCCTATGAGCGCTTGCAGCACCATTAGTAGGTGCCACTCGCGCGTTGCCAACCTCGAGATATTAGTTCTTAAATCTCGTTCGCCCAGTAATTTCACTAGCGTACAATGCCCTTCAAACCGGAACACAGTAGTGCCTAAACACTACTATTTGGCGGCAGAATATTGGACACTGCGGTGGTACCTACCTAGCCGGCCTCTTGCAACAAAAAGACCTACCACCAGTGAAATCTTAACGAATAAAGGCAAACGTCTCCGTTTGAATTTTCAGCATCAGAGACTAAGATAATATTAATCACGTCATGATGTCTGCTACCATTCCCCGCGATAACGGCGGAATATTTTATTGTGATACTTTAAAATGTCATTTACAAATTGGGTAAAATAACGTAGAAGAATTACTTTCGAGATTATTTAAAGAATTTCATATCATACTATATGAACCCTTTTTGGGGGTCTATCCACGCTGTGCCTTCCAGTACGTGCTCGCCACTCAAGAACCTTTCCGCCCCAACCTTATTCTAATGACATGGTAAAGGTTGTGGGAGTCCGCTGGATGCAGGTGGGGCCAGGTCTTTGTGACTTTCTTTGGGGAGGCCTATGTCAAGCAGTGTACGTCTTTCGGCTGATATAATGATGATGATGACGACTCATAGCCGAGTGCACCCACTGATCGGTAAACGATCGGTAGGTTAAGCAACTTTAGGCGCGGTCAGTCACTAGATGGGTGATCGCATAGTGGTGTTTCCACCGAGTGTCTCCGTGCTTTGGAGGGCACGTAAAAAGTCGGTCCCGGCTGTTGACAATTTGACAACAGTCGATAATCCAAGTCAGAGGCCTACGGGCGACCTGAACATCTCTGACACTAGATTGGCCACTAACCACTCGATAAGAAAGATAAGAAGGTGATGATGATGATGATGAAATGAGCCCTTCGTTTCACTGTAGCTCAGTCTAATAGAGAATTAAGTATAATATGCTTTATAGCGAATGACGACTGTTGCGGCGTGTTGGTAGCAAGCCTGCCTTAAGTCTCGAGGGTGGCGTGTTAAATACCCCGGGGTGGATATTTGTATTGAAATTATAAATATAAGTCTTGGTCTGGGCGTTTGTCCTTGTTAAGAGCAAGTTAAGATCTAGGTCTCAGTTGTTATTACATCTAATAATAATCGTTAACTCTAGATAGGTAATTTATAAATCAACGAATATAATGATACCTAATACTTCCTCAAAAATTAATAACAATTAATTTATTAATAAATTATTAATAATAAGTTTAAATAAAATAAATAAATTATTAATCATAATTAATGAAAAAAAAAATATTGGAAGAACTTATACATATCTAAAATTTGTAAACCTATCTTCTTCAAACCAAATGTAGTTGAAAGTTCATTTGATGTTGTATAACTTCAAATTGTTTTAGAATTTTAAATCCCATAGTTCAAAAGTTAGAGTGGGGGCCCCAATTTTTATGGCTTTAGGAGCTTATATCTCAATAACTATTAACTTAATGAAAGAAGGCAAAATCAAACCTCGTTATCATTTTGAAAGACCTATCCAAAGATATCTCACACGTTGCCATACGCTGAATTTTTTTTTTCATACGTCCATACATGTACCTCTCGGTTACATGTATGGACTGCTACCCTTACTTTTTATATATTTTAGGATTTCATTACAAAATCGTGGTGCGGTTCATGGAATACACATATTTACTGAATTTTGTAAAGATAGAGCCAACAGTCTCTGAGTAAAATGACTGTGACCTACAGATGGACAAGACATGACTATAAGGGTTCCGTTTTTAACATTTGGCTACGGAACCCTAAAATGTTACATTACTTGGAGCGATGTATGTAATAGTATCTATTATTTTCATTATATAACAAAATAATAGAAGCTCGTTCAGCTGAAAATCAATAGTACATAAATAATATAGGACGCATCAAAGCCAATTTCACATAAATATCGAATATTAATTGAACTCTCTGTGAACTGAAAACAGGATTTAGTTCGCTTATTATGGAGATTAGCTCTGATTCATTAATTGTAATTTAGTGGTTTACTGTCTAGTGAAGTATTTCCAAATTAGTGGTACGCGTACCCCTGAGGGTACGCGAAGTAGCATCAAGGAGTTTTTAGTATAAGTTGTAGTTTTTATAAACACAACTCGCCGATGAAGACGAGGTCCCTTGTTTCGCACGTCACGACGAGCTCACATCGTCGGGTGAGTCCATCGACTAGAATGCGCCCGGAGTGAGTCCTCCATTTTCGATGACAGTAAGAACGGAATCAAATTGAAACCCCGTGACATCTCCTTTTCACGACTAGGTATCATTACTGGACTCCCCCATCCAGTGACGCTGTCAAGGCCATTAGGGCCAACATCAATACACATCCAAAAAAAAACAATACAGGCAAAGTTGTGATACATGACCTCTAAATTTTATTTTACACTTTTTTGTAATTATTAACTTGGTTTATTAAAAAGAAAGAAATAATTGATCATTTAAGTGAAGTGCAATTGCAATCGCCCGAGCAGTTGTTTTTATTCGACTGTCACTTACAAACTCCTAATCGCTCGGAGCGATAGCGACAGTTAAAATGGTCTCGTGAATACTAATTAAGGAAAGAATACCGGGCGACTGAACTTAACTCAGTGGCAATAATACGATAAATCGTTCTTAAGCAGAACCTTATTACTATATTCATAAGGTTTGAAATCGCTCTACTCTCTCTGTCCTTCTCTTCGTAACGCGTAGATTCTAGAAAGATGCGTTCTCGAAAAGTACCGCATAACATTCCGTGAACGGAACTTTCTCGAATCCGCTCTATATAAGCGGTCCGGCGCCGTCGCTCAGAAACTACAAGCGATCAAGTGATTAAGTGCGAAAAACTAGTGATCTCGGCGGTCCTTCTGGACTACGATTAACCTGTGATTTGTGATGTACCATTCTTAGATCGTGAAGATGTCATTAAAGTCTCATTTAGAGCCATCAGGTGTTTTTTTCTTCAAACCCGAGGACGTAACAATATCTTTTAAAAGAAGCACCTCGAAATCTGTGAAATTTTACTTGTATAAAAGGGTCCATATTATAAAGTAAGTCTATGATAACATTATTATATAGTAAACCTCTGAACTATATGCATCTTTCTCCACATAAAGTTAAACTATGCCAAAGCTCACACTACGCACGCGAAATATGCTTCGAAAAGGGTACAAAGTTTTCTCTTCATGTATTACTATATAGGCGACCGTTGTGGCGTGCAGGCAGTGAGGCTGCTTCGAGCCTCGACAGTCTCAGGTTCAATTACCGCTCTGACCAGATGTTAATTTATTTGTGTTTCGGTCTGAACGTTTGTCCTTGTGGTCAGACATCGAGGTGGTAAGGGTGGAAAATATTCAAATTTGAAAACAATGCATCGTTAAAATATGAATTTAATTAGCATAGTTCCGTTATATTGCAATTTATTGAGGCTTAAACCGAATTAATGGGTTCCGAGTATCACTTGTGCGCAACAACGCATTGATTAACGACACCGATGTATATTAATTTATGTTTATTATTACATACATTATTCACGAATATAAAATATACTAGCATTTTCTCGCAACTTTGTTTGCGTGGATTACAGATTTTCTGTATGCGACTAAGTTGGCAAGCAAGTATACGGTCAACCTGAGAGCCTCCTACCGTGGACTCTCATTGAAATGACGATCTAAATTGAGCTGAATCTCTAGTTCATACCATGGCATATTATATAAACGTTATAGTATAATTGTTACTACAAGTTCCTGGTAGACGCCCTCATGGTAAGCGGTAGTCTATAAGCACTTGCAGCGCCATTCATTTGTAGGTGACACGCGTTGCCAACCTCGATATTGGTTCTTGAATCTTCTTTGCCCAAAAATTTAACTAGCTACTGTGTCCTTCAAACTGAAACATAGTAACCTACTGCTTTGCGGTAGAATATCTGATACTGCGGTGGTACCTACCTAGCCGTCCTCTTGCAATTTTTTTTCTTATTGTGCATTGCTGTTGGCCCTACTGGCCTCGACAGCGTCACCGGGTGGTATCACATGTTTCATTTGTCACCTAATTATAAAGTCAATGCAGGCGATATCGCGGGCCCAGCTAGTATTCGTTCATAACTCAAGAAAGCTTAAGGTCGTGAACGGTACTGGCATAATGATAAATGAGTCTTTGATACTGAAAGACGTGATAAAATCTCGTAATTACGTGATTAATGAAGGCTGTAAGGTAGAAAGATTGAAAAAATAGATGAATAGATAATATTTGTAGTACAGCTTTGTTGTCGTTATTTTTTAAAAGAATATTAGTCATGTAAGTCGGAGTCGGGATGTGACGACCCCATCGACGCTATTGGGATAATCTCTGTCACAGCAAAGATTATTCTACCAATGCAATCAGTCACACTGGTACCACCGCAGTGTTAAATATTCTACCGCCAAATAGTAGTGCTTAGACATTACTGTGTTCCGGTTTGAAGGGCACTGTAGGCTAGTGAAATTATTGGGTAAAGGAGATTCAAGTACCAATATCTCGAGGTTGGCGACGCGTTAGTGGCACCTACTAATGGTGTTGCCCGTGCTAATAGGCTACGGCAACCGCTTACTATCAAGTGGGCCGTATGCTTGCTTGCCAACTTTTAACATAAAAAATGTGGCGCAGCGGTAGCGAACCTGCCTGAAATGGCAAAGGTCGCGGGTATGATTCCCACTCAGAGCATGTTTGTATTGACTGTGCAAGCATATTTTCCGGTCTGGGTGTGTCTGTGCTCTTCCTAGCATGTGTTTCCGGACCTCCGACACAGGATATCACTATCCTTATCCGTTGAGTGTGCGGCGTTTATTTATTTTCTTTATTACCTTAAAGACTGATTAGTGAAAAAAAAATGGAAAATTTCTACCTTGTTAATAGAGACAGGCGATATGCATTTAATGTCGGTACTGGTTTCATAAATAGTAATCTCAAGGCAATACCGTTGAGCTGTCATTCGTTCCAGCTTATCTGTTAACTTTCAACTGTCAAAAGTTCGATGAAGCCTCCGTCGGGACTCTGTTGCATACAGTTGAGTGAAACTAGCCAATGTTCATATTTAGTATGAAATAAACAGCTGAATGAATTTGCCTTAGTTTACTGGACATATTTTACAGATTAGGTGCAGTTTAATTTTAATTGACTTCATTTTAATTGACTTCATTTCGTCCCTACTGAGAGATCGTCTATTTTTTGTAATGACAAAGCTTCAATAGTTCAATGGTAGAAGGGCCAACTCCGCTCCGTTACCGCGAGATTCGCAGATTCGATTCTAACCCCCTTGGGCTATTGGTCGTACCACTCCTAGCGCAAGCTTCGCGCTTATTTGAAAGGACAATAGGAGTAATAGCTTAAAAAAGCATTGCTAATATTCCTTAAAAAAAATTGTTTCGTTTCGTAGCTGTAGCCTATGAGCACTATTTGCATACATTAGTAGGTGTCCTTACGCGTTGCCCCCTAAATTTACTACATACAGTGTCCTTCAAACCGAAACACACCTGGTACCTAAAAATGCTTCTTACAAAAAGACTGACCACTGACTATTTTTATATACACTCATAACACATTACCAGTATTGTACTAAGTAGTTGATTCCTCATATCTGCAAAAGCAGACGTGTACTTAAATTTTATTTATATTGTCATCCTTATCCTATCTACAGAACCGTATTATGACAGAGACGACCGATCGATAGCAATTTCAAAATGGCGTAGTTTTAAAATGAATGATCCAATATAACTCTTAATCGTAATGCGACCAACAATACTCTATTGTCTCATCTCTCTTGATATACGGACGCGCCTTACAACTTACTCGCTAAAAGATGGTGCGGCCTTTTAAAAATTAAAGGTAGTTAAATTTTATCACTCGCTTACTCTACTGCAATATACTTGCCAATATACTTCTCTCAATTTCACACTTCCATTGAATATATTAACATTACTATTATAATAAATTAATTACTTCGTTCCTTCTGGTTCGATCCTGAGCCCCTTGGGCTATTGTCGTAACCACTCCTAGCACAAGCTACATGCTTAGTTGGAGGGGTAACAGGATTCACGTGAGGTAACATCAGTAATGTCTTGAAAAAGCATTGCTAATATTCTTTATAAAAAATTGTGACCGAAAAAATTGTACCGGGTAACTCAAATCAGGAACGAAGTTCCTTACGTTTTTCTTCACCTCCGAATTTAATTCGAAATGAAATCTGTATTATTTATTAATATTTCAATAGGATATATGATAAAAATGTACAGATACAGAGAGACAGAGAGAGAGAGAGAGAGCGCAACTCTCTCTGAGTTGCGCACACGGCTACAGCTTGCTCGTTTGCATGCATACACGCACAGCTTACAGCATTTTTTTACGTGACCATTTCTACTAAATCGCACTACCCGTAAGCCGCATTAAGGAACTTCGTTCCGAAAAAGATACGTAATGAATATATCGAAAATTATCAACATAATCTTAGACTTTAAGAACTATAATGTCTGATTGGGATAATAATTATGAGGTTAATAAACTGTTTACTCGAGATTTTAGAATGCACTTTCTAGTATGCTCACTATTTCGTTGAATGGAGTGCAATTATACTCGCTAAGGGAGTCGAATGAATGACGCAGCAAAGCACAGAGTACTAATTAAAAGAGGTTAGCTGTAACTTTATGCTATTATTTCTTCTTCATCCTAGCATTATTCCCGGTATTTTTTATGTACCCAGGGTATGCTTATTACTCTTATCCGGATTTGACAGGTTACTAGTTTTTACACAGAGCGATTGCCATCTGACCTCCGCAACCCTAAGGGCGAACCAGTAACTCATTGGATAAGAGCAATTTACTTATCAAGAGTTAACGATTATTATCAGATGTTATTGATAATAACCGGGACCAACAGGTTAAGGTGCTCTCCGGAGCACTGTGGGGAGACCCACACGGACAAACGCCCAGACCGAGACAGAAATTTTAACAAACATCTGCAAGACTAAAGGCAGACTCGCTACCCACAACGCCACAACTTTATGCTATTATTTATTTGCTATTAATTATCAGCCATACCTTGTGCTTCTATCTTTTTAAAGTATCCTTAAGTTTTAATTTTGTCTATTACGAAATTGTAAACTATTATACTAATATACAATAAAAAAGAATTATATCGTGGTCTGAATACTCTTGACAGAGACTTAATGACACTCAACATAAGAAATGAGGATCGATTTGACCCCATAATGGAACTCAGCATCAATTTATTACATTTTTAAATTACGAAATTATTTTAATTAATTAATTATCAAAAATTAAAAAAAAATCTATTACCTAAAAGAATTATGGATGTAGATACAAATACTTTTTAAGTGTCATTGGATAATAAAATAATATTTAAGTCCTCATACAAGGAACTTGATATTTATATTCTACGGTGGTAACCTTTATGTGCGAGTCTGACACAAACCTGTTTTATTATAATCATATTTTATCACATCAAATTTATAATTATGGACGTGAATTTAATATTTCAGTGTAACTTTTGTTGTTATGTGTATTGCTGTTAGTCCTACTGACCTTGAGAGCAACATAATGGAAGACCGTGAAAAAGGGGGCAGCCCTCACGGGGACTCCAATTTGATTCCGTCCTTAGGGTGGCTTTGCAGGAACCACGGCTCAGGACGTCAACATCGATCAATGTTACTGTTGACTCATTACTCTATGAAAGAACGAACGAAGAGTCATATTGTGAAGGCACAGACTTGGGCCAACAAATAGCTATTGTTTTAAGCGAGGTTCCGTCGCTTTGCGCTAATGGTAACGGTTATTCGTTTCAAGTGCTGCGGCTCGGGAACAATCCTTTGATGGAATGATTTTTATATCACTACTACCTTCTGTCCGCAACTTTCCTCATGTGAATAAATAAATAAACAAACGCTACACACTCAACGGCCCCCATTAATCCTAATGGGATGACACTATCCAGTGTTATCCTGTGTCGGGGGTCCGGAAACATATACAATGACAAGGACAAAAACACCCAGACCAGGAAAATATGCTTGCATGGTTAGTACAAACATATTATGCTCCGAGCGAAAATCAAACCAACCTGTGGCGTTTAAGGCAGGTTCGTGCGCCATAAAGTCGTCAAATATAATGAATAACAGTTTTTTTAATGTGACTAAGTTGGTAAGCATACGATCCACCTTGATGGTAATCGGTTGCCGAAGTGAAACATGGTTGCTTATTATAGGAGTTTTCATTGCGTAAAAACAAGTAAAACGACATTTTCTAAAACTGAATTCTAGCTAGATCGATTTATTGACCCCGAAATACAAGAATTGCTTGTTCCTTTTTTTTAAATACTTACACTTTACAGTACTAATCAGCCGTCTAGTGTGCGGAAGGATGCGTACGCATGCTTACCGATGATGTAGCATGGATACGCGTGCTTATGCATACGATGCTCATAAGCGTCCGAAATCATCCAGCTAAATGCTTTTTAATGCTAATAAATGTAATTTAAGCCTTATCGTTCACCCGAGAACGTTTATATTAAGATCAACAAAGTTTTCTAACTTTCGAATGTTCTTGAATATTATAACTAGACGGTAGATCTTGATAGTTAAGTTACAAACTGACCACGACATTCTTACTAAGTTTGTGAAACTTGCTGCGCCACTTTTATAGTTTAACTTGGACTACACGCGGTTTCACATGCTCTTTAGAACTAGGTAGAAATTTTATATAAAATAATATACAATTTCACAGTCGTGTTGCATATTAAAACTACGTCGATATTACTTGGCCGGTAAATTTTATTTAAAAGCTAGATCCTTTAGTAGCTCTCCCGTGATAACATCTATAGAGGAACTGTTTGAATTAAAAGATAGTTACTATTGGAGGGGAAAGAAATTACCATTATTGCTTACTCTTCACGAACACTTTAAAAATACTGCAGTATACTCTAGTTCCATATTAGAAATGTTTTCGTTAAATACCTGGGTTCATAACATTAATATACAAAATATCATTAAATATATTGATCCTTTGACGAAAGCTAAACGAGATTATAGTTCAACACAATTACTAAACTATTGCAACGAAATCATATCAACTTATTCCGGTTATTACAAATTATTCACTGACGGATCCAAAGAACATAATAATAGTATCGGCGCCGCTTTTTTTGATGAAACTGGCTACTGTAAAGTGAAACTGAAAGTCAATGGTAATGTTTCTATTATGCTTGCTGAGCTAATTGCCATCGCAGAAGCTTTGTCATACGTGGAAACCATTAATTATGAAAAATTTGTCATCTTTACAGACTCTAAGAGTGCATTACAACATCTAGCTCGGTGTACCTCGACTTTTCGAGGCGTCCCGATTGCTTACACAATTTTAAAATCCATTCTGAAACTTAACTCTCGGTCTAAAAATATTCGTTTACAATGGATTCCCTCTCACGTAGGTATAAGCGGCAATGAAGTCGCCGACTTATTAGCTAAGCAAGCATGCAGTGATGGCATAGATTTTCCGGTACTTCCTGTATATAGTGACTGTTTGCACTTAATAAAGAATATGTGTCGAAAACAGTGGCAAGAATACTTTGACGTACGCTCACGAGATAAAGGTATCTGGTACAAAACGATTCAGCCGCAGCCCCTGGACTCGCCGTGGATCGATAATAGTATTTTATGTAGGCAGGATCTCGTTCTATTGATGCGTCTGCGTTCCGGACACATTCCATTGAATAAGTTCGCCTTTTTGATGCGAAAAGTAAGCTCACCAATGTGTGTAGTATGCAACAAAAATGAGGATGCATTTCATATTCTAATGGAATGTGTCCGAAACAATGATATTAGAAAACGGTTATTTAATAATTGTGCCATTGGACTGTGTAACTCTTACCTATCTGCCCCACATTCAAATAACGCCAAGATGATACTAACCCTAGTAAGTCAAGGCATCAGAAATAGATGATTATATATTTTTTAAGTATATTATGTAGTAGTTAGTTTGTTTTTGTTTTAATTAACTTAGTTTTGATTATTAATTGTTAAATCATGTACGGAGCGGCATATTCGCTCAAGCGAAAAAGCTCCTTAATAAAGAAAAAAAAAAAAAAAAAAATATAAATTAACATATATCATTATCATATCATTGAAAGGCTTCGAGTCTTAACGACCCCATCACCCGCTGTCCACCAATGCAATCAGTCACACTGGTAGGCCTTTTGTTGCAAGAGGCCAGCTAGGTGTGTACTATCGCAGTGTCAAATATTCTACCGCAAAGCAGTAGTGTCTTGCAATACTAGGTTCCGGTTTGAAGGCGAAAAAATTGATTTATATTTAGACGCAAATAAGCAATATGTCACAACCCACAAGAATGTCATTTCGAGAAAAACGCATTTGAAAATTTTTGACAACTTGCTTTCTTTGATTTTTTTTTAATGTATTGGTCAAGTTTTTGGCAATTTCAGATTTATGTAAATTATTTTACTTATTTTCACAAAAAATAAGTATACAAACTGCATATTTCGTATGTAATATAACCCAAAACGTTTAACATAATACATAAATTGCATGATTAAAAATTGCTTTTTTAGAAGTTTTAAAGCTTAAAACCCTACAAATATTTTTAAAAATGTTCTTCAGCCATTTACCAATACTTCTGCATATATAACTCAGTTTTTTCAATTTTGTGGGTTGACATGGTATTGCTTATTTGCGTCCATTTAATATGAACTATACTTGTTTATTGCTTTTTTTTTTAATCGTTCATAATTTTTTTGTAGAAGTATGTAGGTATGTACTCTCCGTGCAAATTTTTACCTCAACTACAATCAAACCTTATTCTTTGTGTGTAATTGTTTGCCTAAAAACAAAGTTTTATCATTTATGCTTCTAGTTCTAAAAACGGACGGACAAACTTTCATAATAGCTTCAACCCCTTTCTCAACCTTAAAGGGTTGAATGATTCTAGGTCCAAGGGTTTAGGCTGGGCTTTAATATACCGTTCAGCCCTTTCCTTGTATGTATTTTTGATCATGGTGATTGCTTAAAAATATAATAATCATATCTTATAATAATAACCAGTACAGTCCAACTTAATGATGAACTATGTTAAGTACATTAAAAATAGTAAAGAATTAAAATCGATCACAAAAATAAGGTGGTAATTTCATAGTAATTATGAAAAGTAATATGAAAAACAACGTTATGGGAACAACTTATATATCTCTAAAATGTGTAGACCTATCGTATTCAAACCAAATATGGTTAAAAGTTCATTTCATGTTCTACAACCTCAAATTTTTCTAGAATTTTAAATAGTTAAAAAGTTATGTCCCCCACATATCGTATTGTTGCTTGGGCTATTGTCATGCCCGATCCTAGCGCAAACTACTGGCTTATTTAGAGATTTAGGCTGTGCAATAGGAATATTAGTAATAATTAAAAATTATTAAAAAACAATGCTAATATTCTTTAAAAAAAAAAAAGGTTATCTAAATTCTTTTTTTTACTATTCATTGTTTTTACGTATTTACTAGCTGTGCCCACGACTTCGTCCACGTGGAATAGTCTTTGGGTAGAAATTTTAATGAACACCGCGCCGTACCACGCCCCCCACTGCCACCTCCCTCCCCGCGCGGTTGCACAGCGCTCATTGTGTGCGCGGTGCTTGGCAAGTTTCTTACTCGTATAACTTCAGTTTCACATTTTATGATGACTCCGTAAATGTTACATCAGAATAGCTCTTATATTTTGTCTCTTGTCGCAAAGTTATAAAACATTCACATAAACCACATTTTCATACAAACATTCATTGTTGTTACTTTAAATACTTGAGGGTAACATTTTTACAAACATTGAATGTCATATTTATATTATATTCAACAACCTATAAATATGCCTAAAATCGCTAAACGCGGCGTAAGAAGATTTCTCTTCAAAATCGTGAATCGGGGATGTATATTAAGATATACATCCCCGATTACGACACTAACGTATTTTTTATGAGTAGAATAAGTTGCCGTAAAACTGCCAAGTTTCAGGCGTAGATATACATGAGATGTAACCACTTTTTGTAGTAGTTGAACTGCTTTGCGCGACTTGGATTTTTTTACATTTTATGTTTTTAATGGGTTTGACATTATCTCTTTACTGAAATCAATTATATATCGCGCGACGTTTTGAGGTGAAATCTTCGAAATATTCGAAATCCAAACGAAATATGAGACTAACTAGGCATTATAAGAATAAGGAATTTTATGGGTCTTGGTATAATTTAAAGCTCTTTATGAAATCTCGAAAGTCATCCTTCACCGTTATTATCCACGATTTGTAAATGACATTTTAAAGTATCACAATAAAATATTCCGCCGTTATCGCGGGGAATGGTAGCAGACATCATGACGTGATTATTATTATCTTAGTCTCGGATGCTGGAACTTCAAACGAAGACGTTTGCCTCATCTATATTTTGTTTTGAAAAATCTTTTTTACTTACCGAGTGAAATTCTGTAGCCAAATGGCAAAAACGGAACACTACTACAGACGACGTTGTGGCGCAGCGGTAGCGAACCTGCCTTAAACGCCACAGGTCGCGGGTTCGATTCCCGCTCGGAGCATGTATGTTTGTATTAGCCATGCAAGCATATTTTCCGGTCTGGGTGTATTTGTCCTTGTCATTGTGAATGTTTCCGGACCCCGACACAGGATATTACTATCCTAATGGGGGCCGTTGAGTGTGCAGCGTTTATTATTATTATTATTATTTATTACTACTAATTTCGTCTGTCCCAGTATGTTTTAGTCATTTTACTCGGAGACTATTGGTTCTATCTATACGAAATTTAGTAAATATCTGTATCCTATGAAACGCTATACGATTTTGAAATGAATTCGTAAAATATATAAAAATTAATAATAGCGATCCATACATGTAACTGAGGGTACAAAAAAAATTTCAACGTATGGTAACGTGTAAGATATCTTTGGATAGGTCTTTTAAAATTTAATGGAGGTTTGATTTTACCTTAACTTTAACTTTTTCCTAAACTTTTCCTTTTCCTAAACCTTACCTTTTCATTAAGTCAGTAGTTGTTGAGACATTAGCTCTTAAAGTCATTAAAATTGTGTCCCGTCGGTATCTCTAACCATTGAACTATGGGATTTAAAATTCTGGAAAAAATTGAGCTTGTAAAATTATGGAAAAATTAACTTTCAACCACATTTCTTTCGAAGAATATAGGTCCACAAAATTTCAGAGATATATTCGTTGTTTCCATAACTTTGTTTTCTCATATTATTTTTAATAAATACTATAAAATTACAAAAATATATTTGCGGTCGACTTTAATCAAATCAATCAAATCAACAGCCTATTTTTGCCATTTCCATTATCTGCCTTTAAACAGCAAGGCAGTGTCTGTAACAAATTTTGAAGCTCAGATATGAATTCAATAAGAAATTGTTTTTAATAAGTAAATGGAGTTTCAACCCATGATATAATATGTAGGTAAAGTGACGTAACCTTACTTAACTTATTACCAATACAATACCAATTTTCTCGAAAACTTGCATTGCAAACCTTTTATCCGAATTAAAGGCTCTTTACTATAGACCTCGTTATTGAGTTGTTCTGCTCTTAACCGACTGCAAGAGGGAGAGTTTATTGATTTGTTAATTTTTTGAGTGCCAAAGAACAACTTCACTTGGCGTTTTAGTTTCTTTTTGAAATTTTTGCGGTAAAGTAAATTAACCCCAATCGAGTTAGTTAATTTTAAAGTTAAAAATAATGTCGGACTCGCTGGTGCTCCTTCGTAATTTCAACTCCAACGCAACGGAACGAATATAGTTACTTGCACACATACACTTACAATACGATTGTCACTTCTGAGGCAGTTGAACCCAAATAAGAAACCAATTAATAAATGAAAAGTGATTTTTATCTTTTGAAATAAACATGATCTTAGTTAGTTAGTTAGTATATTGTTACTGAGAACGTTATTACAAAGGGCATAAGGTTCGAAATCACTCTCTATTCTCACTGTATCTTCTTTCGTATCGCGTAGGTTCTTTTTTTAATAATAATAAACGCTACACACTCAACGGTCCCCATTAGGCTAGTAATATCCTGTGTCGGGAGTCCGGAAACACATACAACGACATGGACAATCACACCCAGACCGGAACACATGTCTGTATGGTGAATAAAAACATTTGTCCCGAGCGGGAACCTGTGACCTGTGGCGCTTAAGTCAGGTTCGCTTCCGCTGCACCACAAGGTCATCACTAGGTTCTAGAAAGATCCAAGCCAATCCAAACTAGGAAATATCACTGGCCTAGTCGGAGGATCCTCCCTTCGTGTTGGAGGGCATTCATAATAACGTAACCTCCACAGTCATTTATTTTAATAATATAAGTAATAAGTAATTTTGTTTTTTTTAGAACCTCTGTTGCCGTCCCACATAATTGGACGCAAATAAGCAATACCATGTCAACCCACAAAATTAAAAAAACTGAGTTATGTATGCAGAAGTGTTGGTCTGAAGAACATTTTTCTTTAATATTTGCAGGGTTTTAAGCTTTAAAACTTCTAAAAAGCCATTTTTTCAATTATGCAATTTATGTATTTTTAAACGTTTTGGGTTATATTATATACGAAATATGCAGTGTATACTTATTTCTTGTGAAAATAAGTAAAATAACTTAAATAAATCTGAAATTGCCAAAAACTTGACCAATACATTAAAAAAATTTATATAAAGCAAGTTGTTCAAAATTTTCAAACGCGTTTTTCTCGAAATGACATTCGTGTGGGTTGACATGGTATTGCTTATTTGCGTCCAATTATATAAATAGCACAAATTCTAATTTACAATGAAACCAAAAACAAACAGAAATTCGTATACAAATGAAACTTTTAAACAACACTTCAAACCTAGAACGAAGAAACCGGGTTAATATTATTCGAGAACTTTAAAATTACTTTTAGAAACAAATCAGGATTGAATTTGAGTGTACAAACCAGTTTAAGAAACTTTAGTTACCGATTCAAAACCCAATCCCTCGGGACTCGAACAATTTAGTTACGATAAAATTGTTTTTCTTTTCTTACTTTCTATAGTCTCGCTAAAGTTAAATTATCTACTGTACCCACAAGTTGTGATGGCCTTGAGTAACTAACCTTAATAGAGACTGGGTTAATTTTCCTGTGTGTTGAAATTTTTTTTTTCGGAATGAGTATTGCTGTTGGCCCTACTGGCCTTGACAGCGTCACCGAGCGGGGGGGGGGCGAGTACAGAGATTCAGAGGTGAAGTAGGAGCAGCCCTCACGGGGCTCAAATTTGATTCCGTCCTTAGGGTGCCTCCTGCGAAGCCGAACCACGACTAAGGACGTCATCGGAGATGATGTTTTAATTATTGCTTTTAGAGTTCCCATAGGCAAATTACAAAAACGGAACCCTTACAATTTCGTCATGTCCATCTGTCCGTCTGTATGTTACGGTCATAGAAGTTAAAGCGATAGCTCTTTTTTCATATCAGACCCCATGAAACAACACCTCTTGCCACCTCTTGTAGTATGCACCTCCTAGTACAAATGGGCTGACTACACCGGGGAAGTATACCCTCTTACAGAAAATCGGCGTAAAGTAATAGAGTACTGTGGAGTTTTTTGTGTTTCGTGCAATGAGTGTGACCACCGGAGCCCTAATCTCCCACCCCTCGGTTCCCATCCTTTTTTTCTTTCCCACCACTTTTCTTTTAAACCTTGAATAACACTTCTAGCATCGCCAGCGTTCATATGTTGCGGCGACGGTTTACCATCAGTAACACACAATGAGAAAGAATTACATATAAATAAATAAACGCTACACACTCAACGGCCCCCATTAGGATAGTGATATCCTGTGTCGGGGTCCGGAAACATTCACAATGACAAGGACAAACACATCCAGGCCGGAAAACAGCCTTGCATGGTCAATACAAAACATATTTGGCTCCGAACGGGAATCGAACCCGCGGCCTGTGGCGTTTAAGGCAGGTTCGCTACCGTTGCGCAACAATGTCGTCAAAGAGAGTTAGTTATATCATATAAAGAAACTAAGTAAAATTCCGATAAGAAGTTCACATATACGGAAAATAAGCTACGTTCGAGACGTTCGAGTATAAATTTCAATAGCTTCTTGAAGAGTCGGAGACAGTCGCTTTTAAATCTGAATTGGATCCGGATTCAGTTTTGGAGAGCCCCAATACGATTTACCTCTTTGGATTTAAGTTCTTTCCGCAACGAATAATGTCGCAGAGATTCAATGTATGCAGTTTTTTTTTTTCGGAATATGTATTGCTGTTGGCCTTATTGGCCTTGACAGCGTCACCGGGCGGGGGCCGAGTACAGAGACACAGCCGTGATAAAGGGCAGCCCTCACGGGGCTTAAAAAAAGAAAAGTTTGTATTATAGTAGAAAATTTACGGTTGTATATTTAAAACGTAAGACTTTTTCGTTGCTAGGAGGTTTTCACAGGCTTTTTAATATATCCCCGTCACGTCGTCTATTATCATATTTTCCTGTAATAATGCCACGACCTTCCGACGTAGAAAAATATATTTGACGAAACTCGAATGAAAATTATATTATGATGTGCAAAATGGCGATAGAAATCAATTCAAATTCAATTTTTGTTTTTTTTTTTTTAAAGAATATATTTTTCTAACAACCCCATTTCAATCCTTCAGGGGTGGAATTTTATAAAAACGTGTGTTTCTTTATCTTTAAATGTTCCCCTAAAAACCAAATTTTATACTTCTAGTTTCAAAAATGACGGACTTCCATACAAACTTTCAAACCTTATTTCATCCCCTTGAGAGTTGAATTTCATAAAATTATTTCTTAGTGCTCGTTTACTTTTTAAAAACAATAACTGAAATAATATAGCTTTCTAGGTCCAAGGATTAAAGCTGAGCGTTTATATGTCGATGAGGTTCTTTTATATATATATATATATATATATATATATATATATATATATATATATAGACTAGCGGCCCGCTCTGGCTTCGCACGGGTATAAAATATATAGATAGGCTATATACATTCATTCACTGAAAAAATTATTAAAATCGATCCAGTAGTTTTGATTTATTCATTACTACCCGTGGCCCGCACGCGTTAAATGTAATTATTTACGACATTACATTAGAAACCTCAAAAATTATTATTTTAATGGATGTTATTATACATATAAACCTTGCTCTTCAATCACTCTATCTATTAAAAAACCGCATCAAAATCCATTGCGTAGTTTTAAAGATTTAAGCATACATAGGAACAGAGAAAGCGACTTTGTTTTATACTATGTAGTGATGATGTAGTTGGATACGATTTTTGCAGCTGTAACGGTTTCACAAATTTTGTGAAGACCTGCTCAAGGACTCCGGACGGAACTCCTGTAATTTATATAAACTTAGACCTAATTATCCACGATCCCAGCATCCCATCCATTATACATCTATCTTTACAGCTTATAAGATTGAAGTCGGTTATTAGGGTTCCGTACCCAAAGAACCTTCCACTGTCCGTCCGTCTGTCAGCGGACTTTTTCACGAACCGTAATAGGTAGACAATTGAAATTTTGCAAATAAAGTGTATTTCTTCTGCCGCTAAACCAACAAATCCTCAAAATTTTATAAAAATTTTGCCTTTCCTAATAAATTTGATATTTTTACCTTTTTGCTATGTCTTATAAACTGTAATCGATAAATACTTTCTTAACTCGATTATTATTAAATTGTTACTTATAAATTCTAAAGAGTTCCGCCTTTATGTGGGACTCCGACGTGTACTATGTCGGGTTATTTTTATTATTCGAATAAAGACGACAATTTATCTGTGATACAATCCAACTAATGAGCATCAATTTCAAACACCATTCACTCGCTTTAACATATCATTCACTCATTCCATCGCCAATATATTCAATACCAATAAGTATCACCATCCTACTCATCAGCACCATTTACAATTGGAATGAAAGAGACAGCTAGTGTATAATTTGTTACAAGTGCCCTCTAATTGCACTCTCTACGCGTCGAGCTTCGTGAATGCATCTCGTTAATTAGTCGGTTTGTCATCACGAGAGTCTGTTTACAAAGTTCGCTACGACCTTTACGGTAGTAGAACCATGCTTCTCTCAGCACAAAAGAGCCGGCTCGACCGGGGAAATACTACCCTCTCACAGAAAATCGGCGTCAAGTAACAGTACCATTAGGTACTGTTGCGTTTCGTGCGATGGGTTGCCGGTTGGATTCATAGGTTGCAGTAACTGCTTACCATCAGGCGGACCGTATGCTTGTTTGCCAACCGGCATGACGTAAAAAAAGACTTGGTTTTCAGAATGATAATAATAAAAGTAGCCAATGCATTTTATTATTTGATGACGATGAGTGAAGTGGTTAGAGTGTTCAAAATTTATTTGTAGGCTCTATAATAGCTTTATAACTTTAACACCTGTCATTTTATCAGTATTCATTTTTAATCAAGCTAAGCTAAGGACAGTCTTGAGCCTTTATCAATTTCATCCATCATTTCTGCAGGTTCAAGTAGGCTAACTTTATGTACAATTTATTAATAATATTTAATACAAATATCTGCCCCTAGCGGGAATCCAGCCCGCGACCTGTGGCGCTTAAGGCAGGTTTGCTCCCGCTGTGCCATAGCGTCGTCGTCGTTTTACGATAACACTGTAAAATTTTCATAAAAACAATTTCTTAGAACACTTTGGTGAAAGACATCTGCGTTGGAAATTTTTATTAAAATTTGATGAGATATTTTGTAATCAACATAAAAATATCTTCATCTTTTCTGTATTTTTTAGCTTTTTGCATGACATATTACGTAAGAGGGCGCAAACGGGCTGCAGGCTCACCTGATGCTAAGCAATATACAGCACCACCATAATCACACACAAAGCTAACATCTACACACCAGAGCATACAGGTTGCGTTGCCGACGTTTAAGGAAAGAATAGGCTCTTCTCTTGAAAGTCGTATCGCTTCGGAAAGACCGCCGAAAGTTGTTTCCACAACAGTGAAATTTTGAGTTATGTAAAAGTTTAGTTTAAAAATTAAGAGTTTTGTTATTACGTAAAGCTATAATACTAGATAGTCTAGAGCGTGAGAAAGGACATAGGCTACTTTTTAATCCAAAAAGGCTTTTAAGGGTTTTGAAAGGGGGATGAAAAGTTGTATGACGATGCACAAGAGGCCTAATTTCCCAATTCCTGCGTTGCCTTCCTTTTTCCTGTAACCGCTTAGCATTAAGTGAACCGTATGCTTGTCTGTCAACCGGCATGACATAAAAAATCAATTTCGCACAACAAAAAATAAACTTCACATTTAACGTATCGAATGAAAAACTCGCATCTGAATTACCGATACATTACCGAGTTTCTAAAAGACATCTGCATTGAAAACCTTTTATCTGGATTGAATGGGGTTTTGCGTTTTATTCCCTAGACCTTTTTACTGAGTCGTACCAGGTTTATATGTGACCGATGTAACGATCCAACGATATTATGACGATCGTAAACGGAGCGGCTTTTTTGAAGATGGAATTTATTAAGTTCAACCAAAAGTAGTAAAGACGCTATCAAATTCAGGCCCAATCTTCTAAGACTTATGTAATTCATCGGTTTGTTTCAAACTTCATTCTTTCACCCAACTGGTCTCGGAAATCATGTATGACGGAGGAGGTGTTATATCTCGGCGAAACTCTTCACCGCCCGACATTATTGTGGGCAAAATATGGGTACGGGAAACAAACGAATACTACAGAATCACTTATTTGATTTAATGTGAAATATTCAACGAGTCGTAAGACAGTTCCTATGATGTTGTTAGCACTGCGGCTAGCACTGAAGTCAAGTGTCGCCGGTCGCGCCAACGCATCTAGGCGCCGTCGAAGCGTTCTCTCGATGACGCTTGCGGCTCGTTGTCAAATCAGCTTCCATGTTGTAGTGCCGATAGTCAAAACAGCTCCCGTACTAATGACTTCTCCGACATGTATTTGTTAAATCATGGCACTGTTAATAATGTTAACAAGTCTTTTTTATATAAGAGGGCAAACAGCCAGGAGGCTCACCTGATGTTAAGCGATCACCACCGCCCATGAATATCTGCATCATCAGAGGGCATGCAGGTGCGTTGCGGACCAATAAGGAGAGACGGTTTTTTCTTGAAGATTTCCAGGTCGTATCGGTTCGAAAAGACTCAGAAGAAGTTGGTTATCTCTTGGGAAGCTCTTGTATTTGTAGAATTAGTGGTAATGGTGATGCTTATTTTAACATCACAAAATTAAACTTCAAATTTCATTTAGTAAATTGTAATCGTGCAATTGCAATCAACCAATTCGTTCCAAATTCAGTAATAACTCATCCAAATTCATAATGCATTGCGAGTTCGTGTTAGGAATTCATTTCGTATAAATTTCAAGTTCCACGTTCAATCAATATTTACTTTCATTTAGTAAACTGAACGAAATATAACAGAGATATATACTTTAATTTTTTCCTGAAGTTTATCCAGTTTATCTTCTAATAATTCTATTATATTCGTTATTGAAGACACATTGATATACATTTTTAATATTACATCAGAAAATCTACAATAACATATTCTTAGAAATCAGAAGTCAGAAGTATTTTTATAAATGTACAAATTTTAATAAATTTTTGTTTCCAACAATCGAAATACACTGTCGAAATCGATATAATGTTTTAATAACTAGGTTTTCTAACACTAAATGATAATTCAAAACGAAATCTCTTAAAAACGTTAAATCTAAATGTCGGTTCGGCACGAGGCTTACGAATGAGGTAGCAGAACTTGTGGAACGATGTTTTATATTTTCATCTTGCTGTTGTTTTTTTATCTATGACCAAATTTATTCCTAAAAATATCATAATCTATTTCATTATTAAAAGCTTTTTATTCGAACGCTTCGAAAACAAGTTTTAGGTTACGCAAAACACAAAAGCTACTAAATATATTTTGATGAAATTTGGTATATACATAGATTATTACCTAGATTAACATATAGGGTACTTTTCATCGCGGAAAAATGTTAGGTTCCCGTGGGATCATTAAAAATCTACATAACGCAAACGGAGCCACAGGCAAAGCTAGAATAGAACCCAAATCATTTTTTATTTGCTGTATAATGTTAATTTGTTGATTTAATACAACTCAACAATCACAAAATAAATAATAATTATCTTTACCTCGGTATGTAAAGCCGGAATGTTTAATAAACAATGTAATTTCCGCTTATCAATCAATTTACATATTTGAGTAGTCCCGTTAATGTTAATGGTAATCGCAATGTACTGCGTACAGTAAAGAACTCTTATTAAGGTAATGTTATTCAATCAATTCATATTTTTGCTGGTGGTTGAGCTTAAATGCTCGCCTGATTAGCTACCACCGTGCGTTGGTGAAAATCTCGTCGTTTCTACATCTTAAAGGTCGTTAATGCATCTGAATGCCGTCTGGTGTTGCAGATGTCTATGAGCGGCGGTAATTGCTTAGCATCTGACTTCTTCTAATGAGAGAGAGTTGCGCGCCCGGCTCATTTACACAAACGCACACAGACACAGAATACAGCATTTCGTTACGTGTCAATTTCTACTACATCGCACTACCCGTAAGCCGTGTTAAAGAACTACGTTTCAAAAAAATATTTCAAAACCATTTCACAATTGGCGGAGAAATCGGAGAACGGTTCAAAAATAATAAGCCAACATTTTAACTACATGGCATAGTAAATATATTTAAAAAATTATGAATCAATTAAAACATAATACGAGGCACATTTGGACGCAAATAAGCAATAACATGTCAACCCACAAAATTTAAAAACTGAGTTATATATGCAGAAGTGTTGGTAAATGGCTGAAGAACATTTTTCTTTAATATTTGTAGGGTTTTAAGCTTTAAAACTTCTAAAAAGCCGTTTTTAATAATGCACTTTATGTATTCAATAAATATGCAGTTTGTATACTTATTTTTGTGAAAATAAGTAAAATAACTTAAATAAATCTGAAATTGCCAATAACTTCATCACCAATACATGAAAAAAATTCATATAAAGAATTCATATTTTCAAACGCGTTTTTCTCGAAATGACATTCGTGTGGGTTGGCATGGTATTGCTTATTTGCGTCCATTTGTAAAATATCTAATCTACCATCCATAACGAGAGTCCAGCACCTACAACGTAGTACTACTCGTCATTAAGCGAGCGAATTATATCGAATTATTCATGAAACAACCAGATTTGTGGTGAACCGACAAACGTGTTCATAAACATAACATCCCACTAATATAAAATATGTTTGTACATTTGGATTTTTGTTACACAATTACGCAAAAGAGGCTGAACAGATTGAAATTTGGCATAGATTTATTTCTATTTCATGGCAGTTGGCAAAAAACCATTTTCTAGTGGAGCATATCTGTCGCACAATCGACAAAAAGATTTTAATGCTGTATTAAAATCTTTTGTCGAAGCATTTCACGGCACTTTTGACTGTAACTTTGTTGTGGAAAACGCAAGAAGTTTGAATATTAGTCATCAAGAGAACTCACTAAAACTAATTGTATTCGTGCAATTGGCAAGGTTCATTAGATCTCACAACTTTTTGTAGTAGAAGAACTGCGTTGCGAGACTTGGATTTTTTTACAGTCCATGCTTTTCAAGGGATTTAATTATTCCAGAAAAAGTTAAGCACTATGCTTTAAATAAGGCTAAATAACAGCATTTAAATTTTTTTTGCTTATTTGCTTGTGGAATTTTAAAACAGTAATTACAGCAAGCGGCTGTAATCCCTAAAAATTTAACGAGGTCGCTTGAAGAATTTAAATTTTCCAAACTAATAATTTTTTTAAGACTTGCGGCTAAGGCTTGCTACAGACTTTTGTATAAGCAAAAAAAAGTCTTATAACATAATTATGTAAGCTATGAGTTAAATAGCAAAATTAATTTTATAGTAGAATTATCTAATACCATTAAACGAGGAATGCTTTTATATATATATAATTGGGATCTCAGAAACAGCTGCACCGATTATCATGAAATTTAGTATGCAGGGGTTTTCGGGGACGATAAATCGATCTAGCTAGGATTTATTTTTAGAAAATGTGGCTTTGTCCGTATTTTCAGGCCGTTGTCGACACGCCATCTATTATCAACAAAATAAATTAAAAATGTCAAAATATATAAGTAAATTCACAGCGCACTTGAGCGACCACGCGTTGCTATGGTAACAAGGATTTATTGAATTGAATCGAATGACAAACATTTCTACAATGACAGTTGACGTTTTCTTTAATTTATTATAATATGTCACTGGCTGACAGCGATGCGTCCATTAGAATTTAACAAAATACTCAACAATCCCAATTTTTACGAATATAACTTGTTGTCGAAATCATTATTTTATTATCCAGGTAAGGCTTCAATCGAGTTACCCTTAATGACTTTCGATTTACCAAAAACAAAAAAACCGAGCATAGCTCGGTCAACCAGATACTTTTCTTTAAGTAGGAACTTTGACTCCATTTGTGTGAAAATATTTACAAAATCCCATTCGAAATATATTCCATATAGAATATTTGACACTGTGGTCGGCCTCTTGCAAAAAAAGTCCACCAGTGAGACAATCGATAGGATACTTTATGTATAGTTATGTATATAAACTGTTGTCTTCTTCCTAGCATTATTCCCGGTATTATAAGAGTATTTACCCAGGGTCTGCTTATTACTCTTGTCCAGATTTGATAGGTTATTCGTTTTTACACATAGCGATTGCCATCTGACCTCCGTAACCGTAAGGTGAATCAGTAACTCATTGGATAAGAGCAATTTACTTACCAAGAGTTAATGATTATTATCAGAAGTTCTATGATAACAACCGGGACATACAGCAAACAAGCTTAACGTGTTCTCCGCGGCACGCTGGCGAGATCCATACGGATAAACACAGAGACCGAAACAGATATTTGTAACATTAATGGAAAAATCTGCTCGAGCGGAAACCGAACCCGTGACCGTCGAGGCTAAAGATAGACTCACTACCCACAACGCCACAACGGTCGTCAACGGTATATAAACTGTTTTATTAGTGAATAAAACAAATATAATATTTAAAACATTATTATCAATATTTATGTCTTGTATGTGTGAGAGTCCTTATCGGAATTATGGAAGACTCAGAACGCCTGTCAGAGACAGATTACAACATTATTTTTATTCGGATTTCATTTACATTTTTAAAATCTGCGTTTCTCGTGGAAATTTATTGTAAAAATAAGAAATTCAGCGTGTTTTATTTTTCCTTATTTACTTTTAATATAGACGATATATAATCAAAGCTTATTTATAATTAATAAGCAATAATTATTAATAAATAATGAATCCGTGTTAAAATAAACACTACATACTCAACGGCCCCCATTAAGATAGTTATATCCTGTGTGGGGGGTCAGTAAAACATTCATAATGACACGGGCAAACACACCCAGACCGGAAAACATGTCAGCATGGTCAAAACAAACATATACTCCTAGCGGAATCGGACCCGCGACCTGTAGGTCTTAAGGCAGGTTCGCAACAACCACCACGTCGTCAAATGTGATTATGATGAAGTTTATTCTAATACATAGATGTACACTTAATGAATGGTTAAAATTTAAACATACAATTTAAACTACCAATGATCTAAGGCATTGCCAAGAAATTTTACTATATAGTGAACTATACAGTGTTCTTCAGCCGCGTTTCCAGGTCTCTTTAAGGTTAAAAGTTGGCAAAACACCTACACGCCCTCTGGTGTTACAGATGTTCAAACTTTCACTACTTCTCCATATAAACTCCTTCCTTCTCACACCTCTTCTTTCTACACAGAATCATTCACGGTTCAAGCTGCTCGGCTGTGGAATTCCTTGCCGTTGAATATAAGACGTGCTCAATCTCTTTTTACTTTTAAAAAACTTTTGAAAGACTATTACTTATCCTTGTAACTTCTTGTATTTTCTTGCCTTTATTGTTTTGTCTGTCGTTTTGTATTATTTATGTACTAGTTTATATAGGTATATATATATATATATATATATATATATATATATATATATATATATATATATATATATTTATATTTATTTATTTATATATGTATGTATGTTAAATCTATTTATTTTATATTTATTTATCTTATCAATATATAAATGTATTTATTTATTGTATCATATATAATTATTATATATTATATTATAATTAATTTTAAGCCTTCTCACTGTACACCTCCTCCACCGCTTCTCATGTTCATCTCCTCCATCTAAAGGTTGCCTGGAAGAGATCGCTGACTTAGCGATAAGGCCGCCTTTTGTACATTTTAGAAATTTGTAATTTACTTTTTGTTTATCTTTGTGGTGTGCAAATAAAGTATATTTATTATTATTATTATTATTAAACTTTATATAGCAAAAAATATATAATTAAAAAGGATACAAGATCTTGACTTATATAGAGATATATTATTTTTAATTTACATATATATATAGATATATTATTTTTAATTTACGATATTATATTATACGGATCACGGTTCGATTTCCGCTCGAAGTAGATGTTTGTTATAAATATCTTTTTCGGTCTGGGCGTTTGTCCTTTTGGGTCACCTCATCGTGCCTCAGAGTGCACATTAAGCTGTCGGTCCCAGTTGTTGTCATAACATCTGATAATCTTGATAGGTAACCATTATCCAATGAGTTACTGGTTCGCTCTTTGGGTTGCGAAGGTCTAGTAACTAGTGTCCCGTCAAATCAGGATAAGAGTATAAGCACCGTGTAAATCTTATTCATCCTAGCATTATTCCCGGTATATTATGTACCCAAGGTCTGCTTATTACTCTAATCCGCATTTGCCATGTTACTAGTTTTTACACAGAGCGACTGCCATCTTACCTCCGCAACCCTAAGGGCGAACCAGTAAATCATTGGATAAGAGCAATTTACATATCAAGAGTTAACGATTATTATTAGATGTTATTGATAATAACCGGGGCCGACAGCTTATCGTGCTCTCCGAGGCACGGTGAGGAGACCCACACGGACAAACGGCCAGACCAAGACAGAAATATTAAGAAACATCTGCCCGAGCGGAAATCGACCCCGCAACCGTCAAGACTAAAGGCAGACTCGCTACTCACAACGCCAAAATGGTGTCAAGCAGACTGTGTAAATATAGGGAATTATTCCCGGGTAAGAAGATTTAATATTCACCATTAAATCATGTCTCGGAAAATGTTCTAATCAGAGTAATCAAGAAAACACTTCTTAATCTTAGCACAGCGAACGAAGGTAAAACTCTTTTGCTAACCAAATGAGCTTGTTCTGAGCGCGAAGTTCCTTAAATACGTAATTAATACACACCAATATAAACTTAAACTACAGTACGACAGAGTTTACATTCCCGTGTAGACTTTATCTAATAGATCTGTTTCCCAGTTTTAACAGTGAAATACTGAATTGGACTTTATGATAGTGGGAAAAGGTTGAATATTGCTATATAAGGTTGTTGTAATAGATCTACCACAGATTTTGAATTGTAAATGAGGTACAGGCAAAACTAATCATGACTGCGGCTTGTAATGAAGCGACAAAAGAAGTATGTCTTTAAGGTAACTGTGTTTTAAAAGGAAATGTTTGAGGACTTGGTTAATTAAAATACCAAATAATGACAATGCTTTGTAGAAAGTAGAGTATGTTTATCCCAGCACAAATGACACTCAAATCTGTACAGAAAATCGGCGTAAAATAACAGTATCAGTAGGTAATGTTGTAATTCGTGCGATGAGTCTGATGATGAAAGTTTCACTTAAACTACTGTACAAAAAAATAAAACTACAAAATTTAAAGGCGTAGGGATGTGACGACCCCATCGCCCGCTGTTGGGATAATCTCTGTCACAGCAGAGATTATTCCACCAGTGCAATCAGTCACCCTGGTGCCAGGTCTTTTGTTACAAGAGGCCGGCTAGGTAGATACCACCGCAGTGTCAAATATTCTGCCGCCAAATAGTAGTGTTTAGGCATTACTGTGTTCCGGTTTGAAGGCCGCTGTATGCTAGTGAAATTACTGGGCAGAGGAGATTTAAGAACCAATATCTCGAGGTTGGCAACGCGTGAGTGGCACCTACTTATGGTGCTGCAAGCGCTCATAGGCTACGGCAACCACTTAACACCAGGTGGGCCGTATGCTTGTTTGCCAACTTATAACATAAAAAAAATTATATAGCTGTTCAGCGAAAATTGGAAAAAGCAATAATCTAGATTTTTCCAGGGAATCATAAGAAATATCTGCGAGTTGCAATCGTCGTCTGCGAGTAAATGAATTTATCGTTGCTGATTTGATTGTTAGCGATTACCGCTTCGAGTTTACTCGCTTGTTTGGAAATCGATTTTAAATTCGAATCGAATGCAATAACGAGATTTTTTCAAATTGATCACTGGTTTGAGATTTTATTTGATTCGTTTTTAATATATTTTTTAAATATTAAGGCAAGCAAATTTAAATTTGGTCGTCTGAGTCGGGGGTCTTCATGTTGGTCCTTTGAGTTTTATGTGTTCTTCTTTGAAGTTTCAGTGTAAGATCAGGAATCTCAGAGCAGATGATAGTATTGACCATACAGGCATATTTTTCGGTGTGGGTGTGTTTGTTCTTGTCTTTGTGTTTCCGGACCCCGATACAGGATATAACAATCTTAATGGGGGCCGATGGTTTTGATGCGTTTATTTATTTGTAAAAAGAGAAAATGCCTCCCAAATATATAAACTGCGATGCAAATCCGTACTCACTTAACGAATGAAGTTACACCGCAAAATACGGACTGAACGATAAAAAGAATCTATTGCGACGCAAAACGCTCCGCTAACTCAATTTCGTTGCGAAATTCTGCCTCCCTATACGTTATACTTTTAAATCGATTTGCTCGTTAAATGTAGCTTCGGTTTTAAGGTCTTATATTAGATTTGCATTACTGTGTTTATAGCCTGAAATAATAATAAAAATATGTGTATTTAGTTTCTCACTTATGCTAGTTACATAGATTTTGTCACCTCCTAGGAAGTAGTGTTATCTATGTATCTGGCTCAATCAATCAAATCAGTGTATGCCTTTTAGGTTTCCGTAGCCAAATCCCAAAAACGGAAAACTTATAGTTTCGTCATGTCCTTCTGTCCGTCCGTCCGTCCGTATGTCACAGTCATTTTACTCGGAGACCATTGGCTCTATCTATACGAAATTTACTAAATAGATGTATTCTATGAACCGCACAACGATTTTGTAATGAAATCTTAAAACATATAAGAATTAAGGGTAGCAGTCCATACATGTAACGTGTTGAAAAATTTTTTCATTAAGTCAGTAGTTAAGTTGCTCCTGAAGTCATAAAAATTGACAACATCACCCCCTCCCCCCCCCTCTAACTTTTGAACTATGGGATTTAAAATTCTAGAAAAATTGGAGCTGGTAGCACATCAAATAAAATTTCAACCATACTCGGAGCATATGTTTGTATTGACCATACAGGCACGTTTTCCGGTCTGGATGTATTTGTCCTTCTCATTGTGTGTTTCCGGCCCCCAACATAAGATATGTGGAGGCCGTTGAGTGTGTAGCGTTAATTTATTAAAAGAAAATATAATAATCTCTTTTACGGTTTTTTATTACATTTTATATTCAATTCCTCTTAGCTATAAAACCTTTGACAGCCTTAAATATATCGCTAGCTACTTCAGCGGGTAGCTCTAAGGCTGCAAAATGGCCACCAACGTCTAGATTGGTAGTACCAATAAGATTAGGATACTTCCAGCGTAAGATGAAATCAGGTTGTTGGACCGGGTCATATTTAGTTCTGAGACCCCAAGTTGGCACTGGCGTTGGTATCCTGAAAAAAGAAGACACTTAATTCTTATTCTTACTTATTACTTATAATATTATAAATGCGAAAGTAACTGTTTCTCTGTCTGTCCGTCGCACTTTCACGCCAAATGAAATTTGGTACATGAGTAGTTTAGAGCCTGAGAAAGGACATAGGCTAAAAAAGCTTTGTAAGGAGTTGTAAGGGGCCATGGAAAGCTATATGGAAGTATTGTAATTTTTTGAGGTAGAAGCTTAAAGCTATTTTTAGGCTCTTAAGAATAAGAATAATATTTATTAAGCTTAACAAAGTTCGTAACAACATTTCTCTTAAATTATACCTTAGTACTAATACAGAAATACATAAAATGTGAGTAGGCTGTGATTCTCAAACTAGGCGACAGCCTGTGACTTGAGAACCAGAGGTGTGTATTATCTAAAACAATCGTATCCATAAATTAGGCAGGGAGGTTTGAACTAAACAAGTATGTTGCAAACTTTGGGAACAAAAAATTAATGTTTAGAAAATAACAAGATTAAAGAGAAAAACAGGAAAAAAAAATAAAAATAACGAATAAGACTAATTAATTTATCTTGATTCGATATATATAAATATGACATTCAAAGTTCGTAAAAGGGCCCCTCCCTTTTCAGAGTTTGTATTAAAATCGTGATTCACGCGGGCGAAGCTAATATTCCATATATCAAACAATAAGTTTTTTTTTTTAATGACGTCAAACAATTTTTTTAATGTTGGCTCTGAACCCTCAAATGTAGCAAGTTCCACGATTGACGAAACCCTAAGCTGTCAGCTGTCAAAATGCTTTATTTTTTGGTGTCTAATACTAAATGCATATATGGCATTTTAAATCTTGCGTTAATTGTGGGATACCCAGTATTTTTTTTTTTTTTTTTTTATGTTAGAAGTTGGCAAACAAGCATACGGCCCACCTGATGGTAAGTGGCTGCCGCAGCCTATGAGCGCTTGCAGCACCATTAGTAGGTGCCACTCACGCGTTGCCAACCTCGAGATATTAGTTCTTAAACCTCGTTCGCCCAGTAATTTCACTAGCGTACAATGCTCTTCAAACCGGAACACAGTAGTGCCTAAGCACTACTATTTGGCGGCAGAATATTGGACACTGCGGTGGTACCTACCTAGCCAGCCTCTTGCAACAAAAGACCTACCACCACTGTGACTGATTGCACTGGTGGAATAATCTCTGTTGTGACAGAGGTTATCCCAACAGCAGGCGATGGGGTCGTCACATCCCGACGCCTTTAAAAAATATAATATATATAAAATATATACTTACTTAGCAAGTCTTTCTTCCATATCGTAGTTATTAGCAAATTCTTTAAATAGTCGAAGAGAAGTAGTAATACTTCCCGTATTCCAATACACTAGTACATTGTCAACTAAATCGTCAGGATTGAATTTGCTAAAGCCACCGTCGTGGGTAAATTTGTTGCTAGGGTCAGTAAAAAGTAAATATTTCTCGACAATGTAAGCAGCCAGACCTGATGGTGAATCTTGAAGAGCTATACCTAAAATTTCAAAATTTTACAACATCAGTATTTTGTAGTAGTACTTAATCTGAAAAATTGATTTTTTTGTTGTAAGTTTGTACACATTTATCCCACAATAGCTACACTAATATGAATAATATTTGATATGCATATTTTCTTATCTTCAGGATCTTCATGGGTGAAATCACAGCCTGCTATTAGTAGTAGTGTCCTTTAAAAAGAAGGCTTTGCTATTTTCTGGAGTTGCTTTTGAACATGGGCTGCGATAACTACTTTCACAGCAGACTTGACGATGAATCTTCGGATCGAATTTGCTTTAAACGCCACAGGTTCTGGGTTCGATTCCTGCTCCAAGCAGATGTTTGTATCAACAATGTAGACGAGTGTTCCGGTCTGGGTGTTCATGATTGTGTTTCTTTGTGGACTTCCGACGTAGATACAACTATCCTATTGGGGGCCTTTGAGTGTGTTAAGCTTGAATAAAAATGACTAAATCTGTTTAAAAGAGTTTACTAATTTACGACAATTTTAATGCTAATAACGGCACCACATGCTACATTAAACACCTAAATGAAAGTCAATATTTACCTAAAGTATCCGGCTTAGTGCTTTGCAAATGTAAATACCCGGATTCCTCTAAATAAAACTGTAGTTTATCCAAATAAGGGTATATTTTATCAGCTAAATCGTTTGCCACAAATGTTGGACAAATGGCACCGAACATTAAAGTTAAGTGTGCCAACTTTGACAGGTTAATAGGAGTACTAGAATGGAAACCAAGTATTTGATTTGGGAACAATGTGGCCATGTGACTTCCAATAGTATGCCCAGCATCACCACCATGTACGTAGAACTGCTTGTGACCAATTTTTTCCATTAAATTTCTCAACATGATGGCCATTTGGTATGTTGTTAAACCTGGTCTAACGGAACCCTAGAAATTATCAATTAATACATATTTCAAAAAATATTTATATTTTTATATAATAACTACTCATTTTTTATGTGAATAAGTTTAAGCCACATGATAGTAAGCGGTTGTCACGCTTGCAAAACCATACATTTATAGGTGTCATTCACGCGTTTCCGATTCTCTTCCGGCTCTTAAATCTCTTTTGCTCAGTAATTTCACAATCTACAGTATCTTTCAAACCGAAACACAGTATACTCCTTTACCTACCTAGCTGGCCTCTTGCATAATTTGCACGGATTATATCTCCTAACCATGATATTGTAAAAACGCTAAGATGGAAAGTAAATTACCGCTTGTATTGACTTGATTTTAATGTTTCTGTTGCAAACTATGATTTTCAACTGAACTTGTCTGCACTGCTTATTATATTTATACCTTCCCCCCACTTATAAAAGTGATAATAGTAACTAACCAACACTAAATAGTTTACCCTCACTTACTAAAAGTTAACTAATTTCTTTTCTTTTTTAAATACAAGCAATGCGTTTTCAAAGCATAAGTAATATTCCTGGTGTCCCAACAAATAAGCTCAAAGCTTTTGCTAGGAGTGGGTACGACAATAGCCCAACGGGGTCAGGGGGTTATAAAATGATTATCAAACTAACAATATTACAAAATATTAATCTTATCAATAAGTCGTCTAATATAAGGTTTCGGCATCATTTATATTCGAAGACTCAAACTCAAATTCCGGTCGCAAAAAATGCTACAAAGTGTCGCAAAAATACTTGATAGTTATTACATAGATAGATCGTTCAAACTACTACAACTTATTAACTAGAATCTGGTTTCGCTCACGAGAATAACAGTTTGTAATGGGGCGGGCTCCTTTATTGCAATACAGAAATGGTTCCTAATACAAACTTTCTCCTCTTTTAGTTGGCTTTTGGTTCCACGGGAACCTAACATTTTTCCGGGATAAAACTTATCCAGGTGACAATCTATATGTGTGCCACAATATCCAAACATACAGACAGACAATTATTGTATTAGTAGGATAATATGCAAAAATATATCCGCTGGTCACCAATAACTGAAAGGATTTTAATTATGCTTACAGAGTTTGTACACTTTGATGAAAATTTCGTCATTTCTGCTGAGATATTTATAATTAAACGTCAAAGATAAATCTAAATTTAACCAAGCAAAGTCGATGGCGAAAGTACGTTTAATCCTTACTAATATTATAAATGCGAAAATAGCTCTGTCTCTCTATTTATTTATTTTTTTATTTTATGTTACAAGTTGGCAAACAAGCATACGGCCCAGCTGATGGTAAGTGGTTGCCGTTGCCTATAAGCGCTTGCAGAACCATTAGTAGGTGCCACTCACGCGTTGCCAACCTCGAGATATTAGTTCTTAAATCTCGTCTGCCCAGTAATTTCACTAGCGTACAGTGCCCTTCAAACCGGAACAGAGTAATGCCTAAGCACTACTATTTCTCTGTCTCTCTAGCGCTTTCACGGCAAAACTATTAAGCGGATTTCAATAAAATTGCGTACATAGATAGTCTAGAGCCTGAGAAAGGGCATAGACTACTTTTTAATGCGAAAAAAGGTTTTCAAGAGGTTATAAAAGAGGGATGAAAAGTTGTATGGAAGTATCGTAATTTTTGAAATAGAAGTTTGAAACTTATCTTTTAGGCAGTTGATTTCTTTATAAAAGGAGGGCTTAGAATTTGTATTAAAATCGTTATACAGGCGAGTGAAACCGCTGGCGGAATCTAGTTTCACCGTATCTTAGATTTTAATCAAAGATAACGTACAGTGGAATATTAATCAAAGAGTACAAAAGGGTGAAACCGTCTGGCAATTTCGTACATCCCATTCATACAACGCACGAGAAAGTTTCTTTTGCTGCTACAAGATATATCTTAAGAAATACTGTATTTTCTAACAAATACGATTCTTCATATATTATCGATAACCAACAACCCTTAAACAAAGATATACGACATATTGATATGATTTACGTAAGCTCATAAATTATCATGTTTTTTTTAAAGAATATTAGCAATGCTTTTTCAAGGTATTACTAAATTCCTATTGCCCTCCAAATAAGCTCAAAGCTTGCGCTAGGAGTGGGTATGACCAAGGGGGTCAGGATCGAACCTTCGACTCTCGCGATAAGGGAGCGAAGTCGGCCCTTTTACCGTTTTATGAAAGACATTCCCGGCGTCGGGATGTGACGACCCCATCGCCCGCTGTTGGGATAACCTCTGTCACAGCAGAGATTATTCCACCAGTGCAATCAGTCACACTGGTGGTAGGTCTTTTGTTGCAAGAGGCCGGCTAGGTAGGTACCACCGCAGTGTCCAATATTCTGCCGCCAAATAGTAGTGCTTAGGCACTACTGTGTTCCAGTTTGAAGGGCATTGTACGCTAGTGAAATTACTGGGCGAACGAGATTTAAGAACTAATATCTCGAGGTTGGCAACGCGCGAGTGGCACCTACTAATGGTGCTGCAAGCGCTCATAGGCTGCGGCAGCCACTTACCATCAGGTGGGCCGTATGCTTGTTTGCCAACTTCTAACATAAAAAAAAAGACATAATATTATAAACAGTTTCCACGAGAGAGATCGAAATACAGATGAAAAAGTAAAAATGAATATTTACTTTTTTTACATCAAGTTGACTTAGTACCTACTCCTTATAACATGAGCTATCTGCCACTTAAAGTTCCATTAAAATTGAACCAACCGTTTCAGAGATTAGTCGGAACAAACAGACAGACACACAAAATTAAAAAAATGCTTTTTGTGTAAGTGCCGTATGTACGTTTATATGCATCTAGTGAAAAGCTGTTAATTGGGAATTATTATATAATATGTAAAAAAAGAAAAAGTACTTACTTGAGAAAATGCGAATCCTGGTAAACTTGGAGCGATGACTTCGAAGACGAAATCATAATTTGGTCTCGGTGACGTCAGTAATGGTATCATTCCATAAAAGTCTGTCACTGAACTTGGCCATCCGTGCAGTAGGAGAAGAGGCAACACCTAACATTAAATATAAAATAATAATAAATAATAATAAACACTGCACACTCAACGGCCCCCATTAGGATAGTAATATCCTGTGTCGAGAGTCCGGAAACATTCACAATGACAAGGACAAATACACCCAGACCGGAAAATATGCTTGCATGGTCAATACAAACATATTATGCTCCGAGCGGGAATCGAACCCGCGACCTGTGGCGCTTAAGGCAGGTTCGCTACCGCTGCGCCACGACGTCGTTAAAATATTGGCTTGTATATCCTGTAATTACTTATTCTATTTTTAATATTTTTTTATACTTCAGGAAAGTTAACATAATTCTTCTTATGCCATCTCTCGTTGATGATATGATTATGCTAGTACGAATATTAAGCGTAGAATATAATCTCTTCTTCATAGCATTATTCCGGGTACTATACGAGTACTTACCCAGGGTCTGTTTATTACTCTTGTCCGGATCTAATAGGTTACCAGTTTTTACACAGACAGATTGCCATCTGACCTCCGTAACCCTACGAACCAGTTACTCATTGGATAAGAGCAATTTACTTAGAAACAGGACCGATAGCTTAGCGTGGTCTTCGAGGGACGGTGGGGCACCCACAAGGACAAACGCCTAGACCAAACGTATTTGTAATATCAATGCAAACATCTACCCGAGCGGGAATCGAAACTGCAACCGTCAAGGCTATAAGCAGACTATGCATTTAGTACCTTTAATACATGCATTTATACCCCCCACGCCAAAATGGTGTCATCAAAGCTACATTGTATACTTGTAGTTATAAAATATGACCCAATTTATCGTAAAATAGTTCACTCTGATTTAGGTAACTCCTCGTATATCTAATACCATTGATCTGTAAGTGATTTAAAAACCCTACCACGTACAACTAGAGAGTACAACCTGAATCCGTAAGCTGGATTGTTACACAAGAAATTAGCAGAGAATTGTATGTCTAATGAATACTGACTGTTGATTAAAATGAAGAAATTAAACTCAATTTTTGATGAAAAGTTATGTTCTTTAACAGTCATTAAACAGAGCTTGTGTCGTAATGACAAGCAAAAAATCACATATAATGCATTAGTGTAATAGCAAGAAAAATTGTCTTATATATTTAACAGTACCGACGCAGCTGTTACAACTAGTTAAATATTAAATTGCTATTATAAAATCAACAGGCGCAAACATTGACGTCTTGTGAGATATTGGAAACCATTAAATAGGATAATTTATCTTCTAATTAGAATAAGATTTTTAAAATGAAATATTACGTTAATTTGCATAGAATTATTATATAAAATAGATAGTCCCTTCCTTACAAAAAAAATGTCAAACTCGCTAGTTCTTTTCTTAAATTCATCAAACGAAGTTAGTCACAAGCTTGCAACATAGTTGAATAAAATAAGCGTGTGGCTAACTTCAATAATTTGCGTTGATCTTGAATTTAGGAAAAATTGTCTTTTGACATTTTGTAAGTATGGAAGGACCTGTCTATAGTATATAGTAGGTCTGTGTTAATAAGTCTGGTCTTGTAATAATGTCTTCACGGAACAGTCAATTAAGCATTTTAATCGATAACGACCGTAATCCTCCTGTCAACTTTCCTCCTCCCCTCTACTTTCACATCTTTCACTTTCCCGGAAATTATTACTTCATTTATTCTTTATAATCATTATGCCTTTCATTCTTTATATAAATTGGGTCGGTAAACGATTACTCAGTTAAGCAAGTTATGGATGGTTGAACGCATAGTGATATTTCAACTGAGCGTCTCCTTGCCTCGCTGGACACGTAAAAAGTCAGTCCCGGCTGTTATCAATTTAACAACAGTCAAAAGGTCAAGTCCCAGGCCTATGGGCGAGCTGAACAACTCTGACACTAGGTTGGCCTCTAACCTCTCGATAATAAATAATAATAAACGCTACACACTCAACGGCCCCCATTAGGATAATTATATCCTGTGTCGGGGGTCCGGAAACATTCACAATGACAAGGACAAACACAACCAGACCGGAAAACATGCCTGTACGATTAATACAAACATCTGCTCCGAGCGGGAATCGAACCCGCAACCGTCGAGGCTTAAGGCAGACTCGCTACCCACAACGCCACAACGGTGTCAAAAGAATCAGATCTTATGATAACAACCGGGACTGACGTAGCACGGCCGTATTTACAGCCTTATTATTCAGGTATTTCTTACAAGTGTTAGCTATTTAAATGAACAGTTTGATTTTCGAGAAATGTAAAGAGCGTTTTCCTTTTCATACCTTGACATTTTTCGTATTCTCGGGCTTCACTCTCATGAAATGGATATCCAAACCTTGAATCTTTGTTTTAAAATGGTCAAACTTGTTCAAATATCTAGTACGGATGTCGTACTTGTACTTGAATTTCCAATGAGCGAACACCTGGCCAATGACGTCATAGTTCATACCATAACTAGACGAATCGTTAAGACTCTTAGCCCGATTCGCGCGACGGTAAGCCTCGAACTTTCTCCTCAAATTTTCTTGCATCTGAAATGATATAGATTGATAGATGTTTGTCAAACAAGCGTACAGTCCGCCTGATGGCAACCAGTCACCACAACCTATGAATGCTTGTGATACTTGAAGTATTACATACGCGTTGCTGACTGAAGGATAGGAGGGAAGGGAATAGAGGTGGTAGGAGATTGGGCCACCAGCGCTCTTTTGGTACTGTTTCTTTTCGCCTATTTTCTGTAAGAGGTCACTACTTTCCCGGTCGAGCCAGCCCATTTATGCTGGAAGCAGCATAGCTCTTATATAATATAGGATTTAACTTTCAATAACCTTAACCTTAAGGATCAGAGATGAAGAACAAGACATTACTAATATTCCTATTGCCCCTCCAAATAAGCTCGAAGTTTGTGGTAGGAGTGGGTACGACAATAGCCCAAGCGGATCTCGCGTTAACGAAGCGGAGTCGGTCCCTCTGCCGTTTAGCTATTGAGTCTTAATTGAGGGTTTAGCACCACTGTATAATAAAGACGTTAAATACAATTCGTATTAGCTTCGTAATCCAAAATAATGCAGACAATTAAGACAAGGCAATCTCCAAATATTATCAAAACCTCGTTAACCGTTGCAGACTTCTCGTCTAATTAACGAAAACTTATAATTGGGTTTACTCTGTGCTATTTACAGCATCTCTTAAAGGTCTCACCGAGTTTCGAAATCTTTGTGGAATATTAATTGTAGTAAATCATGAATTTAGTTACGACTCTAAATGCTTTCGGAATAAATTATAGCGACTTTTAAATTTGTTACAAGGTTACTTTCTACAATGAAATTAGGTGATAAAGAGAAAACATTTTCAAGAGAGCTCATCAACTGTTGGGATAACCTCTGTCACAACAGAGATTATTCCACCAGTGCAATCAGTCACACTGGTGGTAGGTCTTTTGTTGCAAGAGGCCGGCTAGGTAGGTACCACCGCAGTGTCCAATATTCTGCCGCCAAATAGTAGTGCTTAGGCACTACTGTGTTCCAGTTTGAAGGGCATTGTACGCTAGTGAAATTACTGGGCGAACGAGATTTAAGAACTAATATCTCGACGTTGGCAACGCGTGAGTGGCACCTACTAATGGTGCTGCAAGCACTCATAGGCTGCGGCAGCCACTTACCATCAGGTGGGCCGTATGCTTGTTTGTCAACTTCTAACATAATAAAAATAATAATAAAAAAAAAATTTGTTTATAAACCAAGACAGTGGCACTTGCAGTGATGGATTCACCAGCAGGCTGAGTAGGCTTGACCCTAGGCCAGTACATTTTTGGGGCGGCAAATTTGGAAACCGAATAATTTTTTTTTGACAGCTCCAATAAATCAAAGCATAACGATTATCTCATGTTTTACAGGTGCAAATCTGCAATAAATTTGCCGATGACTTTCCCCTCTCACTTGACATTTGACATTTTGAGTAACAAACTTCCATATTCTAGAGTAAAACAGCCAGTTACCCAACTAGTAATCGGCCTTTTGTTGGATTGCAAAAATAATCTAGGACAGGACAATTGTAAAGACAAGGGTGGCAAAAACCTTACAGCCTATACCTTGAAATTTTGTAAATCCGCCACTGGGTACTTGAAGATTTAATAGCTCACCGGTAGAAGGACCGACTCTGTACGCGAGTTGTATGCTAAATCCTGATTGTAACTCACTCTTAAGCTACAAGCTACATGCTTATTTTGAGGGGCAATAGGAAAAAAAAGTCAATACTAATAGTAATATTGACTTTTTTTTTTATTATGTTACAAGTTGGCAAACAAGCATACGGCCGACCAGATGGTAAGTGGTTGCCGTAGACTATGAGCGCTTGCAACACCATTAGTAGGTGCCACTCACGCGTTGCCAACCTCGAGATATCAGTTCTTAAATCTCCTCTGCCCAGTAATTTCACTAGCGCACAGTGCCCTTCAAACCGGAACACAGTATTGCCTAAGCACTACTATTTGGCGGCAGAATATTTGACACTGCGGTGGTACACACCTAGCCAGCCTCTTGCAACAAAAGACCTACCACTAGTGTGACTGATTGCACTGGTGGAATAATCTCTGCTGTGACAGAGATTATCCCCACAGCGGGTGATGGGGTCATCACATCCCGACGTCAATATCTTTTGCCTGGTTATTTCACTAGCTACAGTGCTTATCAAACCGAAACACAGAAGGTAGAATAAACGTTTAAATAAGCTTACATTCTATTGAACGTAAAACTTAAAATACTTACAGAATCAGTAAGAAGAATCCTGTAAGGACGAATGGAAGTATCCTGATTTCTTGTATTATTTGGTCCCCACCACACATCTAGATCAAATTCTGGTAGGGCAGGTGTTGCTATGAAGGAACTGTAGAATTGGTAGAAGGTTATACCTAATACTACTACTACCAAGGAGGTAATAATTTTACATACCTAAAAATATATATTGAAATTAAATATAATAATTAGAGCGATAGTAAGTGTTTATCTTGAACGGTAGTCTGTTACAATTACAAACATAGGACTTATCATTATGGAGCTCATGCCACTGGCTATCCAGAGCACGTTATTCCTTTTATATATTTCCTTTATCACATAGCATGTGATTATAGTTATTAATTTTTTTATTTATTTCTCAAACAAGGAAAAAAGTATTACAAGTGAATTACTTAATATATATCCAAGTTCTTTTAAATTGGTACACTTTCTAGTAATATTCTTTAGCTATTAGTAGATAATTTACTTTTATCAAATGACTTTCAGGTTTACCCTTTAATAGTCGTGGGTTACGATCTCTGTTAAATCTAACCCGAGGAATCTAGATAATTCTGTTAATATAATTATTATAAATGTAAAAGTTTGTATGTCTAGATATTTGCTACCCTATCACGTAACATCTAAACGGATTTGGATGAAATTTGGCACCCACATAGATAATTATCTGGATTAATAAAAATGATACTTTTATCGAAAACAATAACATATTAAATCACAATTTTATATATGATTTTTGCAATTGATATGTCAATGTAGAATCTATAATTATTCTAAAACAGGTATAAACTGGCATTTATAATTCAAATCTAATACGGATACAACCGGCCGAGGAAATGAAGATAAAAACACTAGTGCCAAAGCATTGGTCAAGATTTGATACTTTATGGCCGAATGATTACCTAACGAACGTCATCACGATAACTTAAAATATTATTAACTAAGCTATGATGTGGAAATTATAAAAAGTGTTTCATATTCAAGCGCCACCAAACAACTGGCTGGGAGCTAAATAAAGTCATTGTGCGCATGGACTAAAAATCTTGTCAATTTCTTACTGTTTTCTTACTCTGAATTTTTTAGTTCTAGTGTGACGATCTCAACATTACACTTTATTTAAATCTCTAAAACAATGTATTTTCTATAATATGAACCTATTTTTGGACGGTCACCCATCCATTTACTGACCGCACCCAAAGTTGCTTAACCTAAAAGTCGTTTGCCGACCACGTGACTATGTGCAACGTAATACTAAGTATGGACATACCCCGAAAATAATATTTTTACAAAATCAAAAATTTATAAAATTTTGTATGAAAATTTCCATAGAAAAAGGAAAATGTATGGAAATTCACGGAGTCAGGTGCCGAATGTCATTGCAGCTGTTTCACATATATAAGGGGTGTGGTGTCGGCGAAGGTGTCTCCGAGCGTATGCTTAGTGAGTGCCCGTCCGACGTCTCTACCCCCGCGTATATGTGGACGATTTACCAAGACGGTGCGTTCGGGCGGCCATGCTGCTAGAATGCTAGTTAAGGTTTCCGATCTTCGTATATGGTTTTTATACATATTATTAATGGTGATTGGTGATGCATGGCAAAGAATATATATAAAGTATATATTAAATATATATACAATAATTAATAAATAATGACGGTATGGTGGTCCGTCTATGATTACTGGCAAAGAGATCTAATATGAATAATATGATCTATACATGTTAAAGGCAAATTTATATCGTTGAAATATATTGAATATAATTTATTATTATAAATTAAATATTTAATGACGGTTTGTGGTTCCGTCAATTATGAATGTATATATGTTTGATACATATTAAGAAACGAAGTTTACTCCGTTTCTTTAATACTATGTAATATTGTAATAGTGAAAGTAATGCTTCGGCGCAAATATTGTTTATGTTTCAGAATCTAATGGATTATTTGGAAACCTAAGAAGAAGCGGAATTCAATGAAGATTTAAAAATATGCCTTGGGAAGAATTTATGCGTCATAACTAATAAATAATTATATTTCAGCTGTATACGTGTATAATGTTTTGGCGAGTTGTAGTTGACCCGATACTTGAGTTTGAGGCTCTGATGTGACCTGAGTCATGTCTATAGTGTCCTTAAGCGAGGCCCGAGGATTTTTAATCTTAGTTGACCCGATGCTTAAGTATGAGGCTCCGATATGATTTTTGGCCATGTCTATAGTGTCCTCGAGTGAGGTCCTTTGACTTTGCTGATGTGATGTTGACATGGGGTTGACTCTGTGGTGCGATTTATATCGATGCAGTAGTTTCCTCAGGTCCATTGCTGAAGCGGCCCCAGTGATACAGATTAGAATTGTTGCGGTGGTGCGATTTAGGTCGATGCCGTGATGTAGTTCGGTTTGTTGCTGAGGCGCTGGAATATTATACATCGTTTGTAGCAAAATGACTCGTCTTCTTAATAGAGACGCCCCCTTAGCTTAGCAATAGGGATTTTTATAATTGACATTGTAGCATGTCATACTATTAGGGCAACTGGTTGCTTCTCACTTCGAGATAGCTAACTAGTATTAGACAGTGTGTCCTGCTTAACTCTTATCATGCGTTTTTATCACGTCTTAAATAATGAACTGGATTCGGATGTATGTTTGAGTATTGAGCCAAAGGGTACCTTGCGTGAGCAAGTGCTATGGTTTTAATGATGCAAAACTATAATAAGAAAACGACATAAATCAAAGAATATTAGTTGTAAGACAATGCGATTACGAATACCATATAAGCCCACGAATATTAATTATAAGACAATGCGATTATTTAAATACCAATTAGGTAGGGTTAGGTAGGACTTAGTTTTAAGGAATTGCGGTTGTGATATTATAAAGAATTGAATATTATCAATACTATATGACCCATATATAGTGATAAAAGAAATATACTTATAAATATAATTATTAATGAATTTGCCTACACTACGGTGAGGTTATTATAAATACTATATTACACATATATAGTGATAAAAGAAATATACGCTATAATTAGCATTATTGATGAAAATACCTTAACAAAGGTGAAGTTTATGATAAATATAAACTCTATATTAACCACATATAGTGGTATGACAAATATACGTTATAAATGATATTATTTATTATTATTGATGAGTTTTACTTCACTAAAGTGAGGTTGACGATTATAGCATTGTGCTTACGGAATGCCGCCTGGCGGTTTAATGTTCGAATACATATCTGAACCAGGGATTTATTCCCTTATATATAATGACCAGGGCTTGTCCTCATTTTATTATGGCGTTTTGCCTTCTCATACAAAGATGAATAAGAAATATAATGCGACTTCGGTCTTAATCGATACTATTACTAAATATCAGGGCTTGATCCCTTTCTATGCTATGAAAATAAGAACAATATAAAAGAATAAATCTTGCGTCCCGATAACGAAATCACTATAAATATAAATTACCAGGACTATGTCCTTTATAAATATAATTAATCAAATTGTGTGTCGCAGGCGCACTATAAATAGCCTATCCCTTACCCGGAGGGCTCGTATATATGGTTGGAGCCCACAGTCGGTGGCGTGTGCGGGGCCAACGATCTCCCCCTCTTCTTTATATTTTTACTATAGAGTTTAAGTATATAAGAATTGTAGGAGCGGATTACTTTCAGCTACTCGTAAGAGGTGTTGAAAGTATAGGATATATTTATTATCTCACCATTTTGCCTTTATTGGCTTATATAAATATTTTTATTATGATAATCATATTACATTAAAATAATTAAACTATGTAATAAATAAGATATTATTGTTTTACATTGTCAAGTTGAACCTGTTACCTCTGATGCTCTAAAAGAACACGGGTTATTATGATCACAACGTAACAAGGGTCCTGATCGCTAGACGATACACGTGCCAATTTCGTAGTTTTATGCTATTTATTTTCGTGCATTTTAATATAACTTATTTAAATATATTTTATTTCTATATTATATATAAAAAGTAAGGTAGGTTTAGTCACACTAGTCACTTCATTTCTGGCGCTAGTTTCTCCTTCAATACTACCAATGGCTATAATCTATTAAAAATAACAATCTTATCTAATATTTTCGTGCTATCTGGTAAAGAACAGCATTTGAAAAATAATTAAATCACACTCACACTAAAACTTGATTTACTCTCATCTCTGGTATCTTTTTGTTTTACTTCATTTCCTTTTTTATCCTTCTCTTTCTTCTTCGGCGCCATCTTTTATTCAAAAAAACAAATCACGAAACTACAAACCTATTTTTATTACGATCATAATTAAACTAAATTCATATGTAATAATTACATTATCAAATATTATCTTTGTAATGAAATGTCGAAAACTCTTATCTAATCGCGAGGATAATCCTGATTTCATAACACGCTTCTGTTAATAGTGACGTGGCCCAAATAAATGCGAACGTTGATAAAAGACTATTTCCGTTAAAATTGTTTGAAAGATTAACAAGACAGACAATTATAAAGAGAATCCAAGAGAAACAGAATGCAGGATTTTGCTTAAGACTCATTATGTGATTTTAATTTCGATGTCAGGAAATCCACAAAAGCGCGATGGTGTTTCAGATGTTCATGAAATTGTAAAAATTCGAAAAAATTTGATGACTGAGTGACGGATGACTTTTTTCCACTTGATGGTAATAAGGTGATGATTAGGTTGGCTACTAAACACTCGATAAGAAGAAGAAGAAGTTAAAACACTACTAAACGATCGCCCATCTAATGAATGACCACAGCTAATATCATTTACCACTAATGGCTTACAGATCAATGGCAAACCTGTCTTGGAACCTAGTTTTAAAACTTACCACGTAATTAAAATTCGAGTTTTTTCTCTTGTGTATTATTTTGGTTACTTTCTTTTAGAATTGTGTGATCCTTAGCGTTACATCACACTTTAATACATGGTCTCATCTGAGAAACAGAACAGTTTTCTAGGTCATTCGTTTCAGCACAGCCTTTCAAAAGCCTCCCCTTGTGTACGCTACAATCAACAACAAAAGTGTTTGAAATCGTTTCTTAAATTTACTTTCAACGTTTATAACTAGATGGCGCTATTTAGTTATTTAGTAAAAGAGTAATTGGAACTATTTATTTCTATTCCAATAAAGGTTCCTTACTAACATTTTTTACTGGTCACTACAGTAATATGGTCTACTTAAAAAATCTTAAGTTATACTGCGCGGAAGCCTAATTATTTTTCTATAATAAAAGTAGCCTAAGTTACTCACCGTGCACCACCATCCGTGAAAGTCTTGATAAAATTGGTCAAACCGGTGAAACCAATCCATGATGAAATTCAATTTGCCACAGTAAAAAGATCGAAAGGTTGACAGACCAAAATTTTAAAAAATCATTTTTGTTATGCGCATCCTATGTAGGTAATTTTATATTCTGTAAGAAGCTATAATTTCGACATCACAATTTTCGTTCATCTCTAGACTCAACTTTAAAATCCACCCAGACGAAGTCGCGGGCAGATATTAGTATCATATTACTCAATAATATGAATACAATATTAATATATGAATATGTATGGCTTCTCTGTAATAAATATCAATTGTTAGATGTTTCATATTTGGCTTCTCCGAGCGATTGTACCGTTGGAACAAAGTGCTCCCAATGTTATTACAAGACGCAATATCATTTTCATACGAAGGAAATTTTATCAAACGTCTTTGCAAATTCAGTTTTATTTGAACACAATTTACGTTACTTTTTAAAAATAAATTTAAAATGAATAATGTTTATGTAAATTTTGTGTTTATGACAGACAAATGGAAACACAGGAACCTAGGAAAAGGAGGGACGATATGAGACGGGAAAATAAGGCAAGGAGCAAAGAGGGTGGGAGATTGGGCCTCCGACGCTCTCACTCATCGCACGAAACGCAACAGTACCTAATAATACTGTTACTTGATGCTGATTTTCTGTGAGAGGGTAGTACTTCCCCGGTCGAGCCGGCCCTTTGTACTGAGAGAAGCATGGCTCCACTACCGCAAAAACTAAAACTTTCCCTGTAAAACTCTATTACTAAACCTGTCCAAACGATGCAATTTAATTTTCGTTTGAATTGGCTATAATCTGATTGGCCGTCTACATGTACAAAAGGAGTAACCAATTTTAGTTTTATTTTATTGCCTCTGCTAAACGGAGACGACCATTGTTGCGTGTTGGTAGCCTGAGGTTCGACCTCAGGTAGCAGTGTACTGTTCTCCAGTCTACTATAAATGGCCGGTCCATTTATAGTAGTAGATAAGCACCAGCGACTCTTCTGCATCTTTCTCTTCTTCTTCTTAGTTTCTACTTGAACATTTTTCTGTCTGTCTGTCCATCACTACATAGTATAAAATAAAGTCGCTTTCTCTGTCCCTATGTATGCTTAAATCTTTAAAACTACGCAACGGATTTTGATGCGGTTTTTTTTAATAGATAGAGTGATTGAAGAGGAAGGTTTATGTGTATAATAACATCCATTAAATAGTGGAGAAAAAAAAATTTTTTGGGGTTACTAATGTAATGTCGTAAATAATTACATATAGATTATATAGATATATTAGATTATTATAGATATTGCAATATCTGGACGAGGTGGTTTCTTTGTGATATAATCTTATACATTTTTTTATAAAGAATATTAACAATGCTTTTTAAAGGCTTTTTTCCTACTGCCTCTCCAAATAAGCTCGAAGCTTGCGCTAGGAGTGGGTACGATAATAGCCCAAGGGGATCAGGATCGAACCCTCAATTCTCGCGTTAACGGAGCGAAGCCGACCCTTCTACCGTTGAGCTATTGAGGCTTCGTTTCTTTTGTTTTATTTAACTATCTTTAGTAATTATATTTCATTTCCATAATTGTATAATACAGAATATTTTATTTTATTATACATTCAATAATATGTATAAATATACCACTGTATTGTCATATTGTTCCAAATCATATGAAATAGCCGGAATATTAATTAATTAAACACAATTATTACTATCGATAATCGTTACTCATGATCAAATAATATTCTGCAATAACGTAGTTAATTATTATAGTAGACTAGCTCCTCACCGCGGCTTCACCCACTTGAATAACGATTTCAATGCGCCACCTATAATGCAATATAGAAATAGTTGGTTTCACATACCATTTTTCATCCCCTACATATATATCACTGGTGGTAGGTCTTTTGTTGCAAGAGGCCGGCTAGGTAGGTACCACCGCAGTGTCCAATATTCTGCCGCCAAATAGTAGTGCTTAGGCACTACTGTGTTCCGGTTTGAAGGGCATTGTACGCTAGTGAAATTACTGGGCGAACGAGATTTAAGAACTGATATCTCGAGGTTGGCAACGCGCGAGTGGCACCTACTAATGGTGCTGCAAGCGCTCATAGGCTGCGGCAGCCACTTACCATCAGGTGGGTCGTATGCTTGTTTGCCAACTTCTAACATAAAAAAAAAAAAAAAAAAAACTACAATCGCTTCAATAAAGTAGCTTCTCAATGTCTTGTTTATCTCTATACCAAATTTCATCAAAATCGGTTCAGTGGAATAGGCGTGAAAGCCTAAAAGACAGACAGAGGATAGGGATTACGTTCGTTAATTGAAATCGATTGCTTTCATTAAAAAAAGCCATCGCCCGCTGTTGGGATACCCTATGTCACAGCCGAGATTATTCCACTAGTGCAACTAGTCACACTGGTTACAAGAGGCCGGCTAGGTATGTGCCACCGCCCCCAACCGCAGAGGTCAAACTCTGCGGTACCCTGGGCTTGTCGTGCCGGGGGCTCAGTAGCCGGGAGTCGATTGTGCAGGTGGCACCTTCGACTGCCCGGTGAAGCTAACAGGGTCAGACGGTTCGGGCGTGGGGCGTTTTACGCCAGACCGCGCCTAGGAGGGTGGTGTCGTATGGGTCGCTCCGGTACTTTTCTGCTTATCAGAATGCACAGCGAGCGGCTCCTGCGACACCGGAGGTATGCTTAACCGGGGCCTTCAGCCCCGGTTGGGCGGTAGCAAGTAGCTCGGGGCAAGCGCCGGGGCGTCGCGGTTGTATGCTTCGGCGACCCCGCGACGTCCCACTATGGCGCTAGATGGGACCTTGGAGTTTTAGTGGGTAGGGAGCTCGGCTCCGAGTCCTCACACCTCCTGCGCCATTGCACCCGTCCCGGCGCTCGAGTGCGTAACTGCATTTCTAGGTGTCGATTATACTACCGCCAAACAGTAGTACTAAGGTATTACTGTGTTCCGGTTTGAAGGGCACTGTATGCTAGTGAAATTACTGAGCAGTGGAGATTTAAGAGCCAATATCTCGAGATTGGCGACGCGTGACTGGAACCAGCAAGCGCTCATAGGCGGCAACGGCAACCACTTACCATTAGGTGGGCCGTATGCTTGGAAAGTGGGAAGTACCACATTCGCGTCGCCAAAAAGGAAAGGGAAGGGAAGGCGTGGAGGACGGGTCCGGCACTCATCACACGAAACGCAACATCACTCTGTTACTGAACGCTGATTTTATGGGAGTGGGAAGTACTTCCCCGGTCGAGACGGCTCATTTGTGCTGGGAGTAGCATGGCCCTACTTCTACAAAGCTCTCTCGCTACCAATACGCCACAACGGTCGTCGATTTTTACCATTCATAATATGAATAAAATATTTTTCTAACAATGTAATTGAACAAGGATCGCTTACACTGTCTGCCGTATCCGTGGAATCTTTGTCCATTATCGGAATTAAGGGTAGCGAGTCTTTGTGTAGAATGTACATGTTATCCACTTCAAAAAAAAAAATTAAAAGTTCCAGCGTTAAATTGACCATCAACGTTAACATGAACATCTGTTTATCATTAATAGTGACCAAAAAGAGGTACAGGAGGCTATCAGCATGTACAGTTTTACTTTTTGGCGACATAATTTGCTTTCTACACGCTGATTAAAGAAGAATAGAAGGAGATGATGACGTTGCTCGACCTCGCATAAGGCACGCAATTAACGAAAAGCCTCCGCGAGTGATTTCGGATCTCAGTACACAACCCAATCCAGCATTTAAGGCCAGACAGGTCAATAGCAATACACATTTAGAAAAAAAAATCATTACCAATAGTCATATTACCCCTCCAAATAAGCTCGTAGGTAGCGCTAGGAGTGGGTAAGCCCTTTAAGCGCTGAGCAATTGTGTTACTAAGGCTACTTTTGAATTAAAAATATGTTACAAATAAACCCTATAATAATAGTTGTAGAAGAGCTATGCCCCTCCCAGCATAAATAGGCCGACTCGAACCTGCTTGCGAAGTACTAATCTTCTCATCCCTTCTCTACTATTCCTAAAGCAGTCAACGCGCCTCCAACTTCAAGCAAAGCAGACCGTATGCTTGTTTGCCAACCATCATAAAATAAAATAAAAACTTCTAAATTCTGAATATTATAATCAATCATAGCACGTAAGAGCTTTACGTGGATGTATCCCTTAAACCAACGTTGGCATTATGTAGATTAGATGTCTGCTTGTCTTCTGAGATCGATCCTCGATATTCCAACGATTCAACTCCATCGCAAATGTATTTTGCGATCGTGAATATCTTTATGTAACGCTGAATCCTCATTATTATAATACGTTCTTTTTATTTTCATTCCAAATAAATTCATATCTAGAATCTTTTTGAAATATAACATAATTGATATTTTCCGGAGCCGGGACTTGACGACCCCATCGTCCGCTGCTGGGATAATCTCTGTTACAGCAGAGATAGGTAGGTACCACCGTAATGTCAAATATTCTACCGCAAGGCAATAGTGTCTTTGGCATTACTGAGCTTAGGTTTAAAGGGCACTGGAGGCTAGTGAAATTACTGGGCATAGGAGATTTAATAACCAATATCTAGAGTGAAACCTTCAAATGACGTTGCTAGCGCTACAGCAACCACTTACCATCAGGTATGGCGTATGCTGGCTGGCCAACTTAGTAACATGAAAAAAACTTAATGTCAAAAATTTCAATTATTATTTCTCTACACGGTACCTCACGGTCCAGATATGATTAAAAAAGTCTGTTTAGTCTAAGATGTCTCAAGGCGGTGTCACCTGCGAATTTACCAAGCGACCTACAGGAGACCGTCAGGAAGGCACAAACTGCTTCGCTCCAAAGCTATTACTCTGATCTATCTAACATATATAATATTTGACGACGTTATGGCGCAGCTCGAGGGCTCGAAAAACATGTTTGTATTGACCATACAGACATTTGCTACATTTTGGGCATGTTTGTACTTGTTGTTTATGTTTCCAGACCCCCGATATTGGATATAACTGGACGTAAATAAGCAATACCATGTCAACCCACAAAATTGAAAAAACTGAGTTATATATGCAGAAGTGTTGGTAAATGGCTGAAGAACATTTTTCTTTAATATTTGTAGGGTTTTAAGCTTTGAAACTTCTAAAAAGCCATTTTTTAATCATGCAATTTATGTATTATGTTAAACGTTTTGGGTTATATTATATACGAAATATGCAGTTTGTATACTTATTTTTTGTGAAAATAAGTAAAATACTTACATAAATCTAAAATTGCTAAAAACTTGACCAACACAAAAAAAATCATATAAAACTAGTTGTTCAAAATTTTCAAACGCGTTTTTCTCGAAATGACATTCGTGTTGACATGGTATTGCTTATTTGCGTTCAACTATCATAATGTGGGCCGTTGAGTGTGTAATTAAGAAATAAAGAAATTAAATCAAATAAATAAATTCTACTAATATAAGCTAATGAAATAATAACCTTTCAAAATAATTAAAGGACGCAGTGCTGTGAGTTTCTGCACTTGCATTTACGTTGGCTACATAGCGTCGCTGTAAGTCGTCAGATTTATAAGGAGCATTACCAGACCAGGTTCTAATTGGAAAAGGGCTTTAATTAAGACTTTTCAATCTGTTCACAACTTTTTATAGTAGGTCTGCCAATGAAAAGATCGCATTATAGCGATTTTATATACAAATGCTAATTATGCTGTACTGAAATTAAATTTGCTCATATCCAATATATTACTATGTGCCTAAAACTGGTTTTGTCATTTTGAATAGCTTCCTTTGATTTGTTACTCTGCATGACCTGGCCTGGTGAGGAGAACCAGGTTATGTGGGGTTCCATAAGAGGTTGTCTGTCAATGGGAACCTACTAAAACCTCCTCGGTAGCCAACCTCAGCGAAAGAGAAAGACTCCGGGATCTCTTAGAGAACTTAAAACTGGGGTATCTCGAGCACTGTCCAGGCAGAGCTCGGTCCCAGGGGGCGAGACAGTATTATTGAAATCTGCCCTAACTCATATTTCTTATTGGAACTTCAAAATACCATAGATATGATGTAGCTAATTTCCAAATATTACATTTAATTGGAACAAAGTTTTGCAACGAAGTTCCTTAACGCAGCTTAAGGGTAGTGCGATTAAGAAATCGTCATGTAACAAAATGCCATATGCTGTGTATATGTGCGTGCCTCTATCGAGCCTCAACTCATTCTTACTCCGTCCCTGTCTCTTTTTATCGTATAACCTATTGAAATAAAAAGATTTCTGTTTGCGGCTGTTGATTTTATAATAGCAATTTCACCTTAACTAGTTGCAACAGCTGCGTCGGCACTATTAAAAATGTACCACAATTTTTATTGCTATTACACTAATGTACAGTATGTAATTTTTGCCTGTCATTACCACACAAGCTCTGTACCCTACTCTAAGTAGTGCGTACTTAGAGTAGGGTCATTAAAGAACATTACTTTTCATCAAATATTGAGTTTGATTTCTTAAACGTGATTTCATTTCGAATTAGATTCGAAGTTGAAGAAAAAACGTAAGAAACTTCGTTCCTGACGGGGTCCCCCGAACCTCATAATTTTTTTTTATTTTAGAATATTTTATTTTGGTACTTGAAAAATAAAAAAAAAGGTTTTATTCGACATGTGAAAAATATGAAATATCATCAAAGTACTGGTGTTCCCGAGGTCCAATACCAGGTTGATAACATCTAATAATAAACACTATAAATAACTACAGAATGATATAATAATATTTCTATAATTTTACCATGGAGGTAATGGAGTATGGAACTGTAGCCTGTTGTACCTCTGTACTGCAGTATCTGTACTGTTGAGGTGAAAGCCTATACTACCTACTACCTTGTATTAAAAAATCATCATTTAACATTAGAAAGGTTTTTTGCTGTGTAAAATTCAAATCTTGCCGTAAGCGCTCAATTGCTTAGCTACAAGAATGATCACGTTATTTAACAATTACATATCACTACATAGTGTAAAACAAAGTCGCTTTCTGTGTCCCTAAGTATGCTTAAATCTTTAAAACTACGCAACGGATTTTGATGCGGTTTTTAATAGATAGAGTGATTGAAGAGGAAGGTTTATATATAACAACATTCATTAAATAGTGGAGAAATACTGTTATTTTTGAAGTTTCTAATGTGTTTATCTATGTGTGTTAATATTTTTATGTGACGACCCCATCGCCCGCTGTTGGGATAACCTCTGTCACAGCAGAGATTATTCCACCAGTGCAATCAGTCAGACTGGTGGTAGGTCTTTTGTTGCAAGAGGCCGGCTAGGTAGGTACCACCGCAGTGTCCAATATTCTGCCGCCAAATAGTAGTGCTTAGGCATTACTGTGTTCCGGTTTGAAGGACACTGTACGCTAGTAAAATTACTGGGCAGACGAGATTTAAGAACTAATATCTCGAGGTTGGCAACGCGTGAGTGGCACCTACTAATGTTGCTGCAAGCGCTCATAGGCTACGGCAACTACTTACCATCAGGTGGGCCGTATGCTTGTTTGCCAACTTGTAACATAAAAAAAGAAAAATGTGATGTCTTAAATAATTACATTTCCGCTTACATTGCAACAAACGCAGGCTGAACCCTACGAGATTTATCAAAATAACAGTAATGAATAAATGAAAACTACTGGATCGATTTCAATCATTTTTTCAGTGAATGACATAGGCTATATATTTTATACCCGTGCGAAGCCGGAGCGCGCCGCTAGTACTTAATATACAACATTTCCCCAGTTTTATTTCTTCTTCTATAACCATTTGTACACCCTTACTAATATTATAAATGCGAAAGTAATTCTGTCTATCTGTCTGTCGCGCTTTCACGCCAAAACTACTCAACCGATTTAAATGAATTTGATACACAGATAGTCTAGAGTCTGAAAAAGGACATATGTCTACTTCTTAATGCAAAAAAAAGGTTTGTAAGAGGTTAAAAAGTTGTATGGAAATATCGTCTGAAACTTATTTTTAGGCTGTTGATTCAATATAAATAAATATGACATTCATAGTTTGTAAAAGTTTTACCCTCTTGGGTGTAAAATCTTCAAAATTCAAAATCAAAATCTATAGGGGATGAAACCCAATCGTTATTCACGCGGGTGAAGCCGCGGGCAGAAGCTAATATAAATATATTATTTACAAACAATACTATTTCTCATATCAACGTTTATAAACAAAAGAGTTTTCAGACGCGTAAAACAACGAGCGAGCGCTTCCTGCGACCCGCGATACGTCACGTCCCGATAAAACAGAGTTATGAATCCATGAGGTTTTTGTAAATCGTAAACAAATGTTCCTAGCCGTGGGGTAAATTTTTATATCATTTCTGATACAAAATATTCTTTCCCTGTTGAACTAGAAGTGTAGTGACATGTTTTGATGTATTTTTAGGTTACTAAGTTGACAAGCAAGCATACGGGCCGCCTGATAGTAAGAGGTTGTCGTAGCCTATGAGCGCGCGCAACGCCATTACTAGGTGACAATTACGCGTTGCCAACCTCGAGATATTGGTTCTTAAATCTTAAATCTCCTTTCACACAGAAACACAGTATTGCCAATGACACTACTGCTTTGTGGTAAAATATTTGACACTGTAGTGTGGTCATTAATATTATGTATGTGTGTATCGTAATGACGAACATGTACTCTATAAACTAAATTCTACTACTTGAGCATTCGACGAAATGGTTTGATTTCCGATCTCCGAGTCACAACCTTATACACTGCGGTGGTACCTACCTTTAATTTTGTTGGTAGAAAATATTAGAAACTCGTAAATATAATTCGTAAATAAATAAATAATTTAATAATTATCATAATTTTAATTCACGTAGCGGACATATTTTGTAACATTATGTGATCTAAATCCGAATCAACTCCTCCCCATTACAGATACAAAAGCCTAGAAACAAAAAAGTCTCCCAAGCCGCTTCAACCATTACAGTGACAGATATTCAGAGAGACTCAAATTTATTTATATTTTTCGGCATAGATATCGTGAATTCAATCTACATAACATATAAAAAAAGTGGCATAGCATACTTATATTGTAATTTGAATTGATTGACAGTAATCGTGTTTCGTTGAACGTCAGAATTTTACGTACAAGTTAGCTTCGCGATTTCACTAATTTATACCATAATCTAGAAGACATTTTGGCGAATATTTCAATAATGGTATTGGTGCTTTTGCGGTCGCGGTGGCTGTTATTTTTTTTTCCTTAATGTTATGACGGTTGGCAAACAAGCTGGTAAGCAGTCATAAGTCACAACCTGTGAACGGGTGCGATTGAAATATCAAATGCGCGTTGCCACCCCACCGGAAAGAGAGGGTAGTATACAGGGTTTCCAGCGCTCTCACTCACCGCTGTATAGTACATACATTATAAAAACAAATACATTTAATGGTATGTAAACAAAGTATGATAATATGACGCGCTCTTCCAAAATGTTAAAAAAAACAGACAGACAAAAATTATAAATAATTACAAGTCAAGTGCGTTATGGACCACGCACAATTGAAACTAAAGGGTTCCGCAGCTTGGTTATGAAGAATATTAAGGGCTTTAAAAATAATAACGAATTAAAATCGACCGCCAAGATAAGTTGGTAATATCATAGAAATTATTAAAAGTAATATGAAAAACAAAGATATGGAAACAGCTTATATATCTCTAAAACTTATAGGCCTATCTTCTTCAAACCAAATGTGGTTTAAATTTTTTTTGATGTCCTACAAGCTCAAATTTTCCCAGAATTTTAAATCCCATAGTTCAGAAGTTAGGAGTTAATATCTCAACAACTACTGACTTAATGAAAAAAAGCCAAAATCAATCCTCGTTGTCAATTTAAAAGACCTATCCAAAGATATCTCACACGTTGACATATGTTGTATATAATTTTTTTTTCAACACTCAGTTACATGTATGGACTGCTACCCTTAATTCTTATATATTTTAAGATTTCATTACAAAATTGTTGTGAGGTTCATAGAATACACCTATTTAGTAAACTTCGTATAGAGCCAATGGTCTCCAAGTAAAATGACTGCGACATACGGACGGACGGACGGACAGACGGACAAACGGAGGGACGGACAGACGGACATGACGATACGATAAGGGTTTCGTTTTTGCCATTTGGCTACGGAACCCTAAAAATTGATTTTTATGTAAGTTATATACTTTCATATACATTTAGTGAAAAGCTGTTAATTTGGAATTACAAACAGACACTGACATTTAATTTTTTTATAATCCATTCTTCTTCTTAATAGCATTATTCCCGGTATTCCCTTGACGACGTTGTCGCGGTCGCGGGTTCGATTCCCGCTCGGAGCATAATATGTTTGTATTAATCATGCAATCATATTTTTCGGTCTGGGTGTATTTGTCCTTGTCTTTGTACGTGTTTCCGGACCCCCGACACAGGATATAACTATCCTAATGGGGGCCGTTGAGTGTGCAGTGTTTATGCGAGCTACCCAGAGTATTCTTATTACTCTTACCCGGATTTGACAGGTTACTAGTTTTTTACACAGAGCGAAAGCCATCTGAATTCTGACCTCCGTAACCCTAAGGGCGAACCAGTGACTCATTCGATAAGAGCAATTTACTTATCAAGAGCTAACGATTATTATCAGATGGTATGTGATAACAACTGCTCCGACAGCTTAACGTGTTCTCCAAGGCATGGTGGGGAGACCCACCAGGAAAAGAAACAGATATTTGTAAGATCAATGCATACATCTGCCCTAGCAGGAATCGAAACCGCAACCGTCGAGACTAAAGGCAGACCGCTACCCGCAACGCCACAACGGTGTTTTTATAATCCACAACGTATACATAATGCAATCTCATTATTTCTAAATGAGTATAACAAATTATGTGATTCCGTATAAAATTTGAATCGGAAAATCATTATCATTTGACCACTATCATATTTTGGTGAAATTGTGTAAATGCGGGTGAGAGATAAGGCTTTAAATGAACATTATACAATATTAACAACAAGCAATTATGGGTCTTATGTCCAAGTATTTATAATACAGTTTCACATATTTTTATTTCATGTTCAGGAATATTCTGTGGCCAGATATAATTATGTGTGGAATTCAACCAGGGTAAGCCTTGGAGTCTTAATATTGGATGTGATTTTTTTTTGCTCTTTATTAATTAGTACCTGAATGACCGAAGCTTTGCGCGGTATTTTTTCTGGTTAATCGTGGTTTTTGGAAATTATTTTTAGGTATTACATAATAATGAAATATGAATATTATTTTTTGCTATTCTCAAAGATAAAAAGGGAAAAAAATAATCGGACAGGACACATCTGTCATCATTGCCTGCATACTAAATTTTTTGAAAATGGTTGGAGCTCGTTTAAAGATACTAGACGTTTATTTTTTTACCAACCCATATACATTAATTAATATGAATACACAGTGTTAGAGGTGCAGAAAAGAGCATAGGGTAGCTTTTAGTTTGGCGTCAGGCGTTCTTTAAAATAGTGATAAGTGTTTTTTTTTTTTTTTTTTTATGTTAGAAGTTGGCAAACAAGCATACGGCCCACCTGATGGTAAGTGGCTGCCGCAGCCTATGAGCGCTTGCAGCACCATTAGTAGCTGCCACTCACGCGTTGCCAACCTCGAGATATTAGTTCTTAAATCTTGTTCGCCCAGTAATTTCACTAGCGTACAATGCCCTTCAAACCGGAACACAGTAGTGCCTAAACACTACTATTGGGCGGCAGAATATTGGACACTGCGGTGGTACCTACCTAGCCGGCCTCTAGCAACAAAAGACCTACCACCAGCGTGACTGATGGCACTGGTGGAATAATCTCTGCTGTGACAGAGGTTATCCCAACAGCGGGCGATGGGGTCGTCACATCCCGACGCCATTAAGTAGTAATAATAGTAATAAAAGTAATAATAGTAGTTAAGTAGTAGTGTAGTGTTGTAGTTGATAATAATAATTTATTTTATGTTATATATGAATAAGATGTATGTTAGTCCGTTAGGTATTTAATGTAATAATCTATATGTGTATGTATTTAATCTATAGGCCTGGATGCCTGACAATAAAGAATGAAATAAATTAAATTAAAAAAATATTAATAATAACTTCGCTTCGCTAGTGATACAGGTGCATTAACACTAGCGAAGCCCCGGGCAAAAGCTAGTGTGTAAGAAGAATAGTAAAGCCACGCTCCTACCAGCAAAGTTGGGCCAACTCGACATGGAGAAATACTATCCTCTCATAGAAACTCGCAAAGTAATAGTACTGTTGCGTTTTGTGCGATGAGTGAGAGCGCCGAAGGCCTGATCTCCCACCCACTCCTTTCCTCCCTTTTTTCATTCTCATTCCTTCTTCCATCTCGACGACGTTGTGGCACAGCGGTAGCGAACCTGCCTTAAACGCCACAGGTCGCGGGTTCGATTCCCGCTCGGAGCATAACATGTTTGTATTGTCCATGCAAGCATATTTTCCGGTCTGGGTGTATTTGTCCTTGTCCTTGTGAATGTTTCCGGACCCCCGACACAGGATATCACTATCCTAATGGGGGCCGTTGAGTGTGCAACGTTCTTTATTTATTTATTATTCCTTCAATGGGTTAAGTTAGCGTCGCGCATGTGATACTTCAAACAACTCAAGCGGTTATTGGTTGCGATGACTACTACAATCAGGCGAATCTTATGCTTGTTTGCCAACCGTTATGATATAAATATTTTTTTGCGGTCGGGGACCGCGTCAGCAACTACGTTCCTTACGTTTTTTCTTCAACTTCAAATGTAACTGGAAATTAAATCTGTATATTTCTGTAGGTTTTAAAATAAAAACAGACAAGGACAGAGAGACAGAGTCGCGCACTCACTTGCTCGTGTGCTCATTTGCTTGTAGTAGGCTCGATAAACACACGCACAATGCACATACACACAGCATAATATCGTTACGCGTTGATTTTTACTAAATCGCACTACTCGTAAGCCGCAGTAAGGAACTACGTTCTAAATAAACTTGAATACTCTTTTTGTATAGGATGTCTTTTTTTTTTTTTTTTTCTTTATTTATTTTGGGATTTTTATTCGAGACGAACATGTCAATCCCATTGTACCCTATCTAACATATTTGACAAACACACAAAAGAAAAAGTAATTATAATCAAACATCAAAAAGCCGCTTTTAATGTAGTCTACATAGATATAAGACTACACAACAAAACGGCTTTTTTGATGTTGGCTGGGAAAGAATCGTCTGCACCAGACCGACATCAAAAATATTTAAATTGAGAATTTTAAATAGTGATTCCCTCTGTTTTCGATTCTTGACACATTCCATCAACAAATGTTGCACGTCTTCTACTCTGTTACATACACTACAATTTGGTGAACTTACTTTTTTCATGTCTTATAGTCTTAGAATTATAAGGGCAGAATAATGTGTTATTTACAAAATAAATGTTAGAAGACTTCCCTAAGGAAATAAACTAAATGGAAGAAAATGACGAAAAGTTTTTCACCCTAAGATTTATTTCATTCGTTAATAACGAGGCCGCTAGTCTTCAACTTCGCAAATCATGAACGGTACTTGTTAGGGTATAATAATTGCAATACTTCTTGAGATTCGTGAGAGTCTTATAAATATAAGGAAACCGGCTTTAGGTCGTAAGACTCGTTTACAAACCCTGACACCAGGGCAGATGTTTGTTAAATTTCTGTCTCGGTCTGGGCGTTTGTCTGTGGGTCTCGACTCCGTGCCTCGGAGAGCACGTTAAGCTGTCGGTCTCGGTTGTTATCACATAACATTTGATAATAATCGTTAACTCTTGATAAGTAAATTGCTCTTAACCAATGAGTTACTAGTTCGCCCTTAGGGTTGCGGAGGTCAGATGGCCATCGCTCTGTGTAAAAACTAGTAATCCGTCAAATCCGGATAAGAGTAATAAGCAGACCCTGTGTAAAATAAAATACCACGAATAATGCTAGGACGAAGCAAGGACTCGTTTACAAACCCGACCCCGCTATAGGAATCGCTATTTTATATACTCAAACCTAAAAATATTCTTTGTTCAAATAGGCCTTTAAGCACTTTCGAACTTTAACTACTACGAGAGACCAGCCTTTTCGTAGAGACAAAATGTCACAGACTCGTTGGTGTCCTGGTGCTCCTGTATAATGCACATTGTAGTTCTTAATGAGGGCGCTTTTGCTAAGTTAACAGTGCAGGAAATTAGTTTTTCAGTATATACATTTTATAGTTTTTTTATACTACTGATACATTTTTTATTTTTCTCTGAACCCAGTTCTGAAATTCTAGCATAGAAAGCTGGGTATGAAAGTATATTTTTAAAGATTAATCTAAGGTCTTTCGCAACGACATAGGGACTTTCAAGATTAGAGCCTGTTCTTTGAATTTCCTTTGCGGTCTGGTGTTGCCAGTGGCGGATTTACCAGCAGGCTGAGTAGGCTTGAGCCTAGGGCTAGGGAGCCAAATTTGGGAACGAACTTTTTGCGACATCTATGAGGTAGCAAAAAGCATGCATCTCGGCATGAAGGTTTTCTGATGTTTTACAGGTAGAAATCTGCAACAAATTTGCCGATGACTTACCGCTCTTACTTTAGTAGCAAACTTCCATATTCTAGAGTAAAACCGCTAGTTCACCGCCCCCCATCCAGTATTCGGTCTATTGTTTGATTGTAAAAATAATCTAGGGCATGACATGAAATTGTAGCGGCAAGGGCGGCAAAAACCTTACAGCCTTATAAAAAGCATTACCTAATAAATCTAAAACAAATTTTAACATTCAATGATTTTAATATTTCAAAACCATTTACTGTTTCAATTCGATCGCAACCTATTTAATACACAAAATATTGTTATATCACGCCTCCATTTTATTACGCGCGGCGTATACAACATGTCTGGCCGTGACGTCACAAATTGTCCTCTATTGAGTTGCGAAATTACGGGCTTCACTGTTCACCGACTAATTTTGCAGCATTATGCGAATAATATTTAACAGATTGGTATACCCGTGAGCCCGTGAGATTGACGTTAATAATTTCCATAATGTACCTGTATTTGGGTCACGTATTTTTGTATATGATAATAATAATAATAATAATGGTTTATTTGCTTAAAACATGGTACAATTTGTTGGCAATAAGTTATAGTGACCAAGCATGTTTCGTCTATATCTGACGTTCAAATATAAAAATAATTATAATTAATGATAAAATTAATGTTCAAATTTATTAAAATTCATTGATCCACATACATATATTTTAAAACTTAATTTATCAATTTAAACATTAAATAATTATCTAAATTATATAATACAAAATAGAGAAATTACAATTAAATAAATGTCACAATAATAATAAAATTGGTTTCAAAGCCCTCTAAATTCATTCAATGAGTAGAAACACTTTTCTACGAGCCATTCATGTATTTCTCTTTTAAATTCTTTTAATGTCAATTTTTTAAATTTTTCTGGCAACCTATTATATATTTGAACAGACATACTATAACAGTTTCTACTTAAAAGGGCTGTTCTTGACGAAGGCATTAGAAGCCGATCTGGTTGTCTTGTGTTAAAATTTAATGCATTACCTTTTTTTATAAATAAATCAGACATATGTTTTCTAACAAATATATGAGTTTATAATATCACTGCATTTTGACGAACTTTTGTTCACATCATCAACGGTGTCGGGACGTGACAACCCCATCGATCACTGTTGTGATAATCTCTGTTACAGCAGAGATTATTCCACCAGTGCAATAAGTAACAGTGGTGTTAGGTCTTTTGTTGCAAGAGGCCAGTGACAAATATTCTGCCGCCAAATAGTAGTGCTTAGGCATTACTGTGTTCCGGTTTGAAAGGCACTGTAGGCTATTGAAATTACTGGACAAAGGAGATTTAAGAACCAATATCTCGTGGTTGGCAACGCGTGAGTGGCACCTATTAATGGTGTTGCAAGCGCTCATAGGCTACGGCCACTACCAGGTACGTATGCCTTCTTGCAAAAATCATCTAACTTTTTTAAAGAGATTTTTAGTAGGGACAAATCTTATGGACTCGCGTCATCGACATGTTGTTGACGTCAGAGTGCCATACTGGCGACACACAACCGCCTGTGTACATAAATACACATAAATAATATATTGTACATTAATACATTTTATATCGACGGTGAAAAAGGAAAAACAATTGTAGCGCCATACAACCAAAGTGGCGTTCCATTTGTTTTTGCTTTCCACCGTCGATATATTGACTGTATCATGTGTTGGATGGGTAAAATATTAAAATTATAAATATTAAAATATTAAATATAAAAAATTAACAAAAAAAAATTTCAAGTTTCAAGTTTTCACTTATGTGCGCCATAGTCTCCATGGCAGCATATTTCTTTACTTATACAGAATACAGCCTGATGGAAAGTCAAGAGTAGACAATGTTTTCTAGCAACACTAGATACATCCTTACATGTTCATGTACATCCTTAAATCTGAAACAAACGGTATGAGTATGAGGAGAGAAAAAGAAAGAAGATAAAGGTTTAAACTTTCTCTAAAGAGCCCCTTTTGGAGCAAAAAAATTTACAGACATTTGTTGCGGTGTATAAGCGCTACGATAGACAACGGCCTGCATTAAGATTTATACCGTGTCGGGGGTCCGCAAACAAGGACAAACACACCCATACCGGTACATGTGCTTGTATAGCTAATACAAACCCGGGCCTGTGGCGCTAAAAACAGGTTCGCTACCGCTACGCCACAACCTCGGTGTATGTGTCTGTGCCTGTAGAATATATTTCCGAAACCCCAACACAAGACTAAGGGATCGATTACAAAAAAAAAGTAGCATTATAATAATAGCATAAGAGCACGCAAATTATTGTTAAGATGAATACTGTTAATTAACGACCAACTGGTTATAACGAGCTAACTTTAACTCATTAATTATTCCCTTACGTTAAACAATAGTTTGGTATCCTAACAGTTTATCTTATAGCGGAATTAATTGCTATATTATCGATTGGTTAGTGGTCAACCTAGTGTCAGAGTTGTTCAGGTCGCCTGTAGGCCTCTGACTTGACTTATCGACTGTTGTCTAATTGCCAACAGCCGGGACCGACTTTTTACGTGCCCTCCGAAGCACGGAGACGCTCGGTTGAAATACCACTATGCGATCACCCATCTAGTGACTGACCGCGCCTAAAGTTGCTTAACCTACCGATCGTTTACCGATCAGCGGGTGCACTCGGCTATGAGCGTCTATTAAGAAGATGTTAGTGCTATTATTATTTGAGCATCTTTGTATTTATTATATATATTGGTTGTGACTTCTTCTTCTCTTGGGTCGTTCCCTCATATCTGAGCATCGTGGTCAGCATTAGGGTTGCATCTGGAGCGGATTATGTGACTCTACCGGTTTTTATCCAGCGCGTCTCTTCCGACAGTGTAAAATTTAGAAGACGACAGTTCTTTTAACTTCTTCTGACTGTGCCTAAAGTTGCTTAACCCACCGATCGTTTACCAATTAGTGCAACCTGCTATGACCGTCTCGATAATAAGCTAATTTTTGGTTAAGTAGCAAGCTTGTGACTAACTTCTTTCTGTTGAGTTCATGTTGAAGTTACGAAAGAGTAACAGCGAGTCTTTAACATTTTGTCTTTATGGAATGGCCTGCCCAAATACAGTAAGTCTTTGTTCCTTATATTGTAGTACCTGAATGACCAAGCTTAGCTCTTTATTTTTTTTTTGTAAATCGAAATATATATTTAGATACGAATTAGATGCGTTGATAAAGGTCTCCCAATCATAGCTTTTCGCACAAAAGGTTTCGTTACAGGAAACTTGGAAAACATAATCGGACTGGTGACATCTGGACTCGAACCGGGAAAAACATGGACAAATTAATCCTAGCTAGATCGATTTATCGCCCCCGAAATACATACCAAATTTCATGAAAATCGTTGGAGCCGTTTCCGAGATACAGTTTATATATACAAGAATTGCTCGTTTAAAGGTATTAGATATCTCCTGAGCAATTAAACTTTTTGTTATCAATGAAGTTCTAACCTTACAATATTTTGAAATGTTGTAACACGAGAATTGTTATTCAACCGACGTCCTTGTTTGCCGATAAATTACAAAGTTTCAACACAGACAAGTAACTTCTTGAATATCATTAATTCTAACGAAGTTCCAATCTCTGTAATAATCAGCCTGAGTTCGGTCTGAATATTCATTATTTTGACTCTAACTTTGTTTGATACGAGTATATTTAGAATGAAAACTGTTAATGAAAAGTCTGAATAGCTTAATGGTAGCAAGGCCGGCTCTGATAACGATTGAGTTACAGGTTTGATCGTGAACCCTTGTCCTATAGTCGTACCCACTCTTAGCTCAAGCTACACGCTTCGTTGGAGGCAAAGTAGGAATATTAATTACTGTTACCTCCTAAGCTCCTCCCTACACTAATTGGCCGGGGGAAATACTACCCTTTCACAGAGAATCGGCGTTAAGTAATAGTATCAGTAGACACTGTTAGGTTACTTGCGATGACTGAAAGCGCCGGAAGCCCAATCTCTCACCCACTAATCTAAAGGCGTCGGGATGTGACGACCCCATCGCCCGCTGTTGGGATAACCTCTGTCACAACAGAGATTATTCCACCAGTGCAATCAGTCACACTGGTGGTAGGTCTTTTGTTGCAAGAGGCCGGCTAGGTAGGTACCACCGCAGTGTCCAATATTCTGCCGCCAAATAGTAGTGCTTAGGCACTACTGTGTTCCGGTTTGAAGGGCATTGTACGCTAGTGAAATTACTGGGCGAACGAGATTTTAGAACTAATATCTCGAGGTTGGCAACGCGCGAGTGGCACCTACTAATGGTGCTGCAAGCGCTCATAGGCTACGGCAACCACTTACCATCAGGTGGGCCGTATGCTTGTTTGCCAACTTCTAACATAAAAAAAAAAAAAAAAAAACTCAGTTCCTTTCCATTTTTCCCTTCTAATCCTTTCCCTGCTGTTCTTTTGGTTGGCAAACGCACATGGGATACTTCAAGTAACGCAAATGGTTCATAGGTTGCGGTCATTAAATAAAAAAACTTGAAAAAGCACTGCTACTATTCTTAAAAGAATATTTATACATGATTAGAGTGTTCAAATATTATTATATATATATTTTTCTTTCGAGGCCAGGGTTAGGCTTAGGACGTCATCGGGAAGGAGGAAGTCATAGGCGTAGCGAGGTAGGATCACGGAGGAAGCTTCTCCCTAAGACCTTACTAAATACTGAGATGTGCACGAATATAATACATTTTTACATTTTTTTTTGGTGCTGAACGATGGGTCGTCGACGTGCAGGGTGGGGATCCGTGTTGAACGGCCCTGAGGAGGACTGCAGTCGGTGTGGACCCGCGTACCGTTCGCGCTTGCGTGGGAAGCGCTGGGGGTTTACCATCTCGTCCCCCCGGGACCAAGCTCCGCTACGCGAATCACGGTACTTATCAGGTCGCGTTGGTTAGTTCTACGAGAGTTCCCGTAACCTGACAATCGCACTGAGGTCGGCCACCGAGGAAGTTTAGGTGGGTCCTCATGACGTTACCATCTTGTCATGGAACCCCACATAACCCAGTTCTCCTCCCCAGGAAGCCGAGTATCTAGCAGAGGAGATTTCCTCCCCGTTACCAAAAAAAAAATGGTGTTGAACGATAGCAATATTAAATTATTGTTATTAATTAAATATTGTTTTTTCTATTTTCATGTGCGTTCTAAGTAAAGCTATTTCTTCTTTTTTTCTAATTTTGAAGTCTTGAATGTGTGCACCATGTTGATTAAATCGTTATCCTCAGCTGTTGCATTGTTATACATTGCTGTTGTAGCGAACGTTAGTGGCTGCACTTTAGAATTAATTGCAGCATTACAATCGCTACATTTTATTTTTTACTTCGATACGATTTGCCATAAAATCTTAATTAAGTTTTGTTTAAAAAATAAGATTTCTAAAATACATAATAAATTTTAAAATAATTTTGATTTTACATTTTTAGGCTTAAAGCAAAATAATGTTGTTTTTTTCACAGGGTATAGATATCATAGATCCTCATATATTTTGAAATGTCTGTTGCTGTTGGCTCTACTGGTCTTGGTTACGTCAGCGGACGAAGAGACTGAAAACTGAGAACTGGCTGTGAAAAGGGTCAGCACTCACGGGGTCTCAAAATTAGTTCCTTCTTTAGAGTGCCTCCTGCAAGGCTGAACTAATGCTTAGGACGTCATTTGAAATAATCTTAAGTTTGAACTAAAGAATAATTGATGGTAGCTCTTGAATTGCAAGAGGCCAACTAGGTATGTACCACCTCAATGTCATATTCTACCGTAACGCAGAAGTCTAGGTAGGTCTAGAAGGACACTGTAGCTAGTGATATTACAGGGCAAATGAAATTTAATTAGTGTAACGCTAGCCTTTTTTTATTAATTTCGAACGCATCCTAGGCGGTGGCGATGTCGGTCGGCCGAACCTCACCCCCGCCTTTCACGCCTTGCGAAAAGGAATTTTAAAACAATAGAGAGACGCCAATGGTCACGCTTCACACGCAGATGTCTCGAGTTTATTGTTAATTATATATAAGTTTGTTGACATAGTTTGGTAGTTTTAGTTCATCCAATAAAATGTAACATTCCGTTCATTGATCGTGTTCGTTTCCCATTCATCATCTTAACCCTGAGTAAAAACAATTATGAAATATTTCAATAATATCACAGAACCAATATCTCGAGGTTTATAGGCTACGATAACCGCTTAGCATTAAGTGGACCGGCTTTATTACCTAATTATAATTAAAAAAATAATTTATAAAATAATTAAATAATAAAAACAGCAACACTATTGAAAGTTAAATAATTAATTAACGATACACTGGTAACCTGATACTGTAGACGAATTCATGCTATACACAGAACAAGTCATCAATACGTACTCATCGGTATTTCAGAGAGATGAGGATGCTGCGATGACGTCATTAGCGTCGTCAACATCTCTCCAATTAACTCTGCCTCCGTCAATACGAATCCTGAAACGTATACACGCTTTATACCCTTTTAATTAAAATTTTTTGTTCCTTATTAATTTGGTGGTTGAAGTATTCATTGGAAAAGTTTCGGAATATAATCAGGATAAAAATTTTGAGATAATAATTAAATTAAAGGCGTCGGGACCTTACGACTCCATCGCCCGCTGTTGGATTACTCTGTCATAGCAGAGATTATTCCACCAGTGCAATAAGTCACACTGATGGTACGTCTTTTGCATGAGCTAAGTAGGTACTACCGTAATGTCAAATATTCTACCGCAAAACAGTAGTGTCTTTGGCGTTACTGTATTTCGGTTTTAAAGACACTGTACTGTAGTGAAATTACTGGGTAAAGGAGACTTAAGAATCAATATCTCGAAGTTGGCAACGAGTAAGTGACACCTACAAATGGTGTTGCAAGCGCTCATAGGCTAAGGCAAACAGTTACCATCAGGTGGATCGTATGCTTGGTTGCCAACTTAGTAACATCAAAAAAATGGCTAAGACTGCTTCTTTTTGTTCTTCTCCGTGTGTCTAGTGTCAGAATTGTTCAAGACGCCCGTATAGGCATCTGACTTGAATTAATGAACTAATTATTGCAAAGCCTCAATAGCTCAACCGTAGAAGGGCCGATTTCGCTCCACTAACGCGATAGTCGCGGATTCGATCGTAACCCCCTAGGGCTATTGTCATACCCACTCCTAGCATAAGCTTCGAGGTTATTTGCAGGGGCAATAGGAATATTAGTAATGCCTGGAAAAACCATTATTAATATTATTTTTAAAATAAAATAAATAATAGGCTTTTTAGCAAAGAATGTTAATTATTACATTTCAGAGATGAAAGGTGAATGTTGTCAGTATATAAAAGAAGATGGGATAGCTTTCATCAGATCAGAAAATAGGTACTGTTTCTGAGGGATAGAATAATAACTTTTAGATATTCGTCCGGTGTCACAACTCTGGCAACTGACATGAGTCAGTTTGAACATGACGCCTAGAATACAAATCGCCTTAAACAGCAAAATATAACATCCTGAAGTCCACGTATAGTTCCCGCTACGAGAAGCTATAAACTAAGTAAACATACATTGGCAACACTGGGACTGGCAACATTTTGATCAAATAATAAAAATATAAGTCGTACAAAAAACAGTAATGTTACAATAATTAGAAAAAACAATACTCAACTGAAATTCAACAATAACAAAAAATATAACATGAACTAGAGAATGAACTTCTTTCAAAATATCGCCCCAAATGTTTATCTACATGAATCAAATGCGTCTCTGTACCACAAAAGTGTTACCACACCAAGTAACATATTACCAGACCAAATAAAATTGCTAATTAGTTTCTTATTACTCTTATGTTACTTCGAGTTGATTGAATTTGGGATTATTTTTTGTTAATTGCTTATCGCTAACGTAGTAGTAATTCTTTGTTTACAAAGTGATAGCTTCTCGTGACGGGAACTTTAGATGGTAGATATTGTTACGGAGAACCTTATCATAGGGTCATAAGGTTCAAAATCGCTTGCTACTCTCTCTGTTTATTTCCTTGACGACGCGTGGGTTCTAGAAAGTTGTGTTCTCGAAAGATGTAGTATAGCGTTCCGCGGACGGAACTTTCCCGAACCCGTGTTCCTCGTTATATAAGCGGCCCGGCGCGTCGACTGATTCATTAAGTTCTGAGACACAAGCAAAGAAACTACAAGTGTTACCAAAGAACAAGTGCGATAATTAGTGACCTCGGCTATTCTTCTGGACTGTGATTGACCTGTTATTTGTGAAGTTCTGTTGTGTAATCTAGATCTCAATAAAGTCTTATTTAGAGCCATCAGGTGTTTATTTCCTAATCCGCGAACCCCAGCCCGTAATAATATTTTATGTGTAGAATTTTCGTAGGCCTTCCACAAAGTCCTTCACAGTCACGCTCCGAGCGTAGCGTCCTTTATTCCTTTAAGGCTTTAGTTTATAGGCTACAAGAAAAATCATCACTAAATAACCGAAGCACGTAGATAATATATATTTCGGGAGTAAATATCCTATACGACGGTAATAATTTTTAGATATAAGGTTGCAATATAATCATTATTGGAACAAAATTGGGCTGTTAAAAAAAAAGTTATAATAATAAACGCTGCACACTCAACGGTCAACACTAGGATAGTAATATCCTGTGTCGGGGGTCCGGAAACATTCACAAAGAGAAGGACAAATACACCCAGACCGGAAAATATTTCATGAATGTGTTGCATTTGAGTATGACTCATGAGTGTGTTGCTGTTGGTCTGACTGGCCTTGACGGCGTCGTCAGTTGGGGGTGGTTTGAGTGCTGTTGAGTTAAGTTGAGTTTTAAGTACTGAGACCGAGACGAGAAAAATGGCCTTCGCGAAGACTCAAAATCGATTTCGTACAATCTCCCACCTTCTTTCCTTTTTGGTGACTGATTACGATCAGGCGGACCGTATGCTTGTTTGCAATCCATCGTGCAGTAAAAAAAAAGTATCGAGTACTAGTTTTTACAGAGCGATTGCCATCTGACATCCGCAACCTAAAGGGCGAACCAGTAACAGAGCAAATTACCTATCTAGAGCTCAGAATAGCAACAGGGACCGAAAGCTTAGCGTGCTCTCGGAGGCCATTGGGAAGACTCATAAGGACAAACGCCCAGACCAAAAGAAATATTTATAAAAACATCTGCTCCGAGAGGAAATCGAAACCGCGTCCGTCGAGGTTCAAAGCAGACTCGCTATCCGCACGCCACAACGGTCGTCATACTTTTTATATGTTATAAGTTGGCAAACAAGCTTACGGCCAACCTGATGGTAAGTGGTTGCGTAGCCTATGATCGCTTGCAGCACCATTAGTAGGTGCCACTCACGCGTTGCCCCCCTGGAGATATTAGTTCTTAAATCTCCTCTGCCCAGTAATGTCACTAGCCTACAGTGCCCTTCAAACCGGAACACAGTAATGCCTAAGCACTACTATTTGGCAGCAGAATATTTGACACTGCGGTGGTACCTACCTAGCCGGCCTCTTGCAACAAAAAGACCTACCACCAGTGTGACTGATTGCACTTGTGCAATAATCTCTGCTGTGACAGAGATTATCCCAACAGCGGGCGATGGGGTCGTCACATCCCGACGCCGGGAGAACTATGAACTAAGTATAAAGTTTAAATCAGAATTTAACACCGTATTTTAGTAAATTTCTCAAAGCGACACCAAAGAAGGGACTAAGTTTGTCCTCATATGTACTCAGAAACCCAACCTGTAGTAAGAAGGAAGCCAGTTTTAGTTGTTTGGTCAACTTGACTAACTTTAGCTACAGTACTAACAATCAAAAACATTGAACTAATGAGACTTAAGTTAGTACTTACCTTACCTTATTAGGGTCCTGTATCCAATTTGCCAACGTCTCTCCGTCTGTCTATCAGCAGGTTGTATCTCACGACATGTAATAGATAGAGAGTTAAAAATTACGCAGAATTTTTTTATAAGTATAAACTACTACAAGCTTACACATCTTGATATTTCTATTCTACGGTAGTACCATTTATTTACAAGTCCGATGCGTACTTGGTCGGTTTTTTTAAATTTTTATGTGATCAATTTAATTTCACTTTCTGCTACAGCATGTCTGTGACGCGAACTCTGAAAATTTTACTAATCGAACTAATCAAAAAGATCTAGCCCTCAGATGCTAAGTAACATGATCAATGTATTGAAAAAAAAAGTAACCTTAGTAAATCCTCATAACATTAGCTATCTGCCAGTGAAAGTCCCGTTAAAATCGTTGCATCCGTTTCAAAGATTAGCCGGAAAAAACAAACACACAAAATTTTTATAAGTGGGTTTTTAAATATAAATATCGTATATACTTTCATATGCATTGAGTGAAAAGCTTAAATAGGAATTACAAACTATCATTTAAATTTTATTCATTTGCATGGGCGTAGCAAGGTTGGAGCAATGGAGTAGCTGCTTTACCCTGGGCCTTATTAAATACTCAGAAATGGAAGAATATAATATATTCATAAATATTTAACCAATAACTATTGGAGGGACTAGTCATTTTGCCCCCTTCTAAGCCCTAAATTAAGGTTTTGCCCTCCCATTAGCCTAATCCGGGCTACGCCCGAGTTTATTTGTATATAAAACCACCCATGTGGTATTATCAGGCCTTGAGCCTTTATCAATTTCATCCAAGTAAGTTAACATTTTGAACAACTTGTAGTAACCAACAATGCTTTTAAACCCTTTACATGACGCCAATATTCTATGAGAGGATGTAGTACTTCTTCAGTCGAGGCCCATTTATGCTGGAGGAAGCGTCGCTCTCCCCCGTAAAAATACTATCTATACTTCGTCATGCGCCAACATATATCACTACATAGTATAAAACAAAGAAACTTTCTCTGTCCCTATGTATGCTTAAATCTTTAAAACTACGCAACGGATTTTGATGTTTTTTTAATAGATAGAGTGATTTAAGAGGTAGGTTTATATGTATAATAATATCCATTAAATAGTGGAGAAAAAAAATTTGGTGGTTTCTAATGTGATGTCGTAAATAATTACATTTAACGCGTGCGGGCCACGGCCAGTAACGAATAAGTTAAAATTACTGGATCGATTTTAATAATTTTTTCAGTGAATGACACAGGCTATATATTTTATACCCGTGCGAAGACGGAGCGGGCCGCTAGTTTGTATATATGCTATTGAATAGCTAAACATTATTTGAGGCAAGAACAATTAATGCGTTCAACTTTCCTCGTTATTACAACTAGGTCGTTTATTTACAATATTCATCTTAACAATGGCCGTTATAGTCCAATATTATTGTTCTATTATCGCATAATACTAAATAGTTTTGCTCGTTGCTCACTAGCTATTATTAAATCATTGTCTACTATACATATACGAGCTTCTGCCAGCGACTTCGCCCGCGTGAATAACGATTTTAATACAAACTTTGACCCTTAATTTCACCTCTTTAGTTGTGGAATTTCAGAAATTGTTAAAAAGTCTTAATCGTTCGCCAAAAAACAGATTTTCATGCATCTACAAAATCCTTTTCACCTATTTGATTACCTATGGGTTGAATTCCGAAACATTGTTTCCTTGTGCTCGTTTACGTTTTAAAAACAACACCTGTAAAAAAATCAGAAAAAATTGTTTCAAGTTTAGGCTAGGCAGTGAGACGCCATGTATTTATATGTATTGATTTTTCAAACGTGTGTCAAAATAAAATGAAATTTAAATCAAAAGCACTAAACAGTATTGATATTAACGTCGAAGCAAAATAATTTTCTACCTGTTTTTAACCCCGTTAGGGGATGAATTTCAATAAAATACGAGACACGTCTTACATCAATTCTTTTAAAAAAGGTTTATGCTAAATTTGAAGTAGATTGAACAAGGGAATCCCGTTGTACCATACAAACTGTGCCCCCCTATTTAAACCCCTTAGAAGTAGAACTTCAGAAAATCCTTTCTTATCGGATGCCTACGTCATACAAAGAACACACCCTTCAAGTTTCAGGTCTCTACGATCAGCTGATTAGGCTGTGCGTTGATCCGTCAGTCATTAAGGGCAAAGCCTTTTATATATATAAAAGAAGATGAAACGGAATGTGGGTCAAGATAGCAAAAGAAACGAATACTTAGTTCACAATATTTATTCAATGGCTAGAGCCAATCCGGCTCAAGCTTCACAATAATTATGACCGTTTATTTCTTTTTATTTTTTTTGGAGTGTCTATTACTGATGGCCCTAGTGGCCTTGACAGCGTCACCGGTGACGGGCCGGGTCGGGAGACCTAAGCCGGTAAGAGATGGACATCCCGCGCGGGGCTCAAGTTGAATCCGTCCCAAAGGCCTCTCCTGCAAGGTCGAGCCTAGGCTTGGGACGTCATCGGGAGGGAGCGCAATCTAACGAACCGTTTATTTAAAATGCATCACTATTTATACTAAAGTCAAATCATGTTAATGTAGGTAGTTATAAAAATCACACACAAAAACAAAATCAATAATCAACTTAAGCTATTATATCATTATATATGTCGCATACCAAAAGTCAGGTTATTTAAAAAAAAATATGCAGAACCGCTGAACCTATGTAGGTCATCGGCTCTGCTATAGTTTTTAAAAAACAATATGCTACAGATTACATTTTAATCATAAGAATAAATTTAAGCAAGGGAATTTAAGAAATGAAAAACAAATTAAAAATAATTCTACAATTTTTAATCAAACTGACGTAAAAATTACTTACAAAATTGTTGCCGAAGAATCAGGAGCAAAGTGAGTTCACAACACAAATCACTTGCTTTTAAAGGTGTTCAACGGAAGTTTATGTTACAACATATTTTAAAATAACCAAACAATAGTTAAGTAAGCATTATCTAAACTTATTCCTTACATTCGTTTTTGAATAATCTCATTACAAAACAATATTTCAAAATTGCTTCGATTTTTAAACAATTTTATCGAAAATACAAAATTAATAATTAAATAATTCGTATTCGCGCCGACATATACATATGTTATTTATAGTTATATACGCGATGGTTGTAGCGTTGAATTTAAGATATAATAAAATTATATGGTCGTTCTGTACATGGAAGATATTTGAGAAAAACCATTTTTGGAAGTCTGTATCAACGCAATAGAACCCAAAACAATGATGACGATTCATCCCCGATGACGTCCTTAGCCGTGGTTCGGCTTCGCAGGAGGCACCCTAAGGACGGAATCAAATTTGAGCCTCCGTGAGGGCTGTCCCTTTATCACGGCTGAGTCTCAGTGCTCGGCCCCCCGCCCGGTGACGCTGTCAAGGCCAGTAGGGCCAACAGCAATACACATTCCGAAAAAAAAAAAAAAAAAACAATGATGTTTTGTTTGTTTGTCTTTGCGTTTGTGCTCGCTAATCTCAGAAACAGATTCTCTGCATTTATTCATATGATTTTTAGAAGCAACCTTTCTAGACGCAATTAACTAAGAACTCTTAGTTTTCTGTTTTCTGTTGTATATTACTATTAATTCGTACTGTTTTATTTTCTTGAATGGCTAGCCCGCGGCTTGCATTGTTATCTTGGCAGGCTGTTAGGTAGATTAGAAAGGGTTCCAAGAAGGGTAAAAAATGTCTACGCTCCAATCTGAATAATATTTATTAGTATATTTACTTATCTTTATATATATAACTCTACAAAAATGGCTGGACCGATTTGAATGAATTTTTTGGTTGCGTTTGGGTGGCGCCCTGGATCGTTCATTCTTCGATCCAGTGGGGGTGCTGTTATCGGGCCCTAGTTATTTTTTTATTTCCTTCGCAAGGTCTGCCGTGCCCGCTAGCATAACATATATAAACTTATCATTATTAGAGGCACAAAAACTATACCGACTTCAAAACTAAGAGCCTCATATGGTGAGGTTTTACTTAGCACCAACTTCTGTTGTAGAAAATATTTATTTTATACTTTTTACTTTGAAGTTGATATTTTTTTTTTAATTCCTTGTTTATTTTTTATTATTTTAGTGATCGTAAAGATCATTGAATAGTCTTAGGAAAGCAAAATACGCAATTTTACATTGTTTAAGCTTACTTAAGTGACATACATAATTATGCTTTAAATAGCAAAAATTACAAAACCGATTTTGATGATTTTCATTATGAGATTAAATTGAAACTGTCTCCATTCAAATAATTTTATAAATATGTTTGTTAATGACGGAATACTGCGATAAAAAATATAAATTTCATCCCTTAATTTTTCACCTTTACGGGTAGTACTTTTTCTTTAATATTTTAAAGCACCAAACGAAAGGTATACCCTTCCAAACAAAAAAGGCAAAATTATCCAAATCGGCTAACCCGTCTTCAAGTAATCAGGGAATAGGCATAAAGATACATACTAGCACATAAGGCACCAACTTCTGTTGTAGATTTTTAGGGTTCCGTAGCCAAATGGCAAAAACGAAACCCTTATAGTTTCGTCCTGTCCGTCTGTCCGCCCTTCCGTCTGCCCCGTCCGTCCGTCCGTATGTCACAGTCATTTTACTCAGAGACCATTGGCTTTATCTATACGAAATTTACTAAATAGGTGTATTCTATGAACCGCACAACGATTCTGTAATGAAATCTTAAAATATATAAGAATTAAGGGTAGCAGTCCATACATGTAACTGAGTGTTGAAAAAAAAATTCAACGTATGTCAACGTGTGAGATATCTTTGGATAGGTTTTTCAAAATGATAAGGATTTTGATTGATTGATTTTTTTCATTAAGTAGTTGTTGCGATACTAACTTTTGAACAATGGGACAACAATTTGAATTCTGAAAAATTTGAAATTATAAGACATCAAATAAAACTTCAACCACATTTGGTTTGAAGAAGTGCGTTTCAACTGTGCGTCCACAAAGCACTTGAATTTTAATTTATTGTTATTTACTTTTGAAATCGGTTTTCTTTTTTGTGTTAAATAAGATAACGTTCAAACTATACACTTTACTACAACCATATTTAGATATATGCCTTAAACAAGAAACTTTTCAAGAGCTATCGATGGAGGAAACTAGGAAATTGAATATTGCAAGTCACGCCTTCCTCATATAGGAAATTGGAACGTGACCTCCCCAAGTCTGGGAACAACTTCCAGTTTAACTTTTATTAAAACTATTTGCTACTTAAATCTATGTTATATTTTTATCATTTAATAATATCTATATAATGTAGAGTACATTTTTGTAGTATGTAGAGTTCAGTACTTTTTTTTTCATGATGCTTCGCAAGCAAGTCCGCTTGGTGGTTACTTGAAGTATCCCAGTCGCGTTGCAAACGAAGTGATAAGAGGGAGGAGATGAGAAGGGAATGATGAAGGCAAAAGTAGGTTTGGGAGCTTGGGCCTCCAGCACTTTCACTCATCGCACGAAACGCAACAGTACCTACTGATACTGTTACTTTTCGCCGATTTTCTGTGAGAAGGTAGTAATTTGGTTAGAAGTGTTTTGTGCTAACTTATTTCTAACTAGCGGCTCGCTCCGGCTTCGCACGGGTATAAAATATATAGTCTATGTCGTGCACTAAAAAAATGATTAAAATCGATACAGTAGTTTTGATTTATGCATGCTGCCCGTGGCTAACCCGCGTTAAATGTAATTATTTACGACATCACATTGGAAACCTCAAAAATAACAGTTTTTTTTCTATACTATTTTATGGATGTGATTCTACATATAAACCTTCCTCTTCAATCACTCTATCTATTTAAAAAAACCGCCTCAAAATCCGTTGCGTAGTTTTAAAGATTTAAGCATACATAGGGACGGAGAAAGCGACTTTGTTTTATACTATGTAGTGAAGAACAATATTTTTCAATACATGCGATTGTGCATACCATTCCCAAGCGTCGCGCGACTGTGCAGTCTCGTAACGCTAAGTCATCAGAAACGTTACGATGGTGACTCTTATCTTTCGGAATTGGGGTTCAGTATATTTTTGTTACACTCAAGGTAAATATTCTATCCTGGCTACAAATGTATGCACAAGTTTATGGAACTCGATATGCAGATTTATTTTGATATATTCGTGATATTTACTAGTCAAACTGAATATGGAACATCTTATCCTCGAGTCACTCACAGCCTTATGTTATAGACAAATATGTCAATAGTTTCAGTTATAATAAACGCTGCACACTCAACGGCCTCCATTAGGATAGTGATATCCTGTGTCCGGATACACATACAAAGACAAGGACAAATACACCCAAACCGGAAAGTATGCTTGCATGGTCATTACAAACATATCGAACCCACGACCTGTGGAGTTTAAGGCAGGTTTGCTACCGCTGCGCTACAACGTCGTCAAGTTAGTGATCAAATTAATCAATAAACGCTTCAAACCGGAATACATGGGTGTATGGTCAATACAAACATCTACACCAAGCGAGAATCAAACCCTGACCCTTTATGACAAAAACTATTGCACGGATTTGAATGAGACACAAAGACAGCTTATAACCTGCATTAACAATTTTACTGCGATTTTTTTTTATGTGACTAAGTTGGAAAGCAAGCATCACTCACCTGATGGTAAGAGGTTGTCGTAACCTAAGAGCGCTTATAACAGCATTCACTTAGATGCCTCTCAAGCGCTGTTAAATCGTCTTTGATCAGTAATTTTACTAACTACAGTGTTTACCAGTGTTTCCCAACCTATTTATATTTATCATAACGCCCCCACCCCCACCTTTACATAATTTATAACCTTTAAAAATCGTTTTGTTCTCTTAAGAAATATAAATGATAAGTTTTAGGAAGTAATCGCTATAACATTGTTATCAAAACATCGTAAATACAGTTTCAAAACATATAATGAAAAATTGAAAATCAAAATTTTAATATAGATTTTTTTAATTCTCCCCTTAATTATGAAATTGCCCCCACGTGGGGCGTGGGCATCACGTTGGGAAACACTGGTTTAAACCGAAACACAGTAATGCAAGACACACTACTGCTTTGCGATAGAATATAGCCAGGTTCCAAACTACAATAGAACTGATCGTATGCGAGCGCAACAGCGGGCACTGCTGCTATACAATAAAATTTTAACAAGCAATTTGTATTGCTGTTGGCCCTACTGGCCTTGACAGCGTCACCGAGCCGGAGGGCCGAGTGCAAAGACTCAGCCGTGAAAAAGGGGCAGCCCTCACGGGGCTCAAATTTGATTCCGTCCTTAGGGTGCCTCCTGCGAGGCTGAACCATCGGAATACGTCATCGGAGATGATTATCTATCTTACACACTGTTGGTAGGAATATATCATGCGTTATGCATATAGATCACAGGTCCTAGGGACGATATGACCTAGATATCAAGATGCTCCCTAGGTAACCGTGCACAATGAAGTCCGAATGTCTCTTGTTAGGCGAATACAGGGTTGCTACTTTTAATATTAACTATGCAATCAATATATATAAAAATAAATAAAATTTTTGTCAGTCTGACTATCTGTTCGTTTCGGGTAATCTCTGAAACGGGCTTATTTTAACGGACTTTTCACTTTTTACTGGCAGATAGCTGATGTTATAAGGAGAAACCTAATAGGCTTCTTTTATTTCAGAAAAATTATTCCTTGCAATAAATAAAAATCGGTACACAACGCGAAGAGCCAATAGAGCTTGTATATTAATACATTTGTTTAAATAAATAGTTTATATTTTTTCTTGCATTCATAGTTAGGTACGCTCAAGCAAAGTGCTCTGTGCTAAGCAGCTTTAGGCACGATCAGACTACGACAGATGACAGCGTGATATTTCTGCGTCTTCCTACTCCAGAGGGAACTTAAGATCTCGGTCTCAGCTGTTATAGGTGAGTTACAGTTAACAATACATACATTCATTTTCAAAATGTGCCCTTAAATTGAATATGGGGTATTTTCAGTTTAATTAATATGATTATAACCAACACACAGTCGTGTCGCTTCCAGTAAAACACACTTATCAAATTATAACGAGTAGCTTAGAACTTATGAGGGAAAAGATGAACATAGATACACATGTATATAATACATAAACTTCCTTTTTTGTAATTAATACCTAAAAACTTCAATTCCAATTAACTTAAAACCATATACAAATTTGAATTTCCAATTAATTGTTACAATAATTTGCATAAACTATTTACAGAGGCAACCCTGCTGGTATGATATAGCTGAATCCCGGGAGAAATTATGTAGTGAGTCTGACTTTCCACCTTCTATTATTGTATGTTGAATTCATGTTTCAACAATATGCATCACGTTTGCATTTTAATATGGAAATAACGTATATCATAAATTTCTATGAGCCATACAAATTCACGTGTTCTTTGTCGTACTTTTTGGATTATATTCACTAAAATCCAATGCAGCTTCGCTTCCCTTCAATACAGAATTACGGTATTATTATTTTTAATTAAAATTTTATTCTCATCTGGAAAAGGTTAAGGTATTATATGAGTTTGAAAGCGATGATGTTTTTATCATAGACAGACTTGAAATGGCATCGAAATTTTAAACGGGGAAAGTATTACCTTCTCACAGAAAATCTGCGTAAAGTAATAGTATCAATAGTATTGTGTTTAGAGCATTGTGTGGGAGCGCTAAAGGCCCAATATCCTACGCCCTATTGTCCCTTTCTCCTCTTTTGTTCTTATCCCATCCCTCCTTGGGTTGGCAATGCACATATCATAGGCCAAGTATCGAAAGCGTACATAGATTGCGGTGACGGCTTCAACATCAGCAAAGTCGCGGGCAGGTGCTAGTTACAGACACATAAAAATATACCACTCCTACAAATATGAAACCGTTGTGGCGTTGTGACCGATTCCCGCTCGGGCAGATGTTTGTTACAATTTCTGTCTCGGTCTGGGCGTTTGTCCGTATGAGTGTCCGTTTATCCCACTGCGCCTCGGAGAGCACATGAAGCTGTCGGACCGGGTTGTTATCACATAATCACATAACATCTGATTATATAATGAGTTCCTGGTTCGCCCTTACGGTTGCGAAGGTTAGATGGCAATCGCATGTAAAAACTAGTAACCTGTCAAATCCGGATAAGAGTAATAAGCAGACCCTGGGTAAACAAAATACCGGGAATAATGCTAGAAAGAAGAAGACTATTCGAATATATTAAGCCGAGCAGCATAAATGTACAATGAAAAATTTATTCGGCATAGTTATCTTTTATATATTTTGTTATTCAAAAATAAACTTTAAAACATAATAGGTAGAAGTAAAAATGGTTTAAGTGTCAAGTTTAATAGAGCCTAAGCATTTTCGTCGTAAAATCAGTTGGGTTGGAAAACGGTGATAGCGGTTTATACTAAGACTAGCTGTGCTTTACAAATGCATTGAAACGAGTTTTTAAGGTTCCGTAAACAGGGAGCAATAGCAGGAGGCCCATCTCCTGTGAAGCAATTTTTTTTTATTATGTTACATGTTGGCAAACAAGCATACGGCCCACATGATGGTAAGTGGTTGCCGTAGCCTATGAGCGCTTGCAACACCATTAGTGATGCCACTCACGCGTTACCAACCTCGGGATATTGGTTTTGAAATCTCCTCTGCCCAGTAATTTCACTAGCGTACTCTTCAAACCGGAACACAGCAATGCCTACGCACTACTATTTGGCGGCAGAATATTTGACACAGCGGTAGTACCTACCTAGTCGGCCTTTTGCAACAAAAGACGTACCACCAGTGTGACTGATTGCATTGGTGGAATAATCTCTGCTGTGACAGAGGCTATCCCAACAGCGGGCAATGGGGTCGTCACATCCCGACGCCGGATTGCCGTCACCCATAAAAATCTGCAACACCAGAGGGCATACCGACCTTTAAGATGAAAACGGTGATACTGCTAGTCATAGCAGATAATTGAAAAAAAAAATGTTTATTGGTACAAGCAACACACTATACACAATATCCAAAAATCACTGATCTGTCGTAGCAGGATTTCCTCCAGTGCAATCAGAAACACTGGTGGTAGGTCTTTTATTGCAAGAGGCTAGGTAGGTACTACCGCAGTGTCAGATATTTTACCGCAAAGCAGAAGTGTCTTTGGCATTACTGTGTTTCGGTTTTAACTGTAGGCTAGTGAAATTACTGAGCAAAGGAAATTTTAGAACCAATATCTCGAGGTTGGCAACGCGTGAGTGGCACCTACCAAGCGCTTATAAGTTATAGGCTACGGCAACCGTTTACTCCCTTACCCGTTTTTTTTTTAAATATCGATATGTACTGGATACTAATTCGATGCGTTGGATAAGGGCTCCCAATAGTAGTAGTAGAATTATCCTATTATTAATTTTATTTATAAACTAAACTCAATTAACTAACAATTGCATTAAAAAAATATCAGGCGTTTTACAGTAATCTATTCTACTATCACGTTTTTATTACCTTTTATCTGTCTCTCTATCTACTTATCTATCTATCTAATATCTATCTATCTATCAGTTTAACGGAATCTTTCAACAAAACTTTTTCAGTTTACTATTATCAGATTGACTTGAAATTTAATTTTTTAATTTACATACGTAGCAATGGACCTGCGAGAGTCATTGACGATAAATTAATATTAAAAAAAAAAAAAATTTACTCTGAAACAAAAATCAAATCATAAATGATTTATTTAAAACTAGCGGCCCGCTCCGGCTTCGCACGGATATAAAATATATAGCCTATGTCATTTACTGAAAAAATGATTAAAATCGATCCAGTAGTTTTGATTTATTCATTACTGCCCGTGGCCCGCACGCGTTAAATGTAATTATTTACGACATCACATTAGAAACCTCAAAAATAACAGTATTTCTCCACTATTTAATGGATGTTATTATACATATAAACCTTCCTCTTCAATTCCTCTATCTATTAAAAAAACCGCATCAAAATCCGTTGCGTAATTTTAAAGATTTAAGCATACATATGTACTGATAAAATATTGTATATTTCAAATAATAAAAAAAATCAAAGAAAGTAAAAAACTTAGATAGAAATATTATTCGGTACTTCATAAAAACGCGAATGCCGCTCAGGTATAAAAATCTTTCACAACAAGAAAAGACTGGCATTTTCATTACGATTTTCGTCACACCCTCGCAGTCAATAGTGACAAACTCGGCGGGGAAATTCCCGTCACGTAAAGCGAGAATCGAACCGGCGACCGGCGAGGATTTATTTTACATTTCGCGTAGTCACGTGATAGATTGAATATAGAAAATGTGGTTTAGTCGGAAAATTTTATTTTATATTTCTTGGGAAGTATATCATAGAATAGTAAGTATAAGGGTGTGACGGTTGTGGTGTGCTGGTAGTGAGTCACGACGGTCGTGGGTTCGATTCCGGCTCGGAGCAGATGTTTGTTATAAATATCTGTTTTTTGGTCTGCGCGTTAAGTTGTCGGTCCCGGTTGTTATCCCAACTGTTGTTATGTGAAAATAATCATTCGTTTCTGAAATGTGAAATAGGGATTGAAGGATGATACTTTGTTTTTTGGCGAACAATTACAGATGTCACGCGTGTCTTAACATTTTCTTAAATTCAGTACCAGAAGTGTTGAAATAATAATACAATAAGCGCTGCACACTCAACGACCCCCATTAGGATAACTGTATCCGGTGTTGGGGGTCCGGAAACACATACAAGGATAAGGACACATACACCCAGACCGGAAAATATGTCTGCATGGTCAATACAAACATATTACGCTCCGAGCGCACTTCTGCTCCACAATGTGTTCAAAATTAAATGGCGGTTCAAAGTTTGTATTAAAATTTTTATTCAAGCGGACGAAACCGCGGGCAGAAAGTAGTTAATTATATTGTATAAGTACTAATAACAGAATAACAAAAGTACATTATACATTCTAGAATCTTCTTTCTAAAGTAAGCAAATGTTTAAATTATTCCAATAACCTCTTTTGCTTGAATTTCGCAAAGTCCGAACCATCCGATGCTGGAGGCGATACAGTTAAAAGTTTATACCAAGTTATTATAGACCTTATAAAGATAGTAATAAGGGTGTTTAAGTTATTTCTCGGCTACATCTGGTGAGATCCCATGGTACAAAGAATAATATCGAAATGCTAATGAATTCAAATGCCCTTGGATAGTTCAATTAAAAATATTGAGGTGCTTCGGTTATACGATTTTACTTTTAGACTTTTGTATGCTGGTGTTTCACGCGTTAAATTCCTAATATAATATTTGTACCAGTTTTGAACTGACATTAAATATTTTTTAGAAAACAAAAAATACCAACAGTACTTAATGGTTAATGCAAATATAAGTTTTATATGATTTTCTTATGAATGCCATTTTAAAAACTGGAAAAAATAAGAATAATTAAAAACTCTGTTCAAAATCAAAATTATTTTTATTCAAGACTATTAAAAAGTACTTTTGAATAGTCAAACGCTACCGACGGTTCGGAAGGTTGATTCTATCGAGAAGAACCGACAAGGAACTCGACAGTTACTCTTTTCAAATATATGTTTTTACAATTGTATTCTTTCATATAAAATTTGGTTCTTGAAGGAGATCCAGCAATATTAAGATTCCTATCGGAAAAATATTCCTCTAACGAATAATAGGCTTTATTGATAAGTTTATTTTTTATATACATTTGGAACTTGCTTATTAGCAGTTCCAATAAGCAATTTGGAATTTTGTTAAAAATGCGAATACCTAGCTGTTACATTTTTATGGGACCAAATGCCACCTATACCGCATCAGACTAAAGAAGATCAAGTAAATCGGGTCATAAATCTCAGCGTATTCTGTGTACATACAAAAATACCCATCGAATTGAGAACCTTCTCCTATATGAAGACGATTAAAAAGAAGCAGGCTATAAATTCGATTCCATGAACTTTTAATAACAATTCTATTGTGGTGCAATTCTAGTCAGGTAGTACAACGATTCAGATTTTATATGGCACCATAACGGTACGAAATAGCGATGCAGCTGAGTTTAGGTCGTCATTTAAATCGCATCTCATGGTAGGCTGTTGGGATAACCTCTGTTACAACAGAGATTATTCCATCAGTGCAATCAGTCACACTGGTGGTAGGTCTTTTGTTGCAAGAGGCCGGCTAGGTAGGTACCACCGCAGTGTCCAATATTCTGCCGCCAAATAGTAGTGCTTAGGCACTACTGTGTTCCGGTTTGAAGGGCACTGTACGCTAGTGAAATTACTGGGCGAACGGGATTTAAGAACTAATATCTCGAGGTTGGCAACGTGCGAGTGGCACCTACTAATGGTGCTGCAAGCGCTCATAGGCTGCGGCAGCCACTTACCATCAGGTGGGCCGTATGCTTGTTTGCCAACTTCTAACATAAAAAAAAAAAAAAAAAAAAGGCCCCTAAATAGTCAAAGACGTCTGGAAGGGTTTGTATAATTCAAGATTCAAAAATTCAATTCAAAATTCAAATATTTTTATTCAACGTAAAAAGCATTACAGTTATTTGTTGAAAGAAGATTCTACCACCGGCTCCAAATTTAAACCCATAGGGGCAGCGAGGTAAAAGGCAAGGGGCAGCTGCACCCCCGAACCTTGCAGAATACTGAAAAATTAATAATATCCTTTATTGGCATACTAAGTTGATACAGGTAATTATGGTAAAAAAAAAAAATTAACGAATATAATGTATTTTGAAACTATTTAACTAATAATAACTGGACCGTCGATGTTAAAGGCTCGCTACCACTAAAAGAACAAACGTCAAGTCTTTGTGTGCGTGTGTGTGTATGTGTTTTTTTTTTATGTAAGAGGGGGAAACGGGCAGGAGGCTCACCTGATGTTAAGTGATCACCGCCGCCCGTGTTGCGTGTGTGCGTGTGTGTGAATGCGTGTATGTGCATGTGTGTAAAGTTATTACAATTACACGAATTCAACGAAAGTAAAACTATTTTTATAGCTTCAATAACAAACGGTGGAAAGGTCGACTTCGCTCTGTTAACGCGAGACTCGCGGGTTCGATCCGGACCCCATTGGGCTATTGTCGTATCCACTCCTAGCGCAAGCTTCGAGCTTATTTGGGGGGGTAATAGGAATTAGTAATGACTTGCTAATATTATTTAATAAAAAATATACTATGTGCAAATTTAACAATAGCAATTCCGTCGTCCCTAATTTCACATCATTAACAAAATACTATTTAAAAAAAATGATAAAAATATAATCATTTCTTACCACCCCTAAAACAAAGCGAACTAAATGGCTCGGAAATGGAAAGCGGTACAATTAATTATTCCGCCATAATAACTTGCCTCATTAAACTGAAAACTGAAACAGGGTCAGTTTGAAATTTCGTTTATTATTCTTGAAAAAGGTTAAATTCTTCTTCGTCCTAGCATTATACCTGGTATTTTTTTTTATTTTTACCCAGGATCTGCTTATTACTATTATCCGGATTTGACATGTTACTAGTTTTTACACGGAGCGATTGCCATCTGACCTCCGCAACCCTAAGGGCGAACCAGTAACTCATTGGATAAGAGCAATTTACTTATCGAGAGTTAACGATTATTATCAGATGTTATGTGATAACAAACGGGACCGACAGCTTAACGTCCTCTCCGAAGCACGGGAAACCCACGGACAACCCTCAACCGTCGAGATTAAAGGCAGACTTGCTACCTACAACGCCACAATGGTCTCTAAAATGGTTAAATTCTTGTGATTAAAATCATCTGTCTATATGTCTCTATTAGTATGTCTGTACGTTTGTCTGCTTTAATTAATCAGTGATAGTTAAACTGAACATGGAAGTAGCGATAGTCATAAAAATTAACAGTGTAAGCTAATTTTATTACAAAAACAGGTTTTGTTTTTCAGCTTAAGTAAAAACAGACACGCAAACATACATAATATGTACATAAAACAATTAAAAATATTAATAAATAAAAATCTCTTTTGAACTTAAAAGCGATTACGGTTTTTTGTTTTACCCTTGAATATATTTCACTCCTTATTGAAATTCCATAACGATGTCCTTATATGAAAATTTATTTTCGTGATGGATAAACTCTCATTTTTTTTCCAAGCACACAAAGGCCAAATTTCTGACAGGTTTCCAGTCTAATAAATGTTTTTCTTTATCTGTATACTTTGCAATGTACATCATTACCATTTAGATAGATAGACAGAATAGTCTTTATTGTACACAACTAAAAACGAGTTACATTCAATAACTTAAAAGCTATATATAAATGTACATGTAGGTGGTCTTATCGCTTATTAGCGATTTCTCCCAGACAACCTCGGATTTAGGAGAAATGAGTAAAGAGGGTAGGTGGTGCTTCTTTGTACTCATAATAAATATACTAAATAGATCTCTAATACTATAATTAAAACAAATTATTATATAAAATATGTCATAATATGAAACTTAAAAATAAATAAATAAACAATATATATATATATATATACATAAACGTACATAGCATACATATGTCATTTTAATTTAATTTACATCGTCAAATTAATGCTCCTTAGCAAGGTAAAACTCCTTAACAAGGACTTTAAAGGACATTTAGTAGGCAGGTGGCAGGTGCAGTTTAGTAAGCAATGACCGTCACATGCGTGTTGCCAACCCTAAGGAATGCGAAGGATGGACTGGGCGCTTGAACTCTCTCACTCTGAGCATAAAACGCAACAATACACAGTGATACTATTACTTTACGCCGATTTTCTGTGAGAGGGTAGTACTTCCTCGATCGCCAAATTTTTAGTGCTAGAAGCATAGCTCTACTACTAAAAGGTAGCTAAAGCATGGGGTGATTAATAATAATTTAAAATGTAATAGTTACTAAATAACATTTATTCAGATTCATTAATTTAGTCCGACGTAATTTGTCCGTCCTGTTAATTAATTAATAATATTTTAATGGGAATTGTACTAAGTACAACACCAGCGTATGTCCGCTTGTAAATATACGAATTTGTAAGCACACGTACAAAATGTTTGGGTAGGCCTTTTAATGCAAGAGGCCGGATAGGTAGTTATTACCGCAGTGAGACGCTCATAGCCGAGTGCACCCGCTGATCGGTAAACGATCGGTAGATTAAGCAACTTTAGGTGCGGTCAGTCACTAGATGGGTGATCGCATAGTGGTATTTCAACCGACCGTCTCCGTGCTTCGGAGGGCACGTAAAAAGTCGGTCCCGGCTGTTAACAATTAGACAACAGTCGATAAGTCAAGTCAGAGGCCTACGGGCGACCTGAACAACTCTGACACTAGGTTGACCACTCACCAATCGATAAGAAGAAGAAGACCGCAGTGTCAGATATTCTACCGCAAAGCAGTAGTGTTTTTTAAATACTGTGTTTCGGTTTGAAGGACACTTTAGCTGGTTAAATTACTGGCCTACTAATATTGGCAAGCGCACATAGGATATAATATTCTTACTTACCAATTTTTTTCTTTTTACACATACCTTATGAACTATACCAACACCTTCCCCGAGCGGTAATCAGGTAGGGACGACAGGCTGAGGAGTTAAAGCGTGAAAGCGTAACAAACAAATAAGACAACTCACATTAGCCTGCCTATTGCTTGCTTCGAGTAAAAGCCGGTTTTGAGTTGACCTGACCTTGACCTTAGTGGTTTTAGTGGGTAGGGGGGCCAGGCTCCGAGTCTCACACCTCCTACACCATTGCACCCATCCCAGCGCTCGAGTGCGTAACTGCATTTACCCCAGTAAAAAAAATCCGTGGCACTCGGGGACAGCCGTGGTAAAGCTATTGCATAGCATTTTTTTATATTAATTATTATTATGGATTTATCTATTAATTTAAATAAATTTTTAAATAATAATTTATAATAATGGTTAAATAATAATTAATTAATTTATAATAATAACATTAATAATATTGTAGAAACTATTTACTACTAATTATACATATGTAGTTTGACGCTGCCATACTAGATGGCAGTAAGATAGAAATTGTCATTTCTTCATCGCGGTGGCCAGAATATTTTAGTTTAGGATATAGTATTTACAAACCTTTTTTGTTCACTGTTACCGGTGACGCTGTCAAAGCCACTAGGGCCAACAGCAATGGACTCTCCGAAAAAAAAAAAACTTTAGTTCACTTATCGCGTTATTTATTATTTAATTTTGGAGATCTGTCATTTTAGACAATCTGCCTACCATGTGGCTCGGCCGAGCGTTCGGTGTTAAGTTTTATTTTCTTTACGGAATTTCTTGATTCGGTCGCCGCGCTCAAAGCCTGCGATAAAAGCTTAAAAAGGTTTTGAGTTGTTGTCATAACATCTTATAATAATCGTTAACTCTCAATAGGTAATTTTCTCTCATTCAATGAGTTACTGGTTCGCTCTTTGGGTTGCGGAGGTCAGATGGCAATCGCTCTGTGTACAAACGTAGCCCGTCAAATCCGGATAAGAGTAATAAGCAGGCCTGGGTAAATACTCGTATAATACGGGGAATAATTCTAGGAAGAAGTCATACTTATTATAAACAAACATAAACAATAACAAAATATATTTTCCATGCTCGTCACTATCCTCAACCGTATATTTCCTGTGATATATAATTATGTTATAACATCGTTGCCGGCGGTTAATTAACCACAAAATGGCTACACAACGTAGGTAACCATTATATTACATAGTGCGTATGTATATTATTATATACCCTGACTATGTTTACATTATGTAGTAGTCTTGTTATTTTCGGCATTTCAACTAACTGACCCACAATATGACCGGGACTTCGAAGTATAGAGAGGCGGGGAAGAGCGAAGTTATTTGCCAAGTTGATCTAAATTGGCACCTCCATCATAAGAAATTCCATTTTCAAGGCAGACGAACCCATCGCCCGCTGTTGCCAACCTCGAGATATAGATGTGCAATCAGTCAGACTGGTGGTAGGTCTTTTGTTGCAAGAGGCCTTGTGAAATATTGTACCGCAAAGCAGTAGTGTCATTGGCATTACTCTGTTCCGGTCTGTAGGGCACTGTAGGCTAGTGAAATTACTGGGCAAAAGAGATTTAAAAACCAATATCTTGAGGTTGGCAACGCGTGAGTGCCACGTACTAATGGTGTTGCAAGCGTTCATAGGCTATGGCAACCGCTTACCAACAGGTCGGCCTGTTTGCCAACCTAGTAACCTGAAAAAGTAGGTTAAAGGGTAACCTAGTGTGGCATGAATCCTATAGACTGGAATTATTATACTGTCACAGGATATCGACGTAAACATTTTTGTAGTGGCAGGGCTTAAATGCTTGCCTGGTTATCTATCATTGAAAGTTATGTGAAAAACTCATTAAGTAACGGCTCATCAGTTGTGTTCCTATGTTTGCCAGGGTAAACCCACTTGCCGGGGCGTCACGGTTGATTGCGCAAGCGAACCCGTGGCGTCGTCGACTATGGCGCGAGGCGGTTCGTTGGTTTTAGTGGGTATTACTTAGCTCGATTAGGTAGCAGTGAACCCACACTACCGATAATTGTAGTAGTGCATATAAATGCGTTTCCCAACGTTAAGAAAGAGGGTAAAACCACTTGCTACTAGCTCAGGATCAGGGATGAATATAAAAAAATAAAGTATAAACTGGAAGTATTCTCCCACAGGATATAAACGTGAAGTTATAGTATTTGTATTATAATTGTATTTTGTTCGAAAAGTGTGCGGGTCGGAATTTAAGATCCCACTCCCCGGTATTCACAATTTCTCCCACCTTCTAATGGGGTCCTCTTCCATCACTTGGGTTCCTATAAGCTATGATGATCGCTTCTATCAGGAACTTACTCTTTGTTGAACCAACATAGTGATTTACAAAGATGCGCAGATATCAAATAAGCACACATATTTATGGTCATACAATGAATGTGTCTTGGTGAACGGTTCATACGAATACAATAAAATAAATCTATTTCTTTTTAATTATTTTTCTATCTGTCAAGTCAGCAGTCTTAGCCATTTAGTATACATTGCAGGTTGTATTTCATTAAAATCCGTTCAGCTTATTTAGTGACAGCATATGTAGGTCTATCTGAATATTCCCGAAACTAAGAATACCATGACATCTATGAAATGTATTCATAAACGCTGAATACGGTACATATTATCCGCAGTTCAATCTTCATGAAGTTCCTTATCGATACGATAGATGGCACTATTTAGGAATCTGTAGCACATGTTTTTGGGATTCTGGGACCAATCGGCAAAGAACCTTACATCCCTCACGGGAGCTCAAATTTGATTCCGTCCTTACGATGCCTCTTGCGAGCCACGGCTCGTAAGTACTACTAAGGAGGAAACGCTCCGAGCGCATTCTAGTCCATGGACTCACCCCACGGCGTGAGCGAGATATTTTCTGGCATAGATATGTGAATAAACAGGACTCGCATAGTTCAGTATGGGGACAAAAACCTTAGAAATTTTGTATTGCATATTCAACTATTCTTTCACAGCCACTTTTAGTACTATATTGGTGTAAAGGTTAAGGAATACATAAATATCGTTAGCTATTATAAGTGTAGAGGAGGCAAATTCTTTTTATCTCTTGTCACCCTTCCCTCCTATCTCTTGGTGTGGCAACGCATGTGATACTTCAAGTATCGTGCGTCTTCATATGATGCGGGGACTGCTTACCATCAGGCGGCCCGTATGCTTGTTTGCGACCCATCATGAAATAAAAAAATTATATACATTCGAAACAGTGGAAACGTAATGGTCTTGTATTAGTGAAATTATTCTGTAACACCGATGCGGTGTTACAGAATATTTAGAATTTAAAATATCCATTATTCTATTTTCTATTTTTCAATCATTGTAAAGTACACATGGGATTTTTTCACACATTTACATGAAAGATTTTTGCATATGCGGGTGTATGAATAATTGATTTATCACGCTTATCGTTGGTATTACAGTTACTAACTCGACTACATAGTTCATTAACCTTACGTGAAGGTTAGTAACAATTAAAAATATGCTATCATATAAAATTTTGTTATTCAGTTTATATTAAATTTGTATGGTTAGTTAGTATGTAATTGGACTTGGAATTCATTATTATGATCGTGTGCTAATACCATTATGTATTTTTCCCTCCCGGTGACGTCCCAAGCATAGGCTTCACCTATCAGGGCCCTTGGGACGAATCAATTTGTGCCCCGCGCGGGCTGTAAATCTCTTACCAGCCGAGAGCCACTTCGAAAAAAAAGGTATGGTGTTATCATGACAGCGCAGATGTTATACTAATAACATGAATATACAAACAATGAAACAAGAATGATTAATTACGGTAGTAGAGCCATGTTTCTCCCAGCACAAATGCCGGCTCGAGCGGGGAGGAATCTCACAGAAAATCTGCGTAAAATAACTCTATCAGTAGGCGCTGTTGCGTTTAGTGTAATGAGTGAGAGCGTCGGAGGTCCAATGTTCCACTCAATCTGTTACCTTCCTTTTATCTCCTCTCACCCTTGCTTAGAGTGAGCCTTGCTATAAACCCTTAGGGTGGCAATGCGCTTGTGATAATTCAAGTATCACAAGCGTTCACAGGTTGCGGTGACTGTTTGCCATTAGGCGGGCCGTATGCTGCCAACGTCATTAAATAAAAAGAACCTTTTTTAAAAAGTGAAAAACAAAATTATTTTTGCAAAAGAATATTAATTAAATCGGTTGTATTCTTCTAAAAAAATTTTTTTACCTTTTAGCGACCGTAAACACCGATGAAAAATTACAGAAAAGCACTTAAGTTTGGTAACTTGGTTGACATATTTTTTCCAGTTATTTTGATTTTTAAATACCAAAAAGGATTAACGGTTTTGATTAAATTCTCATGGATTAAAACACAAACATGGTCTTTGCACATGAAACAAACCAACCCGATGACAATAGAACAATAGAAAGTATGCCTTTTCAAACAAAAAAGGGATTTTATAAATCGGTTCAGCCATCTTAGAATAATCAAGGAAAATAACCACCCAAAAAAAAGTGTCGAGTTAACTCGAACTTCTTAAGAGCCTCTTCCTGTCGGGTGAAAAAGATCGTCAAAATCTTCTTAGAAACAGTGAAGATGTCGCCATGTTCAAACTTATTTAGACCATTGAATGAGGTCATAAAGATTTCCGCACATACAATATGTTCAAAGAACGGAAGAGCTGATTGTTGTGTCGACCTCGCCTCGAGACAATAGATGGACCACAACATTGCGTAATGTAAATGTATCAATTTTCTACCTGTTTTTTTTGACTTCACAAAACACACTCTTAGGTACTACTAAGGTTATTTTCAAAATTGAGTTTCTATGTTCTCCTATACGGATATTTTTTGCGCAACTGCGCGACGAACGAACGCGAGAAGGAAATCTGTGTATGCATGTTTGCTTCTTTGTGGTACTCCAGGCTAAATACGTGGTCCAATTTTGATGTTTTTTACTGGAATTAATTTGTATTAATTTTGCCAGTGTCATTTAAGACATAAAAGTTATCATAATTCGCCATTCGACAACCATATTGTTATGTTTACGATTTATAACAATATAAAGTTGTTTGCAACCATTCTTTTACAACCAGGCGCGTAAGGATTGCAATTATTACGTATTGTCTAATTTTTTTATTTAGGTTGTAATAATTATAATTTTAGAAAAGGTTATACCTTTATAGGCAGGGAAAAGCAAAGAAATAAAAATATTCGTGTATGTAATTTCAAAATTTCTGTTCGAACTCTAACAATTGAACAATTAGCGGCTTTTAATCAGTCAATATTTTTAATTAAGATTTAATAATTTGTCCTATGAGATGTCATAGTCTAACTTAAGAAAATAAATGATAAGGTATTCTTAAATACTAAAGTACTTACATAATATATTAGAGATATTCTATAAGCCTACAAACTTCCTTAAGGAAGAACTGACACAGTGTTGTTGTGTTTTGAATACGAATAAGTATAGAGATGATATGACCTTCGGCACTGGCAAGCGTGGAGCTATGACTCATATTTATTTTGTACTAGCGGCCCACTTTGGCTTCGCACGGGTATAAAATTTGTCAAGCCTATGTCATTCACAGAAAAAATGATTAAAATCGATCAAGTAGTTTTGATATATTCATTACTGCCCGTGGCCAGCACGCGTTAAATGTAATTATTTACGACATCACATAAGACACCTCAAAAATAACAGTATTTCTCCACTGTTTAATGGATGTTATGATACATATAAACCTTCCTCTTCAATCACTCTATCTATTAAAAAACACATCAAAATCCGTTGCGTAGTTTTAAAGATTTAAGCATACATAGGGATATAGGGACAGAGAAAGCGACTTTGTTTTATACTATGTAGTGAAGCAGAAATCAGGCTGCATCATGCAAACGCAGAAAAAAAAAATTTTTAAGAGGAAACGATAATACAAATAAATAAACACTACGCACTCGACACCACCCATTAGGTTAGTAATAGATATTATTATGTATCAGGAGTCTGGAAACATACAAATACAATCACATCCAGACCAGAAATGAACATAGCTGTATGGTCAATACATACATCTACCTCAGACCAGCGACCTTTAGGGTTAAATGTTCTATTCTTGTGATATAAAGCCGCTAACATACAAGTTTTTCTTTCTCCGTAACTTGATCAGAATTAGCGCTGCGCGTACGTATCTCATGCGTTACGCGACGCTATTGCCGGAGTAACGCGTAGTTTCTGGAAATGTTAGTACGATAGCGGTCTAGGCAATTCAAGAACTGTATCAAACAATCATTATAATCCGTTCTCAAACCCAAGAACTAAAGTAAAACTTCTTTTTGCCAGCTTAATATATGTCAAATGTAAAAAGAGGATGTACGGAACTTCTCAAAATAAAAAGCTATTAATAACCTTAGATCACTGTACAGTACATTCACATTTTTTTGCATACCGCAGCATCAACAGCTGTTAAAAACAAAATCTACAATTCTACACATATACAAAACATATACTTAAACATAACTATGTATTTATAATAAATACAGTATTCTTTACATACAAAATCATTTTGTAATAGAGACTATTTGTAATGGGTCATGAAACGTAACAGCTAGGCAATTTTTAAAAAGATCTTACAGCCGTTCTTATTAATTCCACAGGTGATGGAGGTTAGTTTTTCGCCCAAAGTTTCAGCGGTGAAATGCAGCTAACATTTTTGCCACCGCTCCATGTGAACGTGATTTGTATAATTGTAGTATTCGTAAATATATTTGGTTTTGAATTATAAACATGTTGTCATATTTGTTGTCAATAAATATTATTAAAAAAATATAAACTGCCGATTGTCCTCGTAGATTGAAACCTCGCTTCGCTTGACCAGTAACATTTGACCAGTGTTAAGGTCACTTGATCTATGGTTTTGATAAAGATATAATAAACAAAAAACGCCTTCTAGAATATTAAAATAATAGACCAGCGATACGCTAACATTTGGTTCATAAAGGCATTTATTAAAATGAATTTAATTGAATCAAATAACAGACATGTGTTTGACATTGACTGTATGAACGCAAAGAATCGATGTTTAGTTAAATTAATTGTTAATTCAGCGGCACTTCGTTGTTGACGTACATTATAAGGCTGCGTTTCTACCTGAGAGGTGCGAGGATGCGTAGCGAGGGATATATTTATCGATAACCAACTCTTGTGTGTGAGCGAGGTTTTTTATGTACAAAACAACGGAGGATAGTGTGAGAGATGTGTCCTAGGAGGGGACGCGAGTGAGAAACTGCTAGCAATCATTAGCCGTTTGTAAGAGAAAGATGTGCACTATTCGACGACGTTCTGGCGCTGTGGTAGAATATTTGTATTGACCATACAGACATGTGTTCCGATCTGAGTGTGATTGTCCTTTTCGTTGTCTATGTTTCCGTACCCCCGACACAGGATATAACTACCCTAATGGGGGCTGTTGAGGTAGCGTGTAGCGTTTATTTATTATTTGGAAAACATGGATCAATGAGAAAAAAAACACTTAAATTTAAAAATTCTACGCATCATACCGCTCAGCGGCCTTTCACGTCTCTGGTGTAAACGCAGCCTAAAAATATGTATCCTAATTTTAAGAAAACCGCTGGTAGAATTTATTGACGTTATAAAAAGATAAAATATTAATTATTACAACTACGTGCTTATCATTATAACTTTATAACATTTATGATGATATGTAAAAAGTATGATTAACTAACGTGACTAATCGCAATTAGGTACTTTATAACGATGTTCTAAACGTAACGTAAATCATCGCTTTATAAGATCAATCGTTACCAACCTAATAAACAAATTTTAAAGTGCTTATTGCCATTGACTTTTGTGAAAAAAACAGCTAAAATAACACATGCTCGAAGATAATATTGAATGCAGTCATCTTGTGTATATAGATTTTTATGAGTTTCGTTCTATATCTCAAAATTCCTTTTTTTGTCATGACGGTTGGCCAAGCATACGGTCAGGCTGATGGTAAGCAGTCATTGCAGCCTACGAAGGCGGACGATAATTGAAGTATCAAATGCACGTTGCCTGCAAGAATGATAGGAGAGGAGGGATGAGAAGGAAACAGAAAGGGTAGGTGATTGGGTTTACGGTGCTCTTATTCATCGTACGTAACGCAACAGCATTCTGTTACTTTACGCTGATTTTCTGTGAGGATCCATTGCCGATATTCTGTCTGGCCCATCTTGTGCTATGAGGGTGCTGACTCAACTACCTCTTAATCAGTTTATAGTAAAATTTATATGATGTAACACCGGAAACACATCACACACATCAAAAGAATCTACATGATCCGTTCATGAAATCAAATAAATACTTCTCAAGTTTTGCTAGCATTTTTTCTTAAGCATCTTCAAAAACCATTAAATACTACAAAAACTAGAATGGATAATTAGTCTATCTATATTTAAAAATAAACTAAATAAAAAAATAAAACGGCCAATCAGCAATTATATTCGCAAAAACACACCATCAAACAATTAATCGAATAACAAGCCGACGTCAAATCGATTTTACAAAATCACGAATACATTAATAACATCCCATAAATACCAGTTATTTTACAATAAACACGCATAGTTCACTCGCAACCATAAACGTTACTTAACAAAACTAATGCTATTCATTGTAATCGTGAGAAACAACATACAAATTGATAAAATCGCCTTATACTATAGCAGTGTTGCGTTAAGCTCGGAGGTATCAAGTCGCATAAAATGTGGAAGGTCATTGTACTTGTTGGCATTGTTACATCAACGCCGATAGATAATTTAGCCGGTATCGATTTTAATCCTATAAATCAGTTTACGTTGAAGTTATTAGATAATGTGTATTCGTTTCAAGAAAATTTCGGCGAGAAAAACCTCGCGCTGTCTCCTTTATCAGTGTGGAATATGTTTTCTTTGCTAGCTGAAGGGTCTGCGGGTGAAACTTTCACAGAACTGATGAGTGAATTGAGATTGCCAAATGATTTGAGGGGGACACAGAACCTTCATTCAGCGGTTGTTAATGTTTTGAAGAGGAATAATCAAGACATCACGCTTAGTAGTCAATCAGCGATGTTCTCCGATCGTAATCTCAAAGTCCACCCCGAATTCTGTGAATCTGCTTTATATTACGGTACTGATGTTTTTGCTGTTGATACGGCAAATACGACAAAAATTGCAAATGATATAAATTACTATGTATGCGTTGCGACAGAGGGTAAGATACGCACAATAGTAAAGCCGGAAATGTTAGAAGATTTAAGACTGATTTTAGTCGACGCGCTGTATTTCAAAGCAACCTGGGCATATCCCTTCGACCCAACACAAACAAAAGAAGAAGCCTTCTACGATTCACAAGGGAGAAAAATCGGATCAGTAAACATGATGTTTCATAAAGCACCACATAACTTCGGTGATTCGAACATTCTTGGAGCTCAGATTTTAGAAATGACATATGGGCAAAATGAAGAATTCTCAATGCTAATCCTAGTACCATTTGATGGACTATCAATAAAACAGTTGATAAATAACTTGGCAACACAGCCCTTAGATTGGATGAACGAATACAGATCTGACGATGTATCAGATATAGATTGTTTTATACCGCGTTTCAAGATATCTTCAAGACTGGATTTGATACGTCCAATGCAGTATAGTGGAATACAGCGTATATTTGATGTGGGAAAAGCTGAATTACCTGGAGTTTCAGATAGTCCGTTATACGTTTCACAAACCGTGCAAAATGTTGAGATTGAGGTCACTGAAGAAGGTACTGTTGCAGCCGCTGCAACAGTTGTCGGTCTTGAAGATAGGATTTTAGGTCAGCGCTTTGAAGCGAATAAGGAATTTGCGTTTATGGTTATAGAGAGATCGTCAGGTTTAATTCTACTCGCGGGTGCATATGCGGACCCTAAGGTTGTATAAATGTGTTAAATAAAATTATCTTGACTGTTTAGGTTTTTATTTTTACACATCATGTTTTTGATTAAAGTTATTAATTTTGTTAATACTGGTCATTAAAACTAGATTTTGCCATGGCTCCGCTCGCTGGGCTATAGATTTTTTTTGTCACTGCCCGAAACCTTTAATTGTTTTCCCAAAATAAGATATTTTTTTAGTTTTTTTTTTTGAAAGAGTATTAGCAATGCTTTGTCAAGGCATTACTAATATTCCTATTGCCCTCCAAATAAGCTCGAAGCTTGCGCTACGAGTGGGTACGACAATAGCCCAAGGGGGTCAGGATCGAACCCTCGACTCTCGCGTTAACGGAGCAAAGTCGGCCCTTCTACCGTTGAGCTATTTAGGCTGATAAGATTAGCTTATGACATGTGGCAGTGAAAGTCCTGTTAAAGTCGATCAAGCCAGACAAGACAGACAGACAAAACTGTATACTTTTACATATAGATTAAGTAAAAAGCTGTTATTTTTGACATTACAAACAGACACTTAAATTCTATATAATATGTATAGATTATAAAGTTCATTGTACCGGTTTATTTAATGAAAATTAAAGATTATTTTTATTGTTAGAAAGTGATTAATTTATAGATACAAAGTACTCAAGTGTCAAAAGCCTTATAATTAGATACAATTTTTTAAACTGGTTGTTGAATTTATATTTCTGACATCAACCTAATGTATCTAATAGTATAACTTGTCATATCAATTTTGAATTAATTTCCCATTTATCATTTAGCCCCAATACCTCAACGGGAAGAAGAAAGGAAGGCTCGACGGTCTCCGTTAACGCGGGAATTGCGGATTCGATCCTGACCCTGTTGAGCTAATGTCATAACCACTTCTATCGCAAACTACTATATACAATAGGGCAATAGGAATATTAGTAATGCCTTGAAAAATCATTGCTATTATTCTTAATAAATATATAAAATAAATAAATAAATTATTACTAGCTTTTGCCTGCGGTTTCGGCCATGTGAATATAGTCTATTAGTAAGATATTTTGAAAATATTAATGACTAGTTTGGTATTCAAACCTATAGCCTTTAAATTATATTTTCGCGACAACAATGACACCGTTGTGGCGTTGTGGGTAGCGAGTCTGCCTTAAGCCTCGACGGTTGCGGGTTCGATTCCCGCTCGGAGCAGATGTTTGTATTAATCGTACAGGCATGTTTTCCGGTCTGGTTGTGCTTGTCCTTGTCATTGTGAATGTTTCCGGACCCCGACACAGGATATAATTATCCTAATGGGGGCCGTTGAGTGTGTAGCGTTTATTTATTTTATTTATTTAATTTGCCTGTTTCCTTATCCAAGGTTGCACCTATTTCTATAATAAATTTATCTAAAAATGGTTCTGTATGTTTGCGGTGTTTGAGTTTTTTTAATCGTCAATATGTGTTAGTTTATTTGTTAAATTTTTGAAATATAATATTTATCAAAGCTTATTTAACATTAATAATAATTTATTCGTATGTTTATATAGCCTTTAGAATTCTATTAAGAATGACCTTAAGCAAACAAAAAATATATAACGCGTTAATCTAAAGACATTAGTGCAATAAACAACAAAAAACAGTATTAATCACTTAAATTTGTATGGCAAAAAATTACCGATGAGGTGCAATGGTCTGCCTTAACCGCTAATATTAACCGCTAACCGCTATGAGACGCTCATAGCCGAGTGCACCCACGAATCGGTAAACGATCGTTGGGTTAAGCAAATTTAGGCACGGTCAGTCACTAGATGGGTGATCGGATAGTGGTATTTCAACCGACCGTCTCCGTGCTTCGGAGGGCACGTAAAAAGTCGATCCCAGCTGTTGACAATTTGACAACAGTCGAAAAGTCAAATCAGAGGCCTACGGGCGACCTGAACAACTTTGACACTAGGCCACGAACCACTCGATAAGAAGAAGACCGCTAATGATCGTGACTTCGATTCGACACCGTTGTGGCGTTGTGGGTAGCGAGTCTGCCTTTAGTCTCGACGGTTGCAGCTTCGCTTCCCGCTCGGGTAGATGTTTTTTTTTGTTTATTTGGATAAAATTTTCCTGTGTCGGGGTCCGCTAATACACTAAGATAAGCCACCACCCAGGCCGGAATATATGCCCCGAAAGGGAATCGAACTCACGACCTTCTTCGTCCTAGCGTTATTCCCGTTATTTTATCTACCCAGTGTCTGCTTATTACTCTTATCCGGATTGGACAGGTTACTAGTTTTTACACGGTGTGATGGCCATCTGACCTCCGCAACCCTAAGGGCGAACCAGTAACTCGTTGGATAAAAGCAATTTACTTATCAAGAGTTAACGATTATTATCAGATGTTATGTGATAACCGGGACCGACAGCTTAACGTTACTCTTATCCGGATTTGACAGGTTACTAGTTTTTTACACGGTGTGATGGCCATCTGACCTCCGCAACCCTAAGAGCGAATTAGTATGCTATAACCTGGACACCTTTAAGGCCAGAGTGAACAGACACCTTCTAGGCATACGTGCTCCATCTTAGACCTCATCTTCGCCTTCCACCAAGCGAGATTGAGGTCAAACGTAAGCCTATTTTGCATTAAAAAAAAAAAGTCCTCTTTTATCCTTTGGGTACGGAACCCTAAAACGAAAAAACTTTTCAATTTACACTGATCAATGGAAAACGCACAGGTTAAGGACAACGTGAGAAAGATCAACGTGTTTGTTAACACGCAATATAAAACACGATGACAATTTGTTTTTATAATTTATCAGAAGAATAGCAGTTAATTTAGTAAAATATAATTAAAATACTACAATATCATTAGCAGATTTAACAGGTTAGTAGTTTTTATAACACAAATGCTATTTTAAAACTAAAAACTAAACTAAACTTTTAATGCAAGAACAGTAATAATATTTTACTATATCTTGTGATGACCCCATTGCCCAGTGTCACAGCAGAGATTATTCCACCAGTGCAATCAGTCACCCTGGTAGGTGTTTTGTTGCAAAAGGCCGGCTAGGTAGGTACTACCGCAGTGTCAAATGGACGCAAATAAGCAATACCATGTCAACCCACAAAATTGAAAAACTGAGTGTTGTTATGCAGAAGTGTTGGTAAATGGCTGAAGAACATTTTTCTTTAATATTTAGAGTTTTAAGCTTTAAAACTTCTAAAAAAGCCAGTTTTTAATCATGCCATTTATGTATTATTTTAAACGTTTTGGGTTATATTATATACGAAATATGCAGTTTGTATGCTTATTTTATGTGAAAATAAGTAAAATAACTTACATACATCTTGAAATTGCCAGAAACTTGACCAATATATAAAAAAAATCATATAAAGCAAGTTGTTTAAAATTTTCAAACGCGTTTTTCTCGAAGTGACATTCGTGTGGGTTGACATGGTATTCCTTATTTGCGTCCAAATATTCTACCGTAAAAAGTAGTGCCTTTGGCATTGCCGTGTTCCTGTTTGAAGGGCAGTGTAGAGTAATGAAATTGAAAATGATTAAATTACTAATACTACTATTAAAAATATGCGTTGATCGTAGAAGCGTGAAAATTTAGGGTTGTATGTATTTTTTGACGCCACATCATAAAAATAAAAAAATTGTGTCCAAAAATTTAGAGTGGACCACCCTGAACATTTAGGGGTATGAAAAATAGATACCCTACCCGACGTGCACACAAAATTTTATAAAAAAACACCAGAACCTTTAAATATTAGATTTAAAAAATGGTTTTTGTATGTAGTTGATCGTGTTAACTCTTAAAGGTGCTCGTTTTTAACCGAGATGACCCAACGGATAGAAAACGTATACATTGACCGAAGGTTCGAATCCGGTCAAATACCTCTGAGTTTTCAAGTGCTTAATCTGTATATCTCGTGATAAATGGTAAAGGAAAATATCGTGATGAAACCTGCATGTCGTAGAAAAAATTCTAAAACATGTATAGCCACCCATCCTAGTGGTCGTCCTATGCTGTTGATAGTGCTTAAATGCTATTGGTTACCTACCACTATCCGTTAGTGTCTACTGACGATCCCCTAGCGGAGGCATCGCGGCGCCGGAGGATGGGGCAGCGTAGGAGGTGGTGGCACCAGGCTACGCTGCCCTATTGGGTGGCCTGTGGGCGAATGTCGCTGGGGCGACAGACGTCCGCATTGCACAGGCCCCCGCGAGGATGAGAGCGAGCCTTATGGGCTTCTGCTCGCTCTCATGCCCTAACAGGGCGAGGAGGGTCTGCGTCCTACTCGACGCAGACAACGCTGTGACGGTCAGACGGGGTCAAGTGCACGGCACGAATGCCCTCGGCCGTCGCCCGGCGTAGAGACGAAACCTGGTGGAGTTTTAGTGAGTAAGAGTCTCACATAACCCCGGCAGCCCCAGCTCCGGGGTATCCATGAGGATTTCTCCACCTTAAAAAAAAAAACCACTATCCGTTAGTGAAAAACTCGTGAAGCGACTGCTCGTCAGCCGCGCTTCGAGGTCATCCAGCGTATAACCAGTTGCATTTTAAGGTTAGGCAGTGTAAGGGTGGCTGGTTCAGTTCTACTGCAACGATATTAGCCGCTTTCGCGTTTGTATTTACTTTTACTTAGCATCAGGTCGAGTAGTCATCAGCCCGCGGACTAAAAAAAATTCATACATTGCCTATATATGCCTCTGACCTTTAGACTGTAATCTAATTAGCTGATTTTTGATTAGCATTAACTGATAGAGCCCAAACTTGCTTAAACCCAGTCGTTTACTGATCAGAAAGTACCATTGTGGCGTCGTGGGTAGCGAGTCTGCTTTTAGCCTCGACGGATGCGGTTCCTACTCGGAGCAGATGTTTGTGTTGCATGTTTTTCGGTCTGGGTGAGTTTTTCCTTGTCTTTGTGTATGTGTTTCCGGATCCCAACATAGGATATAACTATCCTAATGGGGACCATTAAGTGTGTAGCGTTTATTTATTTATTACATATAGCTATAGTGATGAAAATATAAGACAGAAAACAAAAACGATTTTGTAAAGTTATTAATAATATTTTTTCGTCTATTGTTTCGCGGACACGGTTTTTGGTTCGAACGAATGACATCATCAATAAGCTTCGGGCACACATGATAACTTAACTACTAATTATTTTATTCTGTGCATTTATTGGGTCGGTGTTGTTGGATTTTATGAAACAAAAAAGTGCAATGAAAGATAGACAACTATAATTGTATATTTTCTATATCCGTCTTTCCTTCTTTTAATAAAAAAATTGACGGTCAATTGCTTTCTATCTCTCTTCCTTTCTCTACAAGACCCCCTCTTCCTTTCTTTGTCTCACGTGTACCAATCTATACACTCGACTTTTTCTTTTTTTTAGAAAACGTAGTATGTATGACTGTATGTAATATTTATGATAGCAAATTTAACCAAAACAATAATATTAAACAATGATTGCATTTATCAGTGTTCTTAAAATAATCAATATTTTAGAAGATTTTTTTATTTCGCTTATAATATAGTTATTTATCTTAAGCCTTTTACTTTAAGTCTTTTACTTCTTCACACTTGTGTGTGTACAAAATTATGAAATTATATATAAAAAAATATATACGATTTTTATTCGCATCTATATTGTCTGTCCGTTGCTTAAAGGAATGTTCGTGACCGCGACATTGAGATTTCAAGAAAATACGAAAAGTATTTCGCTGTATAAAGATATCCCTCGACATCGTCTGCATTTAATGTAAAATATCGTATTGATATAAAAGTTATATAGTAAATAGTATAATACATATAGATATCGCGATCAGAAAGATAGTCAGACGGACAGACGCGGCGAGAGACTTTGTTTAATAATATCAGCGGTTGTAAAGACACACACACACACTCGCACACACACTCAACGGCCCCCAATAGGATAGTCAAATCCTGTGTCGGGGATCCGGAAACACAAACCAGGACAAGGACAAATACAACCAGACCGGAAAATATGCTTACATGGACAAACATATTATGCTCCGAGCGGGAATCAAACCCACGACCTGTGGCCACTTTGGTCGAATGGTGCTACAATTTTTCCTTTCCGCTGTCGATTTGTAGTGATTGCCAAGCAAAGTCAGGATGGCGTCCTAAGTGTCTCAAGTTTATATACATAAGTAATAGTATAATCACTACATAGTATAAAACAAAGTCGCATTCTCTGTCACTATGTACGCTTAAATCTTTAAAACTACGGATTTTGATGCGGTTTTTTAATAGATACAGTGATTGAAGAGGAAGGTTTATATGTATAATAACATCCATTAAAGAGTGCAGAGAGACAAAAATCATTTTTGAGGTTTCTAATGTGATGTCGTAAATCATTACATTTAACGCGTGCGGGCCACGGGCAGTAATGAATAAATCAAAACTACTGGGTCGATTTTAATCATTTTTTCAGTGAATGACATAGGCTGTATATTTTATACGCGTGCGAAGCCGGAGCGGGCCGCTAGTAGTATAATAAAGTCACTGAAATATTGTAAAATCATGATTTTGTTTTTAAACAATTTCACGGGACAGGAATTTTGGTACAGATGTGTCGAGGAAATAAGAACATAACTTTCCTCCTACATTTATCAAAGGTTCGCTTTTAGTCCCTGGTACGAGGGACAAAAGTACCTAACTCTCTCCCGGCAAAATGACACTAACTAACTCACTTTACGTCCTGGTAGCCTAGCAACCGTATGCTTATCCCTCGTACTACCGACTAAAAGCGAAGTTTTCATCGTAGACATTACCACCCGAATTGACAATAATCCGCGGGTGAGAATGTATTACTTTTCTACCTCGGTGCGTAATGTAGGTACTATTAAACAGTCTAATAACAAGTCTGGAATAACATTTTTTTTTACTTGGAGAAATGCAGTTACGCACTCGAACGCCGGGACTGGTGCTATGGCGCAGGAGGTGTGGGACTCGGAGCCGGGCGCCCCTACCCACTAAAACCCAAAGGTCCCATCTAACGCCATAGTGGGACATTTATTAATATTTTTTACTACAGACATACGCTAAGTTTTATTTATTTTTCATTATATTTAGATACGAACCGGAAAAAAATCTCACGTTTTTATACACACTTCCTTGAAAATAATGCAATTTAATATTTTATAAGCTTATAAATATTAATATTTCAAGGTGAAACTTCAAAATGACGAACAACTGGTGGTTTTTTTATTGATGGTAGACCTTTTACTGTAAGAAACCGGCTAGGTAGGTCCCACCGCAGTATCATTTATCCTATCATAAAGTAGTAGTCTTTCGGTTTGAAGGAGATTGGAGCTAGTAGTGAAATATTTCTTCCTTTATCACACCTTCCCACCTATCCCTTGGATTGGCAACGCATCTGATACTTCAAGTTTCACGCGAGTTCATAGGTTGCAGAGCCTGTCTACCATTAGGCGGAACGTATGCTTGCTTGCCAATTTATCATGTCATACAAAACAAAATAATATTAAGAAGCGTTGTAAGTACTGCAAGAAGCATGTTCAGTTCAGATTCAGTCCTGAAGGTGGTTCTTTGAAATGGACTTCATCTCTTCTCCCAATTACTGCTCTTCTTTTGTTTTGATGTGGTTTCGCAATATATATCTGTCAGTCCCCTTTCGTCGGTTTGTATTAAAAATGCCTCAATAACAATCGTTGCTCACGCGAGAGAAAGGTAGAAGCTAGTATAGATTATAAAATAAAATATAATATAAAACCGTCATCTGTAATACATTTACTACATCAATATGAAAACGCTGATCTTTAAAAGTTTTAACTTCATTGTGACGTAGTTCTTATCCTTTACCAAAGATGGCGCTGTCAATAAAAAGTTTGTAGACTTAAAAATAGTTTTAAAAAGTTACATAAAGTAATGAGGAAAAGTTTTGAAAAATTATTTTTGGGGGCCAGGAACCCGTTCCTTTTTCACGGCCGTATCTCATTACTCTGCCCTCAAGTCTGCCAATGTCTAGACTATACATTCAGAAAAAGATATCTTAATGTGTAGAATAATTGGAAGTTTTATTAAATCAGTTAGTTAATCCGAAATCTAATAATTTTATTTAACTATTAGTATCTCATATAATTAGTATCTCATATGGTATATTTTTGTGTATGTTTAATTCCTTTTTTTTATTTGAAAGGGTGTAATAGCCATCTTATGATGGGATCTTGGAGAAATTTTGGGAAAGTCAAATTTTATTCGTGCCTTTTATATCGATATTTTATTTAACAATGACTTCTAAAGAAAATATTTATATTTAGGATATGATTTTTATATTTGTTAATATAGTTAGTATTGAATTGTAAATATTTTGTAATATTGGTTGTAAATAAAAAAAAAAAATATATATATTTTTATAAAACATTTAATTCTTGCTTTTCAGTTTTGAAATTCGTATTTTTTTTTTTTATTTAACATGTATCAATATAATTTATTTTATATGTATTAATATTTTTAGAATATGGAGTTTTCCAGGATCCACTCCAGATATTTGTCGACCCTTGTGTATAGTCCAGGGTGTTGGGGCTCCCCACAACTAATGCCCCACGACACCAAGCCCACCACAGTCCAGCGACCACTCGACATTTGGTACATCAGAGGTCCACCGCTGTCATGCTGAAAGTTAATTTTTTATTGTATAACCAACGTAACTCTGACACTGTTGTGGCGTTGTGGGTAGCGAGTCTGCCTTTAGCCTCGACGGTTGCGGGTTCGATTCACACTCGGGCAGATGTTTGCATTGATCTTACAAATATCTGCTGCGATCTCGGCGTTGTCGTTGTGGGTCTCTCCACCGTGTCTCGGAGAGCAATAAATCTTGATAAATAAATTGCTCCTATCCAATAAGTTACTGGTTCGCCCTTAGGGCCACGGAGGTCAGATGGCAATCGATCTGTGTAAGGCGGAGGCCCTATCTCCCACCCCTTCCTGTTATACCTTCTCACCCCTCACCTCCCTCGGCTTGACAACACGCATGGAATACTTCAAGTACCGCGTGCGTTCATAGATTGTGGTGACGGCTTACCAACAGGCTTGCCGGAGGCGGAATTTAATTCGTTATTATTTTTAAAGTCCTTAAATTTTCTTAATCATCAAGCTGCGGAACCCTTTAGTTTCTGTGCGTGATCCACAACGCGCTTGACCTTAATTATTTATGAATATTTAACGACGTTGTGGCGCAGCGGTAGGGACCTGACTTAATTGCCACCGGTCGCGGGTTCGATGACCACTCGGAGCAGTTGACAATTTTTTTTTCTTTGTGATATGGCATGAAAAATACATACAACCCTAAATTTCAACCTACTATCCTGTGTCGGGGGTCCGGTGTGTACATACACATCGACAAGGTCAAATACACCCAGACCGGAACACATGCCTGTATGGTCAATACAAACATCTGCTCCGAGAGGGAATCGAACCCGCGACATTTGGCGCTTAAGGCACGCTACGCTGCGTCACAACTTCGTCATATTAATGTAATTACAAGCTTATCATAAATACCTGACAGGAATCTCCTTCTTCATCCATATCCGCGGCGCATAACACTTCATCGAATATTGTGGCACTAAAGCACTTTTTGCATTTTTTCTGATTCCATACTGGTATTGACACTTCCATAAGAACTTTGCTCTTTGGACCACCGAACATTAATGTGCCCCATCCTTTAAAATAAAGAGAAATTCTATTACAAGATAATAATGGAAGTATTACCATCTCACAGAAAATCGGCGTAAAGTAACAGGATCAGTAGGTACTGTTACGTTACGATAAGTAAGAGCACTGGAGGCCCAGTCTCCCACCCTCTCATATCCTTCCTTTTATCCTTTCTCATCCCTTCCCTCATATCACACTTTTACTTGTTGTTGTGATACTTCAATTATCGCAAACGTTTTTAGGTTACAGTGACTGTTTACCATCAGGCGGACTGTATGCTTATATTACTAGATTTGCCTAGATAGGTGACACAGCTGCTTCATTTTCCCCCCAAAGAATCGGGATTGCGATTCAGCGGGGAAATGCTGCTATCATTTTTGCCACCATTCCCCGTGGACATGATTTATACAGTTGTAAATATAGTTTTTTTGTATGATAGAAGTTGGCAAACAAGCATACGGGCTACCTGATGGTAAGTGGTTGCCGTAGCCTATGAGCACTTGCAAGATTAGAAGGTGCCACTCACGCTTTGCCAACCTCGAGATATTGGTTCATAAATCTCCTCTGCCCAGTAAATTCACTAGCATACAGTGCCCTTCAAACCGGGACGCAGTAATGCCTAAGCACTACTATTTGGCGGCAGAATATTTGACACTGGTACCTACCTAACCGGCCTCTTGCAACAGAAGACCTACCACCAGTGTGATTGCACTGGTAGAATAATCTCTGCTGTGACAGAGGTTATCCCAACAGCGGGCGATGGGGTCGTCACATCCCGACGCCGATAAGTTATATTGGTTGTAAATAAAGTAAACTTTATACCGATTAAGGTAACAATTTCGCCTTCCAACTCCAACCCTCGAGGTGGGAGACAAATTGGCCACACGTACGTACTGAACACAGCTGGTCTATGAATTTTCACTATTGCTATATCGTATTGATAGTTGTTTTTGTCGAAAAGTTCGTGCTGACGTTTCTCTATAACACGGAAATCGTAAGAACGGGAATCGTTTTTTCGGCGACGATCGTATTCACCCAGACGTACGAATAATTCACTGGCTTTAAATCTGTGAAAGGAATTGAGTTATGGAGTAGATATGGTACAGGCACAGTAATAAAATAGTTCATTTTTTTTTTCTTATGTTACAAGTTGGCAAGCAAGCACACGGCCCACCTGATAAGCGGTTGTCGTAGCCTATGAGCGCGCGCAACATCATTAGTAGGTGCCACTCACGCGTTGTCAACCTCGAGATATTGATTTTTGAATCTCTTTTGCCCAATAATTTCAACAGCCTACAGTGCCCTTCAAACCGGAACACACTACTGTTTGGCGATAGAATATTTTGCACTGCGATGGTACCTACCTAGCCGGCCTCTTGCAATAAAAGACCTACCACCAGTGTGACTGATAGCACTGGTGGAATAATCTCTGCTGTGACAGAGATTATCCCAACAGCGGGCGATGGGGTCGTCACATCCCGACGCCTTCAAAAGTGTAAAGTAACAGTATCAGTAGGTAGCGCTGTGTTTCGTTCCATGAGTGAGAGCGCCGGAACCAATCCATGTTTTGCCTTCTCATTCCTTCCTTCTAGCTCTCGATATTCAAGTAGTGCAAGCACATTTAAGTTATTGGGTATTGCAACTGAGTTGCCCTTTAGAATACAACTGGTTATACGCTGGCTGACCTCGAAATGCGGCTGAGGAGTAGTCACTTCACGACTTTTCCCCAACATACGGTGGTAGCTAATCAGGCGGGCCTTTTAAGTTTTACCAATAGCATATACATGTCTTAGAATTTCTTCCACGACAAGCAGGTTACTTCAAGATGGTTTCCTTCACCGTTAAACACAAGATAAATAAACACTTGAAAACTCAGAGGTGCTTGCCTAGATTTGAATCCGCGACCTTCAGTTAAAGATTACTTTGTCGATGCCATCTCGGCTTTGTATCAAAAATTATTAGAAAATTAAATTAATTGTAACATAAAAATTATTAAACGAGCTTTTCTGCGCTTTAACGCTCCTACGCATTGCGCGTGTGATAAATGCCGTACAAATGTGTTATTAGTACGCGCCAGATTTAGGTAATCGTCATAATTTGACGACGTTGTGGCGCAGCGGTAGCAAACCTGCCTTAAACGCCACAGGTCACGGGTTCGATTCCCGCACGGAGCATAATATGTGTGTATTGACCATGCACGCATATTTTCCGGTCTGGGTGTATTTGTCCTTGTCCTTGTATGTTTCCGGACCCCGACACGGGATATCACTATCCTAATTTGACGTGAAACGTTGAATTGGGGGACGTTGAGTGTGTAGCGTTTATTATTATTTATTATTATTATTATTATTTATTATAATATCATAGTCAATACTATTTTACTATTTTGGTTGACACTGGATATTTACTTTCGAGTACAATGAGCCGCTGTAAGAACATGTCGATCAGTGATGAGGACACCGCCAAAGTAATCCTCAAAATCTTCAGGGCTGATGAGAGCCATCCACGGCCAATCTCGGGGACCAGCAGATTGGGAACCAGCCACTTTGCTCTGAGCTCGAGTACTTAGTCCACATCCTGAAATAGACAATACAAAATATCTGGTTGCTTCAAAACTTCAACATCAACGCATTGAAACGAAATCAGTCATAAACTTGCAACATAATCGGGTGAAGTTAGCACCAGAAGCTTGCAACAATGTAATAAATTTAGCGTACGACAACGACAGCTAATTACCTGGATTAACAGATTGGATACTTTTTATTCCGCAAGAGTTTCTACTTAAAAAACTACATTAATGCCAATTTTATATGCCTTATTTATAATTTAAAGCCTTAGGTCCAAATTACATTTATCAGCATCGACCATCATTTAGCTGTAAGGTTTTGAACACACAATGCAAACACATCACATGCCTAAGCATCCCTAAGCATGCTCAGCATGCTTCAGCATACATAAGAATGCGTACGCATCCCTAAGCACACTTTGACGGCTGTTTAATACTGTAACGTGTTGTATCGAATGTTGCACATATAAGCATTTTGAACAGAAAAATAATAATAATGAATAGCGAATCAATGCTGAAATAAGAATTGATGTGTACGCATCTTCATATAAAATGCCTATTTTTTTATAGAGAGAATGCTGATTGATGCAATTCAATTCAATGGTGTATATATTATAATAGTTAGTTTATATTTGTTATATTTGTAGAAATACATGCAACACCAGTGAATTAGAGTAAATCCTGTAAGGCTAACTGTAAACTGCTTTTGGTGTCGGGATGTAACGACCCTATCGCCCGCTGTTGGGATAGTCTCTGTCACAGCAGAAATTATTCTACCAGTGCAATCAGTCACACTGGTTGCAAGAGGCCGGCTAGGTAGGCACCACCGCAGTGTAAAATATTCTGCCGCCAAATAGTAGTGCTTAGGCATTACTGTGTTCCGTTTTGAAGGGCACTGTACGCTATTGAAATTACTGGGCAGAGGAGATTTAAGAACTAATATCTCGAGGTTGGCAACGCGTGAGTGGCACCCACTAATGGTGCTGCAAGCGCTCATAGGCTACGGCGCCCACTTACCATCTGGTGGGCCGTACACTTGTTTGCAAAATTGTAACATTAAAAAAAATTGAGAAATAAATAAATTCTTAAAAACCTCTGGTTTCAGGACGATCGAATCTAAACGACAATGCATTTTCGTCTTTCGAAGCGGTTGCGGGCAGGTTGCCTGCCAACGCATCCATGGCGCTGGCCATCATACCATCTGGACAGCAGACACCGATAGCGCTAAATACAAATCAAAATCAAGTATTTTATTCAACGTAAAAAAACGAAACACTAATTTGTTGACATTCAAATTCTTCCACCGGCTTCAAAATTAAACCTATACAGAAGAAATAAAACTCAGGGCGTTTATTATCAATGTAATTATTATTACTCTATTATTATTTTATTGTAAATTTTATATTAAGAGTTTCTGCATGTGGCCCTGTGGCAAAGTAATTTCAAATGGCTAAACCAATTTTAGTTTTAAATGTAATTAATGATAATAATTAATTGAAAACGGAGGTTTTCAAATTTTAATTTTATTAATTACTAGCGGCCCGCTCCGGCTTTGCACGGGTATAAAATATATAGCCTATGTCATTCACTGAAAAAATGATTAAAATCGATCTTTCATTACTGCCCGTGGCCTGCACGCGTTAAATGTAATGTTTTACGACATCACATTAGAAACCTCAAAAATTTATTTTTTTTCTCCACTATTTTTATACATATAAACCTTCCTCTTCAATCACTCTATCTATTAAAAAGACCGCATCAAAATCCGTTTCGTAGTTTTAAAGATTTAAGCATACATAGGGACAGAGAAAGCGACTTTGTTTTATACTATGTAGTGAAGTTTCTATCCATGACACCGTTGTGACTTTGTAGGTAGCGAGTCTGCCTTTATTATCGACGATTGCGGGTTCTTATCGGATTTTTATCGTGAGGTTCAAGAAAGACTGGTGGAAAACCTTTTTTACAAGACTGTCTCTGTATTCTACCACAATCTCGACATTGTCAATGCGTGAGTGACACCTACAAATGAATGTTGTTGCAAGCGCTCCTAAACTACGATAACCGTTTACCATCAGGTGGGTCGTATGATTAATTGTCAATTTAGTCAAATAAAAGAACTTACGAATGGTTAATAATGCATAAGTAATCCATGACCTTAACGAAATCCTTTTGAAATTCTTCCTGTATGCAGTAGTGCAAGTGCCGGCAGTGCCCAGCTTTGCCATTTGGAAGAAGGCAAGCCTGATGAGGTATATTAGGCTGGAAATAAAATATTTTACTTTTTAATATTTTTGTCAATGGGGACGGACGTTTTTTTTTTCATAAAGTTTGGCAAACAAGGATACGGTCGCCTGACGGTAACCTATGAACGCTTGCGATACTTGAAATATCACAAGCGCGTTGCCAACCCAAGGAACAAGAGGGAAGGAATGAGAAGGGAAAAAAGGAAGGCAACAGAGGGGGTGGGAGATTGGGCCTCCGGCGCTCTCACTCATCGCACGAAAGGCAACAGTGCCTTCTGATACTGTTACTTTAGGAAGATTTTCTGTGAGATGGTAGTACTTCTCCGGTCGAGCAGGTCCATTTTTGCTGGGAGAATCATGGCCCCACTACCGTAAGGACCGTACCGTACGTAATCTGGAACTAGATATTGTCGTCCAGGGAAGAGATTTTGACTTATGTCAGGTGTTACAGGGCCGGATTTAGGGGATAGCATCCGAGGCTACAGCCCCGAGCCCTCACAACAAGGACTTCGAAATGAAATATCTTTCTATTCCATTGCTTTTATTGAGGGTAAAATTCAATTTCAGATAATTATCCTTTTTGTGTATAAATGTTTGTTAAAAGGATTTTTAAGGAATATTAGCAAGGTTTTTCAAGGCATTATAATTATTCCTATTGCCCCTCCAAATAAGCTCGGAGCTTGCGCTAGGATTGGATACGACCGCCACTCTCGCGTTAACGGAGTGGAGCCGGCCTTTCTACCGTATAGCTATTGAGGCTCGACTTTATTTATTTAACAACAAATTAGTTAATTATAAACTCAACTGAATAGAAAATATATATTTTACAAAATAATTAGAGACCAGGCCTCCTTTGTTGCCCCAAGGTCTCCAAACCTCTACATCCGGCCCTGTGGTGTCATAATGTGTATCATAAAATATTGCACCACGACGGTGAACAAGAGTGCGGGTCATTACTGGTAAGCCTTCACCATAGGTTACAAGAATGTAAAATGCGACCTTTCAACTTTTAAGAGAGAAAGCGGAAAGGACAAAGAGTTTTGACGATAAATATAAAAAAGTTTGACTAATTTTTTTATTTATTTAATTTTTGATTAACGACGTTGTGGCGCAGCGATAGCGAACCTTAAGCGCCTCAGGTCGTAAGTTCGATTTCCGCCTGGAGAAAATGTCTGTATTGAACATAGAGGCATATTTTCCGGTCCGGGTGTATTTGTCCTTGTCATTGTGTATATTTCCAGACGGATGACCCCCAGATGTATGACCCCAACATAGGATATAACTGAGTGTGTGGCGTTTATTTATATATAAAAATCAAAAGCTTCTCAAAACGGCTTGTTAAGAAGAAAGTTATTTCATTTCAAGTTTCGAAATACCGGTCGGGCATACCAGCAATTATAACGCTGCATTTAATACGAAGTTTAATTACTCGCCTGGTTTTCATTAAGCTCAACGAATCGTTTATTGCGTCCATGACCGAAGTGCATTCCGCCAGCCTTTAAGAAATTCTGCCATTCTGAATCGAGGAGTTTCGCTGGACAAAAATAGTTTATATAAAAATAATACAACGTTATCTGAATAATTATAACTTTCTTTACAATAAAATCTTATCAATAAAAATATTATTCAGTTCATAACTCGACCAGGAAAGACCTTCTAACTGAAAATCGGCATAAAGTAACAGAGTTCTGTTGCGTTTCGCGTGATGATGGACAGCACCGGAGGCCCAAAATCCCGCCCTCTACTTTTCCGTTCTCAACAACGCTACTGGGGGTTGGCAACGCGCATGTGACACTTCAAGTATCGCGCGCGTTCATAGGTTGCGGTGACTGCTTACCACGATCGTTAGGTTAAGCAACTTTAGGCGCGGTCAGTCACTAGATGGGTGATCGCATAGTGGTATTTCAACCGAGCGTCTCCGTGCTTCGGAGGGCACGTAAAAATCGGTCCCGGCTGTTGGCAATTTGACAACAGTCGATAAGTCAAGTCAGAGGCCTACGGGCGACCTGAACAACTCTGACACTAAGTTGGCCACTAACCACTCGATGAGAAGAAGACTGCTTACCTTCAGGCGGACCGTATGCTTGTTTCCCAAACGGTCATAAAAATATATTTCAAAGCTTTGAAAATAATCTTTTTCATATCTTTTATTTTAAAATACTAATTCATATAATACTAGCTCAGAAAATTTATTAACATAAAATACACATCAAATTTGAAATTCTTACATTTTGTCAATTGTCCCTCAGAAGTCGAAATAAAAACCACAATTGAAATCAAAACACGCCACATGATAGCGGTTGGATTGCAACTAAATAATATTCATGAAAAAACTCAGTTAAGATTTTTATAATGTTATATTAATAAAATAAGTGTTAAACCCACAGGATGTTAGTTTGATAGCAGTACAAATGACAGCGGAAATGCACATTATTACAAAAAAAAATGTTTAAAAAAATTGTATCGATTAGCACTTGTTATCGAATCTCATTCTGAGTAATTGGTTTTTACCCAACTTTTCTTTTCTTCAGAAGTTGGTCCCTCTATTGCATTTTACTGAGATCCGACTTCTGATAAAAATGTATAAGGCCTGACTAACTTTAAACGGCCAGCCTAAACCCTTGGACATAGAAAGATGAATTTTTTCACAGGTGTTGTATGTAAAACGTAAACGTGCACTAAAGAAGGATTTTATGAAATTCAATCCTTACGGGGGTGAAAAAGAGCAATTTGTAATTTTTTCAACTGGAAAAATTACACTTTATTTTAAAGTTAATTATTAAAGATAGAGATAGAGAGAGAGAGAGAGAGAGAGACACACGTGTTTTAACATTTTCTAAAATTCCACCCCTGAAGTGTTGAAATATTTTTTTTTTTTTTTAAACGCTACACACTCAACGGCCCCCATTAGGATAGTAATATCCTGTGTCGGGAGTCCGGAAACATTCACAATGACATGGACAAATACTGATTTTTTTTATTTATTTAATTTTTGATTAACGACGTTGTGGCGCAGCGATAGCGAACATTCACAATGACATGGACAAATACACCCAGACCGGAAAATATGCTTGCATGGTCAATACAAACATATTATGCTCCGAGCGGGAATCGAACCCGCGACCTGTGGCGTTTAAGGCAGGTTCGCTACCGCTGCGCCACAACGTCGTCAACGTCGTCAATTTGATTTCAAAGTTTATATTTGAATCGTTATTTACGCAGGTGAAGCCGCCGGCAGAAGCTAGTCACTATATCAAAACCATTGTGGTTTCGATATACATACATGTTATGAAAAGACATAACAAGGAAAATAATAATTTATATATTATCAATATGCTATTTTATGTAATTAAATTACCTAATATCTACATATTATATACAAAATCTAAGGTTTCTACGTTTGTTTGTTAATACACAATGAGATAAACGACTTTTACCAGTTTTATGATACAAGTTAGCAGACAAGCTTACGGCCCACCTGGTGGTAAGCGGTTGCCATAACCTATGACCGCTTGCAACAAAATTAATTGTATTGGATCGTTCTTGTATTTCCTTTGGCCAGTAATTTCTATAGCCTACAGTTTTCAAATCGGAACACAGTAATGCCTAAGCACTACCGTTTGGAGGTAGAATATTTGACACTGCGGTGGTACCTACCTAGCTGGCCTCTTGCAACAAAAGACCTACACCAGTGTGACTGATTGCACTGGTGGAATAATCTCTGCTGTGATAGAGGATATCCTAACGCCAGTAAAATGGCCGGACTTTTCAAAGTATCATATTATCCCAAAAGTGTCTAAACTTCTTAGTTTTTACGTTTTACTGAAAGAAAAAGAAGACGAATTATCATGCTATACAATACCTACCACCTACCACCGGAAGAAACCTACCACCGGCTTCCTGGGGAGGAGAACCGGGTTATGTCCACACATATTCCATGTCAAGGTGGTAACTGCATGGGGACTCACTGAAACCTCCTCGGTGGCCGACTTCAATGCGTTTGTCTGGTTATGGGAACCCTCGCAGAACGAACCAACGCGACCTGACAATCACTGCGTTCCGAAGGCGAGCGAAGCTCGGTCCTGGTGGGTGGGTGGGCGAGATGGCTAAGCCAGACATTTCTTTTAACATAGCGCGCTCTCTCCAACCTCGATAGCATCCTAAGCCATGTTTTAGTCTCGCAGGAGACGTCATAAGACTGGAATCAAGTTTGAGTCCCCACGAAGACCTTACGTTTTTTAAGGTCGGCCCTAGCCAGTGACGCTATCAAGAGCAGAAATAGTCACGGGCGTAGCGAGGTAGGAGTAAAAATACAAGCATTTTGAACTAATAACTATTGAAGAATAAATAAAGCTTATATTATATTATTAACTATTGAAGATAAAAATCTTAATTTGGGGCTCAGAGGGTGGCCAAATTAAAATGTTGCCCTCCTCTAGGCCAAATGTTGGCTACGCCTTTGGCAATACTCATGTAGAAAAAATTATCAAAAAATATGTCTACAAAACTCGAAGTGAAGCAAGGGCAGGTCGTTATAGAATAAATTAATAACAATTAATTTTAATGAGGAAGCTCTTATCAATTATTGTTATTATAAATATTTTATATTATTGTATTTAATAACAGCGGTTTGATCAAAATATGCAATTAAATTTAACATACCTTTGTTTGGACTCTACTCCGGCTTTTTAACCGACTTCAAAAAAGGAGGTTCTATGTTCGAGTGTATGTATATTTTTGTTGTTCACCAATTACTATGTAAATTGAAAACTCACTTAGAAAATTCTTTTTTTGTTAGTCAGCTTAGCCGGCTGACCTAGCTTACATCAGCTGATAAGGTAACGGCAAACTGTCTTAATTGCACAACCTACAATCTACATGCCTTTTCACACGTGCCGGCGCCGACTATCATTTCGCTTTCAGACGACCCAAATTTGAAACCAGTAGCTCGTACGCAGTGTGAATCCGGTGAGCACCCGACGACCGCTGGCCGAGCAAAATTACCCCGGTACGTGTGAAAGCTGTTGTTTTTAAGCGAAAAATAATAAAGATATGTTTTAACTTTTTCTATAAATTCTCCGGGAGGAAAGGGTTAGAGTTTGTATTCTCCTTCTTATTGAGTGGCCAACCTAGTTTCAATTGTTCTGGTCGCCCGTAGGCCTCTGAATTGACTTTTCGACTATTGTAAATTGTCAACAGCTGGGACCTTTTTTACGTGCCCTCCGAAGCACCGAGACGCTCGGTTGAAATACCACTATGCGATCACCCATCTAGTGACTGTCCGGGCCTAAAGTTGTTTAACCTACCGATCGTTTACCGATCAGTGGGTGCATTCGGCCATGAGCGTCTCAGAGTTTGTATTAAAATCGTTATCCACGCCGCTAGCAGAAGCTAGTATCTTATATAGTATGTTAAAGGCGTCGGGACGTAACGGTAATCTCTGTCACAGCAGAGATTGACACACTGGTGGTAGGTCTTTTGTTGCAAGAGGCCGGCTAGGTAAATACCGCCGCAGTGTCAAATATCCTACCACAAAGCAATAGTGTCTCTGACATTACTGTGTTCCGGTTTGAAGGGCACTGTAGGCTAGTGAAATTATTGGAGATTAAAGAACCAATATCTTGAAGTAGGCAACGCGTCAGTGGCACCTACTAATGGTGGTGCAAGCGCTCATAGGCTACGGTAAAAACTAAAATAAAAAATATATATATCCCTACGTCATAGAGCTCTTTCCAACTAATCGTATTATATTTATTTCCTTGATTGGTTCAGAGATTATGCTTTACCAAACAATGAAGCGTGAACAAAATGGTTTTACCAGCATAATGAATCATAAAGTCGTGCCCTCATAAAATGTTATATTGTTGTTTTTCCGCGACCGCATACGCCTTGAGTTACATATATTTATTTTTAATAAACGCTACACCCTCAACGGCCCCTATTAGGATAGTTATATCGCGTATCGGGGGTTAGGAAACATACACACTGACAAGGACTAACACACGCAGACCGGAAAACATGTCTGTATTATCAATACAAACATCTGTTCCGTTCAGGAATCGAATCCGCGACTTGTGGCACTTATGGCAGGTTCGCTACAGGTGTCCCCCCCACCGCAGAGGTAACACTCTGCGGTACCCTGGGCTTGTCGTGCCGGGGGGCTCAGTAGCCGGGAGTAATAGTCGACGGTGCTTAGAGGGGCACCGTCGGCTACCCGGTGAAGCGAACAGGGTTGCCGGCTTCCCGAGTCTTTGGGGAAGGACTCGGGAGTCGGTCGGTGGGGGCCGCAAGGCCCACCCGCGTTTACGCCGGCGGTGTACATATGTATATAGTGGAGGTATACCGACTTCTTGGGCTTGCCCTGGAAGTCGGCCGGTGAAACCGTAAGGCCTCGGAGTTGTATATTTGTATATTGTATATTTGTATATGTTTGTATATATTGGGGTTTTGCCGTCTTCCTGGGTTTTCCTGGGAAGTCGGCACAGGCGGAGGCCGCAAGGCCTGAGCGCGAAAGCGCTAGGTGGGTTTATTTGTGTATATTTGTATATATGTGTATATATGTGGGGTATCGCCGGCTTCGTGAGTTTATTGAAAAATAAACTTTCCGAAGCCGGCCCAGGCGGAAAGGCCGCAAGGCCTAGGCGCGTAAGTGCCACGGGGGTTTATATTTATCTTTATATGTGTATTAGTATGTATGTTATGTATTTATGGCGGCACTATGTTGCCGCCCAAGGCGGAGGCCGAAAGGCCTGGCGCGTTCGCGCGCGGAAGTGTGTATATATTGGTATATAAGTATTTGTGTGTAATTATAAGTATCTATGGCGGCACTATGTTGCCGCCCCAGGAGGGCCCCTCCGGGCAAGCGTCGGGGCGTCGCGGTTGAATGCGCAAGCGATCCCGTGACGTCCCACTATGGCGCTAGACGGGACCTTGGGGTTTTAGTTTGGGTATGGGGGCCAGGTCTTCTAAAGACCATTGCACATGGCCTCGAGTCCCACACTCCCCGCGCCACTTTTTACCATCTGTCCCGCCGCGGGGGTGCGTAAATGCATTTCCCCAAGTAAAAAAAAAAAAAAAAAAAAAAGGTTCGCTACAGGTGCGCAACAATGTCGTCAAATTTCTTTAAGATTGTCATCTCTCACTGTCAGACGTAGAAGACTAGACTGTATAACTACAATGACCGAAACGAAATTAGTCACACGCTAATTTCGATTATGATTTGCAAAACAAAACCTTACTAAGCAGCGAATGACTGTGATTAACTTCTTTCCATTAGGCTGGTGTTAAATTTATGTAGGGGCACCATCCAGTGTACGACATTCTTTCTGTAAAGAAAGGCCAATTCATAGTATATACCAATATAATCAAAGTTCCCTGCCAAATCTTATCTGCGTTAACCTTTTTTTTATGTCAGAGAGGGCAAACGGGTAGGCTAACCTGATGCTAAGCGATCTCCACCGCCCATGAACATATGTAGCACCAAAGCATGCAAGTATTTTCCGCCCTTTTTAGGATACAACTGGTTATACGCTGGCTGTCCTGGAAACAGCCAATTCTCGAGTCCAACGTACGGTAGTAGCTAACCAGATCATTGAAGCCCTACCACCAGCATTATAGTAATATATATCTCTTTTATAATATACAGAGTAGTGTAAATATTTATTGTTATCAAGAACCCTATTACTTATAATATATCTAATACCTTTAAACGAGCAATTCTTGTATATATACAACGACATTTAGTATAGGTACAGAGAGTTTCATTTTGATAAAATGTCATTGTATCCGTATATCCAGGCAATGAACACTCTCTAGAAAATATGACTCTTCCTGAAAGTATAATAGCAAACTAAAGTAGAGCTACTTCAGTAGATGGCGTTGTAAAATATTATTCATATTTCATTAATAATGAAATTCGTAAATATTTATAGTTTCCAAATAAAAACACCACGATTTACCAAAAAATACCGAGCAACGCTTGATCATGCATGTACTTATACTTATTATAAAACCATTGCTCCTATTATCAGTATAATAAGCCGGCAAATAGTAGTGCTTAGGTATTACTGTGTTCCGGTTTAAAGGGCACTGTACGCTAGTGAAACTACTGGGCAGAGGAGATTTAAGAACTAATATCTCTAGTTGGCAACGCGTGAGTGGCACCTACTAATGGTGCTGCAAGCGCTCATAGGCTACGGAAACCACTTACCGTCAGGTGGGCCGTGCTTGTTTGCCAACTTTTAACACAAAAAAAGCGCGTAAATACGGACAGAGACTCATTTATAACATGTATGTATGTATGAATCATAATAAGTAAGACGTGCTGGCCCTCAAATTGATGCGATCATCCTTACCGTCTGACATTTAAATTGCAGGAATGATTAAACCTCAAGTGGGCAGGTCCATACTTCCAATCCGTCATCGGATTCCCGACTTCAGAGTCGGTAGTGTTTAAAGGATTTTTTTAAATAAATAAATAAACGCTACACACTCAACGGCCCCCATTAGGATAGTTATATCCTGTGTCGGGGGTGAGGAAACATACACAGCAAGAACAACCACACCCAGACCGGTTATGGTCAATACAAACATCTTCTCTGGGCGCCACGAACCCGCGACCTGAAATATGTTGTTGATTTAATTTATATCCGATACCGGATAAATACAGCGCACATGCAGCTTTTGCATTGGGATTATCAATAAGCTGACAACCGCAATACCCAAGAATTTATATAAGAAAATTTAAAATAAAACTCAAGTCAAAAAGAAAAGGTAACATTTAAAATGTCAAAATAATACGTATCGTTCCAATACAATTCGATCAATTAATACATATAATTATAAACACATTTTGATGGATGGCATGATTATAAATTTGCTCATAGAAATGGCGGTATAATATCGCGGCGGGTACCACTTACCTAACTCAGACCCTTCACATGATTGACAACAATAATTTACTAGTAATTGTGGATTACTTTTTTACCAACAGGCGGATTTACCAACAGGCTGAGTAGGCTTGAGTTTAGGGTGGCAAATTTGGGGCACGAACTTTTTGTTGCTACCTCATACAAATCAAAAAGATTTCCGCTTGACGGTTTCCTAATGTGTACTGGTTGCCGATGAGTTTCCCCTCTCATTTGTCATTGTACATTCCGAGTAGCAAACTTCCATATTCTAGAGTAAAACAGCTAGTTCGTCGCCCCCCAACCAGCAATCAGTCTTCTGTTAAATTGTAAAAATAATCTAAGAGTGACAAATCTTACAGCCAATACCTTGGAAATTTTTAAATTCGCCACTTAGAACAGTCTTGTATCATCATATCCAATGAGTTCATCAAAAGGATTGCAACAGTCAGAAGGCAATCGCTCTGCGTAAAAATGTAACCCGTCAAATCAGTATAACAGCATAACCAGATCCTTCCTTCCATTATTCCAGGTAAATACCGGTAATAAGAAGTCGAGAAAACGGCAGGCACAAGTTAATTTAATAGTTTATTAAATTCTGGGTATCTTCAATGGAAAACCCAGAAGTAATGACGCATGACAACTAGATAAGACCCCTATTAGTGCCTCAGAGTATAAAGTCTACAAACAAAAAATTTTAACAAACGAAAAAATGTTCCTTTCTAAGGGTGATGATAAAATTAACGAGACGCTCCAGGTGCGCTCACTGATCGGTAAGCGATTGGTGGGTTGAGCAACTTTAGGCATGATCAGTCACTAGATGGGTGGTCGCGTGGCATTTGAACTCAGCGTCTCCGTGCTTCGGAGGGCACGTAAAAAGTCGGTCCCAGTTGTTATCATTTTGATAATAGTCGAAAAGTCAAGTCATATCCCTATAACAATAAGAAGAAGAATTAATTGATAGTGATTTTTTTCCACAAACACAGAAGGTTAAGATTTCCGAAAACTGGAAGAAATGATTCATGTTTAAAGTTCATAGTAAAATTCAAACCCTAAGCATTTGAAGCGCCTATCGGAAAACTATTTCAATCAAACTATCTTCCATTGGAATTGTACAAACTAGTATTTATTGAGATACTAGCGGCCCGCTCCGGCTTCGCACGGGTATAAAATATATAGCCTCCGTCATTCACTGAAAAAATGATTAAAACCGATCCAGTAGTTGTGATTTATTCATTACTGCTGTGGCTCGCACGCGTTAAATGTAACTCTTTAACTGTAACTCTTTTCTCCACTATTTTTATACATATAAATCTTCCTCTTCAATCACTCTATCTATTAAAAACCGTATCAAAATCCGTTGCGTAGTTTTAAAGATTTAAGCATAAATAGGGACATAGAAAGCGATTTTATTTTATACTATCTAGTGATATATGACGAAATGACAAAATCAGGGCGTCTGTTTCTTATGCCATGACTTGGTTGTTATCCCATAACAACTTATAATAATCGTTAACTCTGGATAAGTAAATTGCTCTTATCCAATGAGTTACTAGTTCATTAGGGTTGCGGAGGTCAGATGGCAATCGCACCGTTTAAAAAAGTAGTAACCTGTCAAATCCGGATAAGAGACCCTGGGTAAATAAAATACCGGGAATAAGGCTAGATCGATGAAGAAGAAGACGGTTGGCAAACAGGCGTACCGTCCGCTTGATGGTAAGCAGTCATCGCCACCTTCAACGCGGATTAGCATATCATATAACGCCTAGCGTTATATTTTATTTATTTTGTTTTACCAACAATTCTTTACAATGACACATTATTATGGTTCTTTATAATAGAATCGACAAGTTTTAAAGTTATTTCTTTTGAAGGATAGGACGTCTATGGAAACTTAGTGTACGATAATAAAGTATATGTTTTTTTTATTAAAATTGTTTTTACGCATTAAGATGAGTTATCTTAATAAAAAAGAAATAAATTGTTTATTTCACGTCCAACTGTATCAACTGTGTTAATGAGTTTATTTATAATTAAGGCCACTCGTTTTACCAGTTGGTTTTCCCTTGTGAAAGTTTCTTTCGATGAAATGTATCCTTACTAATAAATGCGTATTTGAATTGGTTTGTTTGTTACGCTTTCACGACTTAGCGACACAACCAATCATCATTTAATTTTGCATACAGTATGTAGTAGTTTTCAAGAGTTCGCAAAGAGAGATAGACGAAACGACAAGAAACGTGTATATAAAAACTCCCAACGTGTGCTAAAATAATTTTTTTTTTGCTAAATAAAACATCGTCACATAATATGGCATCAACTTCTGTTATAGAAAATATTTATTTTTTTATTTTTAGTTTTGACGTCGGTTTTTTTTTCTAAAAACTTTATTTATAGTTTTTAGTTACTAATGATAGTATTTAATAATTAATGCAATTTTAAGACATATGGGTTTCTCAAGGATGGCAACTAGACCAAAATGAATGAATTGAATCATCAAAATCGGTTCACCCAGTCGAAAGTTATGAGGTAACTATCATACATAAAAAAACAGTCGAATTGAGAACCTCCTCCTTTTTTTGAAGTGGGCTAAAAAATAACTTTTAGGTAGTCCGGCAACATGATGCGCAAGCAAAGCAAATATTTCTGAACACAGATCCACACAGAACTGCAGGAAGATGCTAGTTGAAAAGTTTTAAATAATATATTTCCTTGTTTATTCCACTTTCTCTTGTTTTTACCCAAAGACAACACAATAATAATGAAGTGGAAAAGTGATTCACCTTCTGTTTGCTCTGTTACTTAACAAAGGAAAACTCTTTTTACGTGAAAGTGCACAGACGATGATGATATCTTTTTTTTTGAGTGTCTTTACGGTTGGCCCTAGTGGCCTTGACAGCGTCACCGGTGGGAAGATAATAATAATATAAACACATGCAGAATAGTTCAAAAGTTTTTATCTATAAAAGAAAATTCATTAACAAATAAGAAATAAAATGCATATATATGTATTAAAAAACACACACACACAAATTTGATTACCGTTTGGCCAAAAGCCCGCGGTAATTTCGTAAGCCTCGGCAACGAGAGAATCCTCAGTGATTACAAATCTATAATAATAATAATAACTTGATTTCCAAACAGAACAATCATTACAAAACAGTGACAGAACACTACAACTTATAATGATCTAAAACTATTTATAATAGCATTCGTTGCTGAACTAAATAACAACTTGTATTTCAGCGTACGGCTCCGATGACGTCCTTAGCCGTGGTTCGGCTTCGCAAGAGGCACCCTAAGGACGGAATCAAATTTGAGCCCCCGTGAGGGCTGCCCCTTAATCACGGCTGAGTCTCTGTACTCGAAGGTGACGCTGTCAAGGCCAGTAAGGCCAACAGATATACACATTCCGAAAAAAAAAAATCAGCGTACGGCGCCATTCCCCACAGATATTTAAGCAAGAAAATAGTAGTTTAATTAATTTTACATTAATGAAAATAAAGATTATTCTTTATTGTTTTATACTAAAAAACTTAAAAATATGTGTTACTTTGAACCTCTCTTAGTGTATTGTGAGTATGTACGTGTGTGTGTGAGAGAGAGGGTGAATGAAAACGATATTTTGTGATGATATCTATCGATGAAGACTATAGGAGAAGTTTTGCTGGTTTTCCACCTGAAGAGCGCCTCAGTTCGTGAAAACCTCATGAAGTATATAAGTCAATATCATCTGACAACGGTTGGTGAACTCTCAAAATCAATGTTTGGGAAGTTTTTCCGAACAATGCTGAGAGGTTTCACCATTTTGGTACAACATACTGTATAGATAGGTTTTTATATAATATAAAGTACTAGCGGCCCGCTCCAGCTTCGCACGGGTATAAAATATATAGCCTATTACTAAATACCTTTTATTTCAAAGGCGTCGGAATGTGACGACCCCATCGCCCGCTGTTGGGATAACCTCTGTCACGACAGAGATTATTCCACCAGTGCAATCAGTCACACTGGTGGTAGGTCTTTTGTTGCAAGAGGCCGGCTAGGTAGGTACCACCGCAGTGTCCAATATTCTGCCGCCAAATAGTAGTGCTTAGGCACTACTGTGTTCCTGTTTGAAGGGCATTGTACGCTAGTGAAATTACTGGGCGAACGAGATTTAAGAACTAATATCTCGAGGTTGGCAACGCGTGATTGGCACCTACTAATGGTGCTGCAAGCGCTCATAGGCTACTGCAACCACTTACCATCAGGTGGGCCGTATGCTTGTTTGCCAACTTCTAAGATAAAAAAACGAAATTCTGAAAAAACTTTTTCGTTGGGACTATAAGAAAATACACGGAAGTATGTATCCTTTGAAATGTTCAGTCATAACTTTAGAATAGAGAAATAAAGATTTAAACATTAACGCGAGCGAAGCTGCATCCTAGCGCATGTTGAAGTGTCTGTTTTTTGCTAGACCGACTTTAACGAGACTTCACTTGCAGATAGCTGATGTTATAAGGACTTCTTCTTCTTATCGAGGGGTTAGTGGCCAACCTAGTGTCAGAGTTGCTCAGGTCGCCCGTATTATCGTTATAAGGACTAATTTAGACTTTTATTTTGGGAAAAGAATAAGTGTTCCTTGGAGTAAAGAATAATTGGTAAACCACGAGAGTGAAGTCGCGGATGCCGCTAGTTAATAATAAATCATCATATCACATCAATATCAAAAGCAATTATGTTATTTACGAACGATAACCTACATTTTAAAATGATTTGTCACTTTACGGGAAATTGTATGCGTAGTGTTATCAATGATTGTTATCTGACTGCTGATATGTGATAAGGATCTAAGCCCATAGACGGCACAGCACGTCAGGGGAGTTTTTGTGACAATGTTTTTGTGACAAATTCAAAAACTAATAAGTATGACGATATATTTGGGATGACGATGATTACAACCATGGACACCGTTGTGGCGTTGTGGGTAGCGTGTCTGCCTTTAGTCTCGACGGTTGCGGGTTCGATTACCGCTCGGGCAGATGTTTCTTAAATTTCTGTCTCGGTCTGGGCGTTTGTCTGTGGGTCTCCCCACCGTGCCTCGGAGAGCACGTTAAGCTGTCGGTCCCGGTTGTTATCACATAACATCTGATAATAATCGTTAACTCTTGATGAGTAAATTGCTCTTATCCAATGAGTTACTGGTTCGCCCATAGGGTTGCGGAGGTCAGATGGCAATCGCTCTGTGTAAAATTAGTAACCCGTCAAATCCGTATAAGAGTAATAAGCAGACCCAGACCCTGGGTAAAATAAAATACCGGGAATAATGCTAGGACGAAGAAGATGATTACAACCATGACTAGCGTAGGTACCATACCGAAGCTGTTTTAGTAGTAGTAGAGCCATGTTCTTCTCAGCACAAATGGGCTTCGATCGGGGAAATACTATCCTCTTACAGAAAATCGGCGTAAAGTAAATATCAGTAGGTACTGTTGCGTTTCGTTTGATGAGTGAGGGCCCCGGAGGCCCAAAACTCTCATCCCTTCTATTCCTTCCTTTTCACCCTTCTCATTTCTTCCCTCCTATCCTTTAGATTGGCAACGCTCAATGTGATACTTTAAGTATCGCAAGCATTCATAGGTTGCGGTGACTGCTTACCATCAGGTGGACCGGATGCTTTTTTGTCAACCGTCAACATTATGATTTATATGGCCTCCATAGCGGTTGAAGAGCCGACTTCGCAGGTTCGATCCTGACCCCCTTGAGCTATTGTAAAAGCGATAGGAATGTTAAAGTAAAGCCTTGAAAAATCAATGCTTATAATTCTTAAAAAAAAAAGTTGTTTGTATTCGTCACATAACAATCCCCTACGTGACGTATCGCAAATGGGCGGGGGCCTTTAGTCATATTTGACTTGCATTAAGTGACGTATAAACAAAAATGGTTCCGAAAACTTGTAGAACGTTAGTCAGCACATCCGGCATTATTCAATAGATAGCTTGTGCCTAAGAGCATTAAAATATTATAATATTATTTATTCTGTAATTTATACGTAGAAATAGCATTTTTACGAGTTAACCACTTGTGCTAAGGGAAACAAGCAGAAGAGGGAAAAGTACATATTAATTATAAGGAAAAAGGTCATAAGTAAAATAATGGTGAAGGTCAATATTTACGCTTACTATACTATATCAACTCTGTCTTTTTATTCCATAATATTCTAAATTTTTTGTTTTAATATTTATTTTATATTACACTATTGTTATATTTTATGTATATTAATACAATATTTAAGTTTTGTTTTTTTGTCAATAATTCATATGCACTTAATTAATATCATGTAGATATCGTCCGAGCAACTGATTAAACATTTGTTTGTAACTGGTAACGGGTACCCACAGCACAGGATTTGCCTAGTGTGGAACCACTGGATATTTTATATTGCTGTTAAGTGCTGTGTGTTAATAAAACATTTTTTATTTTATTTTTTTTATTTATAAAAACTCTTAAACTATTGGGCTCATTTTCACTTATTTTCAGTAGTAGTCAAGTTATCTTATAAGCAGTAGGTGATTCCATAGACTAGAACTATAAATAAACGTTTACCTACTTACATATTAATACCAAACTTTCATGCATGCGGGTATTAGCACCCGAAAAATCTTCAAAAGGAAAAAACCCTCGTTTCGTTGCTTTTTCCTGATAATGTATTGCTGTTGGCACTATTCTCTCTCTCTGTTCTCTCTAGCATTGTCACGGTATTTGTCCAGAGTCTGCTTATTACTCTTATCCGGATGTAACAGGTTACTAGTTTTTATACAAAGCGATTGCAATCTGACCTCCTCAACCCTGAGGGCTAACCAATAACTCGTTGGATAAGAATAAGATAAAAAAATCAAATTACCTATCAAGAATTAACGATTATTGTCAGATGCTATGGGATAATAACCGTGGCCGACAGCTTAACGTGTTCTCCGAGGCACGGTGGGGAAACCCACCAGACGCAAACAGATATTTGTAAGCTCAAACAACGAAGCTAGAAGCAGGCTCGCCAAAGACTCGCCACAACATTCGTCATCTGATGGTCCTACTGGCCTTGACAGCGTCACCGGGCGGGCCTCCAAGGGTGGCCCTCACAGTTGATTTTGTCTATAAGGTGCCTTTAACGTCAGACCGAGCCTGGGTTTGTAGTGTCGTATGGGTCGCTCTGGTACTTTTCTGTTTATCAGATTAGACTAGGAGTGGCTCCTGCAACACCAGTGTTTTTCTCCAGGACCTTCAGCCCCGTTCAGGCGACAGAGGAAGAAAATCTCTTTAAAAGTAAAGACGATCGTTTGACGATCGACGCCGGGGCGTCGTGGTTGATTGCGCAAGCGAACCTGTCCCACGTCCTAAACGAACCCCAACCTGACGAACGTCCCACTATGGCGCCAGGTGGTTTGTTGGGTTTTAGTGAGTATTAATTAGCTCAATTAGCGAGTGGTGAGTCTCACACTACCACTACTTATAGTGATGCTCGTAAATGCGTTTTCCAACATTAAAAAAACAGCTTAAGACGTCATCGGGAATCACCCGACGGTTTGTTCGAATCGGAATCGATGATCGTTCTTGTTTAGTGGAAGAGAGTTGTCTTTAACATGGGTTTAATACTCGCTCATGACAGATGTATTAGCCATGGAGGTATTTCTTTCGTTCTCAATGTCGCCCTTGTGGGTCTGCCTGTCGTAAAAAGCAAGACATGTCCTTAAGACCGATTGCTGTGTTATATTATGTCTGACTACTCGCTACTAGCTACCCGCGGCTTCGCCCGCTTGAATAACGCTTCGTAATGAGACACCTTTATTGCAATACAAGTAAATGGTTAATAAAACAAAGTTTCTGAAAAATTGGTCTACGTTCCTATCCAAAACCTAAAACTTCATCTATTTTTTTTTAATTTGAAAAATGCTTTGCTGCTTTTTTAATAAAATCGAATAAATTACCAGTTTCTCCTATCTCTAAAATCAATTGATTAATCTCGGGATTGCTGTGAAAAAAACATAGAAATAACCAAAATATTAATAACAATTTTATTATTTATATATGGCATTTATTATGCTGTATGTTTTCCTTATAAAGTTAATTTAAATCTCGGTTGAAACTCAATAACATTATGCTCGTGACGTTGAACCTTGCGAGCAAGAAAGAGATATTCTTATGTAGTGAATAATAACCAGTTTTATAAGACGTGTGTGCGTCTTATAACATTGAATAAGTCAGTTTACCTGTTTCTATCGGCAAAAGAAGTTGCAATGTTGATTATATTTTTATTATTTGCTACAGCATCGTGTCAAATTCCGATAGAATTCAGTTCGCGACCGACGAACGTGAGTATAATGATGTTATATTTCACATACGAAGCTGTCCAACGTCCAGTTGTGTTAGCGCCTACTGGCATATGGTGCTTAATGTCTGCGCTATCGTTCGGCTCCACGGGGCAAACATCACGCGAAATCTTCAGAGGATTCCTATTATTGACGGATATGAAAAAGTTCAATGAAGGATATAAAAATTTAACAGATACTGTATTCAATGGTGAAACGACTGGTGTAAATACGTTTATACAAAACTACTTATTCGTAGACCAGACAGCTTTGATAGAGCGTGACTATATTTCATTATTAGAACAAGACTACACCACGATATACAAAACTCTGGACTTCCAAGATACTGTGACATCAGCAGCTATAGCAAATACATTAATTAATAACTTCTCACCACCGGTATCAAATGTATTCATATCAAAAGATTTCGAAGACACTACCATTATAATGAGTAACATTCTTTTTTTTAAAGGTGAATGGTCTTCACCTTTTAATAAAAGAGAAACAATTTTGAAACCAGTTTATAACTCCGATGGCAGTCAAATAGGTTATGTTAACACGATGTCAACGCGAATGTTAATACCTACTACACATATCGATGAACTGCAGGCAACCGTCATGGAATTATCGTACGGAAGAGATGGTAAATACTGTATGCTTATTATACTACCAGATGATAAGAAAACTACTAAAGATGTTTATAGAAATTTGGAAAAAATTACACTGAGAGAAATATTCGCTGAACTCGATCGTGACGTTAAGAAAGAAATCGACGTGAAGCTACCAAAATTTTCGATAAGATCGAAACTCCAGTTGCAGAAACCATTAAATGATTTGGGGGTTTACAACGCATTCGACTTTGACAAAGCAAGATTTCCTAAAATAGCAAGAGAACCTATTTATATTGGTACAGTAGAACATAACGCTTTTATTGCAGTTACCGAAACAGGGACTGTGGCATACGCAACTACACCAGGAATCAATGGTGTTTCCAATGTCAAGAACGATATTCTACCACCCATTATTTTCTTTATACTAGAAAAGCCTACTGCAACTGTAATTTTTGCAGGAATGTCTTAACATGTTAACAGTTCTGTGGCCCCTAAGTGGGTTATTACAATTATTAAACTACTAGCTTCCGTCGGGTGAGACCGCACTGTTTCACCAACTACCCGCATCTTATCGCCCGCTCATACTTTCTTTCTTATTGCTCGACTTTTAAATATCGTATCGTGATGTTATATAGACTATAGCCTTCTTCAAGAAATTTGCTCTCAAATGCAGAGAGAATTTTCAGAATCGATTAGTAGTTACAAAGATTCAAACTCATCAACCAACTCTCCAGCAATAAAATATTGGAATAGATAATGTGTCTGTTGTATATCTGCTGTATGGAGAACGAATGTGTTTATATAATAATGAAGTCTTCGTCATTAATATGACGAAAAAATAGTACTTAGTTCTTGACTTACTATAAACCAAGGACTGGACCCTTCCATACAGAAAAAATGTCTAAAGATTAGCTGGTGCCTTGTCTAAATTCAACGAAACTAAGTTCACTTAGTAAGTAAATGTCATCGTTCACTGAGCGAGGCTCCCTTTGGTGGCATTTACACTGCTGCACTATATGATTACTTATTTTAAATTACTTTGTTGTTTTATTATTAATTTTAAGATTATTACAGTGTTGTTTTATTTCTAATTTAGTGTTTTGTTTGTTTTTGGTACGTTTTCTTTTTTTTCTCTTTCTTTGTTCTTTTATTAGTGTAAATTGTGATCAATAAAGTTTATTATCATTATTAAATCTAACGCCAACTTTATTCGATTATTGGCAAGCTTGTGGCGACAACTTCATTCGAATATATTGCAAACTTCAGACTAACTTCGTTTCGTTGTTGTACAAAAAAGGAACCAGCGAATCCTTCGACATTTTGTGGGTGTGAAAGAGCATGTTTATATATAATAAGTCTATGACTTGGCATGGCCGTAGCCAGCCAGGGCCCAAGGGGCAAAATCTTAATTTAGGGCCCAGAGAAGGAGGGGAGGGCAAAATGACTATTTACTTCAATCATTATCAGCTAAATAGTTCAAAATGCATTAATGCAGTGCAATTCTCAGTATTTAGCAAGGTCCAGGGATCCACCTTGCTCCTATCTCGCTACGCCCATGTGACTGTGAGCACCATATTTTATATGGCTCACTATTGCTGCCCAGTTATGAAGATTTAATGCGCCGAAAACGACCGTCATTACACTAATTCTCATATTTCGTTAGGTCAGATGTGTGTGAGCGAAATAGAAATACCACCTTAAGTGATTTAAATAAGGTTTTTAATTGCTTTGTTTTCGAGGATATCGGTCGTTCTTTGTGAACAAAATTTGTTATCGCGCTATATATTTTGTGTTGTACTATATTAAATACCAGTTGTGCCCGCGGCTTTGCTCGCGTGGTCTACAGAATCACTGTTTTGTTTTTTTCGCATGGAACCCTAATTAGTTTTCCATAATCAAAATCAGGTATCTGTCAGTGAAAGAACCAGTCAAAATTGGTCCAACCGTTTCGGAGATTAGCCGTAGTTTTAAAAATTGGTTTTTGTTGTAATATGTACACCTTCTTTTATATATATTTAATAAAAAAAATGTCTAATAAATCACATACAGACATTTCAATAGTTTTTAACAGAAATTTATTATTTAATTTTAAATTAATTTTATAATTAAATATGCAAACAAAATTAAATATTTTATTGAAGATACATAAGTTCATTAACCCTTTCCACAAAAGAGTTCCTTGACCTTTTTCTTAATTTATTAATAGAAAGTTTCTGAACGCTTTCTAAGGTCAGTGACCTTTAAGAGTTCAAAATTTAAGGAGTCTAGTAACTAGTAGACTACACCTACTAATATTATAAATGCCAAAGCTACTCTGTCGCGTTCACACCTAAACAACAGAACCGATTTTGATGAAATTTGATGAGGCAGGTGAACCTGCCTTAAGCGTCAAATGTCGCGGGTTCGATTCGCGCTCGGTACAGATGTTTGCATTGACCATGCATCCATATGTTCCGGTCCGGTGTGTTTGTCCTTGTGAGCCCGGACCTCCGATACAAGATATCACTACCCTAATGGGACCGTGTGTGTAGCGTTTATTTATTTATGGCATGAAAGGTGCCTCATTAAAATTGTTATTCACGTGGATGTATGCGTGGACAGAAGCTAGTATAGAGTATAATGACTATGTCATGTTAATTTCATAAATGGACGCAAATAAGCAATACCATGTCAACCCACACGAATGTCATTTCGAGAAAAACGCGTTTGAAAATTTTGAACAACTTGCTTTATACGATTTTTTCTTTATGAAAACTTGACCAATATCAAGTTTTTGGCAATTTCAGATTTCTGTAAGTTATTTTACTTATTTTCACAAAAAATAAGTATACAAATTGCATATTTCGTACATAATATAATCCAAAACGTTTAACATATTACATAAATTGCATGATTAAAGAATGACTTTTTCAGAAGTTTTAAAGCTTAAAACTAGTGACCGACCGAAATTTCCGTTTCGGTTTCGGCCAGTCTCGGCCAAAAAATCTAATTTCGGCTTTAGTTTCGGTTTCGGCCAAAATATAGCCGAAACTTTCGGCCTTGCCGAAACCCGAGTGTTCGTGAGTTTTCGTGCGTTGTTCGGTAAACTTCGCAGCCAACTCGTGACCACTCGCTGACGCGGCCAAAAAATCTCCAGAAATAAGTATTAGATTGATCTTTAAAATATTGTAAACACAACGTAGTACTAGTTAGTTATGTAACCAGTATATCTAATTACAAGTTGTTTCTTTTTTAAGAGTACTCCCAATAGTAAGTCCTGTATATTCATGACAAAAAATATGGTTATGACTTTAATGAATTTTTAGTTTACATTTTATTTACCTCTATTTAACTGTCTATATTATATGCAGTGGTGGTCAACTAATTAGGGACATTGGTATAATAAGAGTAACATTTATTTATATTTTCCGTAATTTCAGTTTACATGAAGTTTTCATTACGTCTTTTGATGTTGATCTGATTTTGATCATTTAACCAACGTTTTCTTAATAGAATTATTAAATTTGGAATGGATTGTAATTAAAAATAACAAACATTAAAATTCAACTTTACTTCTCCTTCGGTCTAATATGACTCTGGACAAGTAATTAGAGACACTTAAGAAAACATTAGAAATAATGAACGCAGAATGTAATGGAAGAGAAAAATGTACATTTATTATTAAATTCATCTAAAAGGAAACGTTTTCTATTAAAAATTAATATTGAATGTGATGGCCATTATTAGCTATGGCCATATCGACATCGGCGCGGCATCGACTCGATCAAATAATGACAAGTTTCGTTAGTGAAGTTCTTCCAGGCGTCTTTGGAACTACTAGAGTTGGTTTAAAATTCCAGTTTGTTGTACCACAAATGTTCCAAAGAATTCAAGTCTAGGCTATTGGCAGGCCAATCTAAAACTGATAGTAGTTCACCGGCTAGAAATCATTTAATAAACAGTGAAGTATATTTTAGATCGTTTTCGTGTTAAAGCGCCCATGTAACTTCGCCACTAAGTTCTAGTCCAAATATTTCTCTTTTAATAATTACAGAGCCCACAAAGGGAACTTTTTATAAAGCTATTATTAGGTACACAGTATCAGTAGTTTTATAGGTTTGAAAATATTGCACAGCGTTGAAAACCATACTTTTGGAGCAAATCAAATGATAAGCTATTTTAGGGTATGGCTATTTAGGTTGAGATAAAATTGTTTTCGTTTGAAGTAATAAATTGTGATATTAATTTTAGAAATCAAAACTATAAACTAAAGAATGACGCCAAATAAAAACACAAGGCTTTCCGCTTTTGTATTTTAAGGTTTATTTTTTTAAAAATCGAAAATAAAACTTGTCTTGCTGTCCCTAATTAGATGGTCAATTTCGATGCGAGAGATATCTTTTTAAATAAACCACCATAAAATATTCTTAGCTTCGAAAAAGTACACACCATTGAACAGTATACTTTATAACGAACATTATCTCATAAAATTAAACTATTAAAACCAAATTATTTTCCGTTCCTAATTAGCTGGCTGACTACGTATATATGCAAATAAATGTTAAAAAAACTTGAAATTCAAATTTCAGTAAAAAAGACGTAATTTTAAATATCTTTTAAAAAGTTTCGGTTTCGGTTTCGGCCGAAACTGAGAGGGAGGCCGAAAGTTCAGTTTCGGTTTCGGCTTCGGCTGAAAAACCAGTTTCGGTCGGACCCTACTTAAAACCACACAGATATCAAAGAAAAATGTTCTTCAGCCATTTACCAACACTTCCTCATATATAACTCACTTTTTTCAATTTTGTGAGTTGACATGGTCTTGCTTATTTGCGTCCAAATGTATATTATCTACGATTGATTATTACGAACTTTGACCGGTTCTGCCCGACCCATTTGATAATAACCGATCCAATAAAGCTTTATACAATGAACTCAACACATCTGACACAAGGTTGGCCATGAGATAACACATAATATAGTAAACACGATAAGGAGAAGACCTTTGAACTTTGACCTTGTTTCAGAAGTCGAGAAGTCTATCCCTATCGCCCACTGTTGGGATAATCTGTCACTTGTTTTTCTATCAGTGCCATCAGTCACGCTGGTAAAAGGTCTTTTGTTGCAAGAAACCAGCTAGGTGGGTACTACCGCAGTGTCTAATAGTCTTTGGCATTACTATGTCCCGGTTAAATATTTTTTTAGCCTCGAATCTTCGCGGATGCACTCAGAACGGACAATCCTACTAATATACATCTATATATATAAAAATGAATCCCTTGGTCACGCCATCACGCGTGAACGGCTGGACTGAGATTTCACTATTTTTTTTTGGTGTGTTTGTTATTAAGTCATAAGAACCATCTCCTGATAATAACTAACTAGTAGATAGTTTATAAGTGGAGAAACCAAGAACGGAATTAAAACTCCCACGGTATATAATAAATGCGAAAACAATATAATAAATGCGAATGTTTGTGTATGTAGATGTTTTTTGTTCAATCACACAAAAACGGCTGAACGGATTATTAAAGTTCCTGTGGGATTATAGAAAATATGCTACAGGACGTATTCGAACGAAATTCGGTATGGAGTGTCTTATGGATTATTATTTTCTTACAAATGAATAATTTCTCTCCGGAGCCAATTCTAAGGTCACCCTGGACGAAGTCGCGGGCTGAGGCTGGTTTTTAATAATTACAAAATAACCAGGTTAATTGTTTCTAAAAACCCCAACAAAATACTCAAATTTTCCTTATACATTTTCATGACGAAAATTTCATGTTAAATTTCATGTCGTGTTTTTCAATAGACTTCCCCGCTCGGATTTCTGACCGCAGTAACTAGAAGAGAGGAACAAAGATTACGAAACAGAGGGAAAATGGTGAAGATTTTGTTTTACGGTAATGTAAAGAACGAATCCGTTGTGACGAAGCGGTAGCGAAACTGCTTAAGCCCCCTATAACGACTTAGATTCCCGCTCGGGGCTCGTCTGTATCTAATCCGAACCGGGTGTTTGTGTTTCTGTGTTTAGACCCAAGTTACGTAAGCTACATGCGCAGAATGCAAAAGAAACTCAAATTTACTTATATTTCATTTAATTATTATAGAGTTACATTTTCAACCTTACTAACCGAGTGATTCCCGGTCGAAGTTGGAACAAAGAATGCTTGATGCTTCGGCGCCTTGGGGCTCGAAGAGAAGGTCATGATGCCACTGCTGTGTCGCGCCGCAATAGGCGCCACGAACTATGCAATTTCCAAAAGATGTTTTTCTGGATCGTTGCATGCGCTGAAGATTTTAGTAGGGTGACCATAATACGTATGATCGTGTAAGTTGACCATACATAACACCCACGACACAGCGTATTACTATCTTAAGTTGTTGCGGCTGTTGAGTTAGTAGCATTTATTTGAAGTTCCTTCGTCGTAGCGTAGGAAAAAAATCATTATAGGAAAGCGTTACCTCGTGTTATATAGTTTCTTGGGATGGAGTAGCAAGGAAAGGCAAGTTGTGGGGTGGCAAAGGTTGGGGTAGCTAGATGTGGCAAGGATTGGCATGCGGTGCAAGGGGTACAGCAAATAATGATAGCGGGAAACAAAATGATGGAACTTCGTTCCTATCGCGCGTCCCCTGACACGTTTTCATTTATTCATCGAAACGAATGGATACTGATGCATCACATTAATATTATATCCTTCGTTTTTGTTCGAGATAACTGATACTGTTACTGTAAACCAACTATTGTCACGAACAAAAGCTATGTAGTCTTATCCGTAAAATATACAAAGAGGAGAAAGTAACAATGGTTTTTTCCACTTTCTAGAATACGCATTTCTAGGTCGCAAATTAGCTATGTGCAGCTTAGTGTTAAATATCAACTTTGCCATAGTCCTGGTCAGTGGAAGAGGTAGACAACCTGTCTAAGAAATCACTCCGGTCGGTCTTAAAGGGAAATAACCTCGTTAAAATGTTACTCTCGATGGAGGGGACTCAAGGGCTCTTCCCCACATTGATGATCGGCGCCGTGGCGTTGCGGTTGTTTGCAAGTGAACCCGTGGCGTCCCATTATGACGCAAGGTGGTTCGTTGGGTTTTAGTGGGTATTACTTAGTTCGATTAGCGAGCGGTGAGTCCCACGCTACCACTACTTGAAGTGGTGCGCGTAAATACGTTTCCCCATGTTAAAAAACAGTTTTAAATATTATGATAATTTTACTTAGCGCGTATGTGTATCAACTTTTTTTTATATCACAAGTTGGCAAACAAGCATACGGCTCACCTGATGGTAAGTGGTTGCCTTAGCCTATGAGGGCATGTAGCACCATTAGTAGGTGCCACTCACGCGTTGCCAACATTATATGTAGATTTAAAACTAATTGAATACATGACTGAATGAAGGGATTATGTAACATTTTGTAACAGACTTTTCTTTTACATCGAATGAAACTTTTATATCCACATAAACCACATTAGATATTCAAACAATATATAATAGCACATAGCAGTAATCATAGCAGACATGTACATAGAAAGCACGTTAAAAAATATGAATAGACAAGTATTAAAAAAGCTTCATTTAATGCAAAAAACAAAATCTTAAATGCTACACAGCCCCATCATCCACTCATGTCTTCAAATATTATTTTAGTTTCTTTGTTTCTGACGTCACTCCAACGCTATACGGAATTTCAACGAAGCATTTATAATTAGCAGAATTGGGCTTGAGTTTCCGTGCCTATGAGCCAAACGTTTGGAATAAATAAATTTACCTGTATGTACCTCTAAGCCAACATAGATGACTAATTTAGTCAACACATAGTAATAATATTATGTTATATTCACTTATAGAAACCGTCGCATTTTTGTAGCAATGTTTTTAATACAACCCGAAGTGATAACATATTTATTCGATAATAGTACTTCGCTCAATGAATATAGAGTCAAATATTGATTGTTACTGCCACAATATTATCCGTTATATGGAAGTATAAGGACCGACAGCGTATATAAATAAAACAAGTTATCGTAGTCGCATATTCGTTTAAACTTAGTACCTCTCAAGGCTTCAAAGTGAACGCACGTTACAATGAAGTCTATAATATTTTTTATTATAACCGTTGCGTCGTGTTACGCCGCGGATATAGAATTCAGTGAAAGACCTAGAAATTTTAGTATGGAACTTTTACATTTTACACAGTTGGAGACTGATGGGCACGTTGTTATTTCACCGTTTGGTATATGGACGTTATTGACCGGTGTTTCGCTTGGAGCTAGTGACAAAAGCTTAAAGCAAATACAGAGAGCGTGCCGTTTATCACGTAATGAAGATGTTGTCCTAAAAGGTTATGTGAACTTGACGAAGACGGTGTTAGACCGCAATACGAAGGATGTCATGTTGACAAGCAAGAACTTCGTTTTCCTCGACAGAGGTTTTTCTGTAGCGTCAACTTTTGCGAATAGTCTAAGAGATACCTTTGAAGCGACAATACAGAAACTTGATTTTAAAGATACATCGACAGCCGCTAATTACGCTAATTCAGTCATTGAACAGTCTGGAGCAACTGTATCGAATGTTCTTAAATCCGATGATTTTGCTGAATCGAGAATGATTCTTACAAATGTGATATCCTTTAAAGGGCTCTGGTCGAAACCTTTTAACACATCGGAGACGAATCTTGAAAAATTTTACGATGAAAACAAAAATGTTATCGGTAATGTAAATATGATGTACCAGAGAGCTGCTTTACCTTTCTCAAATATGGAAAATCTTAATGCTAACATTATGGAATTACCTTATGGAAATGATAATAAATATTGTATGCTTATAATCCTGCCGTATCCGAAGGTAAGCGTTGCACAAGTTTATAATAAACTCAAATTCATAACAATCAAGGATATCTTCAAAAGATTGGAGGATGACAACAAAGAATACGGTATTGAAGAGGTTGATCTAAAATTACCGCGGTTCAAAATAAGTACAAATGTCGTTTTAAACAAGCCGCTGAATGATATGGGAGTGTTTGATATATTCGATCCGAAAAAGGCTAACTTCTTAAGGATAACAAAAGAAGATATATATATATCTAATATTGTACATAAGGCCGATATAGAAGTCACTGAAACCGGTACAGTCGCATCAGCAGATACGTCAGCATACTTCTCAGATCGTATAGCAACGCCCAATTTCGAAGCGAATCGGCCATTTATATACTTCGTAATGGAAAAACCAACGACAACAGTTATATTTAGCGGTATTTACTCTAAGCCTTCCGTGTTTTAAGTTTATTTGTAAAATTGAGTGAAGTAACGATAAAGTGTTGGTATGTTTTTTTTATAATAATGTGTCGACAACAAAATTGTGTTTTAATACTCAAATACAATATTTTGTCCTACTTATAAGTTTTAAATTACAATTTATATATACTACAATTACTTAATTAACGAAAACAATACATATGTCATTTTTCCACTGATTTAAATATAATAATAAGGGCATCAATTCGTAAATGCTATATATTTTAAGTTAGTTATGTTCTTAGGCATTTTATACGCATAGTCTTATAAATTAAGTCAATGGTTAAACGTCATAAGATTGATTATAAATTTAAATTATTTTAACTCTATTTATTACGTTGTTAAGTTCGGTTGTTTTATTGAGAATTATAAATCGAGTTTCCAAGTTAAATAATATAAATTGTTGCTCGAAATGTGTTTCGTTTTCGTTTGATAAAACAGTTCCTATAGTTCTAATACAACAACATCAAATTGATTTTAAATTATGTAAAAATACAACAGGTGTTTGAAGAAACTATTTTTTTTTCCACAGATAAAAATAAAAAATTATTTGAAACCTATTTCGTTTGTTAATTGATTCAATAGCTTTGCCCTCGGCTCCGCTCGCGTTATGTAGTTTTATGATGTTCCCACAGGAACCCAACAATTTTCCGGGATAAAAAAATGTCCTATATATTAATCCAGGTAATAAGCTATGTGTGTACCAATCATCGAAATCTATTGAGTTGTTTTTGCTTGAAAGAGTAACAAACATCCATCCATCCAAACTCTCACATTTATAATATTAGTTAGAAGTTTATCGTTTTAATTAGCTTCAAAATTCAATTCATTTCAAATTCAGTCAATTCTGAACTGATTGTCTTTCTTTTCTGAAGGGGTATACTTTCAAGTTGGTCCCATCGTAATTTGGTGAAGATCTGATGATATGATCTTGTAGAAATCGAAGGAACTCTTCAAATGATATAGGCATACTTTTTGCGATTTTTAAGTATATATTCATTTTCTCCGGAAAACAATCGGCAAAAATACAAGGTACTAATAATAAGATATAAAATAAGATACTACACAATTGAGTACTTTAACATGAATTACCTTACTATAGATTCAAAATAAATAAAAAGACTCCAAAAAAATACAGACTCCAAATTAAAAACCTAAAAAAAGCAATAGAATATCTAATATATAAAATTCTCGTGTCACAATGTTCGTTCCCATACTCCTCCAAAACGGCTTGACCGATTCTTATGAAATTTTTTATGCATATTCAGTAAGTCTGAGAATCGGCTACTATCTATTTTTCAAACCCCTCAGTGATAAGGTGTCCACCCCAAAATTTTTTTTTTTGTTTCTTGGATAAAATTTTTATTTTTTATTTCTTTATTATGTGGCATTGAAAAATACATACGACCTTAAATTTTCACTTTTTTATCACCAACCCCTGCTTTTTAAAAGCCTTATTGGTCAATCAAAAACTTTCACCGGGTAGAGGGCGGTGCTATCGGGTTGCAGATTTTTTCGGGGCAGGACAACGTCTGCCAAGCCCGCTAGTATTTACTAAATATTTTCTTAAGAAGTCGGTATTTTTTTAAAGAATATTAGCAATGCCTTTTAAAGGCATTACAAATATTCCTATTGCCTAAATAAGCTGGAAGCTTGCGCTAGGAGTGGGTACGATAATAGCCCAATCGATCGATCGATCGGATCGAACCCGCCACTCTCGCGTTAACGGAGCGAAGTCTGCCCTTCGAGCTATTGAGGTTTCAAATTTTAAATAAAGTTTTTAAAACGCCAGATGATTTCATTAAATCTGGTAAATTGCCGATCCTCCATATTGAAGGTCAGTACAACATTTAAAGCGAAGAGCCTTTTGAGTATGCAAACTAGCCTAACTGGTCTAGACCAGTTCATACCAGAAATATTAAAAGACGAGTTTTTCGACACTTGTTTGTTTTGTTCCAATCACAATTCCCAATTAGGGTTCCGTAGCCAAATGGCAAAAACGCAACCCTTATAATTTCGTATGTCAAAGTCATTTTTTTTTTCGGAATGTGTATTGCTGTTAGCCCTACTGGCCTTGACAGCGTCACCGAGCGAGGGGCCGAGTACAGAGACTCAGCTGTGAACAAGGGGCAGCCCTCACGGGGGCTCAAATTTGATTCCGTCCTTAGGGTGCCTCCTGCGAAGCCGAACGACGGCTAAGGACGTCATCGGACGGCAGCGCTCCGAGCGCATTCTATACGATAGACTCACCCGACGGGGACCTCATCCTCGCCGGCGAAAACGGTGTTGTGTGCGTGTCTGTGCTATGTAAGGGGCATTTTCTAATAAGAAAATACTCTTTATAAATTATTATTCTTCATGAATATTTTGTTAAATTAATAATAATAGTTATGCTACTAATTTATTTAATTTATTTTGACTTAACGACATATTTACATTATAATAAAAAATAATTTATAGTTAGTATCACCACATAGTATAAAACAAAGTCGCTTTCTCTGTCCGTATGTATGCTTAAATCTTTAAAACCACGTAACGGATTTTAATTCATTTTTTTTAATAAATAGAGTGATTGAAGAGGAAGGTTTATATGTATAATAACATCCATTAAATAATGGAGAATTTTTTTTTTTGAGGTTTTTAAAGTGATGTCGTAAATTACATTAAACGCGTGCGGGCCACGGGCAGTAATGAATAAATCAAAATTTTCGATTTCGATTTTAATCATCTTTTCAGTGAATGACATAGGCTATATATTTTACATTAATATAATACATAATCAATAATTATTAAATAAACTGTAGTTAATAGAATCTACCTAAGGCATTGTTCCTAAAGATAATGTATATATAATATATAAAGAAGTTACCTCTGCGGTCTTACCATATATATATACTTATACTTCATGCTCATAAAAAAACTGAATGTCAACATTGCATTCATTTGGTTATCGCTTGCATGCATGCTAAGCCCTCTGGTGTTTAAAAAAGTCTTAAGTCCCGCTCAGAGCATGTTTGTATTGACCATAAGATCATATTTTCCGGTCTGGGTGTATTTGGCATTGTCCTTGTATGTGTTTCCGGACCCCCGACACAGGATATCACTATTCTAATAGGGGCTGTTGAGTGTGTAGCGTTTATTTATTTTTTGTTTTTTTTTTAGTTTGAATTATGAATCATCCGAATACAAATACTCGTGATAACAATATTTTCCATTAGTAAAACAAAATTAGGATGACGTAATGGCGCGTGCTCGACTGCTCGGGGCCGAATGTAGGTACGCTAACTGGAGTGACGCAATAAAGATTTTTTTTTGTGATACAAGTTGGCAAACAAGCATACGGCCCACCTGATGGTAATGGTTGCCGTAGCGTATGAGCGCTTGCAGCACCATAAGTAGGTGCCACTCACACGTTGCCAACCTCGAGACATTGGTTTAAATCTCCTCTGCCCAGTAATTTCACTAGCGTACAGTACCCTTCAAACCGGAACACAGTAATGCCTAAGCACTACTATTTGGCGGCAGAATATTTGACACTGCGGTGGTACCTACCTAGCCGGCCTCTTGCAACAAAATATCTACCAGTGTGACTGATTGCACTGGTGGAATAATCTCTGCTGTGACAAACGGCGGGCGATGGGGTCGTCACATCCCGACGCCGGTAAAGATTATACCTTGGACGAAATGTATGTGTTATCAACTATTGGAATAGCAACATTTAATTTGTTAAATATATTGTCTATGACAAAAAGCAAGTCTTGTTATTTGTAGTCGTTGATTAGTTCTCAAGTAGTTAGTTCTGTCTAGACCGTAGGCGAGGGCGTGCGTGTCTCACTCCCGTGACAGCTGTCAATGTACGTGGGTGACGTAGCTGTACGAAGTTGCACAGATAAAGCTAGATGGCGCTCGGTCGGCGGCGAGCCGCAGACGCACGAAGCTTCGCCGATAGATGGCCGATAATCAATCTCCCATCCCGTTCCCCCGCACAGTCACCGCGCAGCGCTAGAGGCAAGCAGACGCCTACGCCGGACGTCGACGCGCTCAACCAAAATATCCTTCAACATCAACAAACGTAGTTTCGTTACTAGATATATGCAGATTCCATTCCGATGCGTCAATGAATATTTTTCAACATTTTGAAACTTACGACGTGGCGCAGCGATAGCGAACCTACCTTAAGCGCCACAGGTCGCGGTTATTGACCATACAGGCATGTTTTTCGGTCGGAGGTCAACCCCAACACAGAATATTACTATCCTAATGGAGGTCGTTGAGTGTGTATCGTTTATTTATTTATTTTCACATGAAAGAAGCCTCGGAAGCGCAACGGTTAGAAGGCCGATTTGTGAACGCGAGAGTTGCGGGTTTGATCTTGAACGCACTCCTAGCGCAAGCTAGAACCTTATTTCGATGGGCAATTAGAATATTAGTAATGCCTTGAAAAAGCAAAGCTAATATTCTATGTTTTTTTAATATTGGTATATTAAAGCGAAGTTTTGTAGACGTCACAATAGGCCATCGTCTGATGTTAGTGTATAGTTATATACCTATGAACGCCAGACCTTTATCAATATTTTTTGATTAAGGTCATCATTTGAATCAATGCCCCTAAGCAGTGGCGGTTTTACAAATTTTCAAGTTATAAGCTTTAAGTTTTTGCCACCCTTGCCTCTACAATTGTCATGTCCTAAACTATTTTTACAACAAAAGGCTTGAAAAAACGAACTAGCTGTTTTACTCTAGAATATGGAGTACATTGACAAGTGAGAGGGGAAAGTCATCCGCAAATTTGTTGCAGATTTCTATCTGTAAAACATAAGAAAACAGTAATGCAGAAATCTTTTTATATCTATGAGGTAGCAAAAAAATTGGGCCTCCAAATTTGCTGCCCTAGGCTCAAGCCTTCTCAGCCTGCTGGTAAATCCGCCACTGCCTCTTAAGTCTAAGGCGTAGTGTTTTTTTTAACATAATATTGCAATTTACTCTACCGTACAGACCTACGCATTATAGAATAACAAGTTTAGCCATTATTATTAAGTTTTTTTTTAATCATAACGATAATTAAAATATACAAAAGTTAGGTTTCATTAAAAAATATTTGCCTGTTGATAGTAGTTAAAGTACCAACAATGTAAACATGACATGTTTATTTTAGAATAGGCGTAAATGAAGCCGCTGGCCCACTGCAGCGCATACTGTGCATGGCCACGTGACGCATTTTAGTGGCATGGGTGTTTTCTTTTTATGTAAGAGGGGGCAATCGGGCAGGAGGCTCACCTGATGTTAAACGATCACCGCCGCCCATGAACATGTTTGTTTGACGATGTTGGTCGTTTGTTTGACGCGGCACATAATGTGCCGTATGTAGTACCTATGTAGGCGTATGATGCGAAATTTCATATCATACGCCTTCGCCGTATTCCCCGCCTGTCCTACCTCCTGCACTAAACCTTTTTTTTTTTCTTAAGTTGGCAAGCAAGCATACGACCCACCTGATGGTAAGCGGTTGCCGTAGCCTATGAGCCTTGTATCAATCACCATTAGTATGTGCCACTCACACGTTCACTAGCCTACATACCGAAACTTCAAACCGAAATACAGTAAAGCCGAAGATACTACTGGTTTATGATAGAATATTTGATGCAGCGGTGGCCTCTTGCAACAAAATAACTACCACTAGTGTGACTGATTGCACTGGTGGAATAATCTATGCTGTAACAGAGATTACCCCAACAGCGGGCGATGGGGTCGTCACGTCCCAATACCTAAAAAGTACACTTTCGTGTGACGCGTGCATATATTTTGAGCAAACCACGCATCTAGCAATGACATCATTAATGTCGAGTTCGTAGGTTGCAGTGGACGCGATCACATACATTTTTTGCAAAGCTAAGCTAGACATGGCACGTGTGTAGCCTCTCCATGCGGAGCAGTGTGGGCTGCGCCCTAATACTGACTTTAAATAAACGATTCTTACACAATTGTTATGAAGCTATAAGTGTTGATCCCAGCTGAATCAATATTCCCTATCAGGTTAGGGGGAATTCCATTATCTAGGCGATAAGACTCGCCAGTTATCAATCGCTGTACATTCCGCATAACATTCAGATCCCCATGTTACGACTTGATAATATAATAAATTAATAATTTTTCCTTAATCATGCATAAAATTGTAATAAAAAAACAAAATACGGAAAGCCGCTATTATTTCGACTTTTATTTTAAACTAGTATAGATAAAAATATTACGCGTGACCATCCAGTTTTTTCATTAATACCCACTACGCATTTATGATGTCAAACTTGACGTCAAATAAAATTGGAGGAAGGAAAATGAAAAAAAAACTAAACACTCGGTCTTTTTCTGTTAAAGGGTTTCCAATTAGTTGTATCTCGAGCTTAACTAATGTAAGAAATTCTAAGACATGGATATCTACCAATACTAGAGGTACGACATGTTAGTCAGTGACTGCCCTAGAGCCCTAGAGGTCAGTCAGCGTACCTCAGTAGCATCTTGCTTCGCTTTCAATTCGCCTTCTGTAAATGTTTTAGCCACCCGAGTGTTGGATTCCTAGTCAATTCGCATTATGAAAATACTGAGTTACTTTTTTATAACATTAAGTATAATTCCTAGTTAGAATTTTTACTCCACTGTAAATACACCTTTACACTTGATGACTCACTGTTTTCTTAATGCGAATGAACTATACTTCCATTAACGCGGTAACTGTTCATAAAATTAGATTTTATATTCAGAAAATTTTGACCTAATAAAAAAAATTGTAATCAGATACTTTTTTTTTTATTGTTTATTTTTTATGGCAAATTTTTGATATTGTCGGAATTTCATTTGGGGCACTGCAGTGCCCCGCGTGGCCCCACAAAAAGCCCTGCTTCTATGTATCATGCGCGTTGCAAAACCGAGGAATAGGAAGGTAGGAACGAAAAGGAAAAGAGGAAGGTAACAGACGGGGTCGAGGAATAGGCCTCTGGAGATCTCACTCATTTATTCGTTTAAGGCAGGTTCGCTACAACGTCGTCAAAGTTTGCCCCTTCTAAGCCCTAAATTAAGAGTTTGCCCTCCCCATGGCCAAATCCTGGCTACGACCGTGAGCCCATACCGCTTTGTTCCATAAAATTTCGTATACTGTAGCCTTAGGCCTTCGTTTTTTTTTTTTTTTTTATGAAACATCAAGTTATCTGATATCAAGGAACATACTTTTTTCGAATTTTGACCTTGAAAATGAAATTTACGCCAATTTTAAACATCATATCCGTGATCAGTGAGTCAAAATCCATACGAAATATCAAGCAAAAAAGCGGTATGAGCTTTTCGGAACTCCACCTTAGTTTTTAATAATAATAAAAAACAAATAATTTTTAATATTTTTTATTTTATTTTTTTAGAATATTAGCAATGCTTTGTCAAGGCAATACTAATATTCCTATTGCCCCTCTAAATAAGCTCGAAGCTTGCGCTAGGAGTGGGTACGACAATAGCCCAAGGGGTCATGATCGAACCCTCGACTCTCACGTTAACGGAGTGAAGTTGGCCTTTCTATCATTGAGCTATTGAGGCTTCATATTTTAGGCTTCAATTTATTTATCTGACGTCAATATCATCACCGGCTTCCACTAGTAGCCTGCCCAGTGCTTTGACGAGTTTCAACTTAAATTTAAGGGTTTTAGACAAATCGTCGTATTCTACACAACTGAGGTCTCTCTCGATGTAATATTGGAGTGTGTTCCACAACATTTCTCTCACTCTCAAGATCGATTCTGCTTGACTGGAATAGAAAATACAAATAATAATTAACTATATGACGAAAACCTCACAGCCGGATGCGCTCACTGATCAGTAAACGATCGGTGGAGTAAGCAACTTTAGGCGCGGTCAGGCACTAGATGGGTGACCGCATAGTGGTATTTACGTAAAAAGTTGGCTGTTATAAATTGGATAATAATCGAAAAGTCAAGTCATGAGCCTAAATGGGTGACCTGAACAACTCTGACACTAGGTTGGCCACTAACCACTCGATAAGAACAAGAAGAACTACAATACGATCACCTACATATGTATAATGCGTTTCAAACAAGAATAGGACCGAAAAATCCGCAATCTTGAACCGGAATGGTCAACAACTTCAGGTTATTTAGTACAATGTGCAACAAAAGTCAACGAACGAACGAATATATTATAACGGGCCTATTGTAATAAATCATAATAATTTTATAATAATAGGGCTTATAGAAGTTATGGAGGCAAAATTCACAGATATCGCATAATATTATGTCAATGCTGTATAATAATTACACTAAAAAATCAACGGAAATTATTTTTTTTATAACAGTTACTGGCAGTTTTTGTCAGAAATTTGGAATTAATATTATTCAATTTAATAATAGTCAATGTTTGCATTGGAGATTTTTTATATCTTTAAATTTATTCATTTTATTTGATTTTGAATTTTATTGATATTTCATTATTATTTTAATTAAATTGTGATATGAAATGATTTTAAATTAATTATTATAAAAAACGCACCTATTTATTATGAGATAGTTATTATGTATGGTTTCATGTGCTACGTTTACTTGGTTTTCCGTCTGAAGTTAGCCACGAGTCCATTCCTATTCCTATTTGAAATGAACTATATATGGAACGTACCTATACTAGGTGACTGTTTTTATTATATTGTCCCCCTCGGACCTTCTTCATCTTCTTACTCCTAGCATTATTCCCGGTAATTAACCAGGCTCTGCTTATTACTCTTATCCGAATTTGACAAGTTACTGGTTTCTATACAGAGCAATTGCCATCTGATCTGATCATCAACATAACTGCTGTGAGCGGGAATCGAACCCGTGACCGTCGAGGCTCAAGGACTCGCTACCAGCACGCCACAACGGTCGTCAATGAAGAATAAAGAATTTTATTAAGTCTAATAGGACGCAAATAAGCAATACCATGTCAACCCACAAAATTGAAAAAACTGAGTATATATGCAGAAGTGTTGATAAATGGCTGAAGAACATTTTTCTTTAATATTTGTAGGGTTTTAAGCTACTTAAAACTTTTAAAAAAGCAATTTTTAATCATGCAATTTATGTAGTATGTTAAACGTTTTGGGTTGTATTATATACGAAATATGCACTTTGTATACTTATTTTTTGTGAAAATAAGTATAAATAACTTACATAAATCTGAAATTGCCAAAAACTTGACCAATACATAAAAGAAATCATACAAAGCAAGTTGTTCAAAATTTTCAAACGCGTTTTTCTCGAAATGACATTCGTGTGGGTTGACATGCTATTGCTTAATTGCGTCCATTATAATGGCCATTAATATAATACTTACACAGTCGGCATGTGGACTCTGAGCCTGTGTCTTGGTAAGTACAATTCCGTTATTTCACAATTGCCATCATTCTGAAACAAAGAAATACGTAAAGAAACCTGCCAAGCGTGAGTCGGACGACAACATTATGGATTCTGTAGTTGAATAATAAAATGTGTTATAGACAGTAAAATTACATTTGTGTTTTTTGAATAGCATAAAATAACATCATTGGCAAAGGGTGGCAAACTGTGAGGAGGAAAGGGGTATTGTGGCATGGATTGGAAATTGAAATGGATAGTGAAAAATGATGAAATAAAATGAAAAAAACGGTAAATGAAATCTACTCTTTACTAGTTTTGCCCGCAGCTCTGCTCGCATTATGTAGTTTTTTGATAATCCCAGCCAACATTTTCCCGGGATAAAAAGTATCCTGTGTGTTATGTATATACCAAATTTCATCGAAATCTGTCGAGTAGTTTTCGTGTGAAAGAGTAAGAAACATCCCTCCAAATTTTCATATTAGTTTTTTCTTCCCTCCAAATAAACTTTGCGCTTGCGCTAGGAGTGGGTGCGACAATGGCAAAGGAGTCAGGATATAGGCTAGTGACATCATTTGGCAACGCGTGAGTGGCACCTACTGATGGTGCTGCAAGCGCTCATAGGCTACGGCGACCACTTACCATCAGGTGGGCCGGATGCTTGTTTGCCAACTTGTAACAAAAAAAACAAATCGAACCCGCAACTCTCGCTTTAACAGAGCGAAGTCGGTTCTTCTACCGTTGAGCTATTGAGGCTTCCAAATTGAAATACGTACCAAAATATTCTTCACAATATTCCCCATAGAGAAGATCAGGGCAGTATGAGCTGGTATTAAGGAGGTCTTGTACACGACGAGCGCTCGCCTCTCTATGGAGTGGTATCCGCCGAAGTAGGTTAAAAGTTGTGTGCTGTTTTTACCCTTCGCTATACCGTAGTTAACGCTTTCGCTACCGATGTGGGATTTTTCGCCTTTGCTGTGGGATATAAGGTACTAGTTTTTATAACTCTCTCAATATAAGTTGAACCATGCGCAGTAACACATGTTCGGGTCTCAACCGAATGCGGAATGAAGGTGTAACGATAGCAGCACTCGCTCATGGTTGTTTTAGTTCTTTGAAATTAAATTAAAATATAAATTACTTTTTCAAGTGTTTGAACATTTCATTTCATTTCAAGACAATGTGTTATCTCACTAAGTGACAGTGATTTAAAATGTGTATTTACAATTTTTTTTATATACATTTTTATTCTATATAAGTAATTAATAACGATTATGAATGAATTAATTGAATTTAGAAGAAACAATAACTATATTATATACTTAATTCCGTTTTCCCACTTTAAAAAAAATCTATTTGTCCATGATTGTACCTGCGCAGAAGCGGCCATTTTGGTTCATTTTAAATTGAGAGAACTTTACCAGCTTTGTCTGATTAACCGACTTAAAAAAATGGGGTTCTATGTTCGACTGTAAGTTTTTTTTGGTATTCTCATCGATTTTGGATTTTTTTATTTGAAAGGGTATTTCAATTTGGTTGGTTTTATTTTATTTGAAAGGGTATTTCAATTTGGTTGGTTTTATTTTATTTTATTTGAAAGGGTAATTAAATTTGGTTGGTTTTATTTTATTGAAAGGGTATTTCAATTTAAATTCTATAGGCACCTATTGCGATTTTTTTTATTATTTGCTCCAGAGAAGCGCCGTTTGGTTATTACAAGAAGAAAATATATAATTATTTTTTGTTTCTTAGTTATAAAGTCGATATATTTTTTAAAAATCAGTTTAAATGAGGTACCTTTAATGAAAAATATAATAAATCATTGATTCCCCATACAAATTTTCATCCCCTATTCCACTCCCGTTTTTCAAGTCTTCACGAAAAAAGTTGCCTATAGCCAAACGTTTCAGGGATAAGTCGGAACAAAACAAACAAAAAAATTAAAAAATTTTTTAACACTGTATATACTTGATAATAACTTAGCAAAACAGCTTCTTAAGAAGCTGTTATTTTAACATTACAAAACGACACTCTATTTTTTTATTTCCGTATATATAAAAATCATACCTAGTGAATACACTGACAGCTGTCATCAGCTTCCCTTAGTTTTGACGTGTTTCCTCGTCGCCAGTAGCGAGTTCGAACCCGACAGTAGCACGGCGGTCGTCAGTTCGTCTATGTCCGAGAAACGATTCATCTCCGAAACCTCCATAGTTTTCTCCACTATACCCGTCTTGAGTAAGTGCTCTAAGTGGAGATTTGAAACCGCTGAAAAAAAAATAGCATCTTCAAAATAAAACCGGTCAAGTGCGTGTCGCAAATCACGCATGACGGGTTCTGTAGACGTTTTTATGTGGGGATAATATTTAATATTTTATAATTGATTATTATATTGTCAATAAATACACAACTCTATGAAATACAACTATTTATCTATTACAGTTCATGAGATACAGCCCGCTGACGGACGGACGGACGGACGGATAGCGGAGGCTTAATAATACACAAAGGATGCCCAGTAGAACCCTAAAACTAAAAACTAATTTCTTAAAAGTTGTGTGATGTTGAGTTGCTGACCACCACAACCCTAAGGGCGAACCAGTAACTCATTGGATAAGAGCATTACACTTATCAAGAGTTAACTATCATTATCAGACGTTATGTGATAACAACCGGGACCGACAGCTCAACGTGCTCTCCGAGGCACAGTGGGGTGACCTACAATGACAAACGCCCAGACCGATACAGATGTTTGGACGCAAATAAGCAATACCATGTGAACCCACAAAATTAAAAAAACTGATTTACATATGCAGAAGTGTTGGTAAATGGCTGAAGAACATTTTTCTTTAATATTTGTAGGGTTTTTAGCTTTAAAACTTCTAAAAAGCCATTTTTTAATCATGCAATTTATGTATTATGTTCAACATTTTTGTTATATTATATACGAAATATGCAGTTTGTATACTTGTTTTTTGTGAAAATAAGTGAAATAACTAACATAAATCTGAAATTACCAAAAACTTGAGCAATACATAAAAAATTCTTATAAAGCAAGTTGTTAAAAATTTTCAAACGCGTTTTTCTCGAAATGACATTCGTGTGGGTTGACATGGTATTGCTTATTTGCGTCCATTTATACGATCAACGCAAACATCTGCCCGAGGAAGTCGGCTACTACGTCACAACGGGGTCACCATACCACCCTACCACTACCACCAACAGTGGATACTCACATTTGACATATTTAAGTCTATCCTTCCTCAGTCCGTACTTCTCGCACCAACTGTCCACAGCTTCCCAACCTTTCTCCTCCACAATCTGTTCGAACTCGTCTTGTATCCAATGTAAGGCGGCGTGATCTGACGTTTTGCTGAACTTTCGTTTTATATCGCGTATTTCTGTAAAAAAAAAATTGATGAAGAAAGATGTGAGAAATTGTTTTATTTCGTTTCATAAACACCCATGCCATCTCGTACCACCGCCCCCTCATCATTTAGCCTAGGGGTGGCAATATCTTAATTTACGGTCCAGAGAGGGGCAAAATTACTATTACCTTAAATAGTTTTTAATTAAATTGTGCAAAATGCATTATATTCGTGCATATTTCAGTATTTAGCAAGCTTGCTTCTACCTCGCTACACCCATGTCCCCACCCCATTCCACCCATATCCCCACCCCATTCTACCCAATGCCACTCTACCACACCCAATGCCACTCCACCACACCCCACACCTCAACGCGACTATAGAAGATTTCACTTTAAAAATTTATGAAATTCAATATCCATATATTGTTACGCTACCATTAATCGGTCAGTATTTTTTTCCCTGATTAAGTAACAAGTTTTATTTATTTAAACAGGAAGCCAATAATATACAACGTATTTATTCTATTTTATACACAAAAAGTTTGCAAAAAAGATTATACATTGTATATCCCACTTATAGGCTAACATAACATGTAACAACAAATTATTACTTACTCTAAAAACAAAAAATATTTATAGCTCAAACTGTAAAGGTAGCATACAAAAATCTAAATATTTAAAATAATAACAGTAATGTGTAAAAAGAAATGACATATTAGTACCATTATGTATAAAATGTAATAAAAAAAACCAAATACCAATAATAAAAAAGCACCCAAAAATAAAATTAAAATAAAAAATATATATAAAAATAACAATTTTATTTCGTTATACGTTTAAACATTTTGCGCATTCAAGGTGTATTTCTATTTTGGTCTTAGTATTATTATAAATTTTGTAAATACTGTTGGATTAAAAATGTACAAATAAATCAATGAATAAATGAATGAAGGAATTAATAAATGATTGAATTGATGAATGAATGAATGAGTGAATGAAAGAATGAATGAATGAATGAATAAAGCAGGATTGTATTAATAAATGAATGGATCTATGAATGAATGAATGAATGAATGAATGAATGGATTCGGTACCGTCTCGTCGCTCAGCCGAGTTGTAGAACAGCTCGACGTTGTCCGCGCAGTGCGTGGCGACGTTGGCGACGCTCACCGCGTTGCCGACCAGCGCCGCGTTCAGAGCGCAGCGCGCCAGGCGCGGGTGCAGCGACATGGCGGACAGCAGCGCGCCCAGACGCGTCAGCTGCTCGGATTGCGTTAGTGCACCTGGAAACGATGGACATTCATATTATATACCAGCGTTTCAGAGATTAGCCGGAACGAACAAACAGATAGACAAAAAATTTTAAATTGATGTTTGATGTAAGTATCACATGTATGTAAGTACTGTCTGACTGCATAGACGTAACGAGATAAGAGCACAGGGCGGGGCCCAGATAAATAAATACTCAGATATGGAAAAATATAATACATTTTGGACTATTTAACCAATAACTACTACAAAATACTCATTTTGCCCCCTTCGAGACCCTAAAATAAGATTTTGCCCTCCCCTGGGTCAAATGTTGGCTACACCCATGTCTATCTGTTTGTTCCGGCTGAACTCTGAAACACCTGGACTGATTTAAAGCGTATGTTATCAGTAACTTACTTTTATTTTATAAAAATAATTAGGGTTCAGTGAATTAAAAAAAACAATACACCAGGCGAACGGAACCGGAGACACAGCTACTTCAAAATAAAATTATTTATGCAGACAAAACCGTAGGCAAAAGCTAGTGAATGATAAATATATATTTACCTAGTTCTATGAGATCTTCGACGGCAAACTGTATCGCCTCCCTGCTCGGTGGCTCCGGCAGTTGTGAGAGGAAACTTTCAACTCTATCATTACGGGCATAGGATTTACAATCCAACACCGTCTGCTCTAGTGGTATCCTGGAAAAGATTTCTCAATTTGATTTTTTTTTTATGTTACAAGTTGGCAAACAAGCATATGGCCCACCTGATGGTTAATGTTATCGTAGCCTATGAGAGCTTGCAGCACCATTACTAGGTGCCACTCACGCGTTGCCAACCTCGAAATATTAGTTCTTAAATCCCGTCTGCCCAATAATGTCACTAGCCTACAGTGCCCTTCAAACCGGAACACAGTAATGCCTAAGCACTACTATTTGGCGGCAGAATATTTGACACTGCGGTGGTACCTACCTAGCCAGTGAAAATTGATTAGCCTACTGATACTGTTGCGTTTCCTGCTAAGAGTGAGAGCGCCAAAGGCCCAATCTCCCACCACCTCTGTTCCCTCCTCATATCTCCTCTCCTATTCTCTTCAAGGTCGAGTCCATAGGTTGCGTTGGCATACCATCAGGTGGACCGTATGCTTGTTTGACAACCGTCATGACATAAAAAAAAATTACCTGTATTTATTTTTCATTGAACCCCCTACCCCTCCCCACACAATTAGTCCATAACTTAAGGTAATAAATTAGGGTTCCGCAAAATAGAAAAACAATAATTATGTATTCAACGCGAGCTGAACCGCGGGTCACTAGTAACATACATACCTCAATATCTCCGGCGTTGTGTGCGGTGGCAACTCAGCTTCCTTTTCCTTCGTGTACATTCTGTAGCAGTGACCTGAGGGAAGGTGAAAAAATTAAAACGGGACACCTGTAGAAACGCAATTCCTTCATTACATATCCCAGAACAATTTCCCAACCGATGCCACCTTTAGCCACCATTTGACACCCTTGCCAATCTTTGCCACCCCTTACCACTGCCAGTATTTTATGTACCCATGGTCTGCTTATTACTTTTGGCGGGATTTAACAGATTACTAGTTTTCACGCAAAGTCATTGCCATCTGACCACCGCAACCCAAATTGCGAGCCAGTAGCTCATTGGATAAGAGCAAAGACTCACCAAGAGATAACGGTATGATAACAACCGGGACCGATAGCTTAAAGTGCTCTCCGAGGCACGGTGGGGCACTCACAAGAACAAACGCCCAGACCGAAACAGACATTTGTGAGATTAATACAAACATCTACCTGAGCGGAAATCGAACCCACAGCCATTGAGGCTAAAGGCGGACGCGTTATTAACACGCCACACCACAACGTTGTCACTCCACACTTTGCCATCCCATGCAAATCCTTGCCACCTCTTACCACCCATTGCCACTCAACTCTGTCACCCCATTCCAATTCTACCGTTAAGCAGTAGTGTATGCCGTATGATTGCTTGCCAACTTCATGGCATAAAAAATAAAAATAATCTATATGACCCTCACCCGGCTGCACTCGCCCCGCGCGTCCGCCCTCTGCTTCGCCCCCGCTTGGGACACCCACACTGTCTCCAAGCTTGCTGTTCCTGTGTATAGAAATATATTTATTAAATTTATATATAATAATAAAGAACACAGTCATCGGAACTCATTAATATCCTGGGTCGGAGGTTCAACTTCTTAGATACTCTCCGAATCACGACACCCATCCATAGACTGACCGCACCTAAAGCTTCTTAACGCACAGAACGTTTACCGATCGACATCAAGTTTCATTTCATATCCCAAAACATACCACGCCACCCCTTGTCACCCCACCGCTTGCCACCCCTTGCCACCTCACACTTTGCCATCTTACCAACCTTTGCCTCTACTTACTATCCCAAAAAAAATACAACGCAGGGTAACGCTTTCCAATAAGGATTTTTGACGGCTCGCTCTTCTAAAAATTTTTGCTTCAAGCGGTAATCGAACCCATCTCACCTGTCCCCTCCTTGATCCTATTCTCCTTATGGGAGCCGCTGTCTATGACGTGAACTACATCCGGTATAGTGATGGACGTTTCCGCTATGTTAGTGGCTAATACTATCTTCCGCACTCCGGGTAAGGGTTTTGAGAACATCTTTGTTTGTTCCGTTGTTGATAATCTGTGGAGATTGAGGTAAGAAATTATTTATCTATAACTCCTTAAATGGACGCAAATAAGCAATACCATGTCAACCCACAAAACTGAAAAAACTGAGTTATATATGCAGAAGTGTTGGTAAATGGCTGAAGAACATTTGTCTTTAATATTTGTAGGGTTTTAAGCTTTAAAACTTCTAAAAAAGACATTTTCTAATCATGCAATTTATGTACTATTTTAAAGGTTTTGGGTTATATTATATACGAAATATGCAGTTTGTATGCTTATTTTTTGTGAAAATAAGTGAAGTAACTTACATAAATCTTAAAATTGCCAAAAACTTGAC